>OW284511.1:84035200-85237963 GCA_935413205.1 Polydrusus cervinus
ATGATTGGTCTACTTAACTTTTTTATATAACAATATACCCGATTTTTCAGCCGATTTTGCTGTCCATCCTAAAATTTCGTTTTTACCAACCGGCGAATTTTTAAACCACATACTATTTATTTTCCACTCAGGATTTAGTTAAAAAAAATCTATCCGTTTTTATGTCAGGATCTCGCTTAGACACAAGTTTTTTTAAAAGTCTAATGTCGGATTGAATAAAGATTTTTAACCGCAAATAACTAACCAGCAAGTTTGACGGCGACATACATGATATTTACAAAAATAATTTTCTCACAATCATAGTGAGTCGGTTACCTTAATTTTTAATTAACTAATTAGGCACCTTTGATTGTAAGTTCATAATGCATGTCAGTGTTAGTTATATCACAGCCAATCTTGCTGATTAGATAATTGTGGTTAAAAATCTTTTTGCAACCCAATATAAGAGGGCAAATATCTGGATTTACCTTATTTTGAACCAACCATTTGTCTGTTAAATGTCGAGGTTGAGCAGTTTTTGAGAAAACAGGGTTATACTGTATAGGACATCTTTAACAAATTCTAATAAACAATTTACAGCTTTCGTACTACGGCAAGCAAGCCATAAGAAACGACATGTTTGCAAACCTTTCGGTGTGTTTTTATTTCATATTATCACCACTTTTAAAAATTGTACATAATTAAATGTAACTGCTTGTTGCTGTATTTTCAGGTTTATTTTGTAAAATTTTTTTTGCAGATCTCGAGCACCTCTAGCCGGTTTGAATGAAATGTTGAAAAAAGGGTTTATATTCCTAATATATTCGTTAATAGTACATTGTATACGGTATAAAATTTAAAAAAAACTATTAATATTACAAATTGTGTCTTCTAGCAATTGTTTGGAAACTATTATTTGCCAATTGATACGACAATTAAAAGTTCTTCCCTTTCTTTTCCAACAAGCTTAAGTTTACGAAAAATCGGATAAGTCGTTTAGAAGTAACAGCAAATTAAATGATTACACTTTCAATAGCTTCCCCACTCAAATTAATTAAAAATAACTTAAAAAATTATTTCCAAAATTTTCACTTAGGCATTTTAATTAGTATTTTTTTCTCTGAGTTTCTATGCCCAGTAGTTTCCGAGGTACGGCCGTTGGCCAACCATAATGGGACACCCGGTACAGAAATAATATTTCCTTGTACAATAAATAAATCTTCCTAACAGGTACTTTTCATTGCCTAGCAAGGACTAAGTGCAAGGAAATATTGACTATTTCTTCCAGAAATGTTATCAAAAATTTCGATAGATTCTCGAAAAAATATTTATCCCACTCATCACCATTTCTTTTTCTCATATTACCTGTCCAATCCTTCATTAAGAGAACCAAATGTTGTGAACGATGTCTGAACCTTTTACTTTTTTTTCTTGTAAAATGATTTGAAATGCGCCCATATCTATAAACTTGAACGTTTGGTATTTTTTGGCGTAAAATTTGCCATTGAAATATTTCCGAAACGATGACATAATTATATATTTTTATGATTTGGAAACTAAGAATGAATTATTATGACAATATCGAAATCGAAAAAACCAGGACAGGCTTTTCTTGTTGTAGCTTGATGGAAATGTTTTATCCCCTTAACAGCTCATTTATTTAAATAATCTGTCAGCCTGACAACTTGCATTTTTTTGCAAAATGTCGCCCATCGGAGAAAATCACATAGAATATACTGTATGTTAAATAAAAATAATTTTAAAAATTATTTTTATTTTTAGGCAAAAACTGGAAATACGTTTATTGTTAATGTAAACCTTTTTCCAAAAATGCATTGGGGAAAAAGCAGTGGCAAATAATATAAATTTGTGTTTGTTGTTTAAAATATAATTACAAAATTCAAATTGGCCATGCACGTTTTTATGTAATATTGTAAAATTTATTAAAGTGAAAATGCAATCATGGATGTAAATAAAGGTGTCAGATATTATATATTTGTATTTAAAATTTGACCCTTACATAAACCACCTTCAAATCGGTAAATCTATTTTCGAAATCGTATGTCCCGGATTTAGTGATTTAAACGACGACAAATCGATAAAATTTTGATATGTAAAAACTCGAAATGATATTATATATTTGTATTTAAAATTTGACCCTCACATAAACCACCTTCAAATCGGTAAATCTATTTTCGAAATCGTATGTCTCGGATTTAGTGATTTAAATGACGACAAATCGATCAAATTTTGATTGAAAAGAATAAACATGAAATTAAACCGTAAGCAGAAATAGGTACAAGATTTCATAAAAATATTTTAGAAAATTAGTTTTAACAAATTGTATGGGCGATAGAAAATAGTTTGGATTTCATAATGTGGTGGTAAAATTCGTTAATTTTAATATTTAAATTTTTTAATGAAATCCTGTATTTCTTGTGCCATCTTTTCGGAATAAAGATATTAAATTATATGTTTTTTTAAATTTTGGCAATAAAAGCCATCAAAATCTGCATGTCACAGAATCCTACGCTGATGCGACATCATTATTTTCAATAAAACTTTAATTTAAAACTGAGTTGGCTTTACAAATTTAAACCAGAATTTTATTATTTACGGTAGTAGAAATATACAAAATATAGAATATCTTATACAGGGTGATTCACGTTGAGTGGCTTATTAGAAGATCTCGGAAACGAGTAAACTTATCTTTCTAAAAATTTGATAGCAGGCATGATTGGCTTTGAGCTTTTAAAACATTATATTTTGGCGTTTTTATTACTTAGTTAATGCTAACTTTGCTATTTCAAACGAAACACCCTGTATATTTTAGCATTTTTAATTACCTTAAAACTTAAATCTAAATAACTTTTATTAATAATAATCTATTCTTATCTCTAACCGTTTTATAGATATGAATTATAAAAGGATTTTTTTGTGTAAAAACGCTCCGAGAAGAAAGTTTAGTAACTAACTGACGCTGTCACTTAACATTATTAATAATCCTTCCCGGGCGCTTAAATTATACAAACGAAGATTATTTAAACTTATTTATTAGTTATGGAGAATGTGATAAAGTTATATCATGTCACATTTGTCATTCGATATCCGCAAAAACAGAAGCCATCACAATGTGCTTATTAATAATGTTTAAATGGTAAGTGACAGCTTTATAGATTTTTTTAGCATTTGATTGTTTTTCAACGCCGTCATAGCCAACTAAGAGTAACTGAACCTAAAATCTGCAGCAAAATCCCCATATAAAAATATTAAATTGGCAATACTTCGAAAACTAAGAATTTTTGGGATATACAATCTTATACAAACTTACCCTTATTTTTAATGCCAAATAAGAAATAATTATGAAATTTGGGTATTTCTATTTGAAAATCTGGACTTTTGACAGTTTTTTCGTTTTCATTTTTAATCTTGTTTTTTAAACACCCTGTATTATTAGTTATCAAAATATTATAAAAAATCTATTAAAGCAGGTCCTTTATAACAAGGAATCTTACTTAAATTAAATAAATAAGGCTTCTCTATAGAAAAAATTGATAATTATTCTAAGGCTTGCAAATGTCATTTTTGACATAAAAATTCAAATATGTCAAAAACGTTTAGACATAGGTATAGGACATGGTATACAAAATCTGCCTAGAATCTTGCGTAGAATGCAAAAATGTAATAATATACAGGGTGTCCCTTTTAAAATAAGCAAGTTGACACTTACTTCCGGTATAACCGGAAGTACCACTATTATGAAAATATTTTAGCCCGGTCGCCCTTATCAGCATCAGCATACTGTCAAATTTTCAAAATGTTCCTATGTATAGTTTTCTATATATAGATCGATTCGGTTCCGGTGGGACACCCTGTATATTAAATATTAGTAGAAATTAACAAGAAATAATAAAATTGTGAATACTAGACCCGTATAAGTCATAAGAAGTTAAGTCAAGGAAAACACTTCAGCTCGGTTAACTGAAATTGTTCATATTATACTTTAGTGTAAAGAAAACAACAAATATCCATGCGGAAGGTAAAAAAATGTATTACTTATTTAATTTATTAATAATACCTGAGTCTGACCCACATTTTCAAACCCTTTCCATTAAATATATCGTTATCCCAAAGGAAAATAATATATATTTTTATAACACCTAAAAACGGTAGGAATTTTTTTAAGGGTCATCTTTTATATTTGATATCAAATAAAACCCGATCTGATTGGCAGCTTTCAGCAATCGCTATCATTAATTAACAAAAAAGCGCCCTTCAAAAAACTGGCAAAGCCAAATCATATATCATTTCCTCCATGTTATATCCTACAAGTGCATTGACGTCGAAATATCTCCCTTATCGATAACATTCAATGGCGGCACACGGAACAGCACCGTTCATTTAATAAATTTTTTATCGGTTTGTATTTGTTAGTTAAATTTACGTATTGAGATTTTTATTAATTAGGGAGTGCTACACATGGTGCCATACAGTACGCCCTGGTTAAAAACTAGAAAAAGCAAAATAAAACGAGTTTTTGTATCTTAGTAGCTATTTATACAATAAGTTGCGAAATGACTGTCTTTTAGGCACGCGACGTGAAAATTGTCCAACGAGGCAAAGCCGAGTTGGACAACACGTCTAGTGGCTAAAAGACATCGTCTCGTAACGAATTATATGCAAGATTTTTTGTGAAAGCGGAGAATTTAATAATTTAAGCTTTTATTAGTATTTTTAAACATTTTGAAAAGTAGGCAGGCAATCTGTTTCTAAGGCATTGTTTATGCATTATTTAATGTCAAGTGTGTTGTCAAATTCAAACGTCGCGTTTTGCTTTTTTTCCCGCAAAGTTTTTCGAAAAAAATTACTTCAAATGAGTGATATTGATGAGTCTTTGGAAATTGAACAAGCTGCTGAAGCTGCGCTATCCACGTTAGTATCCATTCCGACTACTAATAATTACATTGCTCTTACAGAAGAGGAGCTAGATGCCTCTAGAATTCAGTTCAATAGTTTACATAATTGTACATTTAACATAATAAATAGATAAATTGATTTTAATGTTTCATTATTACTTTTAGGCACTAGTGCCTAAAACTGTCACATTTAGACACTAGTGGCTAAAAGAGTGTCATTTCGAAATTCTAATTAATATCGAAATATGTCTATTTCGAAACGCTTTCACGAAAAAATAATTTTCAGTTTCATCAAACAAGTAAAAAAAAATGAGACTAGATTTTTTTACCTTTTTCCGTTTTCAAATCAGTCTACTTAGTTTTTGTTAAATATAAACATGTTGGGGTATTGGCAAAACGAGCTTTCTGTGTGTATGGTGTATAATGCTTTAATCTCCCATCACGGTAAATACTAGCCCGAAGTTATGAAAAATGGTAAAAAAAAAGAAAAAAGTTCTCATATGCGTTTATTTATAAAAACACAGAAGCAGAAGGCTACAACCTCAATGTGTTCATTATTCTACAAATTATCTACAACGTTCTTCTTATTAAAATTTAAAAAACACTAATTCAAAATGATATATAGTTAATAACAAATTAGAACCTTGTCAAAAAAATGACAATGTGAACTTTTAATGTTTGGCCGCACAAAGATTTTTAACCACAATTAACTAATCAACAAGTTTGACTACGACATACATGACCTTGGCATACATAATTTTCTTCATACTGGTCCGGTTACCTTAATTTTTATGTTACTAAACAGACACTGAAGTAAATTTTGCCTATCAATGTAATTTATGTCACAGTCAAGCTTGCTGGTTAGTTAGTTGTGGTTAAAAACCTTTGTGCAACCCAACATTTGATTTTTATTCTGTATCTAAAAATATAACTTCTGGTTTAACATGTTAAATCGGAAATTGTAATTTTTGAATGGAGAATAAAAACTAAGATAGTGTGTTGAAAATCATTTTTCTCTAAGATGCGCCGTTCCAATACTACAGCCTATCAATGTCTGCAAATGCCATATTTTAAACATCAATATCTCAAAAACAATTGAATTTACATGACATTTTTTATAAAATATACGTTAAATTTTATAGGGTGTTCCATTAAAAAAAAGTATGTTGGATATGCCTTGATTATTTGGAATACGATCCTATAAATTTAAAATTATTTTTAAAAGATGCATACTCCCCTACTACATCAACACCTATCACTTTTGTATGTATAGTTTTTTTTATAAAGTTAACTCTTAGAAATACCTTCCAGCGGCACACTAAATGGACACCCGGTATGCTGTAAGTTATAGAACCAAGAATTCTTAAAAGTACGAAAAAAAAAGCTCTTTAACTACTTCCTGACTTAATCCACACCCAAATCTACGATACGCCACTGTTAACATTAGATTATGTTTGTCAGAGATTATAAATTTTGATGAATCGTCTGTCTGTATGTTATTGAATGCTCTGTTGCCAACATAATAATTTACGATCTTACACGATTTTGATAAGGCGCCTTCCTAAGGTATATTGAAAAAGCAAAATAACAGAGTTAAACGTATCAGAATTAGGATAGTTAGCAAATATTAATTCAACGACGCAACGCGACAAAATTTAAAAAAATAATGTTGTTGAAGGAAACAGAAGTAAGAAAAATTAGCAAGTAGACTATAAAAGTGCTTTGTAAAAAAACGTCGCTTTGGTAAATAGGTCTACATTTGTTAGTTTAGCTGGAACATAATCGCATAATTTTTCGCCCCTTAAATTTTCCTATTTTACTCAATTAATATACAACTTAATTTTAACAAAGTAAAAATAAACACCTGCTATGAATGCGAAGTTTTATTATACATCATTGTAAAGTTTAATTACTTACTATTCTTGAAAACATTTTCTCCTCCAGGCAATAAACTATACTATGTTGCTTATTAACTTTTTTCGTTTGTGTACTTTTTAGAGGAAATCGTAAAATACCCAGTGTTTTACTTTACCGTCGCCATGTTTTATTTGTCCGTCGTAATTTGTCAAGTTTTTGGTTAACTATATTTAAATGTTAGTATCAAAATAAAAATTAAGCGTAACATTTTACACAGCTGGTGAAGAAGCAATAGAAAGTTTATTAAGCCTAATGTTGGGTTACATAAGAACTTTTTACAGTAATTAACTCATCAGCAATCTTGACTGTACCTTAAATGACATTGGCAGCCATTATTTAAAAAAAACTGTTTCTGCCAATGTAATGTACGGCACCGTCAAACCGTCTTACTGGCTTAACGCATTTTGCAAATTATTTAGTCTTTAGAAGGTATTATTCTGTAAAATCTTTATCTTTATACGAGGAATTGTCGAAAACGGTTAGTAAATAACTACCCATATTATTAAAAAATCAACGTTTTAAAGTAAAATCGTGCACTTAACTTAAAGCAAATCATATTTTATGAGTTGGAACTCTTTGACGGTTTCTGTACATTTAGCTAATAAGTCAAAACTTGGTAATAAGACGTAGGTTTTCAACCACAACAACTTTTACTAATTACTTTTATCCTATCTTTACACATAAGGGTACTATGTTCTTAACTTTTTTTATATTCTCTGAACACCCGGTATATAAATTTAAAAACATTATATGCTTTTTGGTTGTTTGAGAACAAGCAGGAGTTTTTATGAAAAATTACTTTTTTTCATAAACCTACTATAAAAAAAGTTTTTTCTCTTCGATAGTCAATCCGTGGACACACTGTAGATATTAACTGAAAAATCTTTCTTAAATGGTGGAAAATGAAGATGAGTTAATAAAAACAGATAAAATGGACGAAATTATAAGATTTCTAGAAAAAAAGTAATTCCACTTTTTAAGGTCATGGTATTCCGATATGTTTTGTTGGCCTCTCACTACACAATACATCTCTTTCTACGTTTACAGTGTTGCTCAATCAAATTTACCATAGTTAAGGAAAAACATTGTTAATTTTTAGTAATAAATATCTGGCTTTTGTCGGTTACGGTTTTACAATTACGGTAAGCTTAGTTCAGCGTTGAACTTATTGATTGTCAAAATTAAGTTTGAGCTTACTTTCACGTTAAACTATGCTTAAGCCGTAATAGTACAACCAGATCTAATTCTCCAAAGACCGAATGTAAGGAAGATATACAGGGTGTCCGGTAACTTATGGGCCATAGAACAACTGGAGATAGTAGATATAAAAATATGTCTTTTGAGCTAAATTTGCCCAAGTAAAATGTTAGAGGTTAAAGAGATACAGGATGTTGAAAGTGAAAATTAATTTTCGAAAAATGATGATAATTTTGAAACGGTTTAAGATTATCGAATTCAAATTCGGTATAACTAGGTTTTCGAGAGTGAGAAATTCGAATTTGGTCTTAATTTCAAAATACTCCCTAGAGGACGCTTGCTACGTGCTTCATGTTGAACTAATTCATCCATATTTTTTTTAACCGTGCAGTTACTAGTATTTATACTTTAAACTATAAAAGAACCTACCTTTTTACGTAAAAAAGGTACTCTTGGTCGATCTCGATATCTCAAGCCGTTACCCAGATTCTAGGACTTGATGATAAAAAGGCAGAAAAAAAAACAAAATGAAAATATTGGAAACTATTAGGAATTTGTTTTAATTCACTTTAGTAAATGTTGAAAGTGTCCACCGTTTACTTCAATACATTTTCTTAAGCTGTTTAACAACTGACGTCTCACATTCAGGAAGATATTTTGATTATCTCCTGTAACAATGGCGGCTTCTTGAATTTTTCGTTCAAGTTTTTCCCGTGTATTGGATTCATCACCATATACCAAATCCTTCATGTGACCCCACAAATAAAAATCTAACGGGTTAATATCTAGGCTACGCGGTGGCCAAGGAAATTCGCTACCGCGACCAATCCACCGATGTGGAAAACGCTGATTTAAATGATTTCGAACAGGAACTGCAAAGTGTGCTGGGGAACCATCTTGCATGTACCACATATTGTGTCTTATCTTCAGAGGTATATCATCCAGAAGGTAAAGTAAATCGTTTTCTAAATACTGCAAATATTATTCCCCATTAAGTCTCTGCGGAAACTGATATGGGCCGATCAAGAAATTGTTGATAATGCCGCACCAAATATTTAAAAATCATTTAAATCAGCGTTTTCCACGTCGGTGGATTGGTCGCGGTAGCGAATTTCCTTGGCCACTGCGTAGCCCAGATATTGACCCGTTAGATTTTTATCTGTGGGGTCACATGAAGGATTTGGTATATGGTGATGAATCCAATAGACGGGAAGAACTTAAACAAAAAATTCAAGAAGCCGCCATTGTTATAGGAGATAATCAAAATATCTTCCTGAATGTGAGACGTCATTTGTTAAACAGCTTAAGAAAATGTATTGAAGTAAACGGTGGACACTTTCAACATTTACTAAAGTGAATTAAAACAAATTCTTAATAGTTTCCAATATTTTCATTTTGTTTTTTTTTCTGCCTTTTTATCATCAAGTCCTAGAATCTGGGTAACGGCTTGAGATATCGAGATCGACCAAGAGTACCTTTTTTACGTAAAAAGGCAGGTTCTTTTATAGTTTAAAGTATAAATACTAGTAACTGCAAGCGCCCTCTAGGGAGTATCTTGAAATTAAGACCAAATTTGAATTTCTCACTCTCGAAAACCTAGTTATACCGAATTTGAATTCGATAATCTTAAACCGTTTCAAAATTATCATCATTTTTCGAAAACTAATTTTCACTTTCAACACCCTGTATCTCTTTAACCTCTAACATTTTACTTGGGCAAATTTGGCTCAAAAGACATATTTTTATATCTACTATCTCCAGTTGCTCTATGGCCCATAAGTTACCGGACACCCTGTATATTCAGAGTGATTTTGTGCAAATATAAAAAATTACCCAAATCAACAAATATGGTATAGCGTAATTTGATCCATGGATTTGCCAACGAATTGAATTTTTTTTTTGTTTTTATTATCTTAAACATAAAATCACGGCAAACTCAAAATTTCTATTATGAAGTTTGGAAGTTAAGTCGTAGAAAAAAATATAATGTACAACTCGATTGAACTGAATTGAAACTAAACTTTAAAACTAAAGCTTTCGGAACTTTATACCGATACTTATGGTATAAGGCCAATGTAAGTTTGAAAAATTTACCACAAATTCAGAATTAAAATTTTAATTGCACATTGTGTGTGTGTGTGTGTTGTGTCTCCAGTATCAAACTTTTGAATGTAAAAGATAATTGGCTAATAAAAAATATTTCATAAATTTATTTTCTTAAACATCAAATAGGAAAGAAATATCTTTGAATAGTTTTCAAGTTCCCGAAGATTCAATTTATTTCACAACAGATTTAGTCTGTAATCTCACCTTAACTAAACTAGACGGCTTCTGAACATTCGTTTGAATCGAAAATCTCGTCGAGACCAAATACAGACAGATCAATATGTGGAGCCGCCCTGACGGCTGATTTACCTCGCAAAATAAACGGTTGCTTTACTCCTTTCCTTTATTCGATTTGGTGTTTTTTTGCAATAAAGCAACACCTTTGCAAATATTTATCTAAAATTGTACTTGTAATTGTATTTTCCAAAATGCAAGTAATTATTATAAGTTACTACACTTTCTTTATCGGCTAAATTAAGTTAAAAGATACTACACAAGCTAATTGTTCCACCAGGTCAAACTTAAGCTTCAGTTTACACTGGTTAATTATTAATCTTAGACACTTTGAAGATAATTTTAGGTCCTTAGCTTCTGGCCCCTTTATCCTGGATATAACTATTTATTTGCTAGGACTAGGAACCCTCTAATGTATATAGTTATAAATAATGGAAGAACAGAGAACGTGTCAATATTTAGTTGATAACACGATAAATAAAAAATCACACGTTCGTGGATTATACGAAACTGGTAATTTGTTTCTGTTGGAAGAATAAGCAAGGTTAGCTAGTTTAATTTGCTACTAATAGGTTGTAAATGTTTCATAAAATAGGTAGTTTAAAGGTACACGACACGTTTTATTATATATATGCTCATGCAGAAACTTTTTTGTAGAGAATTTCGTTTTGGTTATGTTTTCGGTAAATTTTCCTTTATTTGATCAGTCAATGACATAAATCATTATCTGCTCTCTTTCTGTTGCAAAAGCTCGCAAAAGACAGTTCGTGGCGAAAAACCTGAAGCGGCGGGGATGTAATGGTTATTCTTGGAGTTAAACACGTTAACAATAAAAGAAACGAAGAGTTAAGCGAGATGTTATGTTTGTCTCATTTATTTTATCAACATTTAGTCGCAAGCTGTTAATGCTATCAAGTTCATTTAAGAAGTCTTTAGTTTTTTTACGGATGCATTCTGACTGGCTTCGCTTCTGCCAGGTTTTGCCTATACTGTTTTCCATGGTTCATTTTCTCGACAAGGTGATTGTTGCAGAACGACTGCAACCTAAATTTCTACATGGTCTAAATTGTTCCATGTGTCTGGACCTTTCAATATAAACTCATTTTAGTTGAAAAAAACATTGATTGTTAATGTTCGGTAATGTACTAAATTTCCTTTCAGGTACTAGGTAAAAAACTGGATTTATTTAGATCACATTATTAGATAGCCTGTAACAGATTAGAGTTAGCGAACCTACGTTGAGTTAATGCAACAGATCCAGGCTATCTTGTAATGATCGGATGAATCGCGTGTAGCTAGTCTCCTGAATTGTCTTGTGTTGTAAATCTAAATTTATGTAACCAGTTTATTGATTATCATTAATGTCAAACACCTATGTTGTGTAAATAATCTGTAACTGTTAAGTATAAATAAATAAAAACAATCCATTTTTTGTAGTAACTCAAACTTGCGTATTTTTTATTAACCCCATGAACCATCACCTAGGGAAACACTGTATTTCTTAAACGTAACTTTTGCTAGCCTTCGATAAAACACGAAGGCTACCCTAGCTACAACTACTACAGCTACTAGCTAACCCCAGCAACAACAATCATCATGAACGGCAGTAGAGTTTTGGACTTGCATTGTCTTTATTTGTTTAGAATCGCTACGTTTCAACTGGTAAGCATCTCCAGTCGTCTTCAGGTGAATACTGCTATAGTGACATTCGAGACAGGTGCTTCTCGACAGATATCAGAGTATCTGTGGTGGTTCTCAGCTGATTTCTGTTGCTTGGGAAGTGACTATTTCATCAGTTTTTGGACCTGGGCTCCAAAGGAAAACTTTTATATGTTTAAACTCTGTTATTCCAGTGGATTTAGTATTCCCTCCTGGTCCGTCGCCTATTGGCATCTCGTGCTGTGCACCTTAAAATTCTGAGTGCTGGCTCTAGACTTATAAATATCTTTTCTGATCCCTTCTATGTAAGTTTATATACTTTTGTTATTTCCTTTAATACCTTCGTACCCCGGCACCCAATGATAATTTGCTTCATTTTATTTGCCAATACCTTAGTTTTAAGATTTCACTTTTTTTCTATAAGTGTTGGGTTGCACAAAGAATTTTAATAATAATTATTTAACCGGTAAGTTTGACTGTGACATAAATGACTTCGACAGGCATTATATACTCACATTCAAAGGTGCGTGATTAGTAAATTAAAATTTAAGGTAACCGGGCCAGTATAATTATGAGAAAATTATTTCTGTCAATGTTATGTCTGTCACAGTCAAATTTGCCGGTTAAATAATAATTATTGAAACTCTTTGTGCAACCCGACATTTTAGTGAAAACAAATTTTGGAAAAATAGTCGTAGATTCTGGTATTTTGTGTCTCCAGTTTCTATAGTGTAACTTATAAGATGGCTATAATGGAAATTTTATTTGCATTTTTAATTTGACCAAAGCAATTTATAGAGTGACATATCATTGTGATATTTATTGGTACATTTTTTAGAAATGAAAAATAAATTAAAAATGTATTACAGAGCAAACACATTGGGGTTATGTTTTAATACATCTTAATTAAAGATTTGTTATGTTGTGTATATTACTTATTTATTGAACGTAGGCCATGAAATATGTTTCCCCCTCACGCAGTAAAAGATATATGTCTATGTGAAAAATCTAGGTTTGTTATAGTTCTGAGCGGTAAATTGTCTTTGCTTTTATTAGTCAATAAAATACATTAATCAGCACCCTTTCGAGTGTTTTCTTTTCTTTTGCAAAGGTGTTGCATTTATCGCCAACGACAGCAAGGCGAATAAACCGAAGCGGTAGAAAAGCGACAACGTTTATTCTGGAAGTTAGGCAGGCCGTCAGGGCGGCTCCACATATTGATCTGGCTGTGTTTGGCCGCGATGAGATTTTGATGCAACTTTAGCTTCTTGGGAATACAAACACCGTATTTATTTTGGTGCCTATCAGCATTCCTTTTTTCTTAGTTCCAATCGTGAGTTTGCTATCAAATTAGCCTAGTAATTTTTTTTATAATAAAGAATACAAATACAAATACTAATAGTTTTTATTCATAAATTTAGTAAAATAAACTTTTAATCACAATGGAAAAATAAATTAAAATAATAAAGAATTCTTGGAAATAAATACTGAAATTCAGTTCCACTAGAAGACAGAGAGAGAAGTTTCGCCTAAACCACATAGAAGTTAGGGTTTGTATGCTAGTACTTCTCCCCTTGCTTCTGATGGCACAGTGATTAATATATTATGACTTAAATTTAATCGTATTATTAATATCTTAACAAAGAGTAGAAAATAAAGAATAAAACCAAAAATAAGACGAAATAAAATACATGGGCAGGATAAACATAGAAAGCAAAGATTTGTTAGTTATTAGTAGATATTCATACATGCAAGAAAGCAAAAAAAAATAGTAAGGCAGCAAAGGTAGAATAATTTAGGCGAGAAAAAGGAAAAAAACTTCTTCTTATTATCTTTTTTTTTCAAAGGACAACTCAGATAATTATAAAGTTTACCCTAGATAGTCATTAATCGAGTTCCTATTATTTGCATCACTAAACAAACACATACAAAAAACAAGTGCCAGATATTCACATATCCTTATCAAATTTTCTATATATCAATGTTGTCTTGCTCAATGTGTATTTAAGCAGCACTACAAATATACGCATAACGCATAACCTGACTAAACGCCGAACAGCGTCCGATCTTTTGTTAAACAAAATGAAACTAAATGAACTACTGTCACGGTATCGATATACCACATCATATTAGTGCTTTACATGAAACAAGTATGCCTCCCCCCTCCCTCATAAATATATTCTTCCATTATCCGTTGGACGTCTATCAGTCTAAGGTTGTAACGAGCGTTTTGCGCTCCTTACAACTTAGTAAGGTGTGATTTAATAATGATTAAAAAATTTGAATTTATATCAAATTATCCTTTAACATTTTCTAACTACGCCCCTGTCGAAATTTAGGAACAATTGCGTTTACCTGAGTACTACTCTGTGTTAGTCACGAGATGGTAAAATAGAACCGTATAATTGAATTTTGAGGTGATTATGTATAGGCAACCAAATATGCATGAATCATTGCCTACCTGTCAGAAAGCTAGCTATTCGTGTTATAGTTTATCAGTTCGCTTTAAAAATGGGAAACGGGTGTGTATTAGATGTTAGATTCTTCATTTTTCTCTTTTTCACTTTCTAAAAGTTGATTTCTACGGGATAAACCCCAGTTTTTCAATTTCCCCCCTGTTTGAGCAATGAAGTGTCAATAATCACGTGAGTTCCTTCTTTATTTTGAGTGGTTAACACGTCAAAGTTTTTTATAGTGTCAGTTTTGATAAAACCAAATGGCCGGTTACAATCGCCCCTCTTTCTTATCAGACGCTCTCGAGGACACTGTGTTTTAAATGGAATGTTTCTTTAGTTGTTAATTTGGCAAAAATTTTGTCACGGATTTATTTCGGATTGGAAAATGACTAAACCAAACTTCTCCAGGTCCTTTATGGGATGAAAAACACAGCACAGGAAAAAGCCATAACAACAGGTAAATGAATTTGTAAAATTTTTTAGTTCATGAAACCACTGTGTTCATTAATTTTCATTTTCTTTTTTCATGACTTATCAGATTTTTTATTACTTTTCATTTTTCATTACCTTTTCTGTTACTTTTTCCACATTACCTTATCGGTAAATTTTTTACTTTTACTTTGAGTTTTGCGTAATATCATGTAAAATCTTACTTTGATGTTACTACATTTTGCTCTAATTTGAATTACCTTACCTTTAATGGTATTTCAATTCCAAGTATCTTTAATGAACTCTCAATTACCGTATATATAAGTCATTAATCTGCATCCCTGGATGATACATACACCCCTTGAGTGGATCATATCCCCTCCGAGTACGAGTTTGGAACTGAGTGAGACAGTCAAGTACAGCTGATGTGTCGGAAGCAGAACTTTGGATGGTCAAAGCTTGCAGTGTTGCAGTCATCTGTTCTCCGATTTTGATGTGGCCTAAATGATCGTACTGTGTGGCCTGGATCATTGGTTACGTATAGAAGCTTGGTCTGATTGGTTCACTATTCCTGGACTTGTTACTTGGGATCATGACTAAAGATGAGTAAATTTTTTTGAGTACCTATTGAATTTATTGAAATAATATTTGAAGTTTGTATTTTTGTTTAACCCTAGACCCCGGTTATATTTTTTGTTCGTATGTTATTATAACTACTACAACCTATTTAATGCCCATTGGCAAATCAGCTTAACATATTTTTTGTATTCCAGTTAACATAGACTCGCAAGAGCAGTGTTAACTAAAATAATTTTTCTTGATTTTTCTGTTTTGAGTACTTACCTTTTGAATTAGTTGAAACATTCTTTGAAGCTTGTATTTTTGTTTAACCCTAGACCCCGGTTATACTTTTTGTTCGTAGGTTATTATAACTACTACAACCTATTTAATGCCCATTGGCAAATCAGCTTAACATATTTTTTGTATTCCAGTTAACATAGACTCGCAAGAGCAGTGTTAACTAAAATAATTTTTCTTGATTTTTCTGTTTTGAGTACTTACCTTTTGAATTAGTTGAAACATTCTTTGAAGCTTGTATTTTTGTTTAACCCTAGACCCCGGTTATACTTTTTGTTCGTAGGTTATTATAACTACTACAACCTATTTAATGCCCATAGGCAAATCAGCTTAAAGAATTTTTTTGTATCACAGTTAACATAGACTCGCAAGAGCAGTGTTAACTAATATAATTTTTCTTGAGTTTTCTGTCACGTGTATGATAAGCGTAGACATTTATCTTCTCTCCTGGGAAACTGAAGAGTCCCATTAATTAATTACCTCTTAATTAAATTTTCATTAACACAACTTTTTATGAAGATTATTCATTCCACGACCTTAACATAGGCTTGAGTTCTAAAACTTAGACAATATATTGATTTATCTCTCAAGTATTTTTAGATTTGGGTATCATTAGAATACCAGAGTAGAATTCCCTTAAGGAATTATTATATTATGTTATATTTAAATTTTAATTTTAGTAAGTGTTAATCCCTACAGCGCAGTACGTGAAATTGCAATACATATCTCTCTCTTCATTCTATAGTTAAGTAGCCTAGCTAATTTCTAGCCAATTTATACACTTGTGTGAAGATTGGTGACCTTTGGTCATTGAAATCTTTAGAATTAAAAATTTAGAAATTTAGTACCTATAAGCACCCCGTGCTGGTGATATGTTTTGTATATTTAAAATGTTTAATTAATATATTATTCATAAAGTGGCATTATCTTGATAATAGATATCACAGATCTTATTTATTCTTTGTCTACTTAATTAATCTTTGCTAAGTTCTTAGCTTAGCTGGCGCCCAATTGGTAAACTGGAAAATTAAAATAAAAAACCTACACGACCCATAGCTCTCAAGCGAAACTAACAGTAGTTGTCGGTGGCACCCGGATTGGACGAATAAAAAATGAATAAATACTTACGAACATTTCAAAATTTTTATTAGGTCACGCTTCTAGCTCTGATGAGCATCAACATAAAACAAAAACGAAAATAAATAAACCAAAATATTTTTATTTTTTATTATTTTATTTTTTATTACGTTACAAGGTATAGAATCAAATAACGATCATCTTTATGTTGTGACAGAAAGCTGATCTGCGTCAAAAAAAAATGATCTTAAGTCGTTTAAAATCACTTTTAGTATTTTTTATATCACAATGAAATCGATAAAATGATACCATAATGTTGGGTGACACAAAGTTTTTTTAACCATAATTAACTAATCAGCAAATTTGACTGTGACATAAAAGACATCGACGGGCATTATGAACTCGCAGTCAAAGTGTCTGATTAGTAAATTAAAAATTGTGGTAGTTTTGGTTAGGTTAGAGTGCCAGACCTTTGGTTCTGACCAAGCAGTGTCAAGTAGTCCTCTTAGGTCCGCTGTGATACCACACGTGTTCCGTGGAACCCACCTTCATCAGATCTCTGATGGTTAGTGCGACGTACACCGCAGAAGAACAACTCATTCAAACCAGCCACTTCTATTCAGAAACCTGCTGAGTCGTCCAAGTTGTACGTTGCTTAGTTCCTCCAGGCTACTAAAAAATGGTTTACTCAGGAGTGAACCTGCATTCCCACAGAAAATGTTAAATACTTTCTTCCTCATCTCTGCAACTTCTGCAGAAATCGTTAGTGGGTATTTGCATACGTTCGGCATGTCTACTGAAGAGGCAATGTCCGGTAACAACCGCAGTAAAATTGTGGGAACCGCGCCATTATAATTGTGAGAAAATTATTTTTGCAATGTAATAACAGTCAAACTTGCTGGTTATTTAATTATTATAAAAACTCTTTGTGCCACCCGACATAAGTCTATCAGCAATAAAATAATTACTATAGTAACTTAATTACTATATTAACTACTATAACATTCGGAATTAAATTATATTCAATGTTATAAACTTCTTAAAAAGGTTGATTTTTGGTTTAGAAACATTTGAAAAAAAGAATATTTAGTATTGAGGATGTATGTAATAATATGGTAGTTTTATTTTCGACAATAATCTATTCCAGATAGTTTAAATTAATGTATTTTTATATTTGTACCGCAGACTAGCAAACACAGTTAATATAAATTGATTAAACTTGAATTAATTTAATCACTAAAGAACAAGAAAGTCAAAAAAATCGTCATTCATTTTATAAAAGGTCAGAAAACATATTTATCACTTTTGAAAGTCCCGAGGGTTAACCTCACATCAACTTGCCTTGACAAATCGTTAGCCATGCCAGTGCAAGGCACTGAATGAAATATTAATATACATACAGGGACATGGGACGTGGACCAAGTCAGTGAAAAGACGGTTCATCTAAATGTTATAACAAAATAATTTAAATTAAGTATTGTAACGAAGTTACATTATTTTTACAGGGTTGTATACGTATCCGTTCTTAACTTTCTTATTTTTCGTCGCATAAAGTTCATTCTTGTTCGTAAATTATTCATATTAATTGTACTGATTAATTTTCTAAAGTTTTCCGTCGCGAAATACCGGGAAATAGTTTTTCTTAGTTTTCCTTCATTCCCCATTGTTCGTAGTACGGGTCGGCGCGGAACCGCCGTCGCCATCGGTACTTCTCGATGTCGCGCGCCGAGTGGAAGGGGACCATCCCGGCTGAGAGCCTTCCTTAGCGAGATCGTGCCGTCTTATAATCAGAGTACGATACTCTCATACCGCAACCGGTCGACTCTCTTGACTAGCTCCGGACAAATACCGAGACCATCCGGGTTAAAGTAAAAATTAACGGTAAGCAGTAAAATGTAGATTATTAATAGATATTTAAACCGCCGTTCTATACCGCACATTCTGGCATTACTGACCGCTTTCTCACTCACACCGACTGACCATATAATGTTTTCTTTCATTCTGACGCGTATATCGGGTTGTTTTATGGTATTCACATATATAAGACCGGGCTGCTCCAGGTCATCTTAGCCGAGTAGCTCTGTCATATTGTTTCTCTCTCGTATACACGTATTAAACCGGAATAATTATTTCTCTGTTTCTCTCATACACGACACCGGACTGCTCCAGGTCATCTTAGCCGAGTAGTTCTGTCTCGTTTTAAATCTCAGATATAGTAGTAAGTATACGACACCGGACTGCTCCAGGTCATCTTAGCCGAGTAGTTCTGTCTCGTTCGGATTCAAGCCACAGTTCAACTATACGACACCGGACTGCTCCAGGTCATCTTAGCCGAGTAGTTCTGTCTCGTTTTAAATTTCAAAGGCTAAAGCGTTCATTTGTATCATTCTCATATCACCGGTTACCACCGCCATTACACTCACACACATGACACCGACAATTTCGTATCTCTTTTCCTCTCACATGCAGAACCGGACTACTCCAGGTCATCTTAGCCGAGTAGCTCTGTTTTGTTTTAATACAACGGGCCGCAAATTCATTTTTATCACCTTTATGCAAGTCCGAGTTGCTGCAGGAACTCTGATTTGCTTAATGTAAATTCAGACCGGGAAAATAGACTATCTGTCTCGCTCACACACACACCGACACAACATACACAATAACACATACACCACACCGTCCTTCTCTTACTCATACACTTGTAATTTCTATACACTGTTAGATAGCCAGAACGTGTAGGTCCGCGGGATTCATACGCAGTCACGCATGCGTAAACCGATCTACTATTTAAAGACCGCCACTGAACTGCTAGTCGTATTGTCATTAATTTCTGGAACTTTTTACCGATACCGCTTGACGTAGTAACATCCGCATTCGCAAGTAGTTTTACCGTGTAAACCTTTTCTTTTAAATATAGGCCGCATCCTTTTCTGTTAACTGCAAGTCCGTCACCGTAGTCCGTCCTGACCGTTATTCTATTAATTAAGCTGCGACCGCGCTTGCAGATCTTTGTACTGATTTTATTTCCGCGGGTCTATGTAGTACTGTTATTAAGTTGACCGCCGGACCGCTTGCGAACCTGAAGACGCGAATCTTTAATTTAATCAAGCCGTCGGACGTCAAAGCCGGAATCATTTATTTTTAGCCGCGATTGGTCAATGACTAAAAAAAATACATGACCGCAGACAAAGAACGTATACAATCCTCCTCTCTCTCTTATTTCCTTTATTTTAACTGGTAAAATCATTCATTTTAAACCGATAGTAAATGGGGCACATATTAATGTAAAAGTATTTGAATACAAAATGTTTTAAAACCGATTGTTTTATTATTCCTTCGCACCATACGCAGTTGAACGCCTGGATTATTTTCTCCACTGTCTAAAAGCTACTCGAAGGTAACTGTGGGCCTCTTACCACATTAATCCAAGAGGTGGCGCCCGAGACTCCGTTGGAAAAGTACTTTTCGTCCTATAGTCGCATGCAGCAAATCACGCATAAGCGATGTGAGCAATAGATTAGCTAGATAGATAGGTAGGAATTAATACGGATTTCACGCAAAATTTTTTACAAAATTTGGCGCCCGAGCAGGGACGTACTGCGCATGCGCGAAATAAATGTTCTGTAAAATACCGTCGTACCGAAGTTAAAAATTAAACCGAAGGTAGGGAATCCAGTTTTCGACATTTTTAGGTTTAGGTCTGTTAGGTTATTTCCGTATTGTACCGCGGGCTTAGTGAAAAGTCGCGGTATATTTTGGGTATTACCGTGGTTCAGAGAGGAACCCAGGTGGTAAGAATCCCTGTTTAGTTTTAAGTTTAGGTTAGTCCGTGTCGAAAAATGATCCATTGACGTAAATTTTACCGAGTGCCGTTTAGCGCATGTGCCAAAACATTTTAAGTCCGTCAATTTTAGCTCACCACGCCGTGGCCGTTCAAAACAATCGCGCACCGTTAAATAGAAAGAGAGAGGGGAGTATAGGTTCTCGTAATGTATTAAGAAAATCGGCCAGAAAGTTCCCATCGAACCACCGACCGAGACGGATCGTTCTCTAGAGACCGCAGAGCTCCTGAAAGTCAACTGCAATGAATACTGATGAGCCGAACAACGCCGCCGCCGCCGCCACGACGCCGCTGCACTCCGAAGATGACACCACGAAAACAACGCAGACCGATCCGAGCGATACACAAGTAAGCTGGGTATATCAATTAAAGAAGGATAGTCTGATTGTCGAGCTAACTAAGTTTGGTCTTGATACTACCGGAAGCACCGACATCCTCAAGAAGCGTCTAATAAATTTTATACGCAGTGGCCGCGCGACGCCATCACTAAAAACAACACCGTTTAGCTTCCCACCTGGTAACGTTTCCACTACCGCTACCCAACCGACCTGCGCAGCATCCACGTCACCGAAGCCTTCCTTGACCACCACCCAACCTGCAGCAGGAAACACAGTAATACCGGCAGTCACGATAACGACACCGTCCGCATCACAGGCCGCGATGACCACGAACATTGGACCCAATACATCTGCAACCGTACGGTCTTTAAAAGTATATAAGTGGAACACACATTTCAATGGCCGAGATGACCCAGTGACCTTTATCGAACGCCTTGAAGAAATTTGCGCCGCTCAAGCTATCTCAATGGACGCACTGCTACCGCACATGCCCGAACTTCTACAAGGAGAAGCTGCGTTATGGTACCGCAATAACAACAGGAAGTGGAAAACATGGGTTGAATTTGAAGTGGACTTTAGAAGCTTTTACTTTCCGTTAAACCATGCCGATGACTTGGAAGTGGAAATAAGTCACCGCCGACAAAGAACAAACGAACCGCCCAGCCGGTATATCACCGATCTGCAGACGCTTATTCGCAGACACGGAAACATAAAGCCGGATCAAGAATTAAAATGGCTATACCGTAATCTACTGCCGCAATACCGACAACAAATACGAAGGTCGGATTTCACAGATATTGTGTCATTTTCCCGAGTAGTACGGGAAACCGAGCTATTATTGGAGCAACTAAGCCGCACCAATTATAGGCCACGACCCGAACCAACCAGCAGTATGCCTACAAACCGGCCAAGAAACGCCCCACCACCAGAAAGACGCTCGTCGAACCAACGTTTGCCAATGTGCTGGAGATGTGGAGAAAGCGGACATTTTCGTACCGAATGCAGAAATCCGCCCCGCTTATTTTGTTCAAGATGTGGTAGGGATAACATCATGTCTCGCAACTGTCCGTGCCCCACAATCCGACAGGAAAACTAAACCGGCGCTGTACCGCTTCGAGGTCAGTTCAGTACCGAAACCATTTAACCTCGACTCCGTTACACCGTTCGATAAACAATAATACCGATAACCGTCCGCATGTCATCGTATACATTTGCAATACACCGTTTTCAGCCTTAATAGACACCGGCGCTGCAAGTTCATATATAGGGGATCTAGCCGTCGAAAACTGCCGAAGACACCGTTGCGAAAAAGTAATATCACCTGTTAAAAGTGCCCAAGTAGCCAACGGCGGAGTGATACGTATATCAGAAGCTTACCGCTTATCATTGAAATTTGGAAACACAGCTTTGATCGCCGACATCAGTTACTTTCCGCATCTGACGTCCGATGTTGTATTAGGAATGGACATATTGGGGCGTCACCAGTTTCAGCTAGATTTAAGCTCTGGCCAAGTATACCTTAATGACGAAGCCCTTTCTTTCTCCGATATGTGTAGTCCCATAGGCTTAAATCAAAACGCTCCTAGTCTAGTTCTAACGCAGGAAGAAGAACGCCAACTACAACGATTTCTAGACCGAGAGCTTCCGAAATTCAACGATATACACGGCACTACTCCGCTCATGCAGCATACAATACATTTGTTAAATGCCGAACCGATTAAGCAACGATATAGGCCGCAGAACCCTAAGATGCAGGAAATAATCAATACAGAAGTCCGACAGATGTTGGAAAACGACATAATTGAACCTGCCGATAGCCCATGGAGTTCTCCCGTCGTAATAGTCCGCAAGAAGGATGGTAAATACCGATTCTGTATCGATTTTCAAAAGATTAACACCATTTCCCGTAAAGACGCCTACCCTCTGCCCTACATCAATGCAATATTGGATAAGCTGAGACGAGCCCGGTATATTTCTAGCATCGACTTAAAACAAGGCTACTGGCAGATACCGCTATCTGAAGAAAGTAAACCGATTACTGCTTTTACTGTACCAGGCATGGGTCTATTTCAATTTAAAGTAATGCCTTTTGGATTGCATTCAGCACCCGCCACGTTCCAGAGATTAATGGACCGCATTATTGGGCCGGAGCTTGACCAGTTCTGTTTTGCGTACCTAGACGACATAATTATTTTAGGAGAAACCTTCGAGGAACACCTTAATAATCTACAAGAAGTATTTCGCCGTCTCCGTACCGCCAATCTGAAATTAAACCCCGAAAAGTGTCAATTTGGCCGTCGATCGCTCCGATATTTAGGTCACCTGGTTACCTCTGAAGGCATTAGTACCGATCCTGAGAAAGTCTGCGCCATTCTTCAATTAGCTGCACCGACTAGCATACGTTCCTTACGACGATTCCTGGGTATTGCATCGTGGTACCGACGCTTCGTACCTAATTTCTCACAGATAGCCGCACCGCTCAATCAACTCTTAAAAAAGGGAATTCGTTGGAAATAGACTGAAGAACAACAAACCGCATTCGACCAGCTAAAAACTAGCTTAACCAATTCACCTGTCTTGACGTGCCCGGACTTTTCGAGACCATTCACATTGCAAACAGATGCATCCGACAATGGGCTTGGTGTTGCACTAATTCAGCATGGATCCGACGGCGACCACGTGATTGCATATGCAAGTCGAAGCTTAAGTCCAAACGAAAAGAAGTTCTCAGTCACTGAGAAAGAATGCTTGGCAATTGTATGGGGAGTAGAAAAGATGCGACCATACCTAGAAGGCTATCACTTTACAGTCGTGACCGATCATCAATCCCTCCGCTGGTTACATTCGATTAAAAGTCCGTCCGGCAGATTAGCTCGGTGGAGCATGTACCTTCAACAGTTTGACTTTGAAATAAAATACCGAAAGGGGGTTTTAAACAAAGTAGCCGATGCACTATCCCGTGCCCCTATCGCTACCAATGACGAGGAAGAGGAAGCCAACCCGATATTTTCATTAGAAGAGTTTACGCCCTGTTCTTGGTACACCGCTAAGAAAACTGCTGTTGAGAATAACCCCACTGCTTTCCCGGACTATAGCATAAAAGATGGCCGCCTATACCGTCACTTCTGGGATATGTCCGACCCTACCGATGATGACATGATCGATCCATGGAAAGTTTGCGTTCCTAAGGCCGCTCGAAAAGCAGTACTGGAAGAAAACCACGACCGACCAACCGCCGGACACCTCGGTATTGCAAAAACTACCGCACGAATAGCCCGTCGTTATTACTGGCCAGGTATGTTTAGAGATATTGCCGTTTATGTGAGACGCTGTGCATCTTGCCAAAGGTATAAAACTTCTCAACAACAAACTGCTGGTAAAATGCGACCATCAAGGAATGACCAACCATGGGAAACCGTCAGTACCGACTTAGTAGGACCATTACCCCGATCGGCGAAAGGAAATAACTACCTAGTTATGTTTCAAGACCGCTTTACTAAATGGGTGCAGTGTCGTGCTATTCGAAAAGCAACCGCTAAGGCGGTTAGCCAGGCGCTCTATGAAGAGGTTATCACCCGGTTCGGATGCCCACACACTGTTATTTCCGACAATGGAACCCAATACACCGGACAAACCTTCAGGGACCTACTAAATGAAATGGGAATTACGCACCGCCTTACACCTCCGTATACACCGCAAGCCAACCCAGTAGAACGCACCAATAAAACTATGAAGACCATGGTAGCCCAATTCTGCGAATCAGACCACAGAAAATGGGATGTGCATCTACCCGAGTTAGTGTTTGCACTCAATAGTTCCCGACATGATTCTACAGGATTTTCTCCAGCTTTTCTTAATTTTGGCCGTGAGCTGGACCCTCCGAAACCGTTATACCGCAACCTTCCGGACACTGAACCACAGCCAGACGACGTCGGCCCCTCCGCAGAAGAAAATACCGCTCAATTGGAGAACCTGACGGACAGGCTAAAAAGGCTGAAAGATGTATATGCGCTCGTCCGCATCAATCTCGGAAAAGCCTTCACTGTTCAAAGCCACCACTATAACCTTCGTCGCCGTGAATGGAGATGTCACATTGGTGATAAAGTCATGCGACGAGAAAACCCACTATCTTCTGCTATTAAAGGATTCGCCGCCAAGCTTGCACCGAAATATTCTGGGCCTTATACTGTAATTAAAGTGGTATCACCGGTTGTATATGACCTTAAGGATCAGTCTGGGAAAAAGTACCGGAATATACATATTAAAGACTTGAAGCCCGCACACGATGATCTAAAGTAATTTCCGCCCAAACCGACACCCCTAACCTAGTGAAGCCCTATGTGATGTTCCAGTCCCAGGAAGCAGAGACGGTGAGGCATCGTGTTTT
Source organism: Polydrusus cervinus (assembly GCA_935413205.1). Lineage (NCBI taxonomy): Eukaryota > Metazoa > Arthropoda > Insecta > Coleoptera > Curculionidae > Polydrusus > Polydrusus cervinus. Next base: position 84,060,595 of record OW284511.1, read on the forward strand.
GCACGGTTTTCCACCGCTACGTGTACGAGAACTTGTTGCAGTACCCGGACCACTGGACCAGTCCAAAGAAGAAATGATATATTATTTTGATTTTATTTAGATCCGCGATAGTTTTCTGAATTGTAATTTTAATTATTAGGGACCTTCCGCAATAGGGCTAGATTAAGAAAATATTTTCCTTTTGTAAATAAAAATATTTTTTTCAAAGAAGGGGGGGTGTGTAACGAAGTTACATTATTTTTACAGGGTTGTATACGTATCCGTTCTTAACTTTCTTATTTTTCGTCGCATAAAGTTCATTCTTGTTCGTAAATTATTCATATTAATTGTACTGATTAATTTTCTAAAGTTTTCCGTCGCGAAATACCGGGAAATAGTTTTTCTTAGTTTTCCTTCATTCCCCATTGTTCGTAGTACGGGTCGGCGCGGAACCGCCGTCGCCATCGGTACTTCTCGATGTCGCGCGCCGAGTGGAAGGGGACCATCCCGGCTGAGAGCCTTCCTTAGCGAGATCGTGCCGTCTTATAATCAGAGTACGATACTCTCATACCGCAACCGGTCGACTCTCTTGACTAGCTCCGGACAAATACCGAGACCATCCGGGTTAAAGTAAAAATTAACGGTAAGCAGTAAAATGTAGATTATTAATAGATATTTAAACCGCCGTTCTATACCGCACATTCTGGCATTACTGACCGCTTTCTCACTCACACCGACTGACCATATAATGTTTTCTTTCATTCTGACGCGTATATCGGGTTGTTTTATGGTATTCACATATATAAGACCGGGCTGCTCCAGGTCATCTTAGCCGAGTAGCTCTGTCATATTGTTTCTCTCTCGTATACACGTATTAAACCGGAATAATTATTTCTCTGTTTCTCTCATACACGACACCGGACTGCTCCAGGTCATCTTAGCCGAGTAGTTCTGTCTCGTTTTAAATCTCAGATATAGTAGTAAGTATACGACACCGGACTGCTCCAGGTCATCTTAGCCGAGTAGTTCTGTCTCGTTCGGATTCAAGCCACAGTTCAACTATACGACACCGGACTGCTCCAGGTCATCTTAGCCGAGTAGTTCTGTCTCGTTTTAAATTTCAAAGGCTAAAGCGTTCATTTGTATCATTCTCATATCACCGGTTACCACCGCCATTACACTCACACACATGACACCGACAATTTCGTATCTCTTTTCCTCTCACATGCAGAACCGGACTACTCCAGGTCATCTTAGCCGAGTAGCTCTGTTTTGTTTTAATACAACGGGCCGCAAATTCATTTTTATCACCTTTATGCAAGTCCGAGTTGCTGCAGGAACTCTGATTTGCTTAATGTAAATTCAGACCGGGAAAATAGACTATCTGTCTCGCTCACACACACACCGACACAACATACACAATAACACATACACCACACCGTCCTTCTCTTACTCATACACTTGTAATTTCTATACACTGTTAGATAGCCAGAACGTGTAGGTCCGCGGGATTCATACGCAGTCACGCATGCGTAAACCGATCTACTATTTAAAGACCGCCACTGAACTGCTAGTCGTATTGTCATTAATTTCTGGAACTTTTTACCGATACCGCTTGACGTAGTAACATCCGCATTCGCAAGTAGTTTTACCGTGTAAACCTTTTCTTTTAAATATAGGCCGCATCCTTTTCTGTTAACTGCAAGTCCGTCACCGTAGTCCGTCCTGACCGTTATTCTATTAATTAAGCTGCGACCGCGCTTGCAGATCTTTGTACTGATTTTATTTCCGCGGGTCTATGTAGTACTGTTATTAAGTTGACCGCCGGACCGCTTGCGAACCTGAAGACGCGAATCTTTAATTTAATCAAGCCGTCGGACGTCAAAGCCGGAATCATTTATTTTTAGCCGCGATTGGTCAATGACTAAAAAAAATACATGACCGCAGACAAAGAACGTATACAATCCTCCTCTCTCTCTTATTTCCTTTATTTTAACTGGTAAAATCATTCATTTTAAACCGATAGTAAATGGGGCACATATTAATGTAAAAGTATTTGAATACAAAATGTTTTAAAACCGATTGTTTTATTATTCCTTCGCACCATACGCAGTTGAACGCCTGGATTATTTTCTCCACTGTCTAAAAGCTACTCGAAGGTAACTGTGGGCCTCTTACCACATTAATCCAAGAGGTGGCGCCCGAGACTCCGTTGGAAAAGTACTTTTCGTCCTATAGTCGCATGCAGCAAATCACGCATAAGCGATGTGAGCAATAGATTAGCTAGATAGATAGGTAGGAATTAATACGGATTTCACGCAAAACGCCTTTACAGTATTATAACAATTTTAGCCAATTTTTTTAATCAAGTCCGGAATATAAGTTTTGCTTTCGGTAAAATATTGGCGACATTTTGCCAAACAACAAAATCCCGCTAAACGATATTTCAAAAGTGATTTTCTTTGAATCCATACAAACAATTTTGTAAGAACCTGTTTCATATTTAGCGGCAAGCATAATTCTTTCCAGCAAATCGAAAATCCTGTTTTAGGCATTAACCACTGTCGAGATCTTAGCGCCTGAAAAATCGTTTAGCGGGATTTTGTTGGTTCGCAAAATGTCATTATTAACATTTTGTAACGAAAAAAAAATTGATGAACGACCTTATCGAGCTTAAAATATCTGATAACCGATAGGCTAGAAGTTATATTGGATCCTTCAATAATTAAAAAAATTAGATATTAAAAAATAAACAAACTTGTTTCTGGCTAGTTTAAATTACTGTTATCATATAGAGCACCAAAGCAGTGTGAAGGCTGTGGAAAATTTGACAAAAATATGCCAGAATCGTGTTTTCAAGGGTAAATCTACACTTTCTAATTTTCATTGGCGTATATACAATTTTTTTTCTTTATTGAGCTTTGTTAGTAATAAAACAGTGGTTACTTATTATGTTTCACAGTTTTTATTTCAATTTCCTCACACGCGTGTTTCGATCTATTGTCAGATCATTTTCAAAGGTAGTGAGTACAAAAGCTACTGAATTCTACGTATTGTAATTATGGTATTTATATCTTAAATAAGTAATAAAATTAGAGTTTACATGATTAATATATTATTAAAAAAAAAAAAAACGTTGTTGATGTGCCGGTGAGTGGCGACCCAGTTGACTCTTCATTTCTTTTAACAATTATTTTCCTCACACCTGGTTGTTGATCTCTTCCTATTATACTCATAGAACCTTCATTTCATCTAGTATTTTAATCTTAAAGCTACTTTATAAAGATTCTTTATTTTATATGTTCTCCTAAAGACGAATGCTTCTGCATTCGAAATATATAAAAGATTTTTATCTTAAAATTAGCTTTTCATTAATATAACAGTGAATGAAGACTTTTAGTTCTTATTTCTTTCCTTCTAATAATATTTTGTTTCATTCTAGAGAGAACACTTTCCTCCCCCTCGTATTTATTCCCAATCCGAATTCCGATATTATAGATTCATAATAGAAGACGGCTTTTAAGCGAAATTTCGACAATTCGACCATTTCGTCCCTGACAGCGTATTATCACCAAACACTGCAAACTGCTGTAATTATTGTAAATAAAACAGGAACATGTGGCCCACAAAACCACTAGATTGGTAAACCTGACATTTAACTTTAATGGCCACACATGGCCTAATGGACAACTAACTGTTTCTGTAACGAATGTGTGAAAATTACCATATTTTATTTATAGTGAATTTCGTCTTAAATTCTAGAAAAACTCAGGAATAATTAAGAGTTCGTTGCAGCTTGTAAAATATAATTTTTTTTCCCTTTATTGTCGATGACGTTCACCAAATTGTTATATTGAAAAACTCACTATTAGAATGTATTTCTGCATTTGCGTTAGTAAAGTGATACTTTTTCGCACGCAGTGGTAAAACTAAAACTATTCAAAAATCTAATAGATAAAGATAGTATATATTATGTATAATTTAGTAACTGCATTTTATGCAACATTGTAAGTCATGTCGGGTTGTATAAAGGTTTTTAACAATAATAATTAACTAACCAGCACCTTTGACAGTGACCTACAATGATAGAATTTTTAATTTACTAATCAGGAAGAGTAACAGCTACCAATATAACATTGCTGTTTACAGTTCCGTCATCCGTAAAAAAATTCAATAGAAAAAAAATGTTAAGCTCAACCGCCGCCGCGATTGTTTCTAAAAATACCTCTCTTCCTCTCCTCTTTTTAGAAACTAACGCGGTAGCGGTCGAACTTAAAAAAATGTTTCCCTATAAAGTCTTTTAAAATGGATAAATCCAATAAAATTCACTTTTTCTACTACTTTTACTCGTAAACCAACATGAGGCTTCCATCCAGTTAGGACTACATTTTAATAAATTTTTAATAGTCATTTTCCTCACACTTACATCCACTTCTCCATATTTTCTCAAATGACTAGCCAACAATTTTCTTTTGCTTAAATGATTATTCCCATTCACTTCAGTTTCATCTTTCGACAGTTTTTCACACAATAATGTCAAACTTTCATTCTACCTTTAAATTTTGTATAGTGCCTTAAGCCTCAAACCCACATAGTTGTCTTACTCATTTTTACATCGAACCTACAATTGTGTTGCTCCGTTAGGGTGATATCTACTGGTTTTTCTTCTTTTATTTATTCTCCTGAAGATGAATGCTTCTGCGTTCGAAACATGTAGAGAAGTTGCTTAAAATATTTCTATAATATAACAGTGGAGGAAGACTTTGTGTTCTTATTTCTTACCTTCTAAACGATACGATATATGAATCAGGTTTTACTACCTATATACTACAATATACAGGACGATCCCTTAGTTGATACTTATATTTTTAAAGTCTATTTCAGAAAGGTGTAGAGAAATAAAATTGGAAATTCCGTCCAGTGCGGCTCAATCTCGGTGTCGACCATAGGAGCAGGTAAATTTTGTGTATTAAATTGTTTACGATAACTAACCAAACATTTTAGAGAATTAGGTTAGGGAATAGTATTTTGTGTAATATTAAAATTTTAAGTAATTGCCTAAGAGGATTATGTTTTCTGGCCTGAAGTGTCAAAATCGAAATTATGTGTAGGGATTAGTTAGGTTGTAGATTATAAAGTTACCTTTTGCGTTTAACAGGTACCGTGTTTGGCTCAGGTCTCTTTGGCTGGATCATATAAAGAACTTATATGGGCGCAAGTAAAAGGATTTGTGACAAGACACAATACGACATTCAAAATGAAGGACGTTAAGCTACTGTTTGATTAAGCCATTAAGGAAGTGACACCAGAGAACTGGCGAAAAGCGGTCCATCATGTCATTAAAGAAGAGGAGAAAATGTGGGATCTTGACTACCTGATCGATCGATTATAACGTCAAGAGGAGATGACAGTTCCTCAGGTGACGAATAATATTATGATTTTTTATAATATAATTTCTATAATATAATGTATTTTTTGTGTTGGTTTAAAAATTTATTTAAATTTTTTGTATTTGTAAATAATGTTTAATAAAAAATAAGTGTACCTAAAACTATGTACATAATGCACGCCTTTGTCACCATTTTCAGTGCTTGTGAATGGATAACAATAGGCAAAACCCATAAATTTTCCCAAACCCGGGTGGTACTATTGTGCCGATAAAAAACTGGGACAAGAGATTTACAAAAACAATGTAAGAAATACATATCCCCTAGACTATAAAAGGTGTCTAGAGCTAAAAAGGAAAAACATTCAAAATTTAAAAAGTAACCTAGGTTACATAATGGAATGTTTTGTATTTTTCGATACGGGGTGGTTAAATTTGAGAGACATCATATAATATGGATAAAGTAAATTTATTAGATTTTTTTAAAGTCAAATATTTTATAAATTATTTTATTTACCATTACCACAAAATAATAAATAAAGCTAATACAGGTAATAAAATACATTTAATAAAAAGAAAAAAATTGCGAACACAAAGTTTGTCAAAACAACACAAAATTAATATTTGGTCATAGAACCATTTCTGTTTATTACTTTTTGGAGCCTTTGTGGAATATCTTAAAACTAAGTTTCTACCTAATTCGACAGTTATTTCATCTCAAGCTTGATTTATCCTATGACGTAATTCATCCCTGTTTCTAGGTTGAAAATCATGTTTATACATAGATTTGACTATGGCACCCCAAATGTTTTCTATCGGGTTCAAATCGGGACTCTTCGAAGCCCAGGGAAGAACTGCTATGTTATTTTCTTGGAGAAAATTTTGTACAATGCGCGCTGTGTGTATTGGAGCATTATCATGCTGAAATGTGTAATTTTGACCGTATACAGCGTTTACCGATGGTATCATCACTTCGTTTAGTATATTAACGTATACTGCTGCAGTTAGTCTTCCTTCGACGATTTGGCAAAGTCCTGGTCCTCTAGCGCTAATCCAGCCCCAAACATTTATGGAGAAACGCCCACTTTGGTTGGTTTTGTGGGTGTATCTCTCATCATACCGCATGCCGGAAGGCCTATACACCCGAATTCTCCCATTATTGCATGACTGAAAAGTTTTCTCGTCAGAAAATATAACTGTTTCCCATAAATTTATTTGATTAATATATTCATGTGCAAATTCTAACCTGCCCTGTTTATTTATTTCCGTTAAACATTTTTTATTGGCAGCACAACGGCTTCGTATATCGGAATTTCGAACCCTGTCTCTAGCGGTATTTGCAGAACCTGGAAAATTCGTCTCTTCTTTTGCCTTGATTGCAGTTTCGAAGGGATGATCCCTTAGATAATTAATCAGTCTTCTATCATGATCATCAGTAGAAATTTTAGGGGGACCAGAACCTGCATTCCTAATAATAGTCCCATGTCTTGCTATTTTTTGTTTTGCCAATAGCACGGTATTCTTGCTTACTCCCAGTTCATCTGCAATATCCCTAATAGCAACACTATCTCGCAACCGACTATAAATAATTGCCTTTTGCTGGGGGGTTAATTGTGGCATATTTACAAATAATATATGATTGTATGTTTGACGAGTCAATCATAAAGTGACAATCTTTATTGACATGCAAATTTTCATGACATTTTACTGGTACCAGGCTTGATGTAAAATTATTCTTAATAGTCTAGGAGAAAATAGAAAAATTTCCTGTCCCAGTTTTTTATCGGCGCGATGGTACTACCTGCACTTGATGAAAATAAGGATTTTTGCAATGAAATCAATTCCATATTATAAAAGTTGCTTAAATATTCGTTGGGTCACTCTGTAGTCCCTTTGTATACCTAATGAGATTTTATTAATCTACACCTTTCGAAAATAGACTATAACCATGTATGAAATTCATTGTCATATATACAATTAAAAATGATCAAAAATAAGAGAGTTACATTAGGTTTTCCAATCCAATATACGATCATATCTAACTTAAATAATCCGGTCAAATAACGGTAGCAGCCGCAGTTTGATGACATTTCCCGTCATACAATATATTCACTAGTTGATGGGTTTCACATTGTACCATTTTTACGTTTTAACAATTTAAATTAACAAATTACTGTCATAAAATAAAACCACGCGGCTAGTTGACAGCTAACTGAACGGTACACTCATGAATAAAAAAGTAATAAACATACACATACTTTACCAGCGATGCATAGGATTATAAGTTTGTAAAAGCTGAAATCACGTTTATTTTTGGATTATTTGAAAAAAGTTATTTGACATTTTTATTTATATTGTAAAAACACAGAATTTCTTAGTCAGGTGGTTGTAAATAAAATTGTCTGTTTAAAGGTTGGAGACAATGACGTTTCTTGAACGGCAGTAGAGTTTTGGACTTGCGTTGTCTTTATTTGTTTAGAATCACTACGTTTCAACTGGTAAGCATCTCCAGTCGTCTGCAGGTGAATACATTGAATACTACTGCCGTTCAAGAATTCATTGTCATTGTCTCCAACCTTTAAACAAATAAAATTGTATTTTGATATCTAACAGTGTTAGACAAAATATGACCTAAGAGTATAACGAACTTAGAGTTGATTCGAAAGTTATTTTTCATTCATTTTTAAATGTTTATTTTAATTAATGACTTCTATACTCAGTTAGAAAAATCATCATATTAGCGACACATTTCGGTGATACAATGCCCCCATTTGATACTTCACTGGCATATCCTTTCTCACTTCCCGGTTTCTAGGTATAATTTAGATGCAAATCACTGTCAAATAAGTATAACAGGATTTTACCTTTTGACCTATTTTCTCCCTCTATTTCTACCAAAGCAGAATACCTGGATTTATAACGCTTAATCACAAGATTTAAACTTGCGCTTGCTTGTGACATACCAAGTTTTCCTCTTTGCTGCATTTTAATGAATAATTTATTCTTAGAGCAACACGACACTGGATTGAATGGCTTTGACAGTGCAGTTTCTGGTATTATCATATTTCATTGCATTTTGCTACTATCTTACACTGTCTCATATTAAAATAAATTAATCGTTCTCAGCATTTCCGAGATTATTTTGTGTAAATTTTAGAATAGAATACTTAAACAAATAGCTATTATTTATTTTGTTTGTTTTTACTTGCAATAAGGCATTTACTAGAAATTAGGTAAAGTTTTAATAATATATGAATTATTTATAGTATTATAGTTACCAGTAAATTGTTAGTAAAAGCTACAGAACTACTGCACTGATTTTGTGTGTTATGTTAATGGCTTAATATATTTTTTCTACTTCCACTTTTATATTTTCTGTTTTCTTTAAGACTCCTAAAATGAATGATAATAATTTATTCCAGTTACCTGACCGGATATGTGATATCAGATATGATGATTGTTGTGTCTGTTTAAAGGTTGGAGACAATGACGTCTCTTGAACGGCAGTAGAGTTTTGGACTTGCATTGTCTTTATTTGTCTAGAATCACTACGTTTCAACTGGAAAGTATCTCCAGTCGTCTTCAGGTGAATACTATGAATACTGTAAATAGTATTCACCTGAAGACGACTGGAGATACTTATCAGTTAAAACGTAGTGATTCTAAACAAATAAAGACAATGCAAGTCCAAAACTCTACTGCCGTTCATGATGATTGTTGTTGCTGGGGTTGGCGGAAGAGCCAGTATACTTGGGCCTATAAGGGTCCCTTGTATCCCCTATCGTCTGGGTAATGCAGCCAGACGGAACCTACAGCTTAGCGTGGAATCCAAACCACATGTCCGAGCATCCTTTTTTTTATTAGGCGTATGCCCACTCCGAGGATCGAACGCGGACCGCCACGGTCGAATGCCAGTAACTCACTGCCGCGGTCTCGATATGATGATATGAAACTAATCAATCATAGTTTATGTTTAGTATCCAAGTTACTATTGATTTTTAGATATTGGTCCATTTCTTTTCGACATGACGATCTGCGATGTACGTAAAGACAAAGACAGACACCATCAGGCCATAGCAAAGGGCTAAGCGGGGTGGTTCGGAGGATGAGCGGCGAAGATTTCTTTAAATTAATCCTTCACACTTTCCACAAAATCACATACAGGGTGTCCCACCGGGAACCGCTTCGATCTATATATGGAAAACTATACATAGGAAAAGTTGACAGTATGCTAATGCTGATGGGGGCGACCGGGCTAAAATATTTTCATAATGATGGCACTTCCGGTTATACCGGAAGTAACTGTCAACTTGCTTATTTTAAATTGAACATCCTATATATTACTACATTTTTGCATTCTACGTAAGATTTTAGGCAGATTTTGTATACCATGTCCTACATCTAAGTCTAAGCGTTTTTAACATATTTGAATTTTTATGTCAAAAATGACGTTTGCAAGCCGTAAAATAATTATCAATTTTTTTTATAAAGAAGCCTTATTTATTTAATTTAAGTGGGATGCCTTATTACAAAAGACCTGATTTAATAGATTTTTTATAATATTTTGATAACTAGTAACTAACTGATATTGGACATCGTACGCGTCACATTGCCAAGCAAAGCCACAGATGAGTCGCCTGAGAACGGCGCAAACGTCTGATCAACAACTATGATATTAACTGACAGTCATGACATGACACAGGCAGTTTAACCAACGTCCACCTCAAGGCGTGAAAAACCTTATACGAGGCAGACTACCGCATCGGAGATGGGAGGAATACCTTCCACCAACGGGGGGGCCCTGTATTGTCAATGTCAAGAGCGTCCGGGGTTTCCACGCTGTGGACCCCTTCGTCTATTCCTCAGTGCACCGCGGCCTAACAGAGAAGCGCGACACCTGAGGCCGCGACTTGCAAAAAGTCTGCGCCTATGGCTGTCAATCGTCTGACGTCTGTGTGCTATTGCGTTATCCATCATCGTCGAAGGAATTTCGGTCTTTGCTTGGCAATGTGACGCGTACGATATCCAATATCATAATTGGTCCTCCAGACTCCTTAGCCCGGTGATGTCGGTGATTTATTCGACACCTGGGAGGATGACAGTTTGTTTTACTGGATCCTGAGTTCTGGTTAAGGCGATATTAGCCTTATTCTCTTCGATCAAATAGTAACTAACTAGTAGTGTTTATACAATAAAATTAAAAATGGAAAAACTGCAAAAAGTCTAGATTTGCAAATGGAAACACTCAAACTTTATAATTATTTCTTATTTAGTATTAAAAATAAGGGTTTGTATAAGGTTATATATCCCAAAAATTTTTAGTTTTAGAAATGTTGTTGCAAATTTAATATTTTTATATGGCGATTTTGCTGCAGATTTTAAGTTCAGTTACTCTTAGTCGCCTATGACGGCGTGGTAAAACGATCAAATGCTAAAAAAATCTCTGAAGCGGTCACTATCAAAATATTATAAGAAATCTATTAAAGCAGGTTCTTTATAACAAGGAATCCCGCTTAAATTAAATAAATAAGGCTTCTTTATAGAAAAAATCCATAATTATTTTAAGGCTTGCAAACGTCATTTTCGACATAAAAATTCAATAATGTCAAAAACGCTTAGACATAGGCATAGGACATGGTATACAAAATCTGCCTAGAATCTTGCGTGGATTGTAAAAATGTAATAATATATAGGGTGTTCTATTTAAAACAAGCAAGTTGATACTTACTTCCGGTATAACCGGAAGTGACATCATTATGAAAATATTTTAGCTTGGTCGCCCCTATCAGAATTAGCATACTGTCAAATTTTTCCTATGTATAGTTTTCCATATATATACGAGTAGATCAAAGCGGTACCCGGTGGGACACCCTGTATACCTTTATTAAATGGCGTCAATTTTAACTCAGAAAAATTATTAAGAGTTTAGCGCCGCAGGTATAATAAACCCACTTCTTGCCGTCAGTTGTCACTAAATTTTATCGAAAGTAGACCCACGATTTGCTTTAATTTAAATATATCAAAAGCCTTACTTCTTGACTCTGTTTATCATGTAGCGGATTTTTACATATACTTTTCCAAAATACACCATAATTTGTGATTGCTAAAAAAAAGATTTCTTCCATACACTTTGTGATTTTACCAAATATTATTTTTAGAAATAACTTTTAAAATACTAACTCCATAAGAACATCTAATTTTGTATCAAATAATTTCAAAAAAAGCTTCTTTGGCAATTGACGTCAAGGGCAATTTTCAAAAGCTATAAAGCTAAATTCTATGCATCGTTGAATCTTATTAAAGTATGAGACGTCGTATAAACAAAATCATTTTGTACTTTATAATACACTTCACGAGGTAACCTTCCACCAATGGCAGGATGCCAGCAATATCATATCTAAAAGCCTAAACAAGCTTATAAAAGACAATTTCGCCAAGACAAAGCAAATGCTTTTCTTTAATATTATACACTAGAAGTTGCTCGTATTCGCACAGAGTTGTACTTCAGTTTTCTGTGCGATAATTAATTTCTGCATGTGTTACTAATAATGAATCTATAGGGTAAAAAAGTTTATTAAAATATTGAGGAATTAAAAAAGCTCGTATTTTTGGTGCGCATATTGTTAATTATTGTCTCCTGCAAATAAAAGTTGAAAATTGTTTGGAAAATTATTTTATGATTTGAAATTTTATTGAACAGTAAAAATTTTATTACGTGTAAAGCTTAAATGAAAATAAATTGGAAATTTTAAAGGACCTCCTAATTAAAAAATTCAGAATTAAAAAAAATCTTAATATTTTAGTCGAAAATAAAATTGTATGAACATTACTTACTTTGTCAGGTATCAAACACAGTTCCAAGTACAACAAATATCACTAGCAGTGAATAAAACCATTACCGTTAAAATAAACACATTAAAATAATTGATTTTAGTGAAAGTTTCCCTCATGTATAAAAAATGCCATAAGAGGTGTGCAATTTCCACTGAATTACAGTGGAAATTACATCACTGGAAATTGCACTAAAGCAACCATAACAACAAGTAATAAAGAAGTCAACTTTGACGTTTCTATTTTAATAATAATTATTTGTATGTTTAAATAAAAATGCCCCAAAACCATAGCAACAAATAATAAAAAAGTCAACTTGGACTTCTTCTTTATTAATAATTATTTGAAAGCCGATCGTTTGAAAAATGAGTCGCTTTGGTGAATTTAGTGAAGATGCGATTGATGTAAATATAGAAAAAACTATCCCGTCCAATACAAAGAAAAGCCGATCGTTCGTATGGAAACAATTCATGGAGTTTTGTGTTGTTAAAAACTATAAACAAGAGCGGGAAACAGCAGTGCATGAGATTGCTAAAGTACTTAAAGATTGGGGCTACAACATGCGAAAAAATAATGGCGATGAATATAAAGAAAGCACAATAAAAGTAATGTGGAATTTAACTGCAAAAATGGTGATGGAGAAATACTTTGAAAAATATGGTATTAAAATAGACCCATTTGAAGATCAAGAGTTTAAAGCTGCCAGGGATGCAAAAAATGCTAAAAGAAAGGAATTGCAAAAGCACGAGGATAAAAGAAAGGTCAGTTCAATTGCCCTAAAATATAATGAAATGAAAATGTTAATTTACAATTGCAACGAATGTACCCCAGAAGGTATGCAAAAAAAGATGTTTTTTATATTCTCCTATGAATTGGCATGGAGAGGGGGAGAAGGCAGCAAAATCTTATTGGGATTTTTAAAAAAAGAATTTGACAATGGGGGGCAAACAACAGGTAGAATAGAATACAATCCCATATTTAGCAAAACCACATAAGGTGGTTCCGAACCGTGCGCTCCATCTAAATGGCTAGTCGCTAAAAAGAAATATCCCGATCTTTGTCCAATCAGATTGTTTAACGTGCTAAAATCAAAACGAGAAGGTATTAAAAATGATCGTTTATTTTTAACGGTCAATCCATTTTGGAAAACTGGAAGTCGATGGTATAAAAACAGTCCTGTTGGGCGAAATGAAATAGCAAAATGGACTCAAGCAAAAACAGTGGGACTAGACGTTAAAAAAAACAAAAATTACTAATCACTCACTTAGGGCTACAGCCGTGTCAAAACTTGCAAAAGACGGTATTGCAGAACAGGAACTTATAAAAATGACTGGCCATGCTAGTTCCAAATCAATTGCCAGCTACCTTCAAATGGATCAAGAACATCATGAAGCCATTGTAGAAAAAATGAGAACAGATAGCACCCCAAAATCCAGTGAAAAAACATTAATCACTCAAGAGAACCTCCTTCAGAGTCGGGCAATTTATAGTTTAAAACAGTGATGAATTTTTAATTAATTAATAATTTTCCAAAATTTTCGGAAACTTTTATGCACTTATGGTATATCCCCGAAAATTCCACACCTGTAATTTTTAACCAATAAAAACGTGTATTTTTGACAGATTACGATGGCAACAAAAGAATTTTAGTGGAAATTTTTCCTCGTTGGTAACCAACAGCGAATTATACTGGAAATTTTTTGGCTCTTATAATGACAGAATATTTTATTGGAAATCTGGTTCTTATTTATTTACATGATAATTTTGATACATTTCAATTACAAAACTAAGATGTTTTCTATATTCTTTGGACACCTCCTTTCTTCTTAATGGCGAAAATGCAGGACTTGGAATGAAATAAATTAAATGTCTATGTCTAATGAAATATTGTCACGCCCAGATTTTAGGGTGTGACGAGGGACGTAAGGTAGCACGGGACCTTGGCGACTATTAGAAAAACAACGTGATTCCGAAAACAAATTTATTAAAAAGATAAAAATAATAATTACCTTAAGGGTTTACAAGAAAATCAAAAATAATAAACAGTTTGGATTTAAACCTTTAAATTTTAAAATAAAATTCTACTTTCATTAATTTGGGCTCATCGCTGGCGTTTGGGTGTCTTGAGGACCAACAAAGTTTCACATTTTTAGACGTGGATATGTCACGGACCGGAGCACTAGTGCCCTCCGATATTTTTCTACCAACGATGTGTAGTTCCATCAAGTCAGCGATTTTTCCCACTTTAGGGAGACAACGGGCTTAGGTCGTATACCTTGTTTCTGTCGACTTAATGACACCACAATAATTGTTAGATCGGGATGTACGTATAACATTTCATAATTGCAACTTTATTAGAATTGTTTAATAAACTTGGCGCCGGTTTCATGTTGCGTTCAATGGCCTGTGTTAAACGCGAATAATGATTAAAATATCAAAATGGAAAATATATTGATTTATGAAATGTTATGATCTTATGATTCCCTATCGTGACACATCCCCCGGTCTTAAAAGAGCTGGCCCCCAGCGATGGCAGAAAGGAAGTAGAGGTTACATTATTTACTTGTAAAAAATTGAACTAATGTTAAACAAAATTCTAGTATTGACTCAAAAAGTTGTCTCCACTTCCCTTCCTTTGTAAATTATTATACATTTATAAACAAAAAATATCATTGAGTAACATCATCGCAAAACAATAAAAAGGAAATCTCTTAAATGTCCCTAAACACTTTTCGCTTACACTCGGTCACTACACCAAAATGAAGTCCATGCCTGGGTACGGCCCTGTCGTGTCGTCAATGGTTAGATGGTGGGCCAATGCGCGGTTGGGTCCGTTGGCCGGATGGTTGAAGCACGCCGTAGCTGTGGGTGCTCCATTCGAGGGACTGCATCGCCGATGTTGGTGCCAAGGCCTATTGCGTAGACAGCCGATGCCATACTGATTTTTGGTAGCCCTTTATTTTCCAGCCTGCTGATTGGGATGCTAACTTTGGTTCCATATCGTGGGGTCCTTCCTCTGTGGTTGTTGTCCCATAAAGCCCTTTTTTCCTCTGTGATCTGTTGTTGTTGCTAAACAAACCCTTTCTTTTCTTCTGTGGTTGTTGCTAGTGGGTCTGGTAAAGCTAACCTTAATTGGATAATTTCGGTTTATTTGAAATTTGCAAATGTTGCAAATTCCAGTATTTCGATGCAAGGCTTCGGGAAACGGCGCGATTATTGGCTTTTCTTGAAGAACATCGTCTAAATTGGCAATCACTAGTGTTTGTGAAGTGTTATAGTGATAGTTCAAGTGATGCAGTGTACATCTTCTTGATTTGCCAATTGTTTGCAGCCTTGCTTTTTCGTCAGTTCTGTATTAGTAACACATGGTTAGTGACGGTTAATGGCGATATTGCTTTCATCTTCTGCTTGGTTATGGTGTGAGGAAGACTTCTTTGATCTTGTTACTTCCATATCGACATGAGGCTGATGGATTGGGCGATGTGGCTCAGTCAGCAGGCATCGATGTGTCTTGGTAGTGAAGGCTGGATACCAACAATACTGAGGCATGCTTGCTGTACAGTTACAGTGGCTGTTATGCTATGGTCTCTAGTGTTCGGGCCGACAGCAATACTGATTGAGGATGGAACAGGTGTCCGACCAGGTGGCTTCGTGGTAGTGCAACAGTGTTTACATGAAAAGAAGGAAACAAAGAGTAAGTATATGCTCCTATTTTTGCTTAATATTTTATCTAAAATCTGAATGTTTTCATTAATTTTTTTTAATATTTTTTATTAATGCTAGAATATTGCACTCTCTAGCGCTAAAAAGCTTAAATAATTAAAATCTTATTTACATTTGCATTTGGGTTTTTGATATTTTGAATATCCTATACTTTTGTTAAAAGAAAATTCAGAATTAAAACTTGTAGCATTAGTTAAATGACTTGATTATTTGAAAATATGCATTAGACTATCTTAATTCAGCTATCAATAGAAAATTAAAGAAATAGCAGGCAATGCAGAGTTTGAGGTTTATTTATTGTATTTAGATTATTAAATTAAGTACTTAAGTGATAATTTGCTAATTAAATCTTTGATTAATGAATTCTTTTGTATTCTATCTCGTCTGCTACTGAATTTTTGTAGAAATAATATTATTTATTAGCATTGCATTTTGAGTGGCTGTAAAATTGAAATGTCAAAGTTTTGGTACTTATACCTAAAGATTTGAGGTTAATCTACCTATACAAATTGTATCATTGTTTGAAATTAATATTTATGAATGCATTTCTTTTTTTGCATTGATATTTTTCCTTGCGTAGGATTTTGGATAATACTTGAAAAAGCCTTCTACCGGTTTGTATACCCCTATCTTCTACCCACGCAATAATATTTTATAATCTTACTTCTGCCTTTTGCAGGATTCATATTTTCTTTATATAATATAAACATACATAATAAAAGTACCTACTCATAAAAATAGCTTATTTCAGCTTTTCACATATATTTTATAATTGCTTGCTTTGTTTATTTATATTTAAAATCATTATTTCATATATTCAATCTATATCGATTATCAACTTTTCATAATGTCAAAATTTCAAATTGCGAAATCTTGATGTCCCGAGACTAAGTCATTGTGAAGTACGATGATATTTATCCAAAACACTTTGCGCATAGTCTTGGCGTAAATAACAAAGTGAAACACTGACTAAAATATTAAATATTTGCAATATGGGTCGGGCATACTAACCCTTATTGGAAAAATTTAATTGAAATATCTTATATTTCGATGCACTAAATCTGTGCCATAACTTTATTTCCAGAAAACAGTAGTAGAAGGTTTTTATGCTCAAGTATTTCCAGTGTATATTTTCTATTATAATTTGTATTTAAATTTTAGTTTAAAGCTTGGAATGTGTGAAAGAGAAATGTGAAAATGGAAGTTTTAAAATATTTAAAAATTTCTGTGACAGGGATGGATAGCTCCTGACCAGAGTTTCTTATTTCTTTCTTCTTTCGTATAATTGTCAACTCTAAATTATTAGTAACACACATCTGCTGCTAAAAAAAATATTTTTGTAGAATCAATCTGCAAATGGAGGTTTAAAGTATTTAAAAATTTCTGTGACAGGGATGGCTCCTGACCACAGTTTTTTTTTTCTCTTTTCTTGGTTTAATTGTCCACCTAAAACTATTGGTAACACACATCTGTGGAAGAAAATATTTTTATATGAGATAATATTGAGATTATTTGTATCTTTTCTCTGTATTCTATACCTAATTATAATGGTATTGTTTATGATGCTGCTATGATTATAATAAAAGTATTTTTTATATCTTTTTTGTTTTAGGATAGCCTAACGATACGTATGTCCTTATTATTTTATTTAAAACTTATTGAAATAAAATTGTTTTAACATTAACTTGTATTATTATTGTTTTAAATTATTTATTTGAATAAACCCATTTAGAGTAATTGGAATTAGGGAATTACTCTTGTAACTTTAGAGCGCTTGTATATTTACATACTGTACATTTTATTTATACTTATATATATATATTTTTTTTTTTTTGGTTTTATTTTTATATTTAATATATACCCTATGTCTATTTTATTTTACTTGATCGTAATGTTGATCTATATTTTATCTATATAATGCATTTTTATTACTTTTCTGTTTTGACGTATATATTTTATTGAATTTTATACATATAGTATTTTCATTAGTGCTTAGTAGTAACAAAGTTTTTTTTTTTTGGAATGAGAACAAAAATGGATTTCTGCACTGTCTGAGTGCACAGGACTGGTTGAATGTCTATGAGGTTGTAAGAAGTTATGTTAATGGCGTGTATTTATGAATAATTTTATTAATATATGTCAACAGTATTTCCATCTAAAGTTCAAAAAAATTCAGGACGGTAGCAGAGAAATTAAATCTAAGTTAAAGAAAACGGTATTGGTATAGCTCATGGGAGTATACTGGTTCTCACAAGATAAATTAATTTTAAATGATAAGAAAACTTAATAAATTCTTTTTAGGACTAAACATAATATTATAAATGCACCCGATACTGTCACTGTATGTGACAAAAAATTTATTTGAAATAATACAAAATTCTTAGGTATTACCATAGAAGAATTTTTTATCATGAGCAACTATATAAATGGTTTGTTTTTGAAACTGGGTAGTATAGGTTATGGAATGAAAGTAGTGGCTAACTATATGAACTTAAACACCTTAAAAATTCTATACCATGCAAATTTTGAATCTGTCCTGCGATATGGCATACTGTTCTGAGGAAGTAGCTTTGAGCTACAAAAGGTTTTTGTAATACAAAAAGAAAAATAACGTTAATACCTAAATAAAATGAGCTTTCTAGATTCTTGCATTTAAATACATGAATATATCTATTAACAGTATGTGGTCTTTATATTTTTGCGTATTTAATGTTTTTGTTTAGAAATAAGAAATTGAAACTGTAAATAATGTCCATAGTAATTATACAAGGACTAATAACTTATTATATCCTCGTCACCGCCTAATTGTCAGAAAAAAAATCCTTATTACATGCGCATCAAACTTTACAACAAACTGCCAAATAATATATATTCAATTACTAGTGTGTTGGAGTGGAAAAAACATTTAAAAAAGTGTTTATAGATATGAGCCCTATTCATTAGTGGACTTCTTGGTAAATCTATTCCATTCTGTGACGTCATTTCATTTGATCCTTTTTTGTAATCAGTATAATTTGAAATAAAGAAGTATTATTATCACATCATTATTAGGTACATCATCAAAATTATAAAGACCAATAAGTATAAGGAAAAGAAAAAAAGAGTATGATGAACTGTTAAAAGAGTCTCGAACAAAACAATATGCCAATGGAGTAAACGCTACAGAAAATAAAATAAAATGTATTTGGACGATTTGTAATGAAATTATAGGAAAAACTAACCAAAGCTCGGACATAGAGATAGAAGGATCCAGTTCTCCCTTAACGAGTATCTAATATCAGTCATACCTGATCTCAAGAAAAATGTATCAAGTATTCCGTTTAACTGTTATAACATATATTTACATATACTACAACATAATAACATAACACAGTTCCGGTTTTGCTGAAATTCCTACCAGCATTGTAAAATTTTCTATTAGTGTATGTAAAAACATTATTTGTTACATAATATAATTAATAACTCTTTTAAGTATGGTATATTCCGTGAAAATTTAAAAGTTGCACTAATAAAACCAGTCTTTAAATAAGGTCTGTATCACCCTCAAATGGATAATTATAGGCTTATAAGTTTATTGACAGGTGTTTCAAAATTATTCGAAATGGCGATGTGTTCAGGATTAGTAAATTTTCTGACAAACAGTAATATATTTAAAAAAAAATTTAAAGTTGAACAAGTTTGAATTTATAAAGTAATAAACACACACATGCTTTTATTAATTCATTAATCAATTCAATCTCCTAAGTTCAAAACTGCAGGTAATGGCTACGCAAGCACGATTATTTGCACAATGGGCCAAACCTGGCCTCAGTGCATCCGGCGCACGGACGGGCCCTCGGAAAAAAGGACGATTATTTGGCCGCTTTTGAATAAAGCGAGAAGGATAAGAAATACTAAACAAAAAATGAAATGGCGAATGCATCTCTAGACTTTACTCTTAAACAAAAATCGTTTAACTAAATTCAAGTTAGCAATGTTGTCGATTCTGTAATAATTATTATTTTAATTATTTTCTTTCAAACGGTAAATTTTAAAAAAAAGAAGACAGAGAACTTTTTTGTTTAAAATTATATAATAAGTAATAATACAGCAATTGTTTGGAACATTCAATGGCGTAACATATTTTTGGGGAAAATTGTAATGAATTGAATTTAGAACCAAGGCGTCAAGGGTGTTGAAGGCAGTCAATTTCCGAAAATACAAAAAAATTTTAGGGGTACAAATTAATGAATATTTGTGTATTGTGTAACAAATTGTTTGGAAATGTTTTAATGAATATTTTAATTAATATTGTTAGGAATAATATATTTTTAAAAAAATATTGTATTTTGCTAACTTTGAATCCTGTTTGAAGTATGTAATCATTTTTTCGGGAAGTCAAATTCGAAATATTTTTGTAATTCAAAAGCAAAAAAAAATTAGATTATAATGAAATATACCGATCTGTGTTTAAAAATACAGGGATGCTGTAGGTAGATGCAATATATATCTATGAGTGTTTAGTGTTTTTTCTTTAAGAATAGAAACTGTTTTGAAGAACTGGGGCTTCAAAATCGAGTTAGTCATCAACATAATTCAAGAACTTGTAATATTAGTTATCCCATACATAGGCTAATTCTACCCGAAAGATCACCGAATTATATGTACTTGAGACTACACATATTATAATAAACTGCCCGAAAAATTAAAAGGAATTAACAGCGAAAAACGATTTAAAATAGAAACTACTGGATTCGTGTAAACTCGAGGATTTTTAAATATGTAATTTTTGTGAAACTTTAAGTAACATTTCGTTTTTGTCCTTACTTTTGTTTAGTGACGTAATTTCACTTTGTGTTTGTACTTAATTGAAATTAAATTATGTAACATAATCTGAAATAAAGAAGTTAAGTAAGTACGTAAGGTTAAATTTGATGACTTGGTCTGAAATTTGGTCCCCTTTTTTGTGATGGTTTTGATAAGTCCGTGATTGATAGCATTAACTAGTGCTCAAATTTTGCTTAATTTCAAGACCAAGGATTTTTTAATAAGACATTAAATAATATGTTTCGTAATATGATGAAAGTAGGCTGTTTTCAAACTTATTTCTAAATATTTTTTGCCTTTCCGCATATTTATAGGTTTTATAACGCAAAAAAAATTTCAAAATGTAAGTAAATAAGTGGATAAATATGCAAAAAAATACCTAAATAAATGTTTTCCTGAAAAAAAACCTTAATCTGAACCACAAATAAATATTTTAAAGGTCTAAATCCTTGTTACACGCTTATATGTTGTTCAATAATAGTGTAAGGTCCTTGCTTATTGTATTAAAATAATTTTACTAAAATTTTGAAAAAAAATTAACATTAACCTATGAAAAAAAATCGTGTTTGTTGCAAAATTTAACAGAAGAAAAATGAATTTATTTTTTAAGATAAAGAGTGCTGTGCCTCTATCTTTCAATGATTAAAAAAGAAAATAAAATTTCGTAAAAAAAAAGAAGACCGGCGCGCCTCCACCATATGTCACGCCCAGATTTTAGGGTGTGACGAGGGACGTAAGGTAGCACGGGACCTTGGCGACTATTAGAAAAACAACGTGATTCCGAAAACAAATTTATTAAAAAGATAAAAATAATAATTACCTGAAGGGTTTACAAGAAAATCAAAAATAATAAACAGTTTGGATTTAAACCTTTAAATTTTAAAATAAAATTCTACTTACATTAATTTGGGCTCATCGCTGGCGTTTGGGTGTCTTGAGGACTAACAAAGTTTCACATTTTTAGACGTGGATATGTCACGGACCGGAGCACTAGTGCCCTCCGATATTTTTCTACCAACGATGTGTAGTTCCATCAAGTCAGCGATTTTTCCCACTTTAGCGAGACAACAGGCTTAGGTCGTATACCTTGTTTCTGTCGACTTGATGACACCACAATAATGGTTAGATCGGGATGTACGTATAACATTTCATAATTGCAACTTTATTAGAATTGTTTAATAAACTTGGCGCCGGTTTCATGTTGCGTTGAATGGCCTGTGTTAAACGCGAATAATGATTAAAATATCAAAATGGAAAATATATTGATTTATGAAATGTTATGATCTTATGATTCCCTGTCGTGACAATATATATAATATTTAGACACTATTCTATTCACCTTTTTTCCATTTAGCAATTTGAATTTTGAATAGTTTAGATGCAAATATTCGTGAACAATTCGAAACAAATTTTCTTTCTTGAAGTAGGAGCCACAATCCTCTATTAATGTGGGTAAATAAGTCATCGCACAATGATTGATCATTACATCAGACAATTTCATGCATATTTTGCATATAGTATGATTTTCAAACCGATTCATTTTTAAAACAAAAAATTTTGTTGGTTTTACTGGCTGCACAATATTCTTTATTACAACAAAACGCGAGTTTTTCTGATGTTTTGAATTCCATACCAATAAAGCGCGCATGAAAAGTTATTAAAAACGCAAAAGAGCAATTTTCTACCACTTGTAGTAAGCCCAAGTAACTGTAAAATGAAAGAATATAATATTTTAGATCCTAAAATGGCTTTTTTGAGCTACTACAATCAGTAGAAATTCGCGGGTGTCAACTGCTTAATCTCCTGGTGAATATTTTCTTTGCTTTCTTGACCGAAGCGAACAATTTTTTTACGTCGTGCCGCTTTTAGGTTAGGGTTTCACTTAGTTGCCATGGTAACTAAATAATTAAGTCGACCAAACCTTCTATGTTTTGCTGGTACTTGATGAAGATGAAAATTGACGTTGTTGGAAATCGAAAAATATATTTTAATTATTAAAACACAATTTGGTGTGGAATTTTCTTACCGAATACCCCTAGAGGTCAAATTATTAATATTTTTAGAAAATGTTAATGAGCTCGAAAAAATTTCCGGATATAATTTGACCTCTAGTAATATAATAAGTGAAAATTTTAATAATTTTAAATTTTTCACATCTTTGACGGTTACTGTTTAAAACCATATGCTGGAGTCAGCTGAAAATTGAATATTAAATATTGGTGGATGTTTGAAAGAACTATTAATTAAGGTTTTCCCGAAACTGTGTAGATATTTTTTATTATCATATAATGGGGGAGAAGTTGAAAGCTTAATAATTAAGATTTTAAGCTTCTATGTAAGTGTATGAATTTTTTTTAAAGTTTGTTTGTGTAAGTACTTGGATATTAAGGCAAGGATCAATATTTATAATTTCATTATTGATAGCCAAGCCTTCTATAAAATCTAACAGATTGAAGGTTATTGTGTTGATATTATTTAAAATTTTTAAATTTAATTGGTGGTTGAAGACATGGGGAATTTTTATTTGTTCTATTGTGAGCTCTTTGTCTTAAACTTAAACCAGAGTCAGAAATGACAGTCTGTTATTACTAGTATCTATATAAGTTAAAATTAGAACCTACTTTTTTTAACTATGGCAATATTAAACGATAGTCTTTATACTTAGAATCCATCACTAACACGCTAAAAGCAATTACATCGATGACCCTTAGTTATTCGCTAGTCATTGGCAATATTGTTGAGTATGTCAAAACATAATTACAAAATAAAGCTTCATAATACCGGAGTGTTTCACCACCGAGATGGCCTTTGTGCTGTTTCGTTGTACTAAAGCAATTAAATTTATATTCAATATGTGGTTGATCATAAATATGTAAATACGCTTTTCACGAGCCTCTAAGCGCATTTAGTCATGTTTAAAGAAGAATTCCTTTTTTGTATTGAAACTGTAATTGTTTTACATACTCTGTCGATATAATGAAGGGATCAAGATTTGTTTCTTACGACAAATCTTACACAAAAGCTAACGAATTTGACGAGAATTAGGTGGCGCAGAGTCAGTGGAGATTTTGAGGATAATATCGGGGCATAGTTTGTAATTTCAACGAAAAATAAGATATTAACATAATAGCCGTAATATTTCCATTTTTATGTTCTGCATGGCGGATGATATGATTTGTACCCATATAATTATAACTTTAAAGTAAATTTTCAATTAAAAAAAAAAGACAAGAAGTTATTGTGAACTAAACTGCTGGACAATTGCTTTCGAGCAAGAAAAATTTCGCCTAAATTTAACAGTTAATATTTTCTGAACCAGATATGATATCGACCTACGGTTTTGAATGGTTGATAGATTCATCCCTAGGGAAATAATTTTTAATGTTGGATTTTCTTTAACTATCAGAACATTTTATATACGGGTTGTTAAAGAAGACGATGATTTTTGCTCTAATTTTAATGGCGTGTAACTTTCAGAATAATATTTTTAAATTTTATCACTCTACGTCAATTGAATCACTAGTTCATAGCAAAGAAGGTAAATTTCTCAAATTTTTGATATCTGCTATATTTTAAGAAATTCCGATTTTTTTTGGAAAACCTTGCTTTATTTCAACTTATTGTTATTACTTAATATTGTTTTTTTGTGATAATCTCGATTCAAATTAATACACTCGGATGGACAGGGTTTGGTTTGACGGCAGCTAGTAATATTTAATATCAAAGTCTTTTTCAATATAAGTTTAATTTTAGGAATAGTGTTAGAAAGTTAGAAATTAATAAATACATTTTTTCCAAAAATTAAATTAAAAAAATTACCTTTGTTAAAATTTTGGAAACACGCTGTATAATAAACCTGTAGCGCGATATAAAAAACTAAAATATAGGAAAAAATTCACCTAATCTAGGCGCGAGTACTTTCCAATATAAAACAATCGTGAAAAATTGTGAGATACTCATAAACCATAGACATATAGGTATTTATAAGTACGCCACTCTACATTATAACATTTAGGTACAACTATTGTTACTGAACATAATCAAGCTTTTCATAAGGTATAATAATCACTTGCGAAGTTTGCACGATACAACGCACAGTGAGATCTAGCTACCAATATGTTGAAATAAAGCAAGGTTTTCCAAAAAAAATCGGTATTTCTTAAAATATAGCAGATATCAAAAATTTGACAAATTACTTTCTTTGCTATGAACCAGTGATTCAATTGACGTAGAGTGATACAATTTAAAAATATTATTGTGAAAGTTACACGTCATTAAAATTGTAGCAAAAATCATCGTCTTATTTAAAAACCTGTATATACAATTTTCTGATAGTTAAAGAAAATCCAACATTGAAAATTGTGTCCCAAGAAATGAATCTATCAATCATTCAAAACCGTAGGTCGATATCATATCTGGTTCAGAAAATATTAACTATTAAATTTAGGCGAAATTGGTCTTGCTCGAAAGCAATTGTCCAGCAGTTTATTTAGTAAAATTTTTGTGTTAACTTTTCAATTAGGCAAGGCAGGGAACAATGCAGCGTTTCACGCTGGTATGTAAGACTCTTAACTGAATAACGAATAAAATAAATTTTGTATGCACTTCAATCATCACCATAACCAACCAAAAGTGCACAAACTTGGATTGCAAACGAGCATCTTTTATATTGTAATGCCAACAAGTCGTATTATTAGAAATGTTTATTTTACTTTCATGCGTTTCGTGGAAAAATGAAGTAACCCTTAATTTTATGGGTTTATTTTAGGATCAGAGGCGTCAACTTGTCGGAAGAAAAAGTTTATGCGTTTTTTATTGCAGGGTGAGTCGTAAAATCGCATTGTGCAGAGAGATATTTTGAATAGCTTTTTTATTTGGCAACATTTTTTCTTTGGCTTTGTTTGTTTGTTTTTACGAACTTTTATCATTTTGATTAAAAATCCTTGAGTAACATTTCCCATTAAACTTTTTGGAATAAACAGCAAGTTTAAAATAAAGGTATCGTCAAAATCCTGACCCATTTTGAGATATTTATTTGAAAGCTCCTTATTTACCAACATATTTAAGTGAAAATGAATTCCAAAAATACTGCTTTTTCAAACAGTAATAATATTTGAACAAATTAGTCCAAAATGTTTATTATAACAGGATTTTAAATCAAAATAAGTGGTTTATATCTCAAAGAGAATTGATATAATTTTCAGAAAAAAAACTTAAAGCTTCAGTTTCATCAAATTTTTTATGTTTAATATAAAAAACTTCAAAGCTGCATATTTTGCCCTCATCCGACCCAAAAGCGTACAAGAGCAGAAACGTCTTCTTCAGACCTCCTCAATTATTTTAAATTCAAAGCCTTGAGAGTTTATCACAACGTGTAACATAAACTAATTTTTGTCTTCCGCTGTTCTGTAAATTAGTATATTTACTTTGGTTTAAAGAGATACAAATCTATCTAATTTGTTTAAATAAATATTTCCAGTGATATTGGGTGAAAGACGAACCTCTGCCACTATTTTTGAAGTATATATCTTGGCGTCCAATAATAACATAAACATGGCTCTATAAAAGTTACTCCAGTATCTCGCAATAAACAAATATGTTTAAAAAAAAAACTATGACCACAAATTTTCAATTATTCTCACAATTCGAGTGAAAAATAATATTCTTTTAAAAAAAATCCTAGAGAGTCATTTTTTAAATGTAGCTGCTTGTTAAAAAAATCGAAAAATTTTCAACTCCTACAGTTCATCAACAAGTCGTTTATTAATTTAATTGCGAAAAGAATGAAAAATCATCCATTTTAAGTCGTAGGTATATATTTTTTTCTAGGACCACCTATGAAAATAAGAAAAGAGTACAAGAAGGTATTAATAATTGTAAAAAGAGATTGGATATATACGTACAAATATTTGTCTATTTATTTTAATTCTGAGCAAGGGTTCTACGGGGGGGCCTTTCGCACAGGAAACATGGAAATTTAGTAAATTCAGACTGCTGACCCAAGAGAAGGCTTAAAATTTTTAGATATCCACACAATTCCTAGTTGTGATCTTTATATTGTATTCTTAAAAGTAATTCCTCTAAGTCTTCATAGTTTTCCTTTAAATGAACTGAATGGCCGACAGGAACACAAGCAAAAACATTGCCATTATGTAAAAGAACAGCTTTAAGGCTCCTGGCTTTAAGGAATTTGAAGCACTAAATTTATTCTAAAATGTATTACGCCAATTATAAGATTTTTTTATATTTTTTCTTTTTTTGGGAAAAAAAAATTCTGTGGATGATGGTGCCCAATGGTATTTTAATTAGTTATTTCTATATAAAAACTGAGCCTAACAAACAAAAATCACGTCATCACAAATTTCATGCAGGCCTGTATAATTAAAAAAATTCTATATAAAAACCGAATATTCTCAATAAAATATAGAACATACGTAAATATAATAATAACGATCCATTATAAAGCACCGATATAACAAAATTTTTGTTCGCTGATTTTTATTCTACTATATAATTACACCTGGATACTTTCCGGGCAAAATGTATTATGGATACAATCAGCGTAAAACTTGATTTAGTAACCGTATAATTTTCAGCGGGTTTCAGGCATTATATAATTTTTGTCGCATTTTATGAACACTAACCGGAAGTTCAGTGCAATTTAATGGGAGCACACGCCCGGTGAAATTGTCTTTTGGACATTAAACTGTAAAAATTAATGAAAAAATATATTTTGAAGTGATTTAATGACCTATAAATGGGCCTATAAAGGGTGACGAATGTCGTAAAAATTTCATTTTAGTTTTTTGGGTTTCAAACAAAGCCTATCTATAATAAAATTGTGACCATTATGCTAGCCTGAATACTAATTTTTTTAAAGAACCATATCAGGTGGTATTCTTGGTGGTTAGTTAGTTATAAATGACAATGACGACTCGTGCTTTAGAAATATACCTAACATAAATAAATATAATTAATAATAATGTTGGAACTGGAATCAATCAGCTTCTGTTAGAATTAACCAAGAAAAAACAGAGGAAGTGAATATTCTAAGAGGAGTACGGCAGGGATGTATATTGTCTCATCTTTAACATGTACTCAGAGGCAATTTTCCAAGAAGTTCTAGATACATGGAAGTAGGAGTACTATTGAACGGCAAACGAATAAATAATTTTAGATATGCGGATGACACCGTCATTTTTGCCGACACTGTACAGGGACTACAGGTTTTGATGAACAGCGTAGTTGAAATTAGTAAGAAATATGGCCTAGAGGTTAACACCAGTAAAACAAAAGTCATGATAATTAGCAAAGTAAAGATTGAAGGAGTACAATTTATCAACAATGAGAAAATATTAGAACGAGTGACAACATACACATATCTTGGCACAGTACTAAATGAACAGTGGGACCATTCTCAAGAAATAAAATCAAGAATTGGAAAAGCACGAGCAGCTTTCATCAAAATTTCCAAATTGTTCAGAACACATAATTTGAATTTAAGATTAAACCTCAGACTACTCCTATGCTACATATTCTCCATCTTGTTATTACTTGACTGAGGCAACAACAAAGAGATTAGAAGCATTCGAGATGTGGATATACCGAAGAATCCTCAAAATATCATGGATAGGCAAAGTTTCAAACACCCGAATACTTTAAAAACTTAATAAAGAAAAAGAAATAATGTACACACACAGTAAAACGAAAGAAATTGGAATACTTAGGTCACATTATGAGAAACAAAACCAAATATAAATTACCAAAATGCATTCTGCAACGAAAGGTTTAGGGCAAGAGAAGCATCGGCAGGAGACGAATATCCTGCTAAAGAACTTAAGAACCTGGTTTGAAACATCCACCACAGGACTATTCAGAGCAGCAACAAATAAAATTATCATTCCTGAAATGATTGCCAACATTCAAAATAATAACAAATATGCACTAGAAGAAGAATAATAATGTTTTATTTGTTTTACAACTAAACCCTCTCTTATAAATATATGGTCTAAATATTCTATTAAGGTTGACTTTTTATTTCAGATTTGGCTGGTGCAGATCGACTACAGTGATAATTTTAACTTTATATAGAATTTGCTAAATTCTTAAATGTCGGATCCATGAGCGAAATAGCGGAGCTTTTCCTAAAAATTAAATAAAGTATGAAATTATGCTGCAATTGGTTTTGATAATAAACAAACCGATATCAACGTCTCTCGAATTTAACTGTAATTTCGGACGTCATGCGTCGTGCCAATCTGACAGTACCTTCTGCCATGGCCGCGAAGAATTCTTATGTTATCAAGTAGATCGTAGATGGCCAAACTTCATAGGATTAAAGACCAGCTTTACGAAATCGGTAACTTACTCATATTTAAAAAGCATTGTCAATAAGATAATAGTAGTTTGTACAATAGAAGTGTATGTGTTGTCGATATCATGCGAGGGAGTAAAGTGCCGCCGTAAGAAAGGTGCTTAACCCCAGATTGCCAAGCTACGTAAAATTTACGTACAGTTTTTTTAAAATCTGAAATAATTATTGGTATCCTCGTTCTGCCGCTTAAGCAGTGCATCTACCACCACCACAACATTCGGCTGCCGACGCGTTTCTGATGGGGCAGTTGAGGGTTGTACGTAATCGAATAAAGAGTGATTGTTGGCGCGTAAATTTTACGTATAGATATATATATTTTAACGTTGGTGTAGGGGTTTGAATTAAAAAGAGCATAAAAAATGGACTGTATATATGATTGGTTGAGGAGATGAGTAAATCACTTAGAGGTTTAAATAAAACAGTACGGCGGCAGCGTGACAAAAAGTATAAAAATGGCCTACCTTTGGTTCATCCTTTACGGCTTGGTGGCCACTAACTTGATCCTGGAGAAGACGGATGCCACAACCCTGGATCGGGACACTGCACGTCACAATCTGTCTTAATATGAGAGTTTTATATAACATAAAATGCCGGGAAATATTCCGAGAGCGAAATTTGCGTGAGTTCTTTTTAACGACCTTTTCGAACTGTGTTTTTTAGACGCCCGCGCAAGGTCCAATCGGCCATTTACAAATTGTCACGTGGTTAACACGACTACAGCGACTTACGCGGGGAATTAATATTAATGAACCAACATTTTTGATTATAAAAAATACGTAAACTTATAAAATTGAATATTATTGAGATGAAACCTAAACAGTTGGCAATCTAAGGTTAAAAGCAAATAGTAGTCGATGAGTCTAACTACTACTACACTAGCCGTGCATTTCCATTGCATTGCGCATGTTGTATCTGTGTCGGACGGTGGCAATAAAATGCCTTTTTTTATATACAAAATATTATAAAAACGAATTTCACGAGAATTAAGTGGCACGGCGTCAGTGGAGATTTTGAAGATAATATTGGGACATTCTATTTAATTTTAATGGAAAATAAAAACACGAATAGCCGCAATATTTCTATTTTTATGTTCAGCATGACGGATGATATAAACTTTATAATAAATTCTCAATTTTTTTTTAGACAAGCCAGGAAACGATGCCGCGTTCCACACTGGTATGGAAGGCTCTTAAACGCCAGAGCGCGATAGTATCAGTCAATCCACCCACGAGTTGTACAGTATTTTTCTTCTACTCCCACATCGATATTGTCTGTTATCTTTACAACCAAGTGACTGGATAAATTGACTATACCTACCAGTTAACTGAACAGATATTATTTCATATCCATCCTTGTTAGGATATAAAAACTTACCAATTATAGTGGTCAGATCATGATAACTTGAGTGTAAGTTGAGATTACGAAGACAACCACTTTATACATACATTTTATTTGTAGTTTTATGGCATTTAGTAAAAGAAAGGTTAATAATACATTTCAAAAAGATTTGTAATTCTTAATTTTAATCAAAACATTCAACAATTCTATGTACACACCAATTTTTATTTTTTACTATTAACACTTATTATTATTATTTATTCAAAATGAAAGTTTGTATTTGCCTTTGTTAGTTTATGGTAATGTAAATAATTTTCCACTACGATTTACGCTACTATTTTTTGATATTTTCAACGGGGCCCCAATAATTGCCCTTAAAACTTCCATTACATATGTTATGTTATATAAACTACTATTTTCTACTACCTAACTTACTATTTGTGTCAATTATGACTTCCTGATTCCTAACCTTACTTTTTTAATTAAAGTCAAAAATACATATATCTTTTTAAATTTAAGAAAATGTTACTGTTACAAAACTGGTTTTTGTCACCGTTCTTAATCGAGCGGCATGTCTAGATAGAATGTCTAAGAATAGAAAAAGGACAGATTTCTGTTTCCTGCAAAATGGCGTTTTGACAGTTCCGGAATCGTTAAGGCTATAAGACGTCTGAGACGCGCTTGCAAATGTATAATTAAAAAAATTTTTAGTAGCTGTAAATTTATCGTAAAAAGAAATTATGTACCTAAATTAAATCTAAATATTTTCTTTTCTAAAAATATCGAGTTTACAGTTTTTATAAACTGATAAACCATCTTTTATTTATTAACGTATCGTCAATTTGACTTTGATTACCATCCCTGGAGTCGTCTACCATTTTTACCATTGCCAACAAATTGCTGTCCTTATCTTCACGTACATCGTAGACGGTTATGTTAAAAAAAAAAGAACAACACATAAAAACGAATAGTAACCTGGTAATTAAACCAGAGGCTCACCGAGGGGGTTATTGATGGGTAATACTGCTTTTTATAAAATTAATGATCTATCATACGCCAATATTGATGATTTTTCAGGAACGATGTATTTTGGGGCGTAGATTACCAATCTGAAAACAATTTTCGTCGAAAACAAAATTTTTGAGATATTCCTTCTTAAAGTCCCTGTTTATATAGGGTAGGAAACATACTTAAAGCGGGGTATGTTCCATGCAGTTTGGTACTTTTTCTCCTATGTTTATTTCTATTGGGTAAATTAAAATATAACCTTCGGTTCCCCTATACAATAGGATTAGTTTACATAGTAGTGGGGTATGACAAACTAAAAACACAACAATTGGCCTCCTAAATGCAGTAATATAAAGAAATTTGTTGTTGGTGAATATATTAAGAAACCCCGTCCCAGAGGTAATTTCTTGGTGCGCCACGATACTAAACACAGGTTTCCTACTCCAACGCGGGTGGATAATTCATCAGTTCTGTTAACTATTATAAATTAATTTGATTGGAATAAACATATGCAAGTGGAAGTGTAAAATATAAGTTTATTTGCGAAATATTTTACATTTATAGTTATTAGCGAGTTTTTGTCCTTTTTACGAAAATTAGATAAAAGTCGGTGAATTTGGGGACAACATTTCTTGCATATTATTTATTTAGTATCACCTGACAAGGAAGTAAACTTTCTGTGTTCTTACGACTTTCTTAAAACATCTTGTATGTTTGCGTGTAGGTATTATAGGTGTTCATGTTAAAAGCAAATTTCAATTACCATTTTCTAGCAAGTGTAAATAAGCGCATTTAAAATTTAAATACGCAATTTGCTTTTAGTGTTTACCTTAGAAGTTAAAAGTGTTTAAAAGCAACAACAGTGACGTTGGCAAAGTTTTACAACCATTTTAAATAATTAATCACGTTTTTATGCAAACTACCGCTTCTAGTTTACCTGAAAATATGTTGGAAATAAAGGCATAAGAAGAACACAGCCTGAATATCACAATTTTCTTAAAAATACTTATAGTTTTTTAATTAAATTAATAGAATATCGATTGTATTTTTCATTAAACCACTTTTAAAGGCGTTTCATCACACCTTAAATTATGAGAGCTTTAAATTTAGTGGAGGTAATTTTTTAAAAACACTATTACGTCTTATTTATTCGAGGAATAATAATTTTCGAAACATTCATTTTAACCTAATTGCTTACTTTTATGGTTATCCTTTTGTGCTACTAAATAAAAAACCAAGTGCTATTAAAGGGCACACACGAAAAGATATATCCTTTGCTGTTTTTTTTTGCAAAAACAGAAACCACGCCAATGCGCTGGCAGTAAATGTCACACGCTGGAAAAGATCTGGAATTTATATCTTCATCGTTGAGCAGTTTTAATTGTGACATTCGGGTTGCAGTGCGGGGGTCAAGTATGAAACACCCCGGATAATCCGAATAAATATTTTACATTGAATATTAACCTAAAATACCATAATACGAGGAAACAATTTCTTCATAATCACGAGACAAAAGATTTACGGTTTTGCTCCCTATGTGTCTCCACCACTGTATCCTATCATAAATAACATGTTGCCCGTTGATCTCGAAAATCTTACAGGGTTGTTTTTGTGTCCGCCCGTAATACAAAGTCCATCCTTGTTTTAATCCGTGTCACTTATACTTTTAGATTTTTTTAAAGTTTTCCAGCAAACTTATTAGTGTTAAAGTAAGTCTGAAGCAAAACTGAAGCGCGTACGGTACCGCTCGGATCTTCTGTGCTCTCTTTTGTAGTGTAGAATCTCAGCATAATCTAGTCAGAACGTCCGTTTTCGAATACTTACTTTTCCAAACTTTGCAGTTACCTGTACTAAACGGACTAGGTTTGTCAACAGGCTAATACAAATTTACAGACAATTCGTTTCTGTATTTTTGGCTTTAGCTACATATCATTTTTATTTAACTAATAGCACAGCATTTTTTTGTTTTTAAACTACTTTATTTAATTATGTATACCAAAAAGAATTAAAACCAGGAATTCCTGAAAAACTTGTAGCCGATTACTATCGGGAATTGCCAAGTCCACACCTAGACTAAGACCTGCCGTTTCCTATGGTAGTCTACGTCGTCGTACAACTGCACGTTCTGATGTAACATTATATTGGAGAAGCCACATAATAGCGATACACCATTTGTCGTACCCCATACTAGAGGTGTGATGCACCGTTGATTTGTTATTTTTCTTAACCTTATTGTTCTGGTGAATTTCACTTTTACATTTAGTTGACTTCTCCTAGAAAGCGCTACTGCATATTCTTTGCTTAATATATTTAAAATGGATAAATGGTCGGAGTCGCGATCTGTGAAGTTGCTTCATGTTATGATTGTCCGATGAGTACTAACAAGGATAAAACGGTTTCATCCTTGTCTACCTTACCCCAGTAAACTTATTAGTTTGACCTTCCTCTGCGATCCGCGATATATAATATATAGAGAATAGAGCTCTAGCCTACAGATCGCAAGGTCACAGTATTTGACTTTTTTTTTATAAAAACATATTATAATTTATAGAATTATTTGGAATTGATTCTGGTTGGGTGGATTTTTTAAATGTATGTTTAATGCATCTTTCTGGATTAAATTAAAAAATTTTCAATCTGGTTAATCTAGAAGTTAATCCAGGATTAGCTCTTCCTATGATATATAAAATATAAAAAAAGTTAAACTATAAATAAAGAAAAATGAAATATTTGTTTCACAAATCAAAGGCTTTTTTAATAATTCTTTGTGGTCGTAGGAAAAACAATAGTGTACATTACTTGTGTGAAAGTGATTATTCTAAAACTCGGAGAATTTCCGCACTCGGCTGGCGCCTCATGCTAAATATCTCCTCGTTTGAAAAGTATCACTTTCATCACTTGGTATGTAATATACTATTACCCTCATAGATTTATTATTAACGTACGCGGAACTTTTACTAATATGATGTAGAAAGCTAAAAGACAAACAAATTATCGCAACACCAAACTCTTCAAGAGGCGTACGAAATTCGTTCATACACAATGGACGTGACATTGTATTGCCAAAGTTCCTCAATCAAGGTCCGTGTTGTCCCCGTATAAATTATTCAATAGGATGCACCGAAGAGGAAAACTTGACATGGCACAAGCAAGTGGAAGTTTCAATCCCTGGATTGAATTAAAGTTCAGATTGCTGTACTGTCCCTTGCTGAATTGGAACAGGAAAGGGTTTATTCGTTTTAATGATTTGCCCGGAACTTTGTTTTTTGTGGGTTTATTTCAGTACTTTTTTAAGTTTTTGGTTTGAAACATTTTTCAATGGGGCAGTATAGAAAAAGCAACAAGCTGAAATAGATTTGTTAAAAATAAGATTATAAGTGCATGTAACAGTTTATACTAAATACCTTAAGACCTCGGGAATCTCAAAAACGATAAGAGATACGAAGATGGTTAAATTGAGGCAAAGTTGCGTATTTTTGGGCATTATAATTTGATAAAAGAAAATTGAAAATATTCCAAATGCTTTCAGAGATATCCGAAAAAAACGAAATTTTTATTTTTGGTTTTAAATTTTTTGCGCCTTTATTTTTGACTTGGAAAAAAAAACAAAAAATATTTTTTCATAGCCGTCTTTTATGTTCTACATTCTACAGGATGGCGTTATTAGTTTTCAAATTCGACGTTTCGTTGTTTAGATACCAACCACAAGTCAATTTTTTTAAATACGGACCTGGAATTTTAAATACAATTTTAATAACTTCTAACAACGAAATTTTATATACGGATAACTAAATATGATATGGTACTCCCGGTTTTTTAACCATACCTATTAGTTGTCATAAGTAATGTGTAAATATGGAAAATTGAAATTTTTTTTTCAAGGAACTATCGTTTTTGTTAATGATGCAATCTACAAATATTGCCAAAGAAATCATTTATTTGGGCCAAACTTGAAATTTTCATAGAGTAACAATTACGTATGTAGTCACAACATTGTGTTTATCTGTTTATCATATTTTTTCTGTACTTTCTAATTGTAAGAAAGAAGTTGAATTTGAATCATAAATAAGTAAAAATTTTATATTTTTGTCCTTGCAGTTGCACATTAGAAAGTTTGAATGAACTGCTTATAACGCATGGCAAAATTAGCAAGTTGATTTGATAGAAATAACTTTAAAAAAAGTCTGTTTCATTTCTAAAAAAAATGTCATATGTAATTTATACTTAGTAACAAAAATATTCCTTCCTAGGTCCCTATTTAAATTTAAAAAAATGCCTTGATAGTACTACTCTATAAGGTATGCGTAAACTAATTGGAACAAATTATCAGGTATAATATTATGGTTTCTTTAAAAAAAAATGAATTCCAATGTCCTTGTTCTCTCATGTTTTTATAATACATACTTATGCAATACAAAACAGAAACACTAGATTTTTAAGTTATTTTACTCAACCTTTTGGGTTGTTCAATTGCTTATAGAACTGAATTGTTTTTATTTAAATTTTCTTATCTGCAACTGCTATATGAAATTTGTTGTACTTGGTCAGATTAAAAAGTCATCAATATGACGTTCTTTTATAGAAATGGAACATAGAACAAAAACAAAACAAAAAAAAATATTTTTAAGTTATTTCTCATTGGGTCACATTGCAATGCTTTATAAAAATCTCATTTAAAGTTTCTAATGTACAACTGCAATGATAAAAAATAAAATATTTACTTACTTATCATTTAACTTCCTTCTGCTAATAATAACGTACACAAGAAAGACAATAAACACAAATAAATTACACCAAAAAATATTGTCACATCCATTGTCTACACGGCCATGAAAATTGCCAATTATTGCCTTAAAAACACGAAAAAATGGACATGAAACCGCAAAAGCACCCTAACATCAACATAACCTCCTGACAGTCCTGGCTAGAATGATGTCACATGTCACCCACCGGGCAATGGCGTCAAGTCTCTGTTAATGCCGTTAGTTATAAATATGAAGAATAATATTACTTGAAAAGAAAAGTTAGTTCTGGTAACTAAGGATGTATCTTAATCAAAATTAACAAAATGATAGGGACTACAAATTCATAATGTGTTATTACCACAACAAGCTTAATTGATAAATACAAGTTTGTAGGAACCTTGATGTAACATTTAAATAAGATATATATATATATATACAGACTACAAACAATGTTGCGTCCATGCATTTGCTCTCCACCATATCTTGCTGCGTCCTGGATGATAGGACGTCCGTATACCGGACGCAGTATTGTTATCCTGTGTTATTTTGCTCCCGGGCCAACATAGGTGACATTTGAAAATAGCACAATAAAGCATTATTTCTCATCTTACTTTTGGTATCAAAATAAACTAAATTACGTGCATTACTTATGATTTATTAAATTTCAAAAAAAAAAAAATTGGACGCAGTATTATGCGTATTGTAACTGTAAATGTATATTTTTAGTTCATGTAAACTCAATATAGAGGGGCGTTCATCTTTGTACGAAAAATATACATCCGGGTATTTTTTAACGATTTTGTTGAAAAGGTACAATGCTGCGTCCACAGATGTGACAACAATGTAATAACCTTTATTATAATAGATAATAAATGTGATTTCAAATTTTAATGGGTATTTCGCATAAAATGAATAAAAAATAAAACTAATGTTAAAAAGTTTAAATTTGGCCTACAGTCCTATTTACATTCTTAGACGTCCACTAAGCAAGAATATTGCAAAGCTAGCCCTCTTAGGACAAAAAAACACTAAAAATTAAATTTTTTTCATATTAAAACCCTTTGACTTTTAAGGAAAACACCAAACCACGTCAATTTTGTTTAATTTTTTTATATAACATTATTTTTTATGTCGGAATTTTACCACTACCGCTAATTTCTCAAACCCAGGCCAAACTACCAAAGATAGAAAGCTGTAATTTTGCATACATTAGTTTGGGCTGCAAACATTCACTAAGACAGGATTTTTT
Organism: Polydrusus cervinus; assembly: GCA_935413205.1. Taxonomy (NCBI): domain Eukaryota; kingdom Metazoa; phylum Arthropoda; class Insecta; order Coleoptera; family Curculionidae; genus Polydrusus; species Polydrusus cervinus. The sequence continues at coordinate 84,098,034 of OW284511.1, forward strand.
TAAACTCACCCTCTAAGAGGGTAAACGCACCCCTAAATATGAAACAATTTTTAAAATCATTTATTTAACTTGCTATATATGTATGGATTTTGTGGGTGTGTGTTAGTGTCAAATCTTGCAAGCTGAATTAGAACCACTTTCTTTTATCCTACGAAGTTGAAATTTTACATGGTGATTAAGTTCGGATTACAGTGTATTTTTATGTTTAACAAACCTGAACCCCTTACTTTTATCCTACGGAGTTGAAATTTTAGTGATTCAGTTCAGACGACAATGCATTTTTATGATCCTAGGGAGTTGAAATTTCACATGGTGATTTAGTTCCGATGATAATGCATTTTTATGATAAAAACCGAGCAAACCCGAACCTCTTCCTCTCATCCTACGGAGTTGAAATTTTGCTAGTGATTTAGTACGGATGACAATGCATTTAAAAAAAAACGTACAAACCTTCATCCTCTTATCCTACGGAGTTGAAATTTTACATGGTGATTTAGTTTCGATGATAATGCGTTTTTATGATAAAAACCGAGCAAACCCTAACCTCTCACCCTACGGAGTTGAAATTTTGCTAGTGATTTCATATGGATGACAATGCATTTAAAAAAAAAAACCGAACAAACCTAAACTTCATCCTCTTATCCTACGGAGTTGAAGTTTTACATGGTGATTTAATTCCGATGATAATGCGTTTTTATGATAAAAACCGAGCAAACCAGAACCTCTTTCACTCACCCTACGGAGTTGAAATTTTGCTAGCGATTTAGTACGGATGACAATGCATTTTAAAAAAAAACCGAACGAACCTAAATTTCATCCTCTTATCCTACGGAGTTGAAATTTTACATGGTGATTTATTTCCGATGATAATGCATTTTTTTGATAAAAAACGAGCAAACTCGAACCTCTTCCTCTCATCCTACGGAGTTGAAATTTTGCTAGTGATTTAGTACGGATGACAATGCATTTAAAAAAAACCGAACAAACCTGAATAATGACGCAGTAATTAAACTGAACATGCTTAGAAAAAATATCTAACGAATACTAACAAAGAAATAAATAAACTAATATTAAATTTTTTTTTATAGAATGCTTTTATTTGAATGCACTAAAAATAAGAAAATAATCTTTGAAGTAAATTAAACCCATCCTATTGTTACATTATAAAATTGAATGATATAAATAAAAGCTTGTCGCGATAATAAATCTTGACACAGGTCATTATTTTAAATTTAATTTATAAGAAATACATAGATTTAGTCTCCCTCTACCTAGAAGAATTTTTATTTTAATTGCGTATGCTTTCTTTTGGAGTATAATGAGAAATTATTACATTTAGAAGTTGTACAAATTGTTTTTGATCGTTTAAATAAAGATGGATTAACTTTAAATGAGAATAAAAGTAAATTTGGTTCTGCTAAACTGAGATATTTGAGTGACGTTGTAATTCGTCACGGAATTTCTATAGACCCAGCTAAAATTAAAGGTATTACGAATATACAAACTTTAAAGATAGTGATCGAAGTGCCCCATAAACTTAGTTAACTTGAACATCTGTTCTAAATGGGTTAAAGCATGGCTCAAAGCCGCGACGTAAATGTCGAGAAGAAAAGTGACTTTAGACGGAGATTTGCGTTCGCTGAATCTTTACTACAGGCAACGTTACAGATTTGAACGTCGTCCAGAATTATGATCGGTAACATTTTTACATTGGATCATTTCTCTTGGTTTAGTTTCCTTTTGAGTGCACGTATCATAGGAGTATTCTCTTGGTATTGTAATGATGTGATAAATTTTTCTGTGGATCCCTATTATTTCATATTATGAGATAAAAAAAACGATGCATCTAAGAACAGTTAGTTAGTGAGTGACTGCAGAAAGATGAAAGTGTACTTAGGGTCTGTGACGGCATCTGTGATTATATAAGTGCACAAAGGATAGGTTAATGAAAGATAAGAAGCCTAGTATGTAACGTAATGTATTTGTTATGATCATAGGTGAGAAAGCAATTGCTAAGTATTCCTGGTACTCCAGGAATTATTAAAAACCTCACTGGGATTCTGAGCGTCCGTACCTCCAGGAGTCCGTCTTGTAAGTTTCAGGTCTTACATGGAACCTGATTAACATACCTACTAGGTGGATTTTGTTAAAATCCTTTACCCGTTCGATGGAATTCTGTCTTATAACATATAATACTTATTTCGGGGGGCACTAGCTAGTTGATTGATATTATGAGAGTTTATATAAGATAATGTCATAAATGCAAAAAAAAAATGAAATTAATGACTCCATGGTACTAATAAAGCAAGGGGACAATACAACCCCCAGTTAGCATAAAATAGTTTTGGTTCTTGATCAGAACAGTAATTGTTTATTATGTTTATTTCATGTAACTAAGTTGTGCCCTGTCATTTAATTGCTGTTAAGTGAATTTGCATTGTGAATACCCGTTTGATAGCTTGAGCAAAACTAGGTAAACAGTTTATACTCTATACAAGCCAATATACTAGGAAAGCTTTTGCAAAGACCACTGAGAAGCGAGCAGTGCTGATAAGGTGGACTTTAACGTCAACGAAGCAAAGACTGCAATTTTACATTTCACCAAACGAAGATAAACAAGAAATTATGACAACCTAAAAATCTTTGGCGAATAGATAAAAATAGTTAAATAGGTACACTGCCTAAGACTAATCCTGGATGCTGACCTGGAACCAACAAATTATTGGAAACCTAAGCAAAGCAAAAATTGGCCTAATAAGATGAAGAAGCCTGATTAGAAAAACCTGAAGACACACTCCAAATGGTGCTGTGGTTATACATCACTGCCATTAACCCATAATAATATGAGGTATACGGGTGTGTAATATGTAGAGATGGATGGATCGGATCTGAGCCGGTTCAAAGTGTCGGATCTTACGAATAATTCGGACTGATCCGACACCTGAAATAAAAGAGACGGTTCACGAATTACGGATCTAAATGGAATACCATTGAGTTGATGACTGTCGATCTATGTGGTAAAATCTGGAGACTGTGGGGTGCTAAGTCCTTTTACGGAATAACGAAACCACCCAACACATTAAAGTTATCTACGAAGTACTAACCTGCAGAAGATTTAAAATCCTCGGAGAAATTAAAGGAGATTACAACCTTCGGCTGGATTCGTAGTCATAGACATCTATCGGACTTTCTAAAAGGAAATACATCTTTCTTAAAAAGACATGGTCAGGATAAGGTATAACAAGCCATGAGGCTGTATTGCAAGAAGGCCCCCACCGTTAACCAACCAACCAATAAAGTTTAAGGAAGCACCAAACGATTTTTGTTTTTGTGGCGTTGTTCATAAAAATATTATGAGTATAAAATTTATATTGCATTTATTATATAGATTTTAAAAAACCTCAAAGTATGCCTTGGAATTGTTTTATTTGTAATTCTATCCAGTAGGTCTTTTACACTAAGCAAACCTTTATAAACACGGTTTCATTATTATGCGAATTACACTTAAACCACTCTGAAACTGTCATTCGCTGGGGATGATCACTTCGACAATAATCGTTGTTTTGTAGGATACATTTACTGACTTAAATGCCGAATAGATGTTTGTGTACTTTTTGTACAGTGTGAACTTTATGGATCTCCCACTGCCTTTGTTCTATTCACATTTCCTGCTTTTCTAACTAAAGATTCTGTCTAACCCTTTCGAAACTAGTCGAAATCCATGATTATGTGTGTATGTGTTGAAAATCCTGAATGGCGTCCAGTGTTAAATAAACCCAGTGTCCATTAACTCACTTACCATTTCTAACGGCTCTACAAAGAATATAGCGCTAAATTGAATAATAAAAAAATGTTCCTAGTCCCAAGTCCCAATTGAAAATGTTTAAGTAAAATTATGTCGATTTATATCTTATAGTCTAACTTCTTAATAACAAAACCATAAACGAAACTTTGAAGAACCACCCTATATAGCATCACAATAATTTTAATTTCTTAGTGTATGTAATATAAAAATAAAGAATGAATGCTTTTATTACTTTTTGCTAAAAGCAGTAACAAAATAAAGAAATTTAATAAAACCGACAACAACGCCTTATGGCTTTACTGGATGTCCATTGTGCAGCATGGTTAGTAGAATAAGAAAAATATATTTCGGACGCAATAAAGTACATGACATGGAAAGACGCAGTATTGTACAAATATACATCTTCGCAACCGTTAAAGATAATTCAAATTTGAAACCAGATATGACACCGTGTTTTCTTTGTTAACGATATATTTATATAAAATACCGCCTAAGTACCGTATTTCTGGGAGACGCCATAAGGTCGCCGTATGGAAAGACGCAGTATTGTTAGCGTTCTGTATATATATATATATATATATATATAAAGAAAGAGGTGAATTTTTGGCTATCGGACAGTGTGTACTGCTTTTGCATTAAGATACGCAGGGCTCCAAACATAATGGACTCCCTGGGGCCTGATTAGACAATGACGGCCGTTTCGTCCTTGTTTGGACTCATCGGACTGCCATAAATCAGTTGCAACTCCCTTGACTGCGAGGCCGCCATTTCAATATCTGATGCAAAGCAAGGCAGGCATTGAATAAGCGGTACCGCCATCTCCAGGAATCAATCTTAATGCAGAGAACAGTTCACGTGAAGTGTGACGTCAAAAGATAAAAGGTAACTGTAATAAAACCACGGTGCAACACACTTCTAGTATAGCGATCGACATTTTGCAATTCCCATCTTCAGCCTACATTTCGCAGGTTTCAAAAAATAGATCGCATCGAACCCACTAGGGTGTGCGCTATTCCGTTTTTAAAGCCATTTTAAAGAAATTTAAACAAAAGAAAATATATTGTCCGTACTATATAAAGAAAGAGGTGAATTTTTGGCTATCGGACAGTGTGTACTGCTTTTGCATTAAGATACGCAGGGCTCCAAACATAATGGACTCCCTGGGGCCTGATTAGACAATGACGGCCGTTTCGTCCTTGTTTGGACTCATCGGACTGCCATAAATCAGTTGCAACTCCCTTGACTGCGAGGCCGCCATTTCAATATCTGATGCAAAGCAAGGCAGGCATTGAATAAGCGGTACCGCCATCTCCAGGAATCATATCATATATATATATATATATATATATATACAGAGTAAAATTCAGCTAAACCAAATATTTTATTTCTGCCAACTAATATGAAAACAAGATATTTTCTTTGTTCTGATGGCATCATTTTTTGGTAAATATAACCAAGAAAAAAATCTTATTTGTTTTCCTAACTAAAAATAGTTATTTTTGGTAACGTAAACACGAGAACAAATAAAAATTAGTACCAAATACCAAGTCATTTTTAAGAGTGTATTGTAACCCCTACATATATTGTAGGTAAATAGCAAAATTAAGCTGTTTTAAAATAACCTCAGCCAACAACCTTTAAGACATAAAAGGCAATCATTTATTATTGAAACAGAAAATTCGAACATTCCATAAAAGTAACGACAAAACTTGTAACGTAAAGTTCTTGGCACATTTTCCTTTTCAAAAATAATGTACAATCTACGCCCATGTACTGAAACTAAAATGTCCCACGCTAGAGAAGCTCGGTTGTTTATGTATTTATCTTTTATCCTTGAGCAGTTTAAATTGTGACATTTGTGCAGGAAAGCAATGGTCAACAATGGAAAGGTCCGAATTCCCGAAAAAAATATGTAAATAGAAGGATTTGCCACAGATTTTGAGAATTTCTAAATAAATATGTGTGAATTTGATATAACGATATGGGATTTGAAAATATTAAATAAGGTTGGAATACTTTTGCGGTAAATCAGCATATAAAAATTTGTTTTCAAATTGTTTTGTTTAGGACAACATTATTGATTGACTGCAAAAATATTTTAAATCATGAATAACGTACCAGAAGGTAACTATACCACTTCTACTTTGATTATAAAAAAACAGATTTATACCTGAATCATTAAGATTAAAATCAACTTATATGATTAATTGATTACTGTTTAAACTATTTCTGCACCACAACATCAATAGTCTATATAACCATAATAATTATTAATAGCAATTTTACTAATTATAGTACGCTAAAAATATAACTAAATGTACTTAATAACAATATTATATCAGATAGTAACAAAAATATTTTAACTGGTATTTTTCTATTGTCCTTAGACCAATTTCTGCATCACATTTTTCAAATTTTTGTCTTTAAATTATATTATCCCTTATCCTATTTTTTCAGAATAAATGGCCCCAGCGAGCCAACTAACTGATACAAAGGAAGTTAAAATAAAATATATATGTTGTTCATAAATATCTATAATAGCTTTTCCTTTGTTTCAATCTATAGGAATTCGTGTCGAAATTGCATGTTCTTCTTAAACAATTTTTTATAATTTCATTATGATTTGAGTTATAAAAGCAATTTTTAACAATATATATTTTACTTTAAATGTTTCCTTCTACAGTGAGTCTAGATACCACCTTAATATTTGGGAAACCTTTTTTTATGTCGATAAACTAGAGCTTAGGTCAAAAATTTTGTGCTACCATATACGGGGTGTCAAAATAAATAAATAATATGAAAGCCGTAGATGGAAAACACTTTTAACAGGGTCCTGTACCTCACCTACCGTCTTCTATAGTTCACGTATTAATTAAGTTGGGATTTGCAGGCTTAACTTGTATTTTAGGGCGCATTTCAGGAAAAAAATTGTAACACTAAATTTTGGACACCCTGCACAATTCGTATTATTCAAACTTGGTTAACAAGACTGTTTGACCTTATTTATTAAGTACCTTTGTATAAGATTATTAACGAGGCATTATTTTTTATTTTTATTAATTAAACCAGTGATGCAAAACTGATTTTTCTAAGTTTCACTTGAGCCGAATTCGTTAAAATTTTAGGGGTATGAGGGCAACTATAAGGGCACCCAAATATGTAAGAATATATATAGCATGTAGTCTAAAAAAAAAGATCCCTATGATGTCACATTTTTTTAGACCACCCTGTATAAACAAAAATATTTTCCTGAAATGCTCCCTAGGATACAGGTTAGGTCTGCAAAATATCAAATTTGCCTACAAACAATATTATAGTAAAGTAAAATAACTGAAAAAACTTTAATCAGATCTGTAATAAATAATAGTAGTTTTTACAACAATAGTGAATATGATGTCCATATCGCACGAGGAAGAAAATTGAGCACGACGCCGTAGCGCAATATGAATAATCCACTCGAGTCTTACAGTATATTATTTCTACGATTAACTTCTGAACTTTATACTAATAATTTTAAAAATTAATTAAATTACGCATCACAACTGTCTTTGTAATTGGCCGTAAACTTGTGAAAAAGATAATAAAAAATAAAAAAAGAAAGATTCATTTCGATGGCCACTCATCAATCAAATTACACTGTAACATATTTATCGCTTTTCTTTTCTTATATTTACACAAAATCAGTTTGAATATATCTATCTTTTTCACGTTCGGCCTTTTGTAGAATAACAGACCAAACGCGATGTACTTATACTACTAATAAAAATGAACAATTTATTACCTAGTTTGATTATATTGTTCTGCTAAAATGCACAAACGAAAAAAGGGTTTGTTCGGTTTTTTTTCCGCTTGCGTAAAAACTATAACTCCGAAAGTACAACAAAATATCTGTAGAATTCATTTTAAACAGTTTAAAACGGCTTTTGTGTATTAATATGAATTTTTAACGTTCGCTATGGTATAGTTTTTCAAAATATTCGCCAATTTTCAAACTAGCAACACGCTTAACGTGGAAAGAGAAGTGGTAATACTGTAAGTAAAAACATATAATAACCTTTAGACATATTTTTGAAGTATATTCTTAACCTTACTTCTGTCAAGTGTCAGAGAACGACTCGTAAAATTTACAACGTGTAAATTTGTTTTCTTTGTAATTGACTACTATGATTGGCCAGTTTCATATCCTAACTAGGATTGATATGAAATCATATCCGTTCAGTTAACCAGAATAGCCCAGTTTCCAATCACTTTAGTGTAAAGGAAAGAGCAATTCCATGTGAGAGTAAAAAAAAATTAGCGTTTCGTTTTTCAAAAACGGGAGATAATTCTTTGATCTTATACTTTTGTATGTATGGGCTACTTTTCCAATCACTTTAGTGTAAAGAAACAGCAAAATTCCATGTGGGAGTAGAAAAACTAATTTTCGGCGCCGGCGTGATCAATTTACGTTTTTGTAGAGTATGGACATCATATCCACTCTTATTGTACAAACTACTATTCTATGCGTTAAAAATGATTGAGAAGGTTGAAAAATAAAATTAATAAAAAAGCCTTGTATTTCGTTGTTAGGAAGAAAACTTATCCAAGACTCCTCGTAATACAGTTAAATGAGGTTATACTAAAATTAGCCTAATATGCATATAAATTCATCGAATACCCAAATTACGTAATAAACGCAGCTTAGTAAATTCTTGTGGCCTTTCTTTTAGGACTAAACCATATGACCCAATGGCCCTTTTTCCCAGAATAAATAAGGCTAATAACCCTAACGAACCAGCCAACTGGATTTGAAGCGAGCAGACCCGTCCCCTTGGAAAATAAACGTTCTTCATAAATAACAGATAATCGTTTGACTTTACCCTTTTTGTTTTATTCTTTGCGGATCCACGTCAACAGTCCTTTGTTTTTCTAAAATTATGTCGTTGAAGCGTATCTTTTAACTATCGGGATTCTAGCAATCAATTTTTATATAACAATGTATTTTTCTATTCTTTTCAGGGAATGTTTCAATTTTTATAGGAGATGTTGGTGCTTTTTGCTCAATAAATTGAGAGTTTCGTTTTTTTGAGACCGATAAGTTTTTTTATTATTATAGCTGTCGACATTTATAATAGGTTATTACATGCCCTGAAAAAAAAAATAGCAAAACTGTTAATATTATGCATGTGCAAAGGTGACGTGTTCCGTTAACAAGAAAACGGAATACTTTAAAAAAAAATATAAATAACACAAAAATTCGTTCATTTAAAAAAAGTTGTATATCATTTACGCCTGAACCTGATTCATTTGGGCACTTGCCTATTTTGCTTACCATGTAGAGTAATAGTATGTTATATAACAAATGATAAAAGTAATACTTTTTAAACGAGAAGATATTTAGCACGAGGCGCCATTCTAGTGCGAAAATTCTTTGAGTTTTAAAATGATCACTTTCATAAAAGTAATTTACAGTATCTTTCATACAACCATAAATAATTATCAAAAAATTCTTTGATTTGTATTTTATATATTATTATTACTACTGCGTTAAAGAGTTTTTTAAGATAAATGAAAATAAAGGGAAAACAATACAGCTACTTACAAATTTTGACTTACCTAGTTTTAAATAAAAATACTAACTTATTTTTCTATTTAGTTATGCTCATTACTGTCTATAAAACTTAGTTTCTTATTTTTTTAGCTCCTTACATTCTTTCAAGAATATAATAAAAATCTTAAGAATACACTCTAAACTAAATAAAACTCACAATCTTAATCAATAATGCCTCCCGCGCACTAGCAACTTTTGTTATAAGCAACTAAATAGTTTAGTCACCCAAAAAGTTTCCTGTTATCTCCGGCAGCGCGCATCTAGAGAATAGTTGCTTGTAAAGGTCAATTCAACCATGGATTTTGTAGAAATTGCATGTGTTTGTGCTCTCAGTTTAGCTAGAAAAAAAAAGCAAAAAAAAAGTTATTTTGGGTTCATCCAATATTAAGCCAAAGACTTTTAAATGGACAATTTTATAAGTTGTTTGATGGCTTGAGAGAGCATCCAAACAAATTTTTTAATTATTTTCGAATGAGTATAGATAGTTTTGACGACTTATTAAAAATACTGATGTCCCAGTATTTTTAATAAGTCGTATTTCATATTAAAATACTACATTTCGTCTGGCTGTACCACCACAGGAAACAAAGAAACCGTAATAATTTACCATGTAAAAATAGTTAACAAAGCAACTAAATAATCGCCGGGTACGCGGCGACAGGTTTAAACAAGCGTGGCTGATAATCACCGGCAATAGTTTCATCGCCGTCAAAATAGGACGTGTTGCAATTTTTTAGTTGCTTCGATTTAAAAATAGCCCATGCGCGAGATTACATTTAGTTATGTGTGTTCCATTTATGTGATTAAACAGTTGCTAGTGCACGGGAGGCATAAATATAGCGAATTCAAAATAAAATTAAATGAAATGAAAAGTATTTTTCGTATTCAGCGTAAGTTAATTTTTCAATTGTATAGCGCTTTCGGCCTACTGGAAGGCCATCTTCAGGGCTTAGGTTCTACGAAAAGTACATATACAAAGGTAAAAAACATTACTTATAGGACTAATAAACTTATATATCGATAGCTTGTTAGTTATGAAAGTTTGCTTACATTATTATTAAAATATATTTAATTACATAAAATACGTTTACTTACTTCGGTATTCTTACCAAACATCGTGTGGATATTCTATACCACATACCTAATTATTTTACACTCTTCCCTGCATTCTTAAATCCACTCCGGGAATCGAACCCCGGTCGCCACGGTCGAATACCAGTAACTCACCATTAAGCCACCGCCGCGGTAAGAATAAATATAATCTGACAGATTTGCATATTTTTAAAGTACATTCTTAACCTCACTTCTGTCAAGTGTCAGGAAGCGACGTGAAATTTATAACATGTAAATTTGCTTTCTTTGCAATTGACCATGGCGATTGGTCAGTTTCATAATCTAACTAGGATGGATCATATCCGTTAAGTTAACCGGAATAGCCCACTTTTCCAATCACTTTAGCGCAGAAGAAATAGCAAATTTCCATGTGGGATTAGAAAAAATAATTATTTTTCTCTGCAGCCCTTTATGCCTCATAAACAAAGCCTGTTGCCTGAAAAGAAGTCACCGAATTTTAAAGTAAAGTACCCTTAAAACGTTTTTCAAAAACGGGAGATAATCCTTTGGTCTTATCCTTTTGTTTTATTCTTTGCGGATGAACGTCAACAGACCTTTGTTTTTCTAAACCGTCCCTTATAACTCTGGATCTGAAATCCAATTTTCTTTATAACAACTCACTTAGGATCTTTTATGTTTCGTCGGTCGGGTATATATATATATATATATATATATATATAGGGTTTTCCAATTTTTATGTGAAAAATTGAGATTCATATTTACAGGATAGGAAGGATAGTAATAACTTGTTTTGACCCAGAAATGCGCACTTAAAAGAGGGTAAACGATACATGACGGTACAATATAAATAAGTAGGGCCAACAAATTCATGGGGCCCTGAGAAGCTGTAGAATGAATATATTTTATACAATTTTTAACAAAATTAGAAGTTCGTATATTAAATAGTTTATAAATAAAAAAATAACTCAGTAAGTTTGGGGTAGTTTTACGAATATTTTTTTATTAATAATTCACAAGTTATACATTAAATGAATATAACTTGAAGAAATAGTCCATACTTAAAGTGGAGTGGAAATTCAGAAGGAAAGAAATAAGAACAGAAAGTCTTCCTCCACTATTGTATTAAAGAATCTCGTATGTTCAGAGAAACTTTTTATCTCTACATGTTTCGAATGTAGAAGCATTCATCTTCAGGAGAATGAATGAAAAAAGAAGAAACTAATAGATATCACCTTAACCGAGCATCAAAATTGTAAATTCAGTAAATAGAACTGTGAGAAAACAATACACACGTGGTATTGTATCAATAAAAGTATATGGGATTCAGGCTCATGGCACTGTAAAAGTTTATATGCAGAATTAAAAATATAACATCTGTCTGAGAAGAATGGTTGGAAAAATGTGGAAAAGAAAAAGATAATAATTAATCCAGAAATTGAAATTGAAGACTGGTCATAACAGAAAACTGAAGTGTGAGGAAGATGAAGTTATTAAATTATGTTAGAATTGGAGGTTTAAAGTGGCAGTTCTGACAAGGTTCGTCAGATGAATACCACATGTCGATTGATAGTTAAGAATAAAAAAATTGGAAAAAGTAGATTTTGCTATGTTTATTTAGCATTTTGTAGAATAAAATGAACTTTTTTCAAAAAAAACCTTATGGATTAAATAAAATTAGGCGTGATCGCCACCACGTTTTCAAAAAGATAATAATTCAATTTCTGGATTAATTATTAACTTTTTCTTTTCCACATTTTTCCAACCATTCTTCTCAGACAGATGTTATATTTTTTATTCTGCATATAAACTTTTACAGTGCCATGAGCCTGAATCCCATATACTTTTATTGTTACAATACCACGTGTGTATTGTTTTCTCACAGTTCTATTTACTGAACTTACAATTTTGATGCTCCGTTAAGGTGATATCTATTAGTTTCTTCTTTTTTCATTCATTCTCCTGAAGATGAATGCTTCTACATTCGAAACATGTACAGATAAAAAGTTTCTCTGAACATACGAGATTCTTTAATACAATAGTGGAGGAAGTCTTTGTGTTCTTATTTCTTTCCTTCTTAAATGAATATGTTTCTCTTTAAATAATTTAAATAAATATTTGTTGATATCCAGAAAATTTCTGAGAAAATCAAAACAGTACTTTAGGGGGTGATTTTTGAAAACGTTACCTGTGCCCTTACCATATATTAATTCTTAATCTCAGAATATTTTTTTGTATGCAAAGGACAAACTTTAACATGCACAACGCATTTTTATATGACTAGTTTACTAAAGTGTATTGCACCGGCAATAAAATCGTTATTTACCTGACAATACTAGTACCCTACTGGTGGTTAACAAAATCAACATTTTTTGACATTAAAAAAAACAGCGGATTTGTTGAAAATTTAAATAAAAGTTGTTTAAAACCATCCGTTTTTATTTATTCTTAATCTCGTAAAATAGTCATGTCGAATACCACTCGAACAAAATTTTGTCTGCAATATCCTCTTTGACTAATCCCAGTGGTTTGTTCACTGTATTGTCTGCTAGATCAGCTGGCATGCCTGCGCCCTCTCTTGCGAGCGCATCGCAGCCTCGTTGCCATCTATTTTGGAGTGTCCAGGAACCCAGCACAGAGTCCCCCGATATTGGTTGCCAAGTGTGCATAGATTGTTGCGGCATCGCTTTATGAGCTTTGATTTGACGCTGCTGGAACAGATTGCCTTAATCGCCGCCTGATTATCACTGAAGATGGTGATTGACGAGGCTACTCCCAGGCCAAGGTGTTCTTGCAGGATATTGACCGCCTTCTCTAGTGCCAGTACTTCTGCTTGAAAAATACTACAATAGTTGGGGAGTCTATACGACTTCTGTATTTGTAAAGTTTCGGAAAAGACCCCGGCTCTCACACCAGCGTCCATTTTTGAACCGTCTGTGAAGATGGCGTGATCTGTTTTCGTTATATACTGATTGCCTTTCCACTCTTTCCTACTCGAAATGAGTATAGAATACCTCGAAGCATGTTATTGGGACAGAGTAATCAGTCGGGTCTTGTAGATTATTCCCTGGGTGTATTTTTAGTGTACTCCTGTGTCCGTAGTTGGTTTCATTCCAGAATTTCGACTCTTTCAGTCGCAGGGCACTTTTTGTAGCTATACTTTTTCAATAGATATCCAGGGGGGTATATATAACAGTACCTCTACAGCCGATAAGAAATAAGATTGAGTAACACATTATGGTTTAAAATAAAATGTTTACAGATTCCGTAGTAAATATTTTAATTTAAGGAACATTATGTTGTTTGTTCTTACCATTACTATGGCATCACACAACGAGCTAATTGTGTAAATTACATTGTGTATGGCACATCAATATTAATGAATGAATATTACTGAACCACACTAAATTGGATTGCATAAATTTGTGTGTGCTCCCGAGACCACTGTTAATATTTTACATTATAATTTTATTCCTATAAAAAGGGTCTGCATGTTTAACCGAGTAATTTGCGTAAAATTTCAATTAGGCAGATTTTGGATGATGTATCAACTAAAAGGTTGGTTCGAATATAAACTTTGGAAATCCTAATTAAATTACCGAAAAAACGATATTTTATGAGATTAATATCTATTGCGCTTTTTTCCTGGGGCGCAATTATGTTAAAAAAGCGATCGATTTCTAGGGACAATTATCGATAATTATGAATATTCGTACCATGTTTAAGTTTTGATGAAAAAAACTCGGGTGTCATCGATAGAACCAACTTTTTGTCAAAAATCGGTAATGATTTTATACTTTTTATTTTATTGGTGACACTAAATTTTTTTGTAATAACCTCAAATATATTAAAAATTAATAATTAAATTAAATAATGTTTGAGCTGGTTATAAAAAATTTTTGTATATTGTAAACATTAGACTAAGAGACTATATACCTTAGATGAGATCAATCATTACGAGATGATATTGTGGTTGGCAGAAAACACCCAGTTTGCATCATTCGCCTTTCTTAGGTTATAGCCTTCATAATATCTCTCCCTCGGTAATATTTACATAAAAATATTAATGGACTACATTATTCCCGTTCCTAAACTTTTGCTAAAAAGGTTTACGATTCATAAACAACTTTTATTTTTTGTGAAAACTTTTTAGAAGTTGGGTTAGAGGTTATGTGAGTAATTTGGTTCAAATTATATATATCTTGTATCTAGAAACCTTATGGAGAGATCAATTACCCCCATACGAAACTCTTAAAAGAAAAACTAACCACATCAAGACCGACCTCAACAAGAATGGCTACCCCACGAGATTGTTGGACACAATATTGGAAAAGCGCCAGAATCGGCTAAACGCACGTAAAGCAGAGAAAGCGATACAACCAATACTCAACATTTCGTATGTCAAAGCAGTCAATAAGAAGACTAGGACAACATCAACACAGTATTCAGCTCGAGAGACACTTTAAGAAGCCACCTGACGAAGACGAAACCAACAAGCCAAAAAAAATTGTGCCAACCAGATCCCCTGTGGGTGCGACCAATCTTACATTGGTGAGACACTAAGACCACTTGAAGTAAGGATTAAAGAATATAAGAACAACACCCAAAAAGGAGAAACCGAAATATCAGGTGACCACGCCTGGACGCACGGCCATCATATCATGTGGACAGAAGCCGATATTCTGCAAAAAGAACCGCACTGGAGGAAGAGGAAGTTTAAGGAAGCTGTCACCATACACCAAAAACCAGGTTAATTTAATAAGCCTTTATTAGATATTAGAAACGTCTGGAAACCTTTGTAAAATAAATGAGATTACACTTACTTAGAATAGTGAGTTATCGGGGATGAGCATGAATCATCCAGTTATGCGTCATACACCTATCTAGTATAAAATAGAACACGTAAGAGTTACATGCATGATTCATGCGTCACTGCACCTACCTAGTATAAATAGAGCTGTAGTTACCATACTTATTTAGTATTTACCTGAAGACGACTGGAGATACTTTCCAGTTGAAACGTAGTGATTTAAAAACAATGCAAGTCAAAACTCTACTGCCGTTCATATATATCTTTATTACACTTATATAAGCGACTTGAAATCGACACCTATGGTTTTAATAGAAATCGCACTTAAAACATCGCTTAGAAGCGAGGCTTTTACGAACATAGTGCGTTCAGCGATAAATTCAAATCGACATCGCCCTGGAAGATGAACATAGTTGCACCCCAGGACAAAATTAAAACAAAATATATAATTATTCCGAAGCTGTTATCCGATTTTAATTATTTCTTTTGCAGTGTAGGTTGATTCCTCAAGATTATATTAAAAATAAGTTATGACAACTTACTTAAAATAATTATATTAAACATATTACATGAAATATATCATAATTTACCTAAATTCATCCATTTACGAGAAAATTACGATTTAATTAATAACAACAGAACACATTATTTGTTGTAAAAACACAGAATCTCTTACTAGTCAGGTGGAAGCAAACATTTAAGAAAGCATGAAAAATAAATTTTCAAACCACCGGAAAGTGCCTTATACTATAAGGTTGTATTTTGTCTAACACTGTTAGATAATAAAATACAAATCAGATTGCATGGTTCTACCAAGAAATGAAAACTTTACATTGATAGAATGTCACCACCTGCAGACCGGTTTCGAACTTTTTGTTCTCGTCAGTACAGGGTAGGTGTTCATACCATACCAAATGAAAGTTTTAAAACCTAATGCATATAATGTCAACCTTCTTCGGTCGTATGTATACGTTAGCGCCATCTCTTGGTAGTCCCATGCAATCTATCTAAGTATACCCGTCAAGGGATTTACAACAATTGTAAAAAAAAAGAAAAAAGAGAAAGCATTGAAAAAAAAAATCATGCTTTCTTAAATGTTTGCTTCCACCTGACTAGTAAGTGATGTTGTGTTTTTACAATTCTTGTAAATCCCTTGACGGGTATACTCAGATAGATGAGTAAGTTGTCATGACTTTTTTACAACCTTTAGATATATCTAAGATTCGAATTGTTTCAGCCTTTACTTGATGAAAATCCATAATAGTATTATGAAATAAAACACTCGTGGTTTGTAATTTTCACTCGTATACGAGTGTTTTTTTTAAGATAATCTTAAATATTATTATGAAATAAAACACTCGTGGTTTAAGATTATCTTAAAAAAAACACGAATTTTAACAGGATTTGTTTTAATCTTTACTTTCTCTCTCTCTTCCATTGTGAATACTTTATTTATTTGCCGTGTAAAAAATTTAAACATAGAAATATAAATCTTAGTTATCTGAAGATCCCTATTAAAGTGAATACAAAGCATTTTCATTTACAAAGGACTATACATTGATATTCAGGAAAGAACATTTACATAAAAATGACACCCTCTTCTTTTGAGCAACGAATAACCAATTTTAAATCTAAAATCGCTTTTCTTACCTCGAAAAATAAATCATTTATTAATAATGGATTTTATTGGACTTTTGCATAAAGTATGAATATTTTTCTTGGATCGTTTTTCTTATAAAATGCGAGGTAAAATAAAATGGATAAATATATTTAAAATTCCAAAAATAATTCCTAAAAATGTTGATACTAAACCTAGTGTCCTTGTTAATTAAACATAAGAAAGTCCTGGGGAATTCAAATGGAAAAATAACTTAAGCATTGTGATTTAAAGATTTTGTGAAATTAATTAACTCATTAATATTAAATCTGTATTTACGTTGCTTTTAACTCAGTTCCGCTAAACAAATTTGACTATTTCCTTTATATAACTAGAATTATCTTTTAACTTATGATTTAGATGAAAAGCGCATTGTTACGATAACTGGTACATTCGCGTCAACCATAATTTTTTGCTTTCAATTGTGTCTTTAAAAAGGAGTCTACTCACGATCGGTCGGTCGTCAGTCCGTGCACTGTGCGTCCACCGGCCGGCCGTTATCGATAGCCACTCTACACTATTAGTTTTTTTCACCGATATCGGCCGACAGGTCTTGGCCGGATTCGATTTCGGCCTCCATTTCACTATACACGCACAGTTTTTTTATCTTCAGTTCAAACATGTCACAAGAAAAGAGCGCAAGAGCAATTGTTCTTATATTATACGAGCAGAGAAAAAGGGAAGGAAAAACAATTTGGATGAAATAATTGTTACAAAGATATTGCACATTCTCCTACATGGAGCTTATATGAGAACTTAAAAGCTTTCTTAGGGTCATTGATAATTAATTGTTTCGAGTATTTATTAAATTTTGTTTCTTTTTAATATTTTAAACTTTTGAGGTGTCTTTCTGAATGCACTTCTCATAGTATTTATCTTATGCCCATATTTATAATCGTTCCTTGAGGCTTTTTACTTGAGGAAAATCTTAAGTATGTCAAAACTTGAGATTCAAGTCAATATAATGAAATATAACCTGAATGACAGGGTCCTTCGAAACCAAAAATTGATTCACGCCCTCCGGCGACCTAATTCTCGAAATCTAGAAACATCCGCCCATTTATCTCATGAGAAGGTACGTGGCGTAGAAATGGTCAAAACTTGGTATGGCAGTGGAGTAGCTGCGAAGTGGTACCAAAATGTTTAAATGTTTTGAAAGCATATCGTACCGCCCACTTACCAGCTTACTAACCTAATATTTAAAAGCAATGTAAGAAAAAGAAAATAGTAATTGGTTTATTCTCTCCAGCAAAAAAAACTTTGGATTTTTTAACGTTTATTAAACAGGAGAAGAACTCGAAAGGCTAGAAATCATGCGTACCTCAAGGCGGCACTTAGGTAGAAGATTTCAAAGAAAGTAAAAATGCTTGTAATGCTGCATGGTGACCCCACTTCTTTTAAAAAATAGGTTTAACTTACCCGTATGCCATAGTGTTACAGTATTGTGGAACTTCAAATATAGAACTTACCTGAAAAGAAAAATTAAAAAAATTAGTAAAGTTAATTATATGTTGTCAAAAGTATTAGGTTTAAGCACAGTTATTATTTATTCATTCATTATAATTCAGTATTTCTTGAACATGTGATGTTTCTCGTATTTTTTTGTCCATAATTTTTTGTACTTTAAGATTAGCGTTTTTTTTTTGTCAAGTCGATTGGAAATCAAAAATTGGGAGATTTGCAAATAAAAAATATAATTTTGTAATAAACTAACCAATTTCTCTCTCAAAAATATTTTTCTTTCAGAAACATTTTAGTGCAAACTACGTTAAAATGATTATACTATTTATCATTAACAATTTATTACCACAATATATACTGTAAAAATATTACACTATTATTTGTATAAGAAATTTCCGTAGATTTCATGTAATACTGTAAAGTATTTGTATAGTAATAGTATACAAGTTCTTTCTAAAAGTACACTTTATATAGAAATATTGGTTGTAAAATTAACTAACCTTTTAAGAACTGCATGAGAAATACATTTCAAACCACCTGAAATGAAACTTTATTATTTGTAGCATGTTTGGGTTTGTTCGGGTTTGTTCATATATTAGTAGCATGTCACCACCTGCAGATCGATTGTTGAACAGAGTAGGTGTTCATACCATACCAAACGAAAGTTTTTATACTAATGACTAGGATCTTCATTGATTAAAATTGTAAGCGAGGCTAGGCCTATAACTCCTCTTAATTATTGACAAACCATTAGCTTAAAACTAGTACATTATGTTCGTGTTGTGTAAGGGGTTTGAACCTGGGTTCCTCATTGTTGTGGTAGCCTGTATGGACCTGCCTGGTGTTGTGGTTGGTGGGAATGGCGGATTAACGGGTTTTGGCTTTGTTCTGCTGTGTTGAAGTAATTGTTGCTGGTGTTCGTGATGTAGTCTGGGATCGTTTCCATTTTAAGGTCTCTGTGTAATGTGGTATTACGTACGAACCATGGTGCGTTAGTTATTATTCGTAGCAATTTGTTTTGATATGTTTGTATTTTGCCTTTCCCCGTCATGCAGAGTGATGACCATGATGGGGCGGCATACAGTAGTGCTGGTCTTATGCATAGTTTGTAGACGGTAACTTTGTTGTGGATGTTTAGCTTGCTATTTCTATGTATTAGTGGATAGTACTGGTGTAGGAGCCTGTTTGCTTTGGTTAATGTTTGGGCCAGGTGTTCCTTCCTGATAAGCGTGGAGTCGAAGTGTAAGCCCAGATATTTGGCTTTTTTGGACCATGTCAGTTGGGTGTTATTTAATATGATTTGCCTGGGTAGCGTTTCCTAGATTTGGTGAATATAATGGCCTGTGTTTTTTGTGGTTTTAGGGTGATTTTCCATTTGGTCATCCATTTGGCTATTTCGTTTATGTGTTTTTGGAGTCTTACTGCAATGGTGTTCATATATATTGCTGTTGTAACCAAGGCTGTATTGTCGCCGAACAGAAACAGTTGGTTTTCGGGATCATGTGGGATGTCTGCCATGTAGATGTTGAACAGGTGGGGCGAGAGAGGGGAGCCTTGGGGGACTCCTGCTAGAATATTTGGGTTACTGATTTGTGATTGTCTGCTTTTACAATGAAGGTTCTATCTGCTAGGAATCACCTGACCGTTTTGATCAGGTATGTCGGGTATCCTGCCCTTATCATTTTTAGTATTAACGCTTCGTGCCATATCTTGTCGAAGGCTTTGGAGATGACTAGCAGGAGTGCTCCCGTCTGTCTCTTCCTGTTGAATCCTGATATTATGTGAGTTGCAAGTCTTGTTGTCTGGTGGATGATTGAATGGTCTTGTCTGAAGCCGAATTGGGCGTCTAGAGGAAATTTTAAATTAACAATATTTGTAAAGAAATATTACTAATCTATGGAAAGATAACGCATATATAGTTGAAAATAATTTTTAATTATATTGTGTAAAAAATACAGTAAATATTATGAAATGTTACCATCAATTTTACAGGGTATAGGCCTTAAAATAGAAATAGGGTTAGATAGATATTTATTTAATTCCAATAAAGGCAAAACATATGGCCATTATTGATTAAACTTATGACATAAAATAAGTTGTTTTGCTTTGCCTTCAACATTAGAGCAAGCCACACAATACCCACTAAATTATTAAGTTTAATGCTCAATCTTTTTGACCTTTTTGGCACAATGAACCACTAAAGTTTGCCAAAGCGGCGTTCTAATTTCACATATCTCACAGAAAGATTAGTTACTTCCTAAAATAGGGAAATTTCCGGCAAAGCAAATTATCCAGAATTAGACAAATTTTCAAAGGATCTTGGCTTTGCATGTTAAAACTGTGTTTAATCGTGGACAAATTGCATATAAAATGGAGGAGTTAAACTTGCTTGTCTTATCTTACTCTTAAACATTCTGTTATGGCTGGGAACGGTTCAAATGTCTACAACAAACTCGAACGATAAATCTAGTTGATTAACAAATTAGAAAGTTCATACTGTATTAAAAGCAGACCCAAGACGTTGGGTAAATTTACTTCAGCTAGAAGAGTTTTTAAGTTGGACAAATAAAATTTAAAAAAGCATTTAGATTAAAAAAGCCCGTATTTGTTTTAAGTAATGTCTTGACAATCAAATCAATTAAGTACATATTATATCTTTTCGTCTCATTATTTTGAGAATTGTTCAGTTCTGTATTTAAGTATAATATGCACATTAAAGGAAGGTCTTAAATTTGCTTAACTTGTCTTGCCCTAGAACATTCTGGTATTGCTAGGAATGGATTAAATATCTGCAGCAAACTATAACAATAAGTCTAGTTAATAATATAAATGACCCCGCACAAAGCTTATGGGAAAATGATTTCGGCTAATTTTTCTGAATTTTTAGTATTTTCTAGATCTTGATTATTTTGATTTTTTATTAAATGACAAAATATTATTGTTAAAATAAATTATAAAATATTTTTTTCGTGAAATACCTTGGCTCTTGTACATGACGTTTAGATTATCTTAGAGTCATACCAAAATGTTTTTTTTTTCATAATTTATTTTGTTTATTTTCCTTGCCGTTCTGCCCTTCTTTCGAATTAGGCTTTTTTTCCTCTTCGTTCGTTGCCAGGGCCATTCTTAAGGGGACCTACAGTTAACGTGGGTTCCGAACCACGATCCTCAGTCATGCGACACCCCCCAAGGGCTATCAACCCTTGGTTTATTGCCATTGCATGACCTACCGATTGGTGAGTGTGTATCTTCTTCCGCACCCTACGATATGTTCGATCTCATCCGGCCTGGTTACCAGCGTAAATGGGGTGGGTTGGGAGATGATACATTACACTCTTCCCTGCATTCTTAAATCCACTAAATTTCGGACATACTTTTTTTATTATACGTATGCCCACTCCGGGAATCGAACCCGGGTCGCCGCGGTCGAATGCCAGTAGCTCTACCTCTGAGCCACAGCCGCGGTTTTTTTCATTTTCCTATATTTAAAAGTTTTCACTTGTGTAAATTATTGTAACTGGTTCACACCCGCATCTAAGATAAGAATGTGTTAGAGAATAATTATTGTAAAAGGAAATTGTTACAGATTGGCATAATAATTAAATAAATCAATTAAAAGTCGTTTATTACGTTTTCAGGTGAATTTTCAATTATCAAGATATTAAAAAAAAATGTTTTCAAAATTCAAAAAATGAGTAAATTACTTTTTTCTTCGTAATTTTTTAATATTAGCATTTATGTAATATGCCTATAAATTATTTAACATCCTGCATATATTTTATTTTTATACAAGTAAAAGAAAACCTAAGGCCTACTTTTTAATCCAAAAAATGAAATAAAAAAGTTGATAGTTTTTAAGAAACAAGTGAAAACTCCAGACAATGCATAAAATCTCAAAGTAAGAAGTTGCCAACTTTAAAAGGCCATAACTCAAAAACTAGTCATAGGATTGAATTACGGCCATGGACACTTTTAATCAGGACGTCAAGATTTAGAAAATACTTAAAATTTAGAAAAATAAGCCGGAAGCCATTTCCCATAAGCTTTGTGCGGGGTCCTTTACTGAATAAATAATAGACGTCTTAATAATTCCTCTTCGTTTACCCATGTGTTCGTCCTCTAAGGTCCAATTTAAGTCATCTTAAACCTAAGTTTAAACCTAGGTTTAAACCGAGGAATATATTATAATTTAAATTTTAAATTAATATATTATTTTAGAATCGTAAAAATGCCAGAAATTGTCAATTGATAACACTGGTCAACAAAATTTAAGATTTTTTTTGTCCCACGAGCTGAAGTGGGTGTACTTGGTAGTACTTTTTAAACATATTTCATATATGTTTTCAGAATTTTTCCATCACGCAGGGTTTTAAAGTGACAAAGCAATGACTTTTTGTGAACGTATATATTATAATATGGGTATAAGTTATGAAAAAATAAAGTACAAAGTGATATATTTACTTAGAAAATGTGGTCATATATGACTTTCGACTGTACTTTGCATCAGAAACATCTCTCTTCAGCGTCCAGCAATAGTCTGCCAACATAGCGGGGCTCCATTTGCCTTGGTATCTCTTCTCCATGTCCAGAATGTCCTGGTGAAATCGCTCGCCATGTTCGTCACTTACTGCTCCAAGGTTTTTCGGAAAAAAGTCCAAGTGTGAATGAAGAAAGTGTATTTTTAGACTCATGTTGCAACCCATGGCTTTATATGAGACCAATAAATTGTTAACATTCTCTACGTAATTTTCGGATTTACGATTTCCCAAGACGCCGTTGCAAATGTCCTTGAAAGAAAACCATGCTGCTTTTTCGGACAAGGTCGTTAAGTTCTTCTTGACTTAGAAGATGCGGCGCACAAGAAGACGAATCTGGTGTAAATGTTGGATCCAGATCAATATTTTCGGCTGAAAAACTTTCGTTGTTTACTTCGTCATCGGCAGTTTCATCGTCGCTCGGTGTCATATTTTGTGGGGGGTCAGGCACAGGTAATTCCGGACTGTGCGGCACTGGTCTCAGTGCAGATGGAATATGAGGATATTTAACAGTATGTTTGGATTTAGAAGTTATACCACTGATATTTGTAAGACAAAAATAGCAATCGGTAATATGGTCTGATGGTTCCCTCCAAATCATGGGAATAGCAAAAGGCATATGTCGTTTACCTTTTGCCCACAATGTAAGAAGTCTGACACACGTAACACAGCAAATATGGGGAGCCCAGCTTTTGTCTTGATCGCCGACTTTACACTTGAAATACTGTTCATAGCATTTATTAACGAGAGGCGTGAAAGACCGTTTTTGAGATTTAAATGTCAATTCACCGCAGATGTAGCAAAAAGAGTTCGGGTGGTTTACACAATTTCTTGGCATTTTTACAGGTGAGTTACACTACAATAGCTTAAAATGCACCACAGCACATTCTTCAAAACGTTAAAAAAGTCTGCGTATATGTTCATTCACCGAGCTCTAGCCGATAACTAAAACAACAATAAATGTTATGTAGGACTCGGAACTGCTTGCAGGTCTCAACAAGCCAAGACATGTTCCGCGTGACACACAGAGCACACTTTGTTATTTCTAGTTACAACAAGTTATTGTTACAATACACAAATAATAAAATAGCAATGCCTGACACAGGTTTTTTGTTAGATGACTCTTATAGTACAGACCTATGCGTGCATTTTATAGGTAAATAATCACATATACTGGAACATAAAAACTAAGGGTGATGGAGAAATTCTGAAAACATGATTGATTTCAGCATGCAAAATTATATTGAAATCAGACATTTTTGCGCTTGGGACAAAAATCTTGTTAACCAGTGTAATGGGTGATTGACAGCAAAGTTTAATTTAAGAGTAATTAACCCAGTCATAACTTGTTATGTTATGTAACATTAAATTAAGTGATGACCAGGTAAATCACTTTAAACTTTAACTTTGCTTTCAATCGCACATTATTAAATTACCTTTTTTAATATTTTTTCGATTTAAACTGGACCTCTGTTTAAATCGACTTTATAAAATTGGGCAAAAAATATCTATGATTTATTTTAACGAAACGCCAATGCCATTAATTTAAGTATTTAAACTTGTTTTTAACTCAGCAGTCCCTTGTAATTAAAACTTTATTCTCAAAAGTGTAAGCTGTGCTAAGTTGGTTATGTATATTTACATTGTTAAAGTTTTTCAGTCATTTGAAAACTAATTACGAAAACTTTAGCTCGACAACCAATTAAATTACAAATTGTTGTCTTTTAAGCGTACAGTATTTCGATAAAACTTTTTTTGTACAGGGAATGGGCACATTTTGCAACGGTCGGTTGGTTTTTACGTTATACACGGTTTATGAAGCTGGGTTTCTTTTTTTTTTGTTAATACCGAAGCTAATTGGAACATTCACATAGCTGAAAATAGCACAATTAGGAGGGACGAAACGGGTTCTGTAATTTACAGGGTAGTCAGAAATATATACTAACTTTTAAAATAGAATAATAATACTAATAAATCCTCCATATTAACAAAAATGTTTATCATTATACAAAGAATAAAATTGCGTCAACAGAGCATCCCGTTTATTTTTAACAAAACTAACAGTTCCTGAAAAGACAAATTCAACGATATACAGGGTGTTCCAAATTCGATGCTCATCGATTTTGTGCTTAGTAATACTGTAAAAAAAATTTGAGCTTTATTTTTTTATTTTTTGATATATTCGAAAAAAAATAAATTTTGAGGTTTGGTTTCTTAAATTTATCTGACTTATTTTAGCCGCTACTAAAAAACCAATACAATATTATTAATTAATTAATTAGATTTATACTACCGGGTTTTAGAATTTCGGTAAAACGATTCGTTTTTGTGGTGTCAGTTACTTGACAATTTTTACAAAATACATTTTTGCTGGAGTCCTCAATGAATATTTAAAGCTAGGCATTGCCTTTTACTTATTTTAATTAACCTGAATATGCAGTTAAACTGCTATATAGCTATAAGTGTGTGTACAAACCTTAACCTGGCTGGTTCGAGTTCTTATCTCGGCATTTTATAGTCATTATTGGCGTTTTGATTGGGTGCATGAGATGCGGTTATTAGTGGATTTGGATTTCTGTCTGCTGATTTGAAATATTTTGTTTTTGGGTCACTTATAAATATATCTAAGTTCTCCACTTTTAAGTCCCTGTGTATGGCTACATTTCTGACAAACCATGGTGCATTTGTTATAATTCTTAGGACCTTGTTTTGAAATATTTGTAACTTAATTTTTCCTGTGTTGCATAATGTTGACCAGGTTGGTATTGCGTAAAGCAGAGCTGGACATATGCATGTTTTGTATAATATTGTTTTGTTTTTTATATTAAGTTTACTACGTTTATTTAGGAATGGATAGTATACATGAAGTAGACGGTTTGCCTTCGTAAGAGTGTTGGAAAGGTGTTTTTGCCATATGAGTTTTTATCCATAGTAAGACCTAGGTATTTGACTAATTGTTTCCAGGAGATATCTGCGTTATTTATTTTTATGTTTCTGGGTGGTATTTTCGTAGACTTACTGAAAAGTATGGCCTGTGTTTTGTTTGGGTTCACATGAATTTTCCATCTCTTCATCCGGGCGCAGATGGCGTCCAGATGTCTTTGGAGTTTTCTAAGTAGATAATCTAGGTTTTTAGCTGTGTCTAGCAGAGCAGTGTCGTCTGCAAAAAGAGCTAGTAACGTAAGTAGATCTTTAGGAATATCTGCCATGAAAATATTAAAGAGGTGTGGAGAGAGTGGAGAACCTTGCGGTATCCCAGCTTTTATGTTGCCGACCCTAGATAGAAGACCTTTTAATTTTACCCTGAAAGTTCTATTACTTATGAATGCCTGTATAGTTTTAATAAGGTAATTTGGGTACCCTGCCCTTATCATTTTTAAAATTAGAGCTGCGTGCCACACGGTCGAATGCTTTGGAAATGTCTAAGAAAATGCATCTTGCAAATGAATGTGGAATTCATTGGTTATATATATTTATTTTTGTTTCAAGCAAATTCTATTACATATATTACTGATGCGTAGATTAGGGGATTATGGAACTATTAACCAAAAATTACATATTTAATTATAGTGTTTAATAATATATCTAAAGTCGATAATTAGAAAACAAACAAAAACTTTAAAAAAAATAATAAATGGAAAGTTAAATGCAACCACAGCAACATTTACAAAAAACTCAAATTTAATGTTTAATATAAATTATGACAAAGCATAAAATAAAGTTAAACAAACCAAACGTCAACAGATGTAGTGAGATTGAGTTGTGGTTATGTTCAAATTGCGGAGGCTTACTCAAAAATGCATTCGAGAATAAGGACACTTGTTTGATCACCTAATATAAAGAAGTTATTTCACTTTTTGTTCTTGTGGCTGGACTTTTTGATTTCAATTTGTTTCCTATATAATATATTACTCATATCTAGCTGTATGCAAATTCGCCCTAAATAAATGTCAGGGGCGTATTTATTTTTAAAGTAATTATTAAATTCTTGATGATGTAAAAATTACATCAAAACGCCTAAAAATTATTAAAGTGTTATACATGGTTGAAATTAGGGCTTAAAAAGATTTCAAACAATAAAATAAAAAATGCAAGTCCTTATTTCAAAAATCAAAGTTGATAACACACAAAAACGAAACGTTGTACCGACATTCTAAAAACACAGTAGTATAAAGCTAAAAAAGTTGCTTTAACAATATTGTATTCGTTTTTCTGTAGCGGTTAAGATAAATCAGATTAGTTTTTTTTTGAATATTTCGAAAAGTAAAAAAGAAAGCTCAAATTTTCTTTACGATATTACTGGGCACAAATTTCTGCAACTTTGCCCCTATATAACCGATGCTGTATCTCTTATAGTCTCCGAGATACCCATGATGAGTAACGAATTTGGGACACCCTATACAGGAGAATACTTTTGATGATACAGAGTGTCCCAGAAAGTGTGACGAAATTTTTTTGCTTGGGTGCCTGAAATTAGTTGAATGATATCAGCAAAATCAGTTCAAACCACTGGTTTTAGAACTTTATAATTTTATACAAGGTACTTGTAGTGTCAAATTTTTCAATCTTTCAAACAGTTTGTGTTTCTTATCTTTATTTGGAGCCGCTGTATATTTTTATGTCATTCGATGCGGAATAAAGAAACAAACATTTTTTCTAATCACAACCATATCGTCCTTCCTAACACATTAATGTCGAGTTACATAACGATTTTCAACAATAATTAACTAATCAGCAACTTAGACTGTTTTTCTCACAATCATAGTGGCCCTGTTATCTTAATTTTTTATTTACTAATAAGGGAAACTTTAATTGTGAGTAAATAATGCCTGCCAATGTCATTATGTCACAATCACAGTTGCTGGTTAGTTAATTCTTTTTTAAACCTCTGTCTAACTTAACATAAAATGTATTTGCAGCTCGAACCGAAATCATTTCTTAACGCCACCTGTGACGTTATTAGATGTTCAAAATTTTTCTAGGCAAAGCCTGTTCCTAAATTTCTGTAAAATAGTTTAAACCAGTTGAAACATTGTGATTTAAAAGAAACAAAGACATTGCAAGTTCAATACTCTACTGCCGTTCTGGAATCTTGTTGTTTTCGAAAGGTATTTATGAAATAACAATTTGTTAATAAAATATTTTTATCTTAAGATGGAAAGTTCTTGTGTATAAACACCTAATTTGAAATTCAGAAAAAAGTATTTCCTCGAGCCGGATTCGAACCGACAACCTCCGTATATCCAGTACAGAGCGCTAACCAATTGCGCCATCAAGGAAGTAGGTTACATATACATACTTGATTTTCTTACGAAAAAGAACCAATAGGTATTAATCAGCCACCTGAAAAGCATGCATCTGGTTGCCGAAACGGTAATGTTGTTGTTTAAAAAGGGTAAAAATGATTTACAATATCTATCACTGTGCGTATCTCAGTAAAATATTTTTATATTGTATTTTTTTAAGATTGTTAAAACGTGCAAACTTAAGTTAAAGCTGCTACTGTTGGATTGGTACATCAAACCGAAGCTCTTCACAGAGGAACGATGGTTCGTAATTTTGATTATGTATTCTATTTAACCTTCCTAATACTAACTGACTTCCTACACCGTAAAGTACTAAATGGGGTAATTTTGTACCCCGGCTAATTTATTGATTTTTTACTAAATTTTCTAGGTATATCTTATATTTGATGTTAAATCAAACATAAAATATTTATTATAACAAAGTTTACAAATAAGAAAGGGTATCCAAAAAAAACAACATAACATTTTTTGAATTAACACAATTTTTAAGTTTTGCAGTCCACAACATTTTTTTCTCACTATGTTCTAGGTCTGGCCAAACAAAATTTTTACAGTATTCGCATTTATTGTGGGTTTTTCTGTCTTTTTGTCGAGGACAAATACCACAACTACCAGATGATCTCGTTGCTAAAGGTGGTATATGAGGGCCTCCTAACCTGGGGAACAACAGTGATCATGTGATCGCTGATTAGTTGCTGGATCCTATCCTTGTTACCAAATCTTTTACGTATTTGATCCTTTATAAGTTCTTTTCTAAGACATAGGAGAAATTTGCGCCTAGCATCAAGGTATGCCTTATTCCAAACGGGATACTTTAGTCCATAAAAAAAAGGAATTTAGAGCTGCGGTATCAATGATAGGACCAAAAATAATCATTGGCCATCTGTTTGTCACTTTTCGCGTAGTGTATTCCTTAACCATTTTGACCGCTGTATCAACGGCGCCTTTAGTTATATTGTAGTGAAGAACTATTTCAAGTTTATATGAGTTGGCCTCATCACTAATTTCGTCTAAAGCATGTTCAGTCGATAATTTTTGCACGCCCACAAGTTTTACGGACTGGGGTATTTTTGTACTCCAAACCTTGGAAAAAATATTAGTATTTGTTAAAAACTAATTTTATTGCGAAAACTAAGTTAGAAATATAGTCTTATTAGCATTTCTAAAAGAATTTTTACCCATGATTAACAAAAACGATATTATCTTGATTTTTTCATGAAAAAAATCAAGTTGGAGTACAAAGTTAACCCAGTTAGTATTAGAAAAGTTAATAAAATAGGCGTAGAAAGAGTATAGTATATCGCGTTGTAATGATTTCTATGTACGAATGATTTACTATAGTCGTATCTCGTATTTCATTCTAGTTAATATAAACTGTCATTACCACTCGTGAATAGTTTACTATTATCCGTTTCACGGCAGTTATATTTGACGTGTCTTCAATTTTCTTTATCAGATTTTTAACTGTAAATTACAAGAGTAAAGCTTTTAAGAAAGAAAAACTTAATTGCCAGCTGCTGTAGCTGAAACAGTAAACGAGCTTGTGTACCTTTTATTGGTAATTAATTGTGAAAAGCTGTCTCGGTTTTACAAAAATAAATAAATGCTTTTAAAATATCTTTTGTAGTTTTTATCTAACAAGGTTAATCTAAGTAGTAGTGGGTATAGGACCTTTACCCGTTAAAGTAAAAAATCTAAAACTTTTAAATTACACTTGACAATGACAAATCACAGGTTGACAAATCAAATCAATGCTGGTATCTGCAGCATCACCTGTTAAATTCCAATGAAATCCAACCGCAATCCTATTTAAATAAGTTAATATCGGGTTGCCCAAAATTGTTTAAACTTCGCATGTGCACTCACGACACAGACACCCTAAAAGTTCTTCTTACAACCACGTTCTAAAGTCAACATGGGAGCAAATATTTGGATAATCTAAAACTTGCATGGGATTTCCTATGTTTTCAACCATGAGGCACCACCCGGAATAATTAAACCTTTAAAATGAATTTTCATTTTTTTGAAAAAAAAAAAATAGAGTATCATCCATCAAACTAAAAGTTCTTGTGAACCCCTTAGTAAGATTTGTGTGTTAAATTTTCAATTAGACGAGCTAGAAAACGATGCCGCGTTTCACGCTGATACGGAGGCTCTTAAACATAACTTTTTACGAAAGTTGTTTAATGTAAATAAATATTTAATTTACAACGGATATACAATGTAAACAAAAGCACCGTTGCGATAATAAATAACGTCGTCACCTGATGCCTTATTTCATTTGCGCCTATTTTCTTCACGAAATATTATATTTTATAAATTCTGTGGCCGTAAATGCAAAGAAGGGACGTATCGCGAATTTAAAATAATTTTCAGCTGAAAAAGCCAAAAGGAAAATGTTTTAAATTTTAAGCACCTTCTAAACGTTTTCCAGTAAATATTAGGTACGAAATGATATACACAATGGGCTTTTTAACTAAAATCAAATTTATCATATTCAGCAGTAACGCAATAATAAAAATCTTCCCAGAGTATCACAAACTCTTTCTAAAAAATTAGAAACACGGCTCAAAAGATAAAAACATAAGATAAGAACAAAAAATATACGTCATCGTATAAACAGCGCAATTCTTTTATTTGCCAATCGGGGGTCTGATTATATTGTTATATCTGGTTTGATAACTTAAATAGACAAATACAGTTTAGACACAGGAAACCAGGCGCGAGACCTCGGTGCGGTAAGAGTGCGTCGTTTGAATAGCAATCGGTTGTTGCAATTGCGTAAAATTTGTTGTAAAATCGGTAAGTCATTTCGCATGTTTTTATTAAATAACGTCTTTAATAATTATTATCCAAGTGAATAATTGAAGAATTAAAAAACTGAAACCTTAGAAAATTTTATTTTCCGAAAATCGATTGGAAATATTGACATTTTTGATAACATTTCTGAAAGAAAAAGTCAATATTTCCTTACACAGTCGTTGCTGGGCAACAGTAAATAACTGAACGACCACCTATGAAAAAGAGAAAAAAAGCACGGTTAACCTGGCTCGAAAGCGCCGAATATCACACGCGTGTTGAAAGAAAATATTTCAACTCTAGAGTGGTCATACAAGGCACACTATTTAATTAAAACATATGACGTCAATTTGACAGACCACCTCTATTTATTAAAAAGAACAAATTTTAGAAATCAGTAATTGTAAAGTGTTTTAACTTATTTTTCATGTATTTGTCGATTGATTTAGAATTAGAGTGTGAAAATACGCCATGTGAAATTATAAAAAATGTTAATAAAAGAAAAACAAGTCGCGCTGAAGAAAATGTCATATATTTAAACAACAAATGTTAACTGGTAGCCATTGAGGCCATAGCGTAGACACTAAAGCTCTTGTCTACAGAACGGGAGGTCACAGGTTCAAATCCCATCAGGAGTGTTTGACTTTTTTTTATAAAAACATTAAACAATTTATAGAATTATTTTGAATTGAAATCTTCCTTGTTGGGTGGATTTTTTAAATTTTGGTTTAATGTATATTTCCTTGAAATTTAAAATTTTTCATTCTGGTTAATCTAGAAGTCAATCCAGGATTAGGTCTTCCTATGATATATAAAATATGAAAAAATGAAAATGTTAAACTACAAATAAAGGAAAAGCCTATTGACAAACTATATGAAACCAGATATTAAGTGGAACATAATCCTAGGTATGCTAATTTCAACTCTAGAGTTGAAATATTTTTTTTCAACTCTAGAGTTTAAATATTTTTTTTTTACAAATCAAAGGCTTTTTTAATAATTCTTTGTGGTCGTAGGAAAAATAGTGTACATTACTTGTGTGAAAGTGATTATTCTAAAACTCGGAGAATTTCCGCACTTGGCTGACGCTAAATATCTCCTCGTTTGAAAAGTATCACTTTCATCACTTGTTATGTAATATACTATATTGTACTGCAAGGAAATATTATTTCTGTACGGCTACTTGTAAACTAAAATATTTTAAGCTTGACATTTCAATATTACTGTGTTTCCATAGTTACAACACAAATATTTAATGGCATCCTTTATTTGTGAACAAAGTTAATAATTTTTATTTAAAAATTTTGACGAGTTGATTGTAATAAGTTAGGCCCTTTTTATAATTTTCGATTTACGGAAAAATAGTATGTATACCTCGTAGAAAAAGCCACATTCCCGGACTCTCTATTGTCAGTCTCGGCTTGCGCCTCGACATACAATCATTTTAGTCACTTTCTAAAATTAAGATATGTTAAACTACTTTTTGATTATAGTTCAAAAATATTTGTGTTAGTAATTTATTGACAAGTATGTTCGTGAAAGCAGTCCTTTAATCCCAGAACTTCTCTTATTTAAAAAGGGCCGTCAATTTAAATACAAATAAAAAATTATTCGTATTATAAATCTACAAAGGCGCCTTATGTTTTTTTGAATAACTTTCTTTTCTGCTCATCTTCTTGTCAGAAAATGATTTTATAAATTCAGTGGCCGTAAACGCAAAGCGGAGCTTATGGCGAATGTAAAGTAATAAACAGCTAGAAAAAGTGCCAAAAAAATCTTCTTATATGGGTAGACCGGCAGAACGAGAAAAAAAACGGCTGTGGGAACTGCGGAGTTGTTGAATCATCATGCTCATTTTAGACAATGATTATGATTATATGTTTATTTCGTATGTATCAATAACACTATTTAATTTAAACAGATGGTACCAATTTAACAGCAACAATTTATTTTAAATCAACAACCTTTTGGAACCCGTGGACGGAATTGGAGAGCAGGGGGCACTACACAGGGTGTAATGGAATTGACGCATTATACAGGGTGATTTCTAAGTTGATACTTCTTTTTTAGCTGTGTATAGAAGGCATTAAAATAAACAACTTTTTTAAATACCTTTTTTCACAAAACTCAAAAATAGGCGAGATAGAGAAGTAAAAAAATCTAAGTGCGGGCCTGGTCATAAAAACATACCGCTGTAGTTTCTGTTGTTTTTCTTACCTCTTATTAGTATCAGTCATACGTCTAGTGTTAAGCAAACCGCCGCGGTGTGTTTTTCGGAAGCAATTTAATTTTAAATTGGTGATAGATACGTGAAAATGGTAAAAGTTGAAAACATATGGATGTAAAAGTGCTGATATTTCTTCGAGATTATACGCAAAACGCTTTTCCTTGCGGGCTCATCCAGAAGTTTTCTTAATGTTATTCAACGGGCAAGCTAGGCAGAACCGTATTCCCAGTGTCCCATATTCGTAGTGTAATAAAAGAATGTATGTACTTTACTTTTGAATTTTTTTGAAAAAAGGTGTTTGCAAATGCTGTTTATTTTAATGCGTATACGCAGCTAAAAAAGAAGTATCAACTTAGGAATCACCCTGTATTGAGATGGGTAACTTCTTGGTTATATAATATGGTATATGTGGTTTTGTTTCAAAAAAATGTTTTGGCCAACTCTGTACTAATTTATTAAAGTAGAGATTTGAATGTATTTATTATTACTATATTTAATTTCAATATCTATAAAAATAATCCTTTTTTTGTTGCTATTGTGGTTACAAAAATTTTTTCTTGGCAAAAAAATACAATTTTTCAAGATGGCGCACTGAATTTTGGGTGTTTAAACAATCTGAGCAATACTATCAATAACGGTGGGTTTTAGTTTTATGTTATTTTCTCTCTTCCTAACCTTAATTGCATAAGCCTATGAGTATATTTATGTTAAATTTTTTTCTAATAAAGTGGTCAGTTAGTGGTGTTTATCTGAAGTGAGTATTGTGTTACTTTTAAATTGTTGGTACATAATAATGGTACCTTATATAAACAATAACCTAGTGAATAATCTGTTTATGTACGAGGAGTGTCGTCAAATTACCGTTGTTGCATTGGAGTTATTTGAATATATTATTTAAGTTAGATAAGACCGTCTTAAATGCTTTTTGTAATAACATAAGTTTACCTAATCATTTTTGAGTTCAATTGTTTTAGTGTTTTGTTTCCTTTACCCGATTTTATAAGAATTGTCAACTTGGGAACCACCCTGTATATATAGAAATAACTACATTCATCTAAGATAGTACTTTTTAAAATTTATCTGTGATAAAGTGTGCTCATGCTCATAGTAAATTTACTTAAAGTTACCACTTGACATAAAATTGTTGTTAACACTCTCTGTAAAAATAATTATATTTTACTATTCAGCTGTTTAATTTTGAAATATAGTTGTATTTGTTTAAATTAGAGGTTTCCACTCACTCATAGACCACTTTAAAAATTTTGCTGGATCTGGTGGACCCCCGGCAGCTCTATTTCTACCATATTCCCAAAACTCGACCAAAAATGTGAAGATTAGATCTAACTATGGAAATTTGCGTTGCGGCTGAGTTCCAACCACGAATTAACAGTTTTCGAAAAAGGGTGAGATTTGATTGGTTAATTAATTAATTGATTGTGCTGTGAGTGAATGCTAAAAAAGTAAAGTTAGCCAATCAAAAAAGTGATTCCATCCAACTTTACTTTTTTGACATCTACTCACAGCAAAAGAAACCAATCAATTCTCTTTTATTTTATTTAGAAAACTCCCAGAGTGGTATAAATAAAAATAAAAGGAAAAATAGTATATTTTCTCGTGTTGTATTTATTCAAATATGTAATTATTACACTATTAATGTTATCATATTACATAGTAAGGTTTACATTACATTGTAATATGATAACAGTCGTAATATAATTAAAATTAATAACGTAATTTCAATAATGACAATCACAAAATAGTCATAATTTTAATGGGAGGGATGTACTTGATGGATTGACAGCAAATTATCAATATTTGGCTTCAGTTTTGCTAGGAATAACCACAAATCTCCCCGTTCTGTAATATTCAATCTGCTCCTTTTTTTGTACAAAGGTTTGTAACGACACTAAAACTTTTTTTGACAAGATATGTCAAGGAAAACGCTATCAAAAGCTTTCTCGCAATTCCCCACACTCCAGAATATTTTTCGGGTATTTCTGCCTGAAGCCAAAATGTTTGAAACCCTCTTTGAAATTTCACCTTTAGCTCCTCATTAGTGCTAACCTCGAGTAGCTCCTCTTGTAATATCACATTCTCCACTTCCATGGATGATTTATAATGGTATTTCCATCGTCAAAATATCTTCAAATCTGATTTTGAAGTCATTATGGAATCATATGGAATATGCAACGTTTTACAAGTAACAGTCGCTGAACTTCTTAAAATATTATCTGCCTACATTGATAGGTAAAGTCAAGTCAACATTTTAGTTCTTTACTATCGAAACCAGATACATTTTCGTGGACCCCCACTTACGAATTGTGAACCCCTTATTTTTGTGTCACGCCAATGTAGACCCCCGTCGAGTCTCCCGTGGACCCCTGGGGGCAACCTGGACCACTTTGGGAACCAATGGTTTAACATTTTCGGGTTAAATTCTAATGCATACCAAAATATATTTTTTTTATTATTAGCCTTCTATTTTTATATCATATAATATCAAAACTTAGGAGGACCAGTTTTGCCTGTGCCCTTGTAAAAAGGATATTCTTAAAGTTTTTAGACCGTGGCCAGTGAATAAGGAAGCATGATGCGTGATAAAATGAAGTTAGCTACAGTATAACGGACCAGATGCTTGGTTTTTTATGGAGTATCATCGGCCCCTTTTAAATTTATATGTGTGCTGCCTAGCATAAAAATCACAGTGGAACTGTTTTGAATGCAAGAATTGGTGTTTTTAGTGTTCTTTAGATACATATTTTTATGATCGTTCTTAGTTAATATGAATTCAATCAAAGGCGTGGCATTTTATAAAATAAAGTTTGCGTTTTAAATGAAATATAGCAATTTACGATTTAGTGAAACCTTGGGACAAAGTAGACAAAGCGGTAATGTCGAATGTGGTAATGGTGACATTTTGCAAACAAACAAAATCCCGCTAATCGATTTTTCAGGCGCTAAGATCTGAGCAGTGGCTCATGCCTGAAACAGGATTTTCGATTTACTGGAAAGAATTATATTTGCCGCTGAATATGAAACAGGTTTTTACACAATTGTTTGTATGGATTTCTAGAAAATCACGTTTAAAATAGCGTTTAGAGGGATTTTGTTGGTTTGCAAAATGTCACCATTATCTCTGATATATATATATATATATATATTATGATATCTTCCTAGACTAGAGATACACATTTTCTAGGCATAATTATTCTGATCTATTATTTATATTTTATACATCATAATAAAATCACGAATGATTCAAACTGATTTGAATAATTACTTATAATATTAACTTCTAACTTCTAACTGAAAAATATTATGATGGGTCGATATATCTTTAAAACTTTTTCAATAAGTTCTGCTTCGAAAGTCTGATATTTAAAATTCAAATTTTGTTGCTGTCTTACTTTTATTGCTCCTATCTGTCTTTTAACTGGTGGTAATGACTTTGGAATGACTAAAAATGCTAGTAATTTGTTTAAAAGTAACTACTGCAACTTAGTTCACAAAATAGGCAAAAGTCTACTTTAGTATAATTTGTGTCACAATTGTGAGTGGCTAAAATGAAAAAAACTATAACTTTTATTTATCAAGTTTTTCCTATCGATGACAGGCAGCCTCACAAAGATATTTGTCCATATCCTACCAAACCGATGGTAGAACGCTTCACTTACTCTTTCCAAATCTTCTGGCCTAATTAAGCGTATATCTGCCCGAATCCTTGCCTTCAGCTCTTCCAGATTTCTGGGTCTGGTAGCATATACCGTTTTTCTTAAATCGCCTCATAAATAAAAATCTAAGGGTATAATATTCGGAGATTTGGACGGTCACTCTATAAATCCTTGCAGTATCTACTATCCACGTATTTGGAAATGTGATATTTAAGAATTCATTTTTTAATACCAGAATTTCAAAGAATATTCTCTAATTATGGAAATCTAGACCAAAGGATATTTTTCCAGCAGGATGAAACCCCTCCTTACTTTGCAAGAAATATAGGAGAATTATTAAATGTTTATTTACTTATTATTTATGGTATATTAAGCAAAGGGGAAATTTCGTGAACGGCAGTAGAGTTTTGGACTTGCATTGTCGTTACTTATTTGCTCTTATGTTTTTTATTAAGTGCAAAACTCTACTGTCGTTCAAGAAACGTCCTTGTCTCGAACCTTTAAACAGGCACTCAAAGCCCGGTATGGACCCGGTATAAGTGATAAGTTAGTCCAAAACTCTACTGTCGTTCAAGAAACGTCCTTGTCTCGAACCTTTAAACAGGCACTCAAAGCCCGGTATGGACCCGGTATAAGTGATAAGTTAGTCCAAAACTCTACTGCCGTTCAAGAAACGCCATTGTCTCCAACCTTTAAGCAGACACTGGGAATTCCTTGTAGGGATAAAATGGTTGTATTATAGCGAAAAAAAAAAGTTTATTTTCACCCACATCAAACGGATTGGCGACTTAGTTACACATGTTTTTTTTATCTTTCCGTGGTAACTACCACATAATTAGTAAGTAAATTTCTTACTTGTTCTGTACCAATCAATTTGGAATTTGTTCACACACCCTATTTGAACTAAAACCCTAAAAAAGTTTTTTTTCCTATTTATTCTTATTATTTCTCTAATCATTCAAATTTATTCCTGAACATAAACCCTCTTCACTCCACGCTTTTGTAGCCTGGTAACATATTTTTTGCTTGTCTCGGTCTCGACCTATGTGTCATAACTATACTTTTGTTATTCTTATTTGCTCTATTTTTAGACCTGAATACAAAAATAACCATAATTTCTATGGGAAAACTACTCTGGGGTTTAGGTAGTCATCTAAAATGTTATCTATATCAACTTGTTT
This sequence comes from Polydrusus cervinus, assembly GCA_935413205.1. Taxonomy (NCBI): domain Eukaryota; kingdom Metazoa; phylum Arthropoda; class Insecta; order Coleoptera; family Curculionidae; genus Polydrusus; species Polydrusus cervinus. Next base: position 84,136,147 of record OW284511.1, read on the forward strand.
GTTCGGTGTGATGTGCATTGTTTTCAAAATGTAAATAAAATGTGGTTGCTAATGACTGCGTATATATGTTGCGGCAACTCCATCCGCTCGAAACTGAATTAAGCAGTATTTCTACACAGCAAAACCTTTTCCGTGTTTACTATTTAACTCACTGATAACATGATATCTCGTATCTAAGAGTAAAAAAATAGAATTAACTTAAAAGACGCCCTATAAAGTATAGCGGTATGTAGCATCATTAGTATTTTAATTTTTAATATGTATATTTACTTAGATTTAAGAAATTAGTTTTATTGAAAAAAAAATCATAGCGTCACATTTTCTATAATTTTAAAATAAAGTGCTGGAAACACATAAATTAGAAGGAAATTTATAAGAATTTGAATAACAATAGGTGATTTAAGACAATGTGGAAATATTCCATTTTCGAAAGAAATATTTATAGCTTTTACTAAAGCTTTCTAACTAGGTACGTCGTAGATAAATTGAGTCAAACGAAAATCCCAGTCGAAGCCTTCTTTTCAAAAATAATGTCGCATTAACACAAAAATAAATTATAAGATATTTTATTTAAATTGCTCATAATTCCAAAACGACTAAAAATGTGGATTGTAACATATTAGGCATTTAAATAGGAAATTTAATTTTCTACACGTTAGTAAGTTAAAAAATAGGGTGTTCCATTTGCAAAAATTGACTTATGCACATTTATTTAAATGGAAACATTGGCATAATTTTAAGAACTCCCTGTATAAAAAACGTGAAACCTAAGTAATTTAAACTAAAGATCTATGTATTACTTGAAAGCTTAAAATTTTTTAAATGTTTACCTTTATTAGTTACAGAGTTACTAAACTTTCTTCTCGGAGCGTTTTTACACAAAAAAATTCTTTTATAATTCATATCTCAAAAACGGTTAGAGATAGGAATAGATTATTATTAACAAAACATATTTAGATTTTAATAAGATAATCAAAAATGCTAAAATATATAGGGTGTTTCATTTGAAATAGCAAAGTTGGCATTAACTTCCGGTATAACCGGAAGTAATAAAAACGTCAAAATATAATGCTTTAAAATCTCAAAACCAATTATGCCTGCTATAAAATGTTTAGAAAGATAGGGTTACTCGTTTCCGAGATCTTCCAATAGGCCACTCAACGTGAATCACCCTGTATATAAAAAAGTTTCATTTTGTTATTTGGTGTGGTGGACTATTCGTCATTTTGTTATTTGATCAATATTAAGTTAGTGTATCGAAAGTTTACATACCGTTTTAGGTTAAAAAAACATAGTTTTGTAGGGTTCATTTTCAAATAAGATTAGAGGCACATCCTAACCATACTGATTTTTAATAATAAAAAGAAAACAAGCGTGCATAATTAAAACCTATTTATAATTAAAAACTTCTCAGTTCTCACACAAACAAATATATTTTTTTTCTTCTTCTTCTTCTGGTGCCGTATCAGGTCCTCCTGATGTTGGCAATCACAATGGCGAGCTGTGTTCTGTCCTCGGCGAGTCTAAAGAGTTGTTCTGCGCTTCGTATTCCGGTCCACTTTCTAAGATTCCTTAACCATGAGGCTTGTCTTCTACCGACTCCTCTACGGCCCTCTATCTTGCCTTTCATTTTTTTTACAAAATATTTATTTTAGCAAAAAAATTTTCTTATGACACAAGCAGCTACAGTTGTGAACGTTAAATGCAAATCAAAAACAAATATTTTTGTCTTATTTCATAACGATTATATAGAAAAAGAGACAAAGGAAGCTTATAATACTCAAACTTTTACATATTCAGTTATAAAATGTTATTATTATCTAACTTTTTTGAAATTTTTACGCCAATATACATAAAAATCAGAATAAAACTGTTCTGAATACACAATTTCTTTTGCCTTGCATACTTTTTTATGTTACAAAAAAAATATTATAAAGAGCCTCGAAAGGGAAGAATATATATCTACAGTAATACCGGGCAGAGGCGGCGCCAAATAAATTTAAATATGTGGACACAGACGGGCCCGATATTTTTGGGGCATATAACCAAGGTATGTATCTCTATAACGTTAGTCCAAAATTACTGTCAGTGATTTATCGTTTTAGATAGAGTGCAGCAGGTTGTACAAAGTTGGAGGAAACAGATCCAGAGTATTTTTGAAATCTTAATAGGGGAACAGAATATTTATTTATTTTCATGAATATTTTTTCCTCTGACTTTGTACAACTCGCTGCTCTCGACATAAAAGCGATGAATTACTGACAGTCAACAATCCCGGACACCCCAATCAGCGGACACCCGAGTTACTTTGTGTTTTATGAATAAACATAAATATAACATTAAAATACTGACATAATTATTATTTAAATAAGTTTCTCAACTCAACTTTTTATTATTTAACGAAGAAGATTTTTCTCTTCATTTCGCCAGATCCATCTCTAGACGCGTTTCGTCATATCATGACTCATCAGTCGAGCTAGGATCCGACAAAAAGAAAAGGGATCTCGAAGCTACTTAAGGCAGCACTTGATGGGACACACCCGTAAGATGTGGCACGGAGCGCCATCTGTGTCGTTATTAGACACTCTTGAGCGTACCAGCACCTCTAACAAACTTATAAAAATAAGTAAATGTTAAGAGGAAATCGCCTGTAAAGACATTCGTCACAATTACAGGCGTCCCGCTAGGCAGCGCTAACTCACATCGGTTTATTAACCGAAAACAATGAGTAACGAAGAAGATTTTCCTCTTCATTTCGCCAGATCCATCTCTAGACGCGTTTCGTATCATGACTCATCAGTAGAGCTAGGATCCGATGAAAAGAAAAGGGATCTCGAAGCTACTTAAAGCAGTACTTGGTGGGTCACACCCGTAAGATGTGGTACGGAGCGCCACCAAATAGTCGACTTATAAGGAGCCATTAGATCTACAATTTAAAATTGTTTTGAATTATGCAAAGTGTCCTAAATACTCAGGGAATATCTAACATACCTACTTTCTTTTTAAACAGAACACCCTATACAGGGTGATTCCTAAGTTGATACTTCTTTTTTAGCTGAGTATAGAAGGCATTAAAATAAAACACATTTTCAAATACCTTTTTTCAAAAAACTCAAAAATAAAGTACTTACATTCATTTATTACACTACGAATCAAATACGGTTCTGCCTAACTTGCCCGTTGAATAACATTAAGATAACTTTTGGGTGTAGGATGAGCCCGCAAGGGAAAGCGTTCTGCGTACAATCTCGAAGAAACATTCGCGCTTTTACGACAATCACAGTAAATTAGCACCATATCTATTAGTTCATTGTTTTCAAATTTTACCATTTTCACGTATCACCAATTTAAAATTAACTTGCGTCAGAAAAACACACCACAGCGGATTGCTCAACACTACGCGTATGACTAATACTAATAAGAGATAAGAAAAACAACAGAAACTTTAACGGGCTATGTTTTGATGACCAGGCCTGCACTTAGATTTTTACTTCTCTATCTCGCCTATTTTTGAGTTTTTGAAAAAATATATTTGAAAAGTTGTTTATTAATGCCTTCTATACACAGCTAAAAAAGAAGTATCAGCTTAGGAATCACCCTCTATATTATATTATTTTCTAAATCCCTATACAATTAGACGTATATTTTACAACTAGAAAAAATTTGTTCAATTTTACCTGACTATTTTCCTCCTTATAATATTCTTTTTAAAAACTATTAAACAGTTGAGTAGCTACGATGCTATGGAATCCTGCATTAAGAGTGGGCCACCCTATATATTAACAAAAAGTCACTACTATCTTTGTGCTTTTAAAATTACTTTTTTTTACAGTTTGTACATTATATTATGTATGAACCTAATTACAATTTGGGTGGGCATATTTAGTTCCAGGGCCGCTACTGATAACGGGAGAGTTGATAAGAGGCGCAATTTAGCTTTTTAATAATTTATATACATTTTTTAAATTTTAATATAGAACGATTGTAATTTAAATAATGTTTATTGTAAAGTTGTTATTTCGTTGTTCCAGAAGAATAAGGACTTTAAATGTTGAATTAAAAAGTTTTCGCAATCTTCCATCTGATTTTAAACTTTTTTATTTTGATTCGTTTATTTTTTTAAATATCATTGTCAATTTAATGAATGTCACCAGTTATTCTCATTCTTACAATACCATAATTGATCAGAAAATTTCAATAAGTAATATTTTTTAAATATGATATGGATGCAAGACAGGTAGGTACTCTTCTACCTCTCAATGCTGCCGTAGTCCCACCGGCGCGGTACGATTTCTATTGTTCTGAGAATATAACCTGTAAAAATATATCAAAACAACAGTCGAGGTCAGAACAACAATCGAACAGGTAACACACAACACGTGGCTGAGCGTTGTCAAAATAAAATGCTGTCATAGCGGGATCGAGAATTCGACCACCGCAGTGGTGTGGGTAGCGCCGTTTAACGCGCCGCTGCAAAACCGTTACCGCCACCGTCACCGCAGCACCACGTTGGTCTGGAGGCTCCTTAACGCGAGTCGGTGTAATATAAAAACGCCGAACCGTAATTAGAACCTAAATGGGGTCAAAGTATCTACAAAATTACCTAGTGCAGGATTAAAACAAACTATGGGGTTCTGCTCAAAGTTGTTAAAAAAAATTCTACAATTTTTGTAATTCCGACTATTGTATTAAGCTGTTTACACTTATTTCGCGTTGCACAAAGGTTTTAGGTCAAAGGTCATTTATTTATATCAAAGTCAAAGTTCCTGGTTAGTTAATTAATAATAATTGTTAAAAGTTCGTGTACAACCCAATATTAGTCAGTTAAGTTATAAATTGATACAATCGATGAGGTTTTATCAATATGTAGAGTGATTAATTGTTTTTAAAAGTATATAACTTAAGTCAGGTTACACAAAGATTTTTGATAATCATTAACTAATCAGCAAATTTGACCGTGACATACATGACATTGGCAGAAAAATTTTTCTCGGAATCACGGTGGCTTGCCTATCTTAATTTCTAATTTACTAATTATACCTCTTTGATTGTGAGTAAATAATGCCTGCCAATATCATTGATGTCACAGTCAAAGGTGCTGGTTATTTATTTATTGTTAAACATCTTTTTTGTGCAACCAGACAGCATTGTTATTTTTAAGTTATTCAATTAACACTTAATAATAATAATTACTGTGTTGTAGTAGCTACTGTAATCATTCAGAAAGTTTTAAACCGGCATCTAGAAACAAAAAAAATACTTACAAAAAAAATGCAGCTTGTTAAGGAAATAAATGGAATTTTAAAATAATCCCCAGAAAGTTGACAATTAAAAAAAAAGTAATTCAAAAGTTGTCGTTACATCGTGCCGGTTGTTAATTGCAGAAGATGCAAACTCTGGCTGTTTAATTTTTCCATTTAAATTTTAATGGTTACTCGAGAGTTTTCTTTAAATTCCTATAAAGTAAACTGAAACTTAAACTGGTTTTAAATTAAAAATTCCTGTTCGTTTGCTCTACTTTTAAATAAAGTCAAAAATATTTATAAATCAATATATTGGACCTGATTTCAATTCATTTTGAAATAATATATTCTTTTTATAATAGCAAGAGTTACTTTTAATATTCATTGTCTATTTGAGAATATAATATAACGTTTTTTTAGAAAATTCGCAATTAATAAGAACAGATATGTATTTTATTTTTGAATACATATCTGGAAGAAAATCCTTCAGATGGGTATTTGCAACGACTTATTATAGTTGGACCAAGATTATGCAGCTCGCCTTTAATAGCAATCAGTATAAGTATTTTTGCCAGATCCGCTAGGGAATTTCTCTTTTTGGTACATGCAAAAAAGAAATTCTTTCAATTTGACGTATGTATACAATAAAGATATAATACAGATATGCCCGAAACAAACAGTACTGAAACTAAGTTGGCGGTGTTTTTATGCGTGCGCTGTCACACTCAAGTTAGCTAGTATAGACCTGTCAAGTAAACGTCAAACAAGTAATTAGTAGGGCCTAATTGTTAAAAATGGTGTTAAGTACAGAGGAGAAAGTGTTTCTGGTAGAGCATTATTTTCGCTCATACGGAATGGGCCGACATAATGGTGCAAGTTTGCTATACGTGTCTGATCAATTCACACAACGGTTTAATAAACGTTCTCCAAGTAATGCTGTAATTTTGAAGGTTATTGAAAAGTTCAGAAATACGGGTAGTGTATTGTGCCAACGAAAAGGAAACTCGGGGCGTCCCAGGACAGTTAACAACAACAATAACCATGAACGTGTTTTTGAGCAAATCTTACAAAATCCGAAAGTCGGCCAGTCAAGGACAGCGTTACAACTTGATTTAAAAAGAACTTCCTTTCAAAGAATCCTGAAGGAGCTGGGTGCATGTTTGTATGTGATTCAGGTACATCAACAACTACATCCTCGGGATTATTGCAGTAGAGTGGAATATTGCGCCAGGATTCTCGCGTTACAGTATGAAAATCCTGAATTTTTGAAAAATGTTTGGTTTTCAGACGAAGCACACTTTCACTTGTCAGGCTATGTAAATCGTCGCACAAATCGATTTCTGGGCTTTGCCAGACCCGATGAGGTTCAAGAGGTTCCTTTACATAGTGCAAAAGTGAGTGTCTGGTGTGCTGTGTCCGGACACGGAATCATTGGTCCGTACTTCATCGAAGAGAATGGTAGGCAAGTCACACTTAATCAACAGAGGTACAGACACATTTTAACACGATTTATCCCTGATCTACGTCAATTCTGTCGTGCACGTAACTTGGCATTTCGAAACCAATTTTTTTAGCAGGACGGGGCAACTTGCCCTACTGCTGCCGCAATTCGTCAATTTCTTCAAGAACATTTTCCAAGCAAATTCATTTCACGATTTACTGACTTCCCTTATCTTTCACATTCTCCAGACCTCACACCTCCAGACGCATACATTTGGGGCATGGCTAAAAATACCGTTTTCAAACGGGCACCACAAACCATCGATGAATTAAAGGATGCCGTTAGAGTCTTCTTCGCAGCTCTGAGACAACCCTTATTTAATAACATGACCAGAAACTTAGAACATCGTTATGAAGTCTGTCTTGAACGAGGAGGTGCACATTTAGAACATATAATAAAGTGTCAATAATATGTCTTTTTTAAATATATAATACGATTACAAGTTCAGTACTGTTTATTTCGGGCAATACTGTATATTGGCAAGTGTCAATTGTTATGTAAGTATTTCTATTTACTTATTTATAAACTAATACATATGGCAACATGGTACAAGCCAGTACCAGAACGCAGTAAAGCTTGAGTGACACACGTACGACATTGTCTTAATTTAAGTGTATTTCTGAGTACTACTAATAAACCAATAATCATTAAAGCTAAACTAGTGTATTCGTTATTACATCCTGGTCCCTGATAAGCAGTAGAATTTCAATATCTAAAGAACGACGAATCAGTGCAAAAATGTGGCAACCGTTTTTGGAGACAAACTAATGTTTGTCTCCATTTTCGATCGATTTTAGATACAAGATATTGTATTATTTTACGCAATAAAAGACGGCGCGCTCCGAAGTCACGTCGGTTCTTACGTAGCAAATGAATTATAGTGCGCCTATCTATTCGGCTTTCTTTAAGCGTTTAAATTCACAGCAGTAAAACAACATATATTGATGTTCTATTTACATTGGTAAATAGTCTTTAAAAGCGTAGAAAATACATTCATTGGTCCAGAACCGGCACTCGGAGTACCAGGGTGCACAGTACGAGATGCCATAAAGCGATGGATCAGGAGTGAATACACACAAAATCCACTGTCTGTTGGACAGGGATTACACCACAGCAAAAGCTTCATTGGGGATCCAGACCCAAGACTTACGAAATAGTTGCTTCAAATGAACAGGAACCAGCTGAGAACCATTACAGGAATTCTGAAAGACCACGTGGCTGTCAAAACTATCTGCATAGAATGCAACTGTACAATAGAGACTTGTGTGACTGCAAATTATGCGGACAAGACAGGGAAACTGTACAGAACATAGTTTGCCATTACGAGTCACTAGAGTGGAAGAGGTAACAATTAACTTGAGCAACCAAAACTGGAACCCGAGGACATCCTTACCCTCTCGCCAGTTGACCTATACAAACTAGTACAAGGGACTGGGATCACGGAGTGGGTGTAAGAACCAAACAGGGTAAGCATAATGGACCAAACCTGGCCTAAGTGCAACCAGACGGACAGTCCCTCGGATAAAAAAAAATCTTTAATGTGACAAATTTTACGTACAATTTAACAAAATTATTAAATTACCTTTTAATATGGCTCTCACTAACTCCTTATTAAATTCTAGAAGAAACCACGGTAGTGGTTCAGAGGTGAGCTACTGGCATTCGATCTTGGCGACCCGGGTTCGATTCCCGGAGTAGGTATACGTACAATAAAAAAAGTATGTCCGAAATTTAGTGGATTTAAGAATGCAGGAAAGAGTGTGAAAGGTATCATCTTCCAACCCACACCATTCACACTGGTAACCAGGCCGGATGAGATCGGACATCTCGTGGGGTGCGGAAGAAGATACACACTCCCCAATCGGTAGGTCATGCAGGCAAGAAACCAATGGGTAATAGCTACGGTTTTCACCTCTCCCCGTATTCCGGGGGTCTCCCGGAATCGGGCCTAAAAAAGCGTGTCTCCCGGGTTTCATATAATTTCTCCCGGTAATCCAGTTCACAAAGAGAAGTTATTTGGACAAGAGGGCAGTATTGTTGGTCTCTGCGCTGCTTATTGCGTTATAGAGTGTGGGGGAGGCGGCGACATTTTTTTTTTAGAGGTCACTTTTAAACTTTTTTTTTTGTTATTAGACTTCCGGAATCGTTGGTAAGAAAGGTGGCAAATCTAGTGATAGCCCTTGGGGGGGGGGGGGAGTCGCATGACCACCTTGAATCGTGGTTTGGAACCCACGTTAAGCTGTAGGTCCCCTCGGGAATGGTCCTAGTAGCGAATGAAGAGGAAAAAAGCCTAATTCAAAAGAATGGCAGGGAATTACAAATCCTGAAAGCAGCATGGTTAATAACAAAAACATTTTTAATAACGGTTATTTTATATAAAAACTTGTAAATTATTATACTGAAATAATATTTAAGTTGTATATGGCTTTAAAAATAAACGTATCGTTAATAAAATGGCGATAAAATTTAGCCCATTATGTATGGAAACATACCTAAACAGAATGAAACAAAGAAACTATTACCGTGATAAATGTACAAAAAGAAACGAGCAATTTTGCTTTTTATATGGAAGTATAGAAGTATGTTATTTTCGCATAATGATGATAAGAGGCTTAATAAAGGGCCGTGCGAACACAAGGAAAAGGGAAAGGCTAAAACAATTTTCTTGGGTTATGCATACTTTCTTGAAAAATGATCGCGGTAAGATTTACCTTTTGGAGATGTTTCTTTTTTTACATAAGCGCACAACTAAGATTTTTCCAGGTATAATGGGTTTTAAATTAAACAGGTTGTTTTATTAAGGTTGACCATCGGTCATATTTTGGAAACCACTCGGAAAACACTGGACGTAGAGAAAAAAAATTGTAATTAAAGTAGTCATGAGAAAATCCTGGAAATAATTTTGTACTTTCTAGCAAGAGGGCGCATTTAAAAATGAACTATATAATTTCTAAATTTAGAATTTTAACTCCGTCTGGACGTCGCGTTATGCGGTAGGGTAAGGTACACCTAAATAACAGCGGTAAAGCCGAGGCTCTGCGATAGTGTGTAAATATTGAAGTTATTTGTAGGTATGTTGGTATCCGTAAATTAAAAAAAAAATAAAAAGTTTTATTCCTCCGCTAGGAATCGAACCCAGAACCTCTCGATTAAGCCTTAGTGCGCTGCCAATTGCGCTACGGAGTGCCTGATTTTCTCTCACCAACTTTGGTCATATAACTTATTCAATTATATGTTAGTTGTAACAGTCTGGAATCTCCTGCGATTCACAGACCGAGAGGTTGTTATAAGGAAAACGGGAACATATTCAGTACCACTGAACTTTAAGATCTAACTTTTCTATTACCCATACACGCCCGCAAACATTTTTCAATTTAAAAATTATTTACAGACACCAATATACCTACACTTTAAACTATTTACGGCTAGATGGCACTGTTCAGAGATCTCTTTCTGATTCTAACAGATTTCGCCATATGTCGATGAAGTAGCACAATTGGCAGCGCACTTGAGGCTTAATCGCGAGGTTTTGGGTTCAATTCCCAGCGGAGGCAAAAAACATTTTCAATTTTAACCTTGTCTACATGCCGGCAAACAATTTTCAATTTATTTATTTATTTACATGTTTAGGATGTGAACAGAACTAAGTATTTCAAAGAAGCATCCACTATATTACAATTATTGTATAATACAGCTAATGTGGTTTTACTTAATTAAAAATTTGAAAATTAAAATTGAAAATTGATTATACATCAAAGTGACAGTTCTGTTATTCGAAAACTAATTGTATAAAATGCCTTTTTACACTTTTTTTTAAAGTAGAAGTAGTAGTAGGAAATATATCAAACAAGTTACTGTATGTATTGAAAGTATTGGATACTGGATTTCTCAGTTCTCTACAAGGAATATTGAAGTTTATTTCTAATAGAAGTTCAGGAACATTCAGACCGGAATTTATTATTTTGTGAAGAAAATAAATATCCTATCAGTAATTTTTCTTCGGTCGGATAAAGCAATTATTTTATATTTTTTTTAAAGTACTTTATCGCTAATATGCCAAATATTTTGTGAAGTAAGCAGATAATTCATGTTAAAGAATGTCTTTAAAGTGCAGAAAAACTTGAATATAAGTCTGTATTTCTATAGCTAATATCGTTTATAAAAAAGCAAAATATGGGATAACGACCAAAAAAGCCAAACTTTTCGACAAAGATGAAATTTCAAGATTGATTCAAAAAGCACCTGATCTAATTTACCTCTTAAATCGATCCGATCGTGTTAAATTTCGCTTTTTCTTCGCCCGAGTTACAAAAAAAAACTAAGAAAATTATGAACTTTTCTTGTCTCTAATTGAAAGGTGGTATCTATCTATGTGGGTACAAAAAAGTTATTTTCATGCAAAAAATATATCGAAGAAAAGGATATAAACCAGTGAGAACGCTAAAAATAATTACTAACTTTCATTGTGTTGTAATAAATATTGAACATTACTTTTTTAAAGCAAAAATAACTTTCTGACATTATCTGTATCTGTAGAGTTGTTCAAATTTAAAAAGTTTTCCAAAAGCCAATTATAAACATGGCTAGGACTCGGGCCAAGAGAACGCAAGGTTTTTATATATTAAATAATATGAAATAAAAATTAGTTTATATAATGTAGACTTTTTCGTGAAGTTTGTGACTAAATCAATATACCAGAACCAGCCCAAGTTGAAAAATGCACTTCCACCAGGCTGTCACATTGTTTTGTATAAATAATGTTGTTAAAATTTAATTTTGATAAAATTTCTCTTCGCAAAAACTGAGACAAAAAAATGTAACAAATATAAAAACACTAAGCCCTCGTTCTGCTATGTCTTAGAAATTTTCTAGATGGGATCACATGACAAAGTGAGGCACTTAATTTCTAAGGTTTAACAATCTTTCACAGAGAAGGGTGTAGACGAATGAAACGTAGTTTTGCTGTTAGTACTTTTTTTTAGTAAGGGGAACGTTGAGCAGATAAATACATTTTTGTATAGTTACCACCTAATAAAATAAAATAATTGGTTGTATATTGTCTATCCGGCTAAAACTAACTATTCTTATCGACTTAAGAAACATCTTTCTGCTAAAACATTTCTACTTTCCTATAAATTACAGTAATATTAAAGTATTTTTTAAATGATGCTTAGATGAGAAGTGACAAAACTTACTAAACCATGCTAATTTTTTTTGGCTACGGCCTCGTTGGTATCTGTGCGACGCCGGTTAGAATTATAATCCGGGTCGACAAGTATCAAGATGAGGGGAGTCGTATGGCAATAAAATCTGGTTGTTCTGGACTAGAAAGTACGGCGCCTATAGATTTCCACTCATTTGAAGAATACGTCCATAGGTTTTGTGGCTGGTTCAAATATTTTAGTTCATTAAGACAGAAGAAGGTACTGTGAAAAACATCAATTTTCTTCGGTAAATCACAAATTATATTATCAAGAATAGCCAAAATTGCACTATACATAGACACATCCTTAGGATTTTGTAGTATCTTCCCGTAAAAATACTCCTCTTTCTGGGAGCGAATGGCAGAAAAACAAATGACTTAAAAAAAATATATGAGCGTCGAGCAAAAACACTACTTGTCCGCGATCGAAGTCCCTTTTTGGGCACGGAATAAAATCAGAATCGAGTGTACTACATAATGTACGAGCAAGTACTGCTTCTCCGAAAACTACCAACAGCTTTGAACACCTCCCCAGTCGCAGTCCCTCCACACAGCCGTAAATAGCCAATAAACTTAGCTGGTGGGCCGTATTGCAGTGTGTTCTTCGGAACCCCACTACATTTAGGGTGTAAACTGCTTTTAACATTAACCAGTCAGCCGTTTATATTTTCCGTTGGTAGCAGTGCATATTAATTATTCATATTTTTTAATAAAAACGAACATAGAAGAGTGCTTTTGATATTGCCGACTTTCATTAAACTTGGAGAACAAAACATTTCTAGGTAGGCTATTTTTATAAGTATTTTAAATTAAAATGAGTCGCAAAAGAATAATATTTTGTAGAAAGGATATTTGGCATTATAAAAGATATTTTAAAACTACTTTTCTTCAACAGTATCCAACAACCAACTGCGCCAGATATCATAAAATATATAGGCACTTAGTAATACACAGGACCGGTCTAGGGGGGAAGATGATGCACGTCACGTGGGTGGCTAAAAAATTATTCACTCACGTAAAAAAAGAGCTAAATGTAACAAAAGGCTCACGTCTAGAAGCAATTGAGAGATTTGTAGAGATATCTGGAGTTTCTCAAAAGGTCCTTAAATTCATTCATCATTCAAGACTCAAACAACCAGCTAAGATAGCGCAAAAGCGTTTTTATGGAGAAAAAGACTGTTCTGCAATATTTTAAAATCGATTAGCAAGAAAGTGAAGTGTAAAGTTCGTAGTTAAATGCGACCACTTACTGCTACTAATAAGTTATAAGGTCTTTTGGCACAGTTGTATTTTGTGTTTATTTGTTATGATGTAGTAAATAGTTTTCAAAAATTATAATAGTACAATAATATTAATTTTTAAAATCTGATCTTTTAAAAAGGTAGGTTTAATGTTTTTTTAAACTTGATTGATTTTTAATTCTGCATCAAATGACATAATATTATACAGGGGTTTCATTTTGAAATAAGAAAATAAATTGATTTAAAGTTTGCAAAGTTTGACACTAAACTTTGGACACACTGTACAATTCGTATCAATCAAACTTGGTTAACGAGACTGTTCGACCTTATTTATTAAGTACCGTTGTATAATTTTAATAACGAGCCATTATTTTTATTTTTTAATAATTTTTAAAACCATTGGTGCAAAACTGATTTTTCTTAGTTTTTATTTTTGTCGCCTATAATACTAAACCGATTTCACTAAAATTTTGGGGGTGTGTAGGCAACTATAAGAGGCATCCAAATAAGTAAGAATATTTATGGCATGTAATCTAAAAAAATAAATCCTTATGACTTTACACTTTTTTGAAACACCCTGTTTAAGCAAATATATTTTTCTGAAATGCACCCTAGGATACAGGTAAAGTGTGCAAAATATCAAAATCCTTACTTAATTAATAAGTGGGCTATAGAAGATGGGAAATGAGGTGCAGGGCCCTGTATACCTAACTATAAATAGTAAAAACACAGAATTTCTTACTAGTCAGGTGGCAGCAAACAATTAAGAAAGCACGAAAAATAAATTTCGAACCACCTGAAAGTGCCTTATACTATAAGGATGTGATTCGTCTAACACTGTTAGATAATAGGTGGTGACATCCCATCAATGTAAAGTTTTTATTTCTGGGTAGAACTATGCAATCTGATTTTTATTTATTATCTATAAGTGTTAGACGAAATACAACCTTATAGTATATGACACACAATTTATTTTATTTCATTTTGTCCAGTAAATCAACTTACCATGTACTCATTTGCGGCCGGTAAGTGGAACATTACAGTGTTAGGTACTGTAATGTATTGCCTAGCAACCAACTTTTGTTTTTAGATATAATGACTTTTTACTTTGGATTTTTGACAAGTTGCCACTTAAAATTATAGGAAACAAAATGTTCAAGTACACATATTGTACCAACTACCACCTTTAGTAAATGAAAAATGTTACGCAACTACAGAATAGGCTCTCTTTTACAATTTTTTAAATAGTTTACTTAACTAAAGTTAGACATTTTTATTTTGTTTTTAATGTATATCTATCGATACCAAATAACTTTGTGTAGATGCTTTAACTTGTAAAATTTTTTATTTCTACCAACTTTAGTAAATGAAAAATATTACGCAATTATAGAATACACTCTCTTTTATAATTTTTTAAATATTTTGCTTAACTACTGCAATAAGTCACCTACCGGCCTTGTAACGTAAAATACTATTTCATACTTTCTTAATTAAAAATAAATAGTTTTCCTTCAAGTTTAATTTTACCGTGTCGTACTCTCGGAACAATCTTTATTATCGTTGTACTTTAAACAGTTTAGTAAGCATTCTTGGCGCATCATTATAAATTCTCTAAATATGTTTTTAAATTGAGTGTTATAAAGTAAATTAGCTAACCCGTCTAGCAAACTTTTGCAATTATGTAGCGCCATTACGTTTGCTATAATTTATAGCTTCGCAAATGATGTTTTAAGAGTAATTTGGTTTAATTGCCTGTACTTATGGAGGCTGTTTCTGCTACGTTATGTTAGATAAAGAACAAGATCGTTTTGTGGATGTATGGTAATTATCTAAATGCAATGTGTACTAACATCGAATAGAGAAAAAGAAAAAAGGTCATTTTAAAT
The DNA here is from genome assembly GCA_935413205.1 of Polydrusus cervinus. NCBI lineage: Eukaryota > Metazoa > Arthropoda > Insecta > Coleoptera > Curculionidae > Polydrusus > Polydrusus cervinus. The sequence goes on from OW284511.1 coordinate 84,151,221, forward strand.
GATAGGAGCTTTTTCATTTTCACGGTATCAATATACTTGATTATAACCAATGTCCGAAAAATTCAATCATATATTTCAAGGGGAGTTTCTACATATGAATACATGATAAACCATTCATATGGTCCTTAAGTGTTTTATGATTAAGCTATGACCGTCCAAAGATTAGTTACTACATTATTTTTTTACAACATTACAAAATGTAAACAAATAATTTTCTGTAAAAGTGACAAACAAATAAACAATGAAAAAAAAGGTAATTATTTAATGAAGAAAAGAAAAAACGATTAAGGCAACGAAATATAAAATATGTTGCTATATTTAAAAACATATAGCAGGGGAAAGATTGGTTAATAACTAAAAGTGTAGAGATTAATAGCATGATCTCCAATGGGTCGCGACAAGAAAACAAAAAACTTTAACGTGTTTACAAAAAACGTCCGAACTCGAGGCCCTTCCGACGTCATCAGGTAAGGCGTCGAGCGCGGCAACTATTACATAGCTAAAGAAACAATGGAGAAGAGCAAGCGTGTACCTGAAAACACTATACAAATCACCTGGTCTTGCTTGGACAGTATAAACATCGAAACCCTTAACTCGCCTATAAAAAAATATTTTAATAGTTCTAATTTTAAACACAAGATGTAAAACATAGAGTTTAAATCTTTTTTCAAGCGTTGGGAAATTTATGCCATAATCTAAGGCAGGCGTTTTAAAGTTCTTGTCTCTGTGGAAGAGGGCGGACAAGTAAACAACTATACAATATTTCAGATGTGATAAAACTTGAAAACCAAATAATATAATCGTAACCTAGTAGCCGTGTCAAAGATGTACCTATGCATATAAATAATTTTATAGAAGGTGTTTTGAATTATTGACTGAACATGATCAGACAATCTTATCTCGGAATCTATAGTCCAGCCAAGTGGTTTTACACTTATTAGTAGGTTTTAAAAAATTAAAAATGGCGGGTCTTCAACTCTTCATTTATATTAGTTTTTTGTCTAACCAAAAAATTACAAAATTCGACCAATCGACAGTATTTCCGATCGCTTGTAGCCGAAGTGATCGAAGCGCCGATACCGCTTTGTTCAGCTCTTGTTTTTGGCAGCCCCTAAACTATTAGTCTTACTGACAGTCCTGAATGATATCAATCCTTGTTCATTCTCGCATTAGTTTTTTTTCTAATGAGAATTTATATCTGTCTAGCGATAAATCCGTAAAATTTTGCCTTTAAATGTCATGTAAAGTTAGGTTAACTAATATTGTAGCTAGTGGCTTCTTTAAAATATATACATTTTTTCTCGGTTTTTTTTACACTATAACAATAGTAGTATAAAAGAATATATAGTTTAAAAAATCTGGCAATAAATTTAAAAGCCAATTTCCTTTTAACAATACAAGTTTCGATTTAAAACAGAACGTTGCTGCAAATCCCCAATATCAGTTATTTGCATTTCGAAGATGTAAATAGGACAAAATTTGAATAAAAAATTATTTGCAAGTTTTTGACGGGATACTTTGCAATTAATCATAGTAAACTGACGCTGATAACAAAGAGAACAGAGGCGTTTCTTAAAAAATATTTCTTTAAAAAAATGTATTATTAAACTGTGGAGAATTAACGAAAATTATTTCCTCACTTAGAAAAAAACAGTTACCAATTTAATTTAAAAAAAATATAGGTAACTGTTTCCTTCATGAGATATTAATAAAAAAATGGGTGCGTTCGTAAGTTTCATACTATTAAAAAACGAATTAAAATGAATGTTTTAAACCTTTGTTTTGTAGTAAATTAAATCTCACCCTAAATGCTAATAATCAAATAGTAGGTAAGTAATGTTTTTTAACCCTAGATTGTCAACCTACGTAAAATGTACTTACAGTTTTTTAAAATTTGAAATAAATGGCCTATTATTGGTATCCTCGTTCTGGGGCTCAAGCAGTGCATCACCACAACATTCGGTTGCCAACGTGTTTCTGATGTGCAGTTGTGGGTTGTATGTGACCGAATAAAGAGTGATTTTTGACTTGTAAATTTTACGTATAAATGTGTTATGAATGCGCTGAATTCGTATAGATGTGTTATGGATGCGCTAAGTTCAACTAATATTTTTATGTGTACTTTTTGGTAATTTTGTTTGTTTTAGATTCAGAAAATGTTAGTTATTTTTGGATAAAAATAAATAATTACTTTTCCCTAAAACATTAAAAGGTTTGAGACTATTTTTGCACATATTTGTAATATACGTAAAATTTACGTATTGTTGGCATTGACGTATATATTTTTAACGTTGATAATCTAGGGTTATGTGTTGGTTAATAAACCGAAATGTCAAATCAGCATTACAAACATGGCCTTCTTTACAATTTTCGTCTCAGTGATTTTAATTTAAAGTGTCACGGTTGATTTTTAATATGAATTATAATTTAAGTGGGAAATTTTCTTTCTGAATACCACACGTATTTGTATTATTCCTGGTGATTGTACTTATTATTAAATTTGCGTGGTACCGGTAATAAAATTGTTGTTTAATATCCGCAAATAAAAACTGTTTAAAAAAGATACAAATGTAATACTAGTTTTTCTGGAACAAACTAATTGAACTTCGTTATTTTGATAGCTTAAAAACAATTTCCAAAACATAAACGCAACAACAGAATTGCAATTTAGTTTACTAATAGAGTCGAGTTGTACCTTTATCTGTTGTTTGGCGATCGGAATTTAAATAATCAATTCGAACACGGCCTCATTTGAAATGTGTTATTAAATACTGGGGATCTAGCTTTTATATCGTTTCAAGGCTTAAAGACTGTTTTAGTTCATATTGGCAGTTATAATACTATTAACCAGAATATTAAATTATCATATTTATTTATAAATTTTATACATTTTAACAGCAGGTACTTATTAAGTTAATTCGATATCATATCTATCTGTCTCTATTCATCAGGGATCATCTTATACGTTTTAACTATTTTTAAATTCAAAAATATTTTCGGATATGGATTCGTATCCTTAAGACTCTTGATGGGTGTTGAGTTTGATAAAATAGGTGTAGTGTAGGGATACTGTATTGAACAAGGACAAGGGCATTTCTAGTTTCGTAGGAAGAGTCGGCAGATAAATGTTTATAAAAATAATTGTTTGTAATTGGATGAAGAAAGGATTCCATTTTGAATAGTACATTTAGGAAGCGTGTCTCGTAATGGTATTAATTCTTGACACAGCAAATCTATATTGGTAGGGATTACAAAACACTATTAAAACTCAAAAGAACACTCAGTGGAGTTGTTAAATATGCAAGTGTAAGGGTAACCTCTGCCCGTTTGGTGGCTGAAGTCTAAATTTTTCTAATGGATGTAAAACCTAATCTCAAAATCTGAGTATTTTCCAGCCAATATTGCAAATGTTCTTTGTATTGTTTATTTAAGTGTTAAATTATTTATTTCTCTTACGCCCCAGTCGTGTACCTTTTTGTAGTTCGACAATAGTTATAATAATTTACATATTTCAATAGCAAAGCTAATATTTTCTCCTCTTTCTTTTCGACAGTTGTTCGAACAGTTGCTTGATGATTTTTTTCTTAAAAGAAACGTCTCAACTTCTAATAATAATTGAGCCATCCCTAAGCATTTTCGATCTAAACAAATCATAAAGTAAAAAGAAATTAAATACATTTTGACTTAAAATATTGTTTTTGACATGGTGACAAACGATTTTAATATCTGCGGAAGCCAATAAGCTTCGCGATATATATAGTTTGACATGACTATAAAGTATTTTTTTGACTATGGAAGGGCACGTCACGCCAAGCAGCAGCACGAAGAATAGATCGCACGTGGTGAGGCTGCTCTCCAAGATAAGTAAAGGTAGGTGATTATTGGGTTATTAAGTGTAATCATGATTAACTGAGTTATAATTTACCGATCCAGTAACAATACTGAAGTAAATTTACCTATAATAAATAATGGTAATTCTATTAATAGTGGAAATGCAGCAGTGCACAGGACTTGTAATAACTGTACAATCAACCATTATTTTAAATGATTTTCATAGTTTTTGAAAATTTTCGTTATTTTAGGACATTTTCTAGAGTTTATTTTTTATGGTCACTTCATTAAATCAATAAAGTTTTAGTCAATTTCGTTAAAAAGTAAAAAATCTTCATTATTAACCTAGGTAAATGAATCATTATTATATGCCTAAGTTAAGTTAATTAAGTGACAAATCATCAGACAAATAATATAGTTTTCTCAGGTTAGTAATAAAAAAAATATGTACAATATATTAGCTAAATTTTTAAATAACTCTACAACAATTCCCGATAAAAATATCAAATCCTAACTAACATATGACCCTGGATATGGTAAATAGGTAGATCATTTAAAACAAAAATTTAAGTAAGAAAAGTTTATTTGCAATAAGATTAATTCAGCCTATGCCAATTATCACCTTTTACTAGAAAATAACACCTTTACGATAAAAATCATTCTTCCCCATAAACGAGAAGTTGTCGTTTGTTAAGAGTACATCACCGGTTTTAAAATAAACCCACTTTTTGCGATCCGCTGTGTGAATTTCTGCGAAACTAGACATACGACATGTTTTAAATTAAATATATCGAAATATATCCTTTAAATCTGTAACGGAATTTTAGATATTCCCTTCATTACCAACATATACCATACTTTGTGATAGTATAATTGGACCAACTTTAGGAATTAATTTCTCCCAAAGAAAGCCCTAAATTTAAAGTTTATTACAAGACAAATAACGCTTGTAGCTCTAGCTATCCATTGACATAAAATTTGTACTCGTTTAAGTAAATATTAGAGGTGATATTTGGTGAGAGCTGAACCTCTGCAATTAATTTTGAAATATTTATTTCGGTGTTTGTTACTGACACAAACGTCAAAGATACAAACATTTGTTCAGTGTCTCTCAATAAACAAGCATTTCTTAAAATAAATTCAATAGTCTTACTCATTTTTGAGTTAACATGATTAGGATTGTGTTCCAATTTCACGAAACTAATTTTTTTGTTGTAAAACAAAATAACGAACGGGTTGAAGGTAAATTTGACACACCCGTGGAAAAATGAACGATATTAGGTTCCTTTTATTTTGGCTGGGTAATTATTTTATCTGGTTTCACTTGTATATTTTCCATGCTCCAATGAAATAGCGTATTGTTCGGGTTTCTTCCATTTATTTAAAAATATTATATCAATCACCAATTAATATTTTTATCACCTTTCCTTCAATCTCAAAATGAACTCGGACAGCACTGGTGCTGCCCCATTTTAAGTAACCCCATTATTTCCGCACAGAATAAAAGATTTATTTTAGCAGGGCATTAATTTATTGATCTGTGCCGGCAGTTATAAGTCGTAGTCTAATCTTAAGGTCGCAAGCAGATTTTCATACAATCTGAAGGCATATTTGAGGGGACAAGAAAATGCCGAAGGCGTGACTTATATCCCTAAATTGAAACCCTTTAATGACGTCGCAAACAAAGGACAATACATTTTGTGGTCCTGAAGAGAAAAATCAGCTCGCCAGCAGCCAGTAGCTAACTTTTAGTAATGTTTATATTCTGTATTTTAAACCTTATCGCAGAATAATGAAACTACAATGAGCATCCTCCGGGCACACTCGAGAGTCATGCATGAGCAATGTAAGAAAGGTTAAGGCTTTCCGATGAGTTTCAATAAGAAGGCAATCGTCCGTCTACATGGACTCACGGTACCAATTATTTTAGGCTTGTGTGGGTACCAACTTAAATACAAAAGATAGATACAAAATACTGTTTGCTTGCCGCTAACTTCCTTCTTGCTTATATTATTTTTTATTGGTAATCTGAATTTTTTGTTATTGGTTTATGATTGTGTGCTTGCTAGTTTATTCAAGCTTGTAGCAGAAATGTTGTTCCTGTAAGTCTTTCTGAATTATTCACCTGAAGACAACTGGAGATACTTACCAGTTGAAACGTTGTGATGTAAAACAAATAAAGGTAATTCAAGTCCAAAACTCTTCTATCATTCTTTCTGAATTGTTACCGTATTTACCGCTTGACTGAACTCTCCTTTGTGTAGATAAGTCGCAACATCATTATAATTTATTTGCACAGAAGCACTTTTTTAGAGGGACATTTTATATTCAATATTAAAATTTTATCTTATACAAGCAAATGGAATTTTAAATGATACGATAAAAAGTCCAGTGTATTGCATGTTCGAGAAAAACAATTTTCGAAACATTAAAGCGGGAACGAAATTGTAATTTTGTAATTTAATCCAGAGCAAACCGGAGCTTTTGTACATTTTTTTCGGTAATTAAATTTTCAATTATTGTATATTCGTTTATGGGCTAACCTAATTTATAATAATAAGTTTACATTAAAAAAGACGAACTGACTTTAATATTACTATGGTTCAATTATTAATTTATTTGCTTTGTTTTAATTATTACACTCCAAAAAATAAGTTGGTCATTGAAGAATTGTTTCTTGCTAGATAGACTTAAGTTTACATAAGAATAATCTTTTCCAAACCAATTGTAGCTATTACGTGGTTGGTTTAAACACAATTCTTTAGTTGCAGAAACTAAATATTATTATTAACTGTATTATAGTATTGGTAACGAAGTCCGCTTATTGCAACCAACAGATATTAGCTTACCTAGTTAATTTTAAGAAATCATGAACATAAAATTTCAAACCACCTGAAAGTGCCTTACACTATAAGGTTGTATTTCTTCTAACACAGATAATAAAATACAAATCAGATTGCATAGTTCTACCAAGAAATGAACACTTTACATTGATAGGATGTCACCACCTGCACTCTCTTGTTCTCGTCAGTACAGAGTAAGTGTTCATACTGTCATATATAGACATATGGCATATCTTTCTTTCTTAAATTCCCTTTTTTCTTATTATTTAAAGTTAATATTAAATATACCTACTGACCCAATTATTTGTTATTAAAACAAACAAACTACAAGGATGCTATCTTAGCATATTGCCGAGCTTGCACTTTGTTACCAATCAATAACTGGGTATGTTTATTGATACTGATTGGTATAAATAGCAGGCCGGTACTATGCAAAAGACACCACTCGGTCGACACCACTCGGTCAAGACCATTCAGGTCACCACCATCGGGTCGGGACCATTCGGGTCTCGACCAGTTCGGTCAAGACCATTGAAGCCACGACCATTTGGTTAGAAACCCTTCAGGTCGATACCCGATCGATATAAGATTCGGTCCAGAGCAGTAACATTGGGTCAGTAGCAGCACAGAGTCCTGTTCCAATTATCAGCCCCTTGCCCTAGAGAGCAGAGATTGAAATAATTTATCCCTTTGTTATACCTACAGGTATTTGCAATAATACTTATACAAACTATTTTTATTTTTCCAATTTTCGCACGCGTCCAATTGTCGCGCGTCCAATTGACTGCGACCAATAGTCGTGTGTCCAATTTTCCACGTCCAATTGACGCGAGACCAGAGAGCTTGTCCCTAGTCAAATGTGCTATTGTAAGTAAAGTTTGATTTTGTGTAACCATTAAACTGCCGTTTCATATTTTATAATAAAGTAGGTGTTATGGAGACTTGTCGCCTTTAATTCTCCCCCACGTGACAATACCATAGCAAATGAGATGGCGCTAACGTATATATACGACCGAAGAAGGTTGATATTAAATGCATTAGTATTAAAACTTTCATTTGGTATGATATGAACACCTACCCTGTACTGACGAGAACAAAAGAGTTCGAAACCGGTCTGCAGGTGGTGACATCCTACCAATGTAAAGTTTTTATTTCTTGGTAGAACTATGCAATCTGATTTGTATTTTATTATCTAACTGTGTTAGAAGAAATACAACCCTATAATATAAGGCACTTTCAGGTGGTTTGAAATTTAATTTTCATGCTCTCTTAAAATATTTGCTACCTGACAAGTAAAAATAATTCTGTGTTTTTACAATTACCTAGTTCACACAACTAGTTTAAATATTTATCGTAACCTAGCATGCACATCCGGCAACATTGCATAGGTACGCGAGGGAGTGCGATTCACAATGTCAGCTACTACCCTATGTCAACCCGTTATGTACTTGTTATCGTTGTTTATTTATGCCGGTCTCAGAAGTGTTGTCTGCATTTGTATTGGTTTTTAAGCAGTCCAGTGAGACTTTTTATGGGAGATATGGAAATATGACATAAAAAGCTCCAGACTATTCACTTAAGTTAGTCCCTACGGTCAAAACGATAATTTTTTTAACCTTTAATTGTTCATGGACAAGAGCTTTATCATTTTGCTAAAGGTATGTAATTCAAACATCTTTTTCATACAAGTTATGTTTATTATTATACAAATCATCCCATATTCATATTAGAAGATTGTCAAGAGTATTATTACAATTATTGTAATTAACAACAATATTAGTATTGGCAACAAACATACTCTTTCAACATACAGGTAGATTTCCAATGACAAAAGCTCGGACAAAAGTGACTAGTTACAAATGCCCGAATCCGTCTAGCAATAAAATGTAGTCTCCGTTACTAAGTTTCCTCTTGAGGCTATTTTAACTAACTTTTCTTGTCATGGAAACTAAGAATCTGGTTTGGTATACTAGGCGAGTTTTAAGAGAAAATTTACGAAAATAATATGTTTATTTTTATATTTTCTATATTATTTTGCCAAATTCTAAAATCCCCCCCAAAAAAAACGATTTCTGTAAGTTTTTACTATAAGCATCAATGCTCTCTTTCAATTCAAGAAACTTACGCTAGCCGAGTTCGACTTTGACTACATTGTGGACGCCGTAATGGCTGACGGAAAGTAGTGTGGAGACAGTGCGAGAGAAAGAGAGAGAGAGATAGGCGCGGAGTGGGAACTACATGTTTCACTGCAGCTGCACGCGCTAAACTTTATTGACGATTTTTGATACTTCGGCTTGTGGAAATCGGCAGATTATATTTTTCCCGTTATCCTTGAATTATTTCCTTTCTATAAAAAATAATTGACCGCGCTCGAAAATGCCGAGGTGACGTTTCTTTTTGCAAGTTTGTGTCCCTCCCGCTCCTTTACGTCATGCTTAAATTGTCAGATTATTAAAATGCACACTTTTCAGCATGTAATTAATGGCATTTTCCATAAATAAATATAAACAAAAGCGATATATTTATTATTCGCGATGGTTATTTTCTCAAAATAAACATATCCTATAGTTTAGATAATAATAGTCGAATAGTAACGCTCTATATGCAATAAAAAATTGGCTATACCGCCTACAAAATTGACAAAGACAAGACACCGACTTAAGATTTTCATATTTCATTATTTAAGGAAAATTAACCAGTTATTTTTTTATTTCTATTGCGTATATTAAAGGTTTTAAGTTCGATTGGGATTGGATCCCCGTTGAAAATATTGGAAAGAAGTAGAAAAACCGTGCTGAAAAATTATTTACATCACAAAAACCAACAAATACAAATACAAACTTTCATTTTGTTAGAGCAACTATATGACTATTATAAAAATTCCTATCTCTGGAATTCCTATATCTGGAATAAATATTTTGATTCAAATAATAAATTACAGAGAATTGCATTTTCTTGACATATATTCCTAACCTCACTTTTGCTTAGGTACCAAAACGACGTCTAAAATTTACGTGTAAAATGGGTTCCTTCGTCATCATTCTCAATTTATAATGATCTGACCAATATGATTGGTCCGTTTCATATCCAAACAAGGATGGCTATGAAATTATATTCGTTCAGTTAACTGGTATAGCCCATTTATTCAGTCACTTAAAAATGAAACAGCCAATATTCATGCGGGTGTAGAGACATTATTTTACAAACTTAACGTAATGACAATATCCGGAAATAAATTCAACCTTATTTGATTTTTCGATTAAATGCCCTTGAAATTTAATTAGTAAACCTAGTCATTACTTCCTACGGTTTCCAATCCGACAAGCAAAATATCCCCAAAATTCAGTTTAACGGATGGAAGACTAATTTCGAAAACGTATTGGATTATTGGTTTGTTCAGTCACCATTTCTAATCTGATCTTAGGGGTCGAGAGCAGGATTTTCGCATTTTCAAACATTTTTCCAGCGACAATAAAGCTATATCGTCGCACACTGGGACATGAAAGCTTTTAAACTGGCATTTAATATAAATAAAGTGTAATCGTTTTGGACATCAATATTTGTTTGTGCTCGGGATTGTTAGTGCACATAAAAAACATACAGTGGTTGCAGCAATGAATCTAATGATTTATTTTCATATTTGCTTTTTTTGGTTTTGGTAGATCCAGACACTTAATGTTTAATGGTTTAGAAAAATAAATAATAGGTTGATTGTTGAAATATTTGCACTTAACATTCTCTACTAAAGCACCAATTCTATTCCTAAGATTATATAAAGTAGTATTTTTGGTTTATTTATTACTTTAAAATATTTTTTAGGCGATAAATGATTGGTAATTTAGTGGTTTCGGATAATTAAAAATGTTTACGTAAATATAGCCCTGGTTGGTTGGTTGGTTGGTTCAAGGAGGGTTGACCTGTTGTCAGTATACTGCAGCCAAATGGCTTATTGTATCCCTTTTGCTTAACGTCGGGGTAATGTCAGCCAGACGGGACCTACAGTTTTTTACGTGGGATCCGAACCACGCGTATGCACTGGTTTATCCGTCAGTCCCTTAAAGGCAGGATTATCCGCCCTCAATGGGTCGTATTCGGGAGTCAACCAGTGTCATACTGCATTCTTACCTCTAGAATCTTGGGTATACTTTTTTTATTAAGCGTACACCCGTCCCGGGGATCGAACCCGGGTCACCTGCGACAGCTCTACCCCTAAAAGGAAGGAGACATGGTCACACGCTTCTCGCTTTGAGCCAATCAGAGCATTTCATAGACAAACTGGAGGGCCTGGGGAGAATATATGAAAATAGGAAAGAAGGATATAATCAGAAACTAATTTGGACCTATATTTATACACTGGCGAGCAAAAAATTTAGGTCACTTAGTAAATATGCCATGTTCGCCCATGGTAACCATAAAAGGTATCGCATGATCTTCGAGAATCTCTGTAATGTACTTGTGAGATGTTAGGGAGCCATTTTGTACGAAGACCAATTCTATGCGGGCTTGTGCAGTGATTCCTTCCCAAACCATTACCGAACCACCGCCAAATGGAAGACGCTGGTCAATACAAACTGCAGCATATCTTTCTCCTGGTCTTCTCCATACTCGTCGACTTCCGTCTGAGCCATTGAGGCAAAAACGTGACTCATCTGTAAACAGTACATTGCTCCAATCATCATCATTTCATGCCAAGTGATAGAAGCCTACTAGACCAAATATTTCAGAATTGAATTTATATCCTTATTTTTTTCAAATTTGTAACTTAAATTTTTTGCTCGCCAGTGTAGTTTGATATTATTTATATTTAAGAAGAACATAATGGTCTTCTACGCCTTGACATTATTCACCTCTATTAAGATATTGAGCAGATTTAAATGTGCCAAAATGTTGCATTCAGTGATTAAGGTGTAATATATACTGTTGGGGTATATTAGGCACTCGAAGAATATATGATCCAAATCACACAAGACATTACAGAGTTCACACCATTCTGATTCAACAACCTTAATTTTGTTAAGGTGAACAGAGTAACTAGCATAACCAAATTTAAGCCTAATTAAAGTAGAAATGTATCTTTGGAAATTAGTGTAGAGTGCCAGTATGTAATGGGGATATTTGGATGAATTTCTGTTACGGTCGCTTTTGTATACACTCCATCTATGTTGCCATTGTACTCGTGTTCTATATTTTAAAATGATAAAGAAATCTTAGTTCCTACTATTAACAGCATCTTTATCAAGTTGATCCACGGATTCATTAAAAACAATCTCTGTGTGAGCTTTAATCCACGTAAATACCACTTCCTTTTTATGTTGATAAAGTTTTTAATGGACTGTTTGATCTTGTAGAGTACTGGGATTTACGATAGTTCCCAGCTATACAAATTATTAAAGATATTAAGTGTTTTTTTTCTAAAAATCCTGCCAAGAAGTTTGGTCAATTTGGACAACCAAATCGATTGGCTTGCTGGTTCTTTAATAACTTAGTTGTTTACTTGCAGCATGGTAGAGAGAGATGTTATGTAGGTACACATGCATTATACATTATACTGTCGCGTTTTTTCTGGTTACAAATTGTGAACATTTCGTAGTTACTATATTAAATTGATCCTCCTACCACTATTAGGTACTAACTTCTATAGATCAGTTTTAAAAAGTAAAATTATCTAATCAGTCTCAATATTATACTATGTTGTTTCTAGGACATTGCTTCTTGGAATAACTATTTATTACAGAACCGCGTGCACTAGCAGTTATCTCTATCTATTTTACATATCTAACATTAGTGTTGAGTTGCACAATGATCTTAAATAATTATTAACCAACTAAGCAACTTTTACTGTTACATAAATTATTTTGGCAGATATTATTTACTACTAATCAAAGTAGGTCACTCTGATTACAAGCAAATCATTTCAGTCAATGTAATTTATGTCACAGTCAAAGTTTCTTGGTTAGTAATATTACTACATTGTTTAATATTATAAGGTCTATCAATACTAATGAACTAACTTAAACCCTTTTTAGTAAATATAATTTGACTTATATACAGGTTTTCTTTTAATATGATTAATTTTGAAGCAATAATTAAAACATCCAAAAATACATTTTAACTTTAATTAATCTTGTGACCAAGTGGCGTCTAATAAGTTAACCTAGCGGATACTCTACTACGGCTAGTAACGTAAAATATCCAATCTTGGCCCTAAAGTTTCGTTTAACGGACGAAAGACTAATTTTAAGAAGCTATTGGATTATTGGTTTGTTCAGTTACCATTTCTAATCTGATCTTATGGTTCGAGAGCCAGATTCTCTCAGATTTTAACATTTTGGCAGTAACAACAAATTAATTTTCAGTAGAAATGTAATTTCTAGCTGATAATTAAATGAATTGGAGTTAATAATTTTTATCAAATTAAGTACTACTTTTTAAAAAAGCTGTTTGAAGTTGCAATTCCTCTTTGAAATATTAATTTAGGAAATAATCATTTTTTGTTTGCTTTTAGTATAATGTTAAACGTCGATTCACTATTTAAGCTAGTATGTACTATGCTCAATAACATGCGTAGATTAAAAATTGTCCTTAAACTTTGTGGAAACCTTAAAGTGTCTGAACAAACTTACCTCTAATAACTACAGGGTTGCTACAAATTCGTGTGCGTACAAGGGGATCTCGAAAATAGTTAAATTATGACAAAGTTATGTATGTTGAGGCTTAACACGTTGAAGGGCGATATCGATTTTGTAAAAAATGCATGTTTGAACAGTACATTTCTTATAAGATGCGGGTCAAAACTGGAGGGGATAACTACATAATATAAAGCGCTGAATTGACTTTGACTCATTCAAATGCGACAGTAGTTTGGTATCATGTATATTTTATATGAAACTCTTGACGCTGAGCGGCGTAGTGTAGCAAAGTGGATGGAATTTATTCACGCCGTACGGCGTTGTGTCACAGTTAATTTGGCATCATATGACGCTATACAGCGTGAGCGCCCTTCAACGTGTTAATAATTTGGTGAAAGAAAATAGTAAATATTCGGAATACCTCCGAAAAAAAAACGATATTTTTAGTCGGTTTTTAATTTTTTTGCGCCTTATATTTTGACTAATATTATATAATAACAAAAAACATTTACTCACAACTATTTTTTATGTTCTACAAGATGGCGTTATTAGTTTTCAAATTCGACGTGTCGTTCTTTAGATATCAAACTCAATTAATTTTTTTTAAATACGGACCTGGAATTTAAAAAACAGTTATAGAAATTTAATACAATTTAATAGTATATTAAAACATAAGTTTTATAAGACAAATTTTAGAGCACGCGAGTTAAGTTTCTTTCTTTTGAAAACACTTTTTTAAAAAACACAAATTTCGGTTTACAGGAACTTTATTACGTCTAACAATGATTTCACGTCGAAAGAATAATAATAAGTTGGCTAACAAAAGGTTTTACTTGTATTTATAACTTCTCCTCTTCTTATCTCGGAATGTGCTGATGAGTCGCTTTCCGTGGGAAGCTGATGTTAACTGTGTTCACATAACTCCTCCGCTCTTAGAGGGAAATCCGAGGGGTAACACTTGGTTGGGGAAGTCGGACATCTCTTGGGGTGGCTTGGACTTCCTGGGTATCTTGTCGTGCAGTGGCAGTCGGTGGTTTTTTCTTTAATAGGCGTCTCCGAAAATGGAAGACAGCAAGTACGACAATGGCTGTAATCAATAAAATGGTTAATATTGTCCAAAAATTGGAACTATACGGCCCATAGATATCCGTGTCCGAAATTAATTTAAGTTTTTGTTTTTGAGAGATTAACGCGTTTTTTACGTTTTTTAGTTCGTCCAAGTTAACACTGTTGATTGTTAGAGGTTTAAAGTTTTGTTCTGCGTTTATAGCATAATACTCTGATTCATTAAATTGTAGTTTTGAAAGTTCAATGTTTTTGAATTTATTTTGGACACTTCGATAGGTTTTTAATAACTGTTTACCGACTTGTACTTCGCAACTTAAGTCTATTTCGACTAAAAATGTTCCTTTTACTTGTTTACTTTCGCGGTCACTATTACATTTTTGCTTTATTATAATACTACCGGGTGAAACAAGAATCCACTTGTTGTTTTCAAGTTTTTGAATTTTAATGTCTGTAATGTGCACTGGTAGAAGTTGGCAGTTTGTTGAGTTTTTGGAGAGGCTTAAAAGTTGGACTTCACAGGGTGCTTCTTCTTCTTTTATTGATATTGGGCTGCTTTCATGGCAAATAAATTCTTCTGCACCAACTTGTAGACATTCTTGATCAAAGAGCATATAGTTTTGTTCGTTTAGGGTAAGGTATTTTGATTGGGGTAGAATGAAGGAAAAGGTATTATTTTGCATCACGGGAAGTGCATATAAATGGTAGTAATCGTAACCCTCACTCTCTACTATTGGTATTTCCAATATAAATACTATTTTATTTTCCCTTAAATAACTTTTGATTATAATAGTTTTTTCGAAAAGTAGAATGTTTTCGATTTTTGGTTCGAAAGGCAGTTTTTTGTTAAATAAATGTGTCTTTATATATTTTATTTCTTCTAGAAGCTCTGTTGGTTCTATCATTGAGTTATGAAACGTTTTTAATTTGGCGAAGCTTATGGCAATTTCTATTTTTTCTAAAATATCATAAATTTCTTGATAAGCTGTAATTATTTGCAAAATTGAGAGGTGAATGCGTACATATAGGTATGTTTCTATATTTCTAATTTCAATTGTTTTTAGCGCTTGTTCAATAAGAATAATTTTGGCTTGTAACATTGATTGATTGTCTATAATTACATGAATTGATTTATTAAAGGTATCAATTGATTTTTCAAGCAGTGTAATTTGCTCATCTACCAATGTTTTGATTTTTATTTGATTATTAGTGAGTTTTCCGATTGCATGTTCATAACGTAAAGCGTCGTTGCTATCTAAGTTGCCCGTTATTGATTTTATTATAGATCCTAGTCCGTCTATAAGTCCTCGTTTTGATAATTTTCTATTTAATAGTAAAGAAGGGTTTAGTTGATATATTTGTTGTTCAATTTTCTTTTCTAATGAGTGTGCCAAATAATACGAGTTCACAAATTCGTCTTTATAACCAGCTTTGGTTTTATTACTCATAAAAATGTTTTTTAATGTTCTAAAATTAATTTTTAGTGCACGAAATTCGTTGATTATGTTTGTTATGTCAAAGATTTGTA
This sequence comes from Polydrusus cervinus, assembly GCA_935413205.1. Taxonomy (NCBI): domain Eukaryota; kingdom Metazoa; phylum Arthropoda; class Insecta; order Coleoptera; family Curculionidae; genus Polydrusus; species Polydrusus cervinus. The sequence goes on from OW284511.1 coordinate 84,167,117, forward strand.
TAAAAGACCAAACGTCTATTCTGTTTTGCGCGTTGCCAAGTTTTAGTGGTAGTAGTCCCGGGTTGTGGTTAAGGTCATAGTACTTGGGATAGGTTAGTGCTGTCGCGTGGGCGATGAGGATGAGGGACCTGCAACAATATTAGGTTTCTTAGGTTTTCTCAATTCTTTTATATGAATATTTTATTTTTTATTTTTCTTGAGTTTGGATGAGATTTCGACTTTATTGTTTTCGAGAATTTTGGTTATTTCGTAAGGACCTAAAAATTTATTAGACTTTTTATTTCGATTTTGAGGGTTTTGTTTAAAGACAGTTTGTCCTAGTTTAAATTCATTACTTATGTCTCCTTCGGTATTATGTCGTGATACTACTTTTTCTTTTTGGGTTTCTAGGTTTTGGTTTATTTTTTCGTATACACGATCTAATTTTTGTTTATGGTTTTCCACGTAGTCGGAATAGAAAGCTTGTGGTATGAAGATTTCATTTGGGTCCCTAGCGTTAGTGTGACCGAAGGTTAGTTCAAATGGTGTGTATTTTGTAGTTGAGTGAATGGTGTTATTGTAAGCTATTATGGCGTAATCCATAATATTTTCTTTATCACTCGGGTGTGTTTCCAATAATATGCGTAAATGTTCGATAATACTTGAATGGAATCGTTCGACTATGCCGTTTGATTCGTGATGATAAGGGGTTGTGAAGTGAACATTGATTTTATGTAAAGCCAATATTTCTTTTACAGTTTCATTATTGAATTCACCTCCGTTATCCAAAATAAATCTATCAGGAATACCGTAACAAGAAAAATATTTAATTAGGGCTTTACTGATATGAATGGCTGTTTTACCTTCTATCGGGTATGCTTGGGCTAGTTTGGTAAATGCGTCCACCAATGTTAAATAATTTTTACTGTCGAACGTAAATGTGTCAATATGTATTATTGAAAAGGGTTTTGAAGCCGTTTCGGTGACAATTAACGGGGTGTATGGTTTTTTCCTAGCGTATTTTGCGCGATTGCATGTGTCACATGCATTTATGAAATTTGACACCGTTTCTTTCAGTCCTATCCAATAATAATTTCTTTTTAGATGTTCGATTGTTTCAATGATGCCTCTGTGGTTCGATTTTCCTTCGTGGTGATTTTTTACTAACATTATTTGCTCTTTTATATCTGTGACAGTATTAGTTAGTTTGGTACATTTAATTAGTTTCGGTCCTCGCTCTGAGAATTTTTTGAGATAAACTTGATTAAAGTTAATATAAAGTTGGTCTGTGTGAAAATATATATGATAGGTTTTCCCTAGTATTGTATAATCGCGTAAAAATTCAAAAATAAGATTTTCGTTATTTTGTTCTGGGATTTTCAAAGTAATAATTTTATGGTTTAGATAATTTTCTTGTAAGATGTGTATTTTGTGGTGAGGCCATGGAAAAACTAATATTTGGTTAATTTTGTTATTGATTATCTCATCTAATATTTTTATACCTTCGTTGGTTGTTTCATTCACATTTGAATGTTGTGTGTCGATAAGTGATTGATCCGGTGGTGTGATTTGGATATCAGATATTATTTTTATTTTATCGGCTTTTTGTTTTGTGTTTCGATTGGTACTTGGGCCTTGGGTATTTTCGGGGTTTTGTTCGTTAGTGTCTTGTAAAACGTTCTCGGCCATGTTTCTTAAAGCGTCTAAGGCTACAATATCTATATCTCCGGGGTTTGCTAAAACCGATTCATTATCTACTGCGTTGATTTGCACACGTGACAATGCATCAGCGTTTGTATTTAATTTGCCGGGTTTGTAAATAATATCGTAATCGAATTCTTCGAGTTTTAAGCGCCATCTAACTAATTTAGAATTTGGTTCTTTTAGGTTGAATAACCAAACGAGTGGGCGATGATCCGTGTAAATAGTAAATTTTCTGCCGAATATATATGGCCTAAAATATTTGCAAGCCCAAACAATGGCTAGCAATTCTTTTTCGATAGTACTATATTTTTGTTCTGATTCATTCAAGGTCCTGGAAGCGAAGGCTATTGGTCTATCAGATCCAATATTGCCTTGGGATAGTACTGCACCTAAAGCAATTTGTGATGCGTCCGTAGTCAAAATAAATTTTTCTTTGAAGTCCGGATACTGAAGGATTGGGGCGTTCATTAATAGTTCTTTGCATGTGTTAAATGCTGCGATGTATTTATCGTCGATTTTTACGGTCGCGTTCTTTTTTAGACACAATGTTAGGGGCTTTGTTATCTTAGCGAAATCTTTTATGAATTTTCGGTAATATCCAATAAGTCCTAAGAAACTTTTAATTTCTTTTTGAGTTTTTGGGATCGGGAAATTTTTTATTGCATGTATTTTATCCGGATTGGGTTTAACGCCGTTGGTTGTAATAACGTGCCCTAGGTAACTTACTTCTTTTTTTAAGAATTCACATTTGTCTAATTGTAATTTTAAATTTGCTTTACGTAAGCGGTCAAATACAAGTCTTAGTCGCTGAATATGTTCTTGTAGTGAGGTTGAGAAAATTACTATATCATCTAGGTATACTGCGCATATCTCGTTCTGTAAGCCGCGCAGAACGTTATCCATAACGCGCTGGAAGGTGGAGGGGCTGTTTTTGAGCCCAAAAGGCATTCTCTTGAATTCGTGATGACCGTTTTCAGTAGAGAAAGCTGTTTTTTGGATATCGTTTGGATCCATCTCGATTTGATGGAACCCGCTGGCTAAGTCAAGTGTCGTAAAATATTGGCTTCTGCCTAATTTGTCGAGCATTGCAGTTATACACGGAATAGGGTACCGGTCCGATATCGTTTTATCATTTAATTTCCTATAGTCGATAACAAGTCTCCATTTGCGCATGCCTGAGGCATCGAGTTTTTTTGGTACAATCCAAATCGGTGATGACCACGGTGATGTGGAATTTTGGATAATGCCCTGGTCTAGCATTTTTTTGATTTGTGTTTTAACTTCGTTTCGGTGGATTTCGGGGTACCTATATGTTTTTGTAAAAATTGGCGTTTCGTCTGTGACATTGATTTTGTGTCTAACTTGGTTAGTAAACGTTAATGAGATTTTATCCGTATAAAATATGTCACGGTACTCGCAGCAAAGTTTTTCGATAGCATATTTTTCTTCGGAGTTACAATGATCTATTCTGATATTTGATAAATTATTTTTTAGAATAATATCAGTATTTTGATCAAAATTTTGGTTAGTGTCCATTTTTTCGATAAAATTTAATTCTCCGATATTTAACGTTTCTATTTCGTATGGAGTACTCAATGTTATTTTTACTTCGCGTTCGTCTGTGTTAGTAATAGTTGTAATAGCAAAGAAATTTTTTACATTAACGATTGCGCAGGGAGATTCTACATTTTTGGCAAAAATTATGTGATTTGTTAGGCCTATACCATTTTCTAAATTTACCGGGAGTTTGCAAATTTGTTCTGTATGTGGTGGGATAAAAATAATATGATTGTTGGTTTTTAGCTTGTCCTTAAATTCTGTAAACTCTTCCGATTCATAGATAATATTTATATTTGCACGGGGCGTGCTTAATAATTTTTGGTCGATGTTTACTGAAGCTTTTATTTGTTTTAAGAGGTCCGTACCTATAAGGCCATCATATTTTTCACTGAATTTGAAAAGGTAAAATTTGTGATCTTCGTTGACATTAAAAATTTTGAAAATGGGTATTAATATTACTTCATTGTGATATGAAATATTGTGAGCTGTTTGAATGTTAAAGTTTTCTTGAAAAATATAATCTTTATAGAACGTGTGGGCTAGTTCAGGGTTCATAATACTTCTAGAACTGCCTGTGTCTATTAAAAAATTTGCGTTTAACTCGGGTATGAAAATATGGGGTAAATTAGCTTTATTGAAATTAAGGGTTATTAAGTTGTCTCGGTTTGAGGCTGAACCTCGCGAAAATTTACATTATTGTCGTTCTCGCATGTGTTTTCTGTAGTTTGTCTTATCGTATTTATTTCGTCAGAATTTTGCTCTGCATGGGTGGCAGGAATATTTGTGTTACTTGTATTGTTATATTGACTATCGTAACCACCGTAGTAATTCACGTTAGTTTCTTGCAAGGGAAAAGTGTTGTAAAATTGTTGATTATATTGGTCAAATTGATCTTCGTCGTAGTATTGGTTTTCATCAATCGCTAATTGGTTTTGCATCTCCTGGTATTGCGCGTTTAGGTAGTTTAGATGAGTATTACCAGACGACGTGTCCATAGGTTCCGGTTTAGGTAACGCGGGTCTTGAATATGAGTTACTAGACTGGAATTGTCTACTTGGGTTATTGAACTGTCCCTGACCTATATTATTATTAAACCCGTTAAATGGTCTTAACCTACTTTGGGTTGACATAGGTCGGTTATTGTAACTATTAAAAGGGGTTCTATAAAAGGGGTTTGCATTAAAATTGGTGTTGGTATGAGTGAAATTCGGTGGGTTAAATCGAGGTTGATTATTAAAATTTGGGAATCGTAATGGGGTATTGGTATAGTTAGGTGGTCTTGGGAAGCTGAAATTTGGATTGAAATTAGGTCTTGGTTGGTTGTTCGTAAAAGTATGTGGTACGTATGGTTTTTGTATGGGTGTTATTCTTTGTACCGTTTTAAATGATTGCGTGTTTAAATTAGTATTTCTGTTTTGGCTATAATAAAAATTTTCTTCTTCTATTACGAGAGACATTGCTTTTTCCAGCGAATCGGGATTTCTTAGGCGGATGTTATTTTGAAGTTGACCGTTTAAACCTTTTATGAATGTTTTTAAAGCAAGAGAATCATAACTTTTGAGATAAATAACTTTTTCTTCTGTACTTATATTACCGTTTTGGTTAAGTTGAGAAATTATTAGACTGCGTTGGTCTTGTATTCTCATGCCAAAATTATAGGGTGTTTCTTGTTTATTTGGTGTCAGAGCTAATAGATCTTGTACTAAACAATCAATATTACGTTGGTCGCCAAAACATAATTTTAGGGCTTGCTTAATTTCTTCCCATGTTCTTAATTCAATTCTAGAACCAATCAGGGTTAATGCTCTCCCATTTAATTTACCAATTATTGCGCGTAATATGAATGTATTCAAGTCCGCGTCTTGGCTTGAGAAAGCCTTTATTAAATTTTCGGCGCTTTCTATAAAAATGCCAAGAGTGTGGGTGTCGCCATTATACTGTGGTATAATGTCAACGTACAATTTCAATAGTTGGTAATTCGTGGTTGGAGGCATGTTTAGTCTAGCTGGTAATATTACTGGGTTTGGTGTTTGAAACTGCGTTTCTGTATTATTAATTATTTCCGTTAAGTTGTTTATTTGATCACTAATTTCGGGCTGAAATAGCTCGGGTTGAAATGATGTTTCTGCGCCTGTTTCGTGAATTGTTTCTAATAACGCGTTTGTTGACAGTTTCGCGAAAATTGTATTTAAATCTTCCAAATTAGACATTTAACATACTAACATACGTATATATTCAATTTAGAGAAAGATACTTTTATTTGAGAGAAATTAACTATTTCCGTTTAAAGTGAGATCCTACGAACTAAAATTTATAAATGCACTAGAAATATAGGGAATAATGGATAAAATGAAAACAAAACTTGCTTACATGGATATTTTCATCCTGTTCTTTTCCTTTTCTTAATCTACGGTGAAGTTGGGTCCACTATTTTGTCTTCTCCAATCTTCTGGGTCGAGCTCCAGGGGTTGGCTATTTTGTCCTCTACCTGGTAGCACTGTAATCCAAAATGGGTTTTTTCGAAGTGTTCACTCGGATTTTCCGGTTAAGTCTAAACAGACACACGGTTACACGTCGCGATTTTTGGGGACTTTTGAAACCGTTCCGAAAAGATCCTACCGACTGCGCCAGTTAAGTTTCTTTCTTTTGAAAACACTTTTTTAAAAAACACAAATTTCGGTTTACAGGAACTTTATTACGTCTAACAATGATTTCACGTCGAAAGAATAATAATAAGTTGGCTAACAAAAGGTTTTACTTGTATTTATAACTTCTCCTCTTCTTATCTCGGAATGTGCTGATGAGTCGCTTTCCGTGGGAAGCTGATGTTAACTGTGTTCACATAACTCGCGTTGGTTTAGGACACGAGCCGCGTAGCGGGGAGTGTCCTAATTAGACGAGTGCTATAAAATTTGTCTTATGGAACGAATATTTTATAATACTTTTTCTATTTGGGTCATTTTTAAGGAAATTCAAATAAAAATGTAGTTAATAGTTTCCAGTCAAAATTTTTTTTTTTTTTTGAGGTTGGCAACACTAACAGAAACAGAAAGTTGGTGTGGTCACAGAAGAGAAAAGGGATTAGTATGGTGCACAAAACACGGACTTTTAGTATGGTGTGCCATGAATTTCAAAACGGTATTGTGTTGTTACCAACAGGAAGAAAATAAAAAATGCGTGTTTAAAATGAATAAAATAATTGCTTATGCAACCCAATGGAAACCCATAATGAAGACTTTATGGTTCCCAAATAGAAAAAGACTTTTAAACCTTTAATGTTTTGTCGTAAAATAACACATCATTATTATTTCAAATTATCATTTCTTTACTATTACGGCCCTGGTAATTATTTTTAGGATTACTTAAATATTAAAATTACATTTTAGGAAATTATTGAGTTTAGGCCGTTTATTACTTCAATAAGATTTACCGTAACGATACTCTAGAAAGTAAGTTCAGGACCGTAATGACATAAAATGATAATTAAAAAATAAGTGTGATTAGATGATAAAACGTTAAAATTTCAAAAACCTTTAAATTGTATTAAATTGCTAAAACTTAGAAGTTCCCAAAACTGTATTTAAAATACCAGGCCCGCATTTAAAAAAAATTATTTACGGTTGGTATCTAAAGAACTATTCGTCGAATTTGAAAACTAATAACCTTATTTTGTAAAAATATAGAAAACGGCTATAAAAATTGTTTTTTCCCTTGTTAAAAATAAAGGCGCAAAAAATAAATAGCCAAAACTATCAATATCTTCTTTTTTCGGATATCTCCGAAAGTAATAGGAATATTGCAAATTTTTTTTCAATAAATTATTAAGCCTCAGAATACGCAACTTTGCCTTAATTTCTTCTCTTTCTTAATCTTACCGTTTTCGAGATCCCCTTGTACGCAAACGAATTTGTAGCACCCTGTATATCAACATTCCTAAATAAAAAAATTTCGCCGGCAGCGCTATTATTAGTAAAATTAGTTGTTTTTTAATGCTTTATGCATGCAAATCGTATATCTATTAAAAATATACCGGGTGATTCACGTTGAGTGGCCTATTAGAAGATCTCGAAAACGCGTAAACTTATCTCTTTAAAAATTTGATAGCAGGCATAATTGACTTTGAGCTTTTAAAACATTATATTTTGACGTTTTTGTTTCTTCCGGTTATACCGGAAGCTAATGCCAACTTTGCTATTTTAAATGAAACACCCTGTATATTTAAGCATTTTTGATTACCTTATTAATATCTAAATAACTTTTGTTTATAATAATCTATTCCTATCTCTAACTGTTTTTGAGATATGAATTATAAAAGGATTTTTTTGTGTAAAAACGCTTCGAGAAGAAAGTTTAGTAACTCTGAAAATAATAAAGGTAAACATTTAAAATTTTCTAAGGTTTTAAGTAATACATAGATCTTTAGTTTAAATTACTTAGGTTTCACGTTTTTTATACAGGGAGTTCTTAAAATTGTGCCAATGTTTCCATATGAATGAGTCAATTTTTGCAAATGGAACACCATATTTTTTAGCTTACTAACATGTAAAGAATTAAATTTCCTATCTAAATGCCTAATATGTCACAATCCACATATTTAGTCGTTTTGGAATTATGAGCAATTTAAATAAAAAATCTTAAAATTTCTAAAGTAAAAAGAGTTTTGTTTCCCTTCCTTCATCGGACTTCATCCCTAGACGCGTTTCGTCATATCATGACTCATCAGTAGGGCTAGAAGTCGATGAGTGAAGGGAAACGGTCTACTGTACCTAGCGGTAACACTTGGAATTGTGACGAATGTCTTTGCAAGTGATCTTCTCTGGCAATTGTGCTTATTTCTATAGGCTTTGTTAGAGGTGCAGGTACTTTATCGAACATTGACTAGATGTCGCTACTCGTAAAACTTCACTTCCTTAAAATTTCTGTTTGTTTATTGCGACATTTTTTTCTAAAAGAATGCCTCGACTAGGATTTTTGTTTGACTTTGATCTTGTTGCCAATTTGTAAAGAAGGCCTTAACCAAAATGATTTTAAAACACAAATCCCAGTCGAAGCCTTCTTTTCAAAAAAAAATATCGCATTAACACAAACAGAAATTTTAAGATTTTTTAATTAAATCGTTCATAATTCCAAAACGACTCAAAATATGGAATATAACATATTAGGCATTTAGATAGGAAATTTAATTCTCTACACGTTAGTAAGCTAAAAAATGGGGTACTCCATTTGCAAAAATTGACTTATGCACATTTATTTAAATGAAAACATTGGCACAATTTTAAGAACTCCCTGTATAAAAAACGTGAAACCTAAGTAATTTAAACTAAAGATCTACGTATTACTTAAAAGCTTACAAAATTTTTAATGTTTACCTTTATTATTTTCAGAGTTACTAAACTTTCTTCTCGAAGCGTTTTTACACAAAAAAATCCTTTTATAATTCATATCTCAAAAACGGTTAGAGATAGGAATAGATTGTTATTAACAAAAGCTATTTAAATTTTAATAAGGTAATTAAAACTGCTAAAATATATAGGGTGTTCCATTTAAAAAATCAAAGTTGGCATTAACTTCCGGTATAACCGGAAGTAATAAAAACGTCAAAATATAATATTTTAAAAGCCCAAAGCCAATTGTGCCTGCTATCAAATTTTTAGAAAGGTAAGTTTACTCGTTTCCGAGATCTAATAGGCCCCTCAACGTGAATCACCCTGTATTTCATATGTAATTTTTTGTAATAAAAAATGATATGATACCAGTCTGAAAAATGCGTTTACGGGACTTTGCATGAAACTTTCGGCCGCGTGCCTTGAAACTGCATTTTTCATATTTGTATCAGAAGTAGCTATTATGATTTCGGTTATTTTTGGGTTTCAAAAACCTAAAAACCGCCCATTGTTATTTTTAAAAAATACAAAACGTTGTCATTAAAATATGTTCCCTTTAAAGGATTATAGTATAAAACGTTTTCCGTAGGGCTCAAATAAAAAACTGAAAGGGCCCTGTCCGACAGACTTTTAACAAATGAACTTGGGATTGATTTTGCTGGTCCGTCATTTATCTCGTTGATGGCCAACCGTCGACACTCATTGATTAACCGAAAAACCATTCACACAATAGCTGGCGGTTAAGTTTTGGGAAATGGGACGATACGACGGCAATAAAAATATAAGGGGCCATATAAGTTACGTGCATGGGGTTCATGATAACAATATTAGGTTGGAAAGCCCAAATGACGTAAAAAATCAGTTACACTCTCTTAATAAATTTCTTTGAAACAAGTCATTTGTAACAAATGTGTTTATAAACGTATTGATTAGTTGCTTAAATCCTAGTACAATCACAATAGTAGTTTGTACAGGGTGATTCATTAAGGTCAACGAGCGGCCATATCTCGGAAACTACTGGGCATAGAAATTCAGGAAAAAAAAAATGATGAATAAGGTGGTCCTGAGAAAATCCTGAAAATAATTTCCGCATTTTGCCGCAAGAGGTCGTAATTGAAAAGTAAGATTTAAAATTTTACATATCTCCGAAAATTCCACATTAAGGTATATCTTTAAAAACACCATTAAAAAGCTTGGACAATTATGCATCATTTTGGTCTTATGCTCATTGGAGTACCGACTTTAATAAGAGGGGGGGCGGGGATCTGTTGAAAGTGTAATCATTTAAATCGCTGTATCTTCTAAACGACTTATCCGATTTTAGAAAACTAAAGACTGTTTGGAAGAGAAATGTATACACTTTCACCAATCGTATTTAGTTGTCCATAATAGTTTTCAAAAAAAATGCTAGAGGGCAATTTGTAATAATAAAACATTTTTTTATTTTACTCCGAAAAAATAAATCATCTGGTATAAATTATGATACCATAATTGAAAAGTAGATGAAATTTGCTAGCGGAATGTTAAAACCGCAGCTCGATATCTCCGTTCGTTTCAGCGTTATCGCCAATAGAATAATTTTTAAAACTTTCAATGAAGAAGCGAATATATATTTTTTAAAAAAAAGTGAACGCCACTGATATTTTCCATGTGGAAATTGTTTCTGATTAGCCTGGTCAATTCTGCATAAAAATGGTCTCCTGCGTTTTTCTCCTCAGGCACACCGTTCTTAATTAAAATATTTAAATTAAATTAGATTGGCGGAGTGAAGTGAAGGTGGTGATTTCCAACAATTTTTATAAAACAAAATTTTTCATTATTAATGTTAATAATAATTAGCTAATTTAATTTAGTTATTTTAATTAAGAACGGTGTGCCTGAAGAGAAAAACGCAAGAGATCATTTTTATGCAGAATTGACCAGGCTAATTCGAAATAATATCCATATGGAAAAATATCAGTGGCGTCCTCTTTTTTTTCTTAAAAATATATAATCGCTTCTTTATTTAAAGTATTAAAAATTATTCTATTGGCGATAACGCTGAAATGAACGAAGATATCGAGCTGGGGTTTTAATATTTTTCTAGCAAATTTCATCTACTTTTCGAATATGGTATTATAATTATAACGTATGATTTATTTTTTCGGGGTAAAATCAAAAAATTTGTTATTATTACAAATGGCGCCCTCCAGCATTTTTTTTGGGAACTATTATGGACAACTAAATACAATTGGTGAAAGTGCATACATTTCTCTTCCAAACAATCTTTAGTTTGCTAAAATCGGATAAGTCGTTTATAAGTTATAGCGATTTAAATGATTACACTTTCAACAGCTCCCCCCCCCCCCTCTCTTATTAAAGTCGTTACGGCAATGAGCATAAGATCAAAATGATGTAATAATTGTCCAAGCTTTTTAATGGTGTTATCAAAGATACCTTAATGTGGAATTTTCGGAAATATGTAAAATTTTAAAATTTACTTTTCAATTACGCCCTCATGCGGAACTTAAAAATTATTTCCAGGATTTTTTCACGGTCACTTTAGTCATCACTTTTTTTTCCTGAATTTCTATGCCCAGTAGTTTCTGAGATATGGCCGCTTGTCGACCTTAATGAAACACCCTGTACAACAATAGTGGATATGATGTCTATATATTATATTATATTCCACCTAGAGTAATGCAAAACAGAAATACACGGCGAACCACTGCCGCTCATCCATATGTTGTTCAGCTTAGTACTCCTCGAACTTCATTGTTCAAGAATTCTTTCATCTGGAGAACGTCATCTTTGTGGAATGATCTTCTTGAGGTCGTGTTTCCCAATGAATACAATCTTCAACGTTTCAAGACCAACGTTAATCACTTTTTTCGCACTCGCACCGCTCCCAGAGCGCCTTAAAGGATTTTTCCTACAGTGCAGGTGTTTTATCATAAAAAAAAAAAAAAATCTTATGAGGAAGTAAATTGAGCACGACTCCGTAGACGGAGTGTTTAAACTTTTGAGTGCGACATATACAATCCACTCGAGTTTAACAGTATAATTTTTCTACGACCAAACTTACAAACCTTATGCTAAAAAATGTTAAAAAAAAGTTTGCAGGCTCCCGGGCTTGAACTCACGACCATTGAATCCAAAACTAGATGTTATGTCGCTTCGCCAGATCCTCATATTAGAAATTAGGGTAAAACCAACTTAATAATAATGTTAATTAAAATTAATTTTCCAGGAATATTAAGCAGGTTGCATTATTGATAAATTTATTAAAGATGAGTATATATTTTACTATATTAAACAATTTAATAACATATTGTACCATACCGGGTCCGCCAACGAAGCGGGGACGGAAATTTAAATCATGATCGAGGAACTTATCAAAATTACTAAAGCAGCATAAGGTATCGACTTAAAAGCGGCATATGTTAAAAATATTTTACATTATACAGGGTGGCTCAAAAAAGTGTGGCGGACTAAACTTGCATTTTTTTAAATGGAACACCCTATATATTATATTATTTTCTAATTCCCTATACAATTCCACGTATATTTTGTATAAAATGTCATATGTCTAAATTCAATTGTTTTTGAGTAATTGACGTTTAAAATATGGCATTTTTTGACTTTGACAGGCTGTAACATTGGAACGGTTCATCTTAGAGAAAAATGGTTTTCACCTCCCTATCTTAGTTTTTCATTCTCTATCCAAAGAAACCAACCTCCGATTTACCATGTTAAACCAAAAAAATGGTTTTAACGGTTTAACATAGTAAATCGGAAGTTGGTTTCCTTGGATAGAGAATAAAAAACTAAGATATTCTAAGAAACATATCTTAGTTTTTTATTCTCTATCCAAGGAAACCAACTTCCGATTTACTATGTTAAACCGTTAAAACCATTTTTTTGGTTTAACATGGTAAATCGGAGGTTGGTTTCTTTGGATAGAGAATGAAAAACTAAGATAGGGAGGTGAAAACCATTTTTCTCTAAGATGAACCGTTCCAATGTTACAGCCTGTCAAAGTCAAAAAATGCCATATTTTAAACGTCAATTACTCAAAAACAATTGAATTTAGACATATGACATTTTATACAAAATATACGTGGAATTGTATAGGGAATTAGAAAATAATATAATATATAGGGTGTTCCATTTAAAAAAATGCAAGTTTAGTCCGCCACACTTTTTTGAGCCACCCTGTATAATGTAAAATATTTTTAAAATATGCCGCTTTGAAGTCGATACCTTATGCTGGTTTAGTATTTTTGATAAGCTCCTCGATAATGATTTAATCTTCCATTCCCGCCACGTTGGCGGACCCGGTATGCTGATCAATTATATAATTTACTGTCTTGAAAAAGAAGGCAGAGCCCTAGTAAATATAAAAAAATGTGATTGGTCAATACCTTATAAGAGTGCCAGAGAAATCTAATTTAAAAAAAAAAATGTCAACCTATCGAAAATTTCAGGATTCGTGAGAACGAAACACAGGGAAATAATAGGTCGTCGCTATTTCCAAAGGAAAAAAATTTTTTTTTATCACAGTGTTATATTCGTAGGAAGTTCTTTAGGATCACTTGTAGTTTTGATCTGCTAAAAAATAATTTTTTAGTATTGTGTGCGTTCGTGGAAACTTTCTTTAAAAATGGGAAATTTTATTTTTAAAGGGCGCAACGCTGTGCAACACTGAACAGTACAAATTAATATGAAATTTTGCCGTTCAATTAACTGGAATAGCCTACTTTTCTCGTCACTTAAGTGTAGAGGAAACAGCAAATTTCCATGTGAAGTAGAAAATAGTATATTAATCACTATTTTGAATGTCAACAATTAACAACATCCTTCTAGAATTGTTAAAATAAAGGATTATAAAAACAAAGAGTTTCTTACCAGTCAGATGGTGGTAAAAATTTAAGAAACGCATCAAAAATTATTTTCGAGCCACCTATCTATGTCATATTTTGTCCAACATATTTAGATACTAAAATACTAATCAGATTATATAGTACTACCAAGACGTAAAGACTTTATTATAGTAAAAAAATCAAGAAGTTATTTTGATATCTAACTGTGCTAGACATTAATATGACAATCCTTTTGGGTATAACGTATTCCTTAAAAATTATACTTTTATAATTTCTGAAAAGTTGATTAGTTAAGAGAAGATGTGCCTTTAAATATATTTTTACTAATTAGTAACTACGTTGCCGAATTGTTTTTAAATCATGAGATGCAAGTTGATTTGTTAAAAACTTTCAAAATTATTTTCTACAATAACTCAAAAGGTTTTAATATTAGAAAAAACTTATTTAAATAAAAACTTCGTAATTTCTTGTTCTCTAAAATATGGTGTTACCAGTTTTTATATCACTATTAAAAACACATTTTACCCCAAATATAATATTGCATCGCTCAAACCTATTTACTTACGTTTCGGAAAAATCATTACATGATCAGCAAAGTTTTAAAAATTAAAACATTCAATCGTGAATTTAAAAAACTGAATATTTTGCTTCATTTTATAAAATGCTCAAAACGGCCCCGGCAATTTTAAATATTAAATTAGCCTGATAACGTACCTAATACTTTTTCTGAAACGTAAGCAAATAACAAATTATTGTAATTGCAGTAAAATGTACTCAAAAATAAATATATAAATAATATGTTTAATATTACGAAAGCCTGCGTATTTATCATTAATTTATAAAATAAATATATTTACCCAATACTTTTTTATTAGCTCCATTTATAGAATTTCACATGTTTTCACTTTATCAAATACACAATTGATATTGACACTTTAACTTATGAACTATATTCGGAAACATGCGTTTCCTTTTTTTGATGTCCGCCTGGGCTTCACAATAAAACATTTTAGTGTTTCTTTAACATAATTAAAGTAAAGAACGGACTGTAAGGTTTTAATAAAAAAAACAAAAAAAAACCTGTCGCATAGAGTCTTAACAAATGGACTGGAGATTGATTTTTTTGTTCGGCCATTTGTCGAGCTGATAGCTGAACATCGACATTTTTGATTTACCAAAAAAGCCTTTACGTGTTGGCATGTGGCTGCGTTTTAGGAAACAGAACGCCTGCTTGAGACCCATAAAATACGAAACGTATGTAATATTGGATGTGTGCCGAGACTTTTGTGTATGCATTGCATTTTTATTTAATGGTTTGTAGCTAAATCTATCTGGATAAGGATAATATTTTAAACTAAATAATGTTTGGCAGCGTAGCAAAAAAGCTATTTAAAAAAATTAATAAATTTTGTGGTTAGCTGGGGATCGAACCCGGAACCTCTCACTTTTCGATAAAGCAGAGCGGGTGCTATAACGACAGATGAGGAGTTTTGTTTTAAACGTACCGAGATGTATAATTCCGCATGCACTATAAGTCCTTCGATTTTCAAAAAAAGTCAAATGTGGTTTATTACATGTTTAAAATTTTGGGGTACTGAGATGAAGTCAGAGATTATTTTTAACCTTACTTCCTAAACAGGATCGTTTCTAGACTTCTAGCATATGCAAAATATGTCTAGTTGCATGTGATGCAGAACCCCTCATCTATTACTACTGGTAATATTAGGATCTAATTTATTTTTTATTCAGATACGTCTTTGGCATACAGCGACATCTGCAGGAATCTAATATGCAATCGTTAAACAATGATTTCTAGCCGTAATAATTTGCCAATGTTAGTTTTTGTTGTCTGAGTAATATTATGTATCGGTGCATTTGATGCAGAATCCCTGATTTATTACTACTGGCTATTAAGGATAAGGAAATTAAACCTCTGATCATAAGCAGGAATCTAATATGAGATCGCTTATAAATGATTTCTAGCAGTAACAACAATTAATAAATGCTAGTTTTTGTCCTCTTTAGTAAATGTAACTTAAAATTGTATATCGGCATGCAAACTTACTAAAATTAAAATAAAAAATTATTGTTATTTAAATTATTGAAATTATCGACATAAGAATTACTTAGATTAGTAGGAATGGGGGCTCCTAAGCCATACAGACATCTTCCTCAACAAAAAAGTGGAGGGGGTACGGTCATAGACTGCACACCCCTCCACTTTTTGATTGGTTGAGAAGGATGTCTGTCTGGCTTAAGAGCCCCCATACCTACTAAGATAAGGTAACGAAAGTCAATTTCAATTATTGTCAATTATTGAAACAATTTTTGTAAGAAAGTGCGTTAACTCTACCGGGTGACAACGAAATTACTACCCAGCTTGTCACGGCCTCATAAAATTACACATTATTATTAAATTTTGGTGGTTTGGTTACGCTGTGCGTAGTTTTTCAGTATTTAAACGTCTGACTATCACTTCTGGTTGAACCGGAAGTGCGCACAACTTTATTATTTTAAATGGAACACCCTATATATTTACAAAAAAAAAATACATTGTACGAAGATTTCTAAGCATAATACATGTATCATGTTCTATAGTTTTCGAGAAAATGACGTTGGAAGGTGACAAATTATTCACACTTTTTTTTTTTACAAAAAACAAATGAATAAGTAAAAAAATTAATAACATTTTTGGTAATAGAAAAGAAGGTTTTTTTAGCGGCAGGCGGACAAAGTAGTGAATCTATCTTTTGCATTGAGTACACAGGGACGCCAAATGCAATGGGTTCCCTGGGGCACAGGTAGACAATGACCCGCTGTTTCGTTCTTATTAAAACTCATCAGAAAGCCATAACCTTTAAGCGACCCCCAGTACAGCGAGACTATGCTTTCCAGGCATTTTTAAGAAATAAAAACTCGATGAAAACCCAGTAACACCATCTATAGGAATCAACTCAATGCAAAAGATTGTCGTCGACGAAAGCAACAATAAACCAAATACGTTAGGCCAACGCTGTGTACTGTGTGTACTCAATGCAAAAGATAGATGTACTACTTTGTCCGCCTGCCGCTAAAAAAACCTTGTTTTCTATTTACTTATACGGACACTAAACTCTACTACTTTATTTTAAAAACACGGCATTGTATTACGGGTTGGCAGCGCCCAATGGGTATACTGCAGCGCGGACCTATTTGAATCTACAAATCCGTAGAAAAATTGTGAGGATGCGATAAATGTTGCCTATACTGGTGTGTTGGCCTAACGTATTTGGTTTATTGTTGCTTTCGTCGACGACTATCTTTTGCATTGAGTTGATTCCTATAGATGGCGTTACTGGGTTTCATCGCGTTTTTATTTCTTAAAAGTGCTTTGAAAGCATAGTCTTGCTGTACTGGGGACCGCACATACTTATACAATACAAAACAGAAACACTAGATTTTTAACTTATTTTACTCAACCTTTTGGGTTGTTCAATTGCTTATAGAACTGATTTGTCCTTATGTAAATTTTCTTATCTGCAACTGCGATTATTAAAAAACTTTCTATTTAAAATATACAGCTATATGAATTTTGTTTTACTTGGTCAGATTAAAAAGTCATCAATATGACGTTCTTTTATAGAAATGGAACATAGAACAAAAACAAAACAAAAAAAAATATTTTTAAGTTATTTCTCATCGGGTCACCTTGCCATGCTTTATAAAAATCTCATTTGAACTTTCTAATGTGCAACTGCAATGATAAAAAATAAAATATTTATTTACTTATGATTTAACTTCTTTCTGCCAATAAGAACGTACACAAGAAAGACAATAAACACAAATAAATTACACCAAATATTGCCACATCCATTTTCCACACGGGCACGGCCATGAAAATGGCCAATTATTGCCTTGAAAACACGAAAAAATGGACACGGAACCGCAAAAGCACTCTAACAGAAACAAAACCTCCTGACAGTCCTGGCTAGAATGATGTCACATGTCACCCACCGGGCAAGGGCGTCAACTCTGTTGATGCCGTTAGTTATAAATATGAAGAATAATATTACTTGAAAAGAAAAATTAGTTCTGGTAACTAAGAATGTATCTTAATCAAAATTAACAAAATGATAGGGACTATAAATTTATAATGTTTTATTGCAACAATTAATAAATACAAGTTTGTAGGAACCTTGATGTAACATTTAAATAAGATATATACAGAGTAAAATTCAGCTAAAATAAATATTTTATTTCTGCCAACTAATATGAAAACAAGAGATTCTCGTTGTTCTGATGGCATCATTTTTTGGTAAATATAACCAAGAAAAAAATCTTTTTTGTTTTCCTAACTAAAAATAGTTATTTTTGGTAACGTAAACACGAGAACAAATAAAATTTAGTACCAAATACCAAGTCATTTTTAAGAGTGCATCAATTTCCTTAACTCTATAACTATATTTATTAGGTAATTAGTCTTTCTAAAGCTTCCTTTAAAAAATATAAACACGTTTTTAATCTTTATTTTATAATTAGATAAATTAGCTTATTTTCTGCCAGATCTTGTTTGTTTCACGACGCGACGGGACCAATTTAAGCCGTAACAAAGAATGCTTTAATAAGCTGAAAAAAATTAAAATTACAACATATTTTGTTTAATTAGAGGAACAGAGATCGTATCAAAGTCAAGTGCAAAAGGTGAATAATTTTATGATCTAAAGCATAGCTTTTTTTTTAAACATAATGGCAAAGCGATATAAAAAAAGTAACTTGAAATAAAAGTAAGATAATAAATCTACTGGTCGTACAGATGCATTATTATACATTTTTTTGCAATATTATTGCAACTATTTGAACAAACATTGTATAAACCTAAATTAATAATTAATTATAAATATAAAACACATTATTTTGTTGTATATTCTTTAACTTCTTGCCGTTCTGCCCTTCTCTCGAATTAGGCTTTTTTCCTCTTCGTTCGCTGCAGGGCCATTCTCGAGGGGATCTGCAGTTTAACGTGGGTTCCGAACCACGATCCTCAGTCATGTGACACCCCCCAAGGGCTATCAACCCTTGGTTTATTGCCTACCGATTGGGGAGTGTGTACCTTCTTCCGCACCCCACGAGATGTCCGATCTTATCCGGCCTGGTTATCGGCGTGAATGGGGTGGGTTGGGAGATGATTCCTTTTACACTCTTCCCTGCATTCTTAAATCCACCAAATTTCGGACATACTTTTTTTTATTATACGTATGTCCACTCCGGGAATCGAACCCGGGTCGCCGCGGTCGAATGCCAGTAGCTCTACTTCTGAGTCACAACCGCGCTTTAACTTCTTATTTATAACACGTTATATCCATATTATATTGGTGAAAAATATAAAAAAAATTTGTTATATTAAGAGATGACAAAGGTTAAAAAGTTAAAAAAAAGAGTTTTGTAAGAATAGAATAAATTGACATAATATACCCAATTTGCCACTCATTTCTAGAGAATTCCTACAATATTCAATACATAAAATGTATACACTATTGGCAAACTCGAATCTGGGGTGCGAAATCTCTAATGCAACCAAGGGCACAACCTTGAGTTAAAAAGAGACACATAACCACTCCTACATTCCAACTGAAAGGGGGGAAATGTGTGCGGTGTGGCCGAGTTGACGTATCGATCACTCCCGTGGCTGCCTCGACCGCGTGTTCTAAAGAATGGAAGGTGGAAGGTAGGGAATAGCATGTTCTCTGTTTAACGTGTTAAACGCTACTAATAATTTCCGTCTGATGCGTTTATATCAGCACCCTAGATTCGAGTTTGCCAATAGTGTATACAAAATAAACGTTTTGTACTTAAGTTGTTGTTTTTTGCGCACCAACCTCAATGGACCTTAAAACTTTTATTATACTCAACACATATAGAAAAATAACAATTAAATCTTGCTTTAAAAGGTGAAACATGAAAATAAGTACATTAAATCAGATAAAACAGACGAAATTATGAGGTTTCTAGAAGGAAAGTTATTTTATTTAACCGAATACATTGCTATAGTTTAAAAAAATAAATTCTTTATTTTTATTAGTAAATATATCGCTTTTCGTCTGTTCTTCTTCAAAAAGCCGAATATGAGAAATATATATATAATCAAAGTTATTTTGTGTGAGCCAAATCGACAAATATGTTACAGTGTAATTTGGTTTATGGATTTTTCAATAAAATTAATATTTCCTCAATTGTTTTTTATTATCTTTTGCACAAGTTTACTGCCAACTAAAGACTTAAGGTATGAAGCCTAAATTAAATAATTTTGTTAACATTTTTAATATGAAGTTTGGAAGATGAGTCGTAGAAAAAATATACTGTACACCTAAAGCGGATTGTCCATACTTCCTCATGCGATATGGATATCATATAAACTCTTGTAGTGCAAACTACTATTATTTTACCATTAAATAAAGTTTATTAAATATAAACCATTTTATACCTAGCTGCTTGTCAGTTTTATAACAATTTTCCCAAAGGTTTCGTCGTCAAACGAATTTAATTAAACTGGTGAATGTCCATGCCGGCATTAAAAAAAGGGCTAAAAAAATTAAATTATTGTGGAAGTAGACCATGTAGAAAATTATGCTTTACTCTGTTTGATGAATAAAACGAAAAATTCGTAAAAGAAAAATATGCGGGTTCCAAATTTAAATCAAAATCCAATATAAAACAAAAAAAGAAAAATGCTAGTTTAGAAAAAAAAATTATGTGCTTAACCCTTTAATGCATTTGCTTTTGCGTAAATAATCACAACATTTATCCCAATGCTAGATGATTAACCACCAGTCATTTTTTTCTATAGTACTTACTTTAATCGACATTTCCTATAGTCATTCACTCTTGAAACTTTTTTTTTCGCTTGTGTTGGCGGAAGGGCCAGTATTCTTAGGCCTATAAGACCAATTGTATCCCCTATCATCTGGGCAATCATCTTGGTTTAGTGTAGGTTTTATATTTTAGTTAAGCTGTTAAATAATTTAGCATGCTTATAATTAAAAGTTATAGTTAAATAAGGTATACTAGCCTGAAGCTGAAGTTAATTTTTATTCTTTAATACAAACAATCAATTATTAAATGCAATTTAATAAAGTTTCATTATAACTGTTGACTTTTAATTTCGAACTCTGTAGAAATTTGATATTGCGGATTTATTATAAAATATGTATTATATCTTTTGATTGGGTTAATTTACGATAAACATACATTGAGATAAAAAAGCCATTTATTTCTTATTGGAATTCACATACTCTTTATACAACTGTTCAATACTATATGTGGCAACACCCCGCCTTCCCTCTGTAACACAACGAAACTTACTAGATCATTGTATAGTGGTAATGACATAGTCATGGCACGAATTGACAAATAAACACTTGGTTTTGTGGAGATACGTGCCCAATAAGTTAAAACAAATAGAAATTAAACCTACCTTAAAAATCCAACACTGGTACAAAATGTACGATATTAATAAATAAATCGTTACAAATCAAAGTTAAATCTACATTCGACATTTTACCGCATCACAAAAAACTACTTATTTATAGGAACGGACAGTTCGAACTTAATTTTAAGTAAATTTATTTGACCAAGTGCTACGAACAACCTGTCAAGGCGTTGTCTCGATGCATGCCCTAGATCAGGAATGGCAAACCATCGGCACGTGTGCCATTAGTGGCACCCAACCAAATAACTTGAGCACGGCATCAATTAAGGATTTTTTTGGAAAACAGCAACTTTTTTTTTTCTTGAAAGTCACTTAGGGAAAGGAGGAAGAGGTTTTTGGGGGCAGCGACCTTTTTATCAGAAGTCACTTCGTACGTCATGATCACATTAAACATGTTTTTGGGAAAAATGGCATGTTGTTGTAAAAAAGTTTGCCATTCCTATCCTAGATAGTTGCCATATACAGGGTGATTCCTAAGTAGATACTTCTTTTTTAGCTGTGTATAGAAGGCATTAAAATAAACAACTTTTTCAAATACCTTTTTTCAAAAAACTCAAAAATAGACGAGTTAGAGAGGTAAAAAATCTAAGTGCGGGTCTGGTCATACAAACATTGACCGCTATAGTTTCTGTTGTTTTACTTATCTCTTATTAGTCTGATTCATACGGGTGTTCAGCAATATGCTGCGGTGTATTTTTTTGAAGCAAGTTAATTTTAAATTGTATGATACGTAAAAATGGTAATATTTCAAAACAATGGATATGGTGGTAATTTACTGTGAGTGTCGATGTTTCTTCGAGATTATACGGAGAACGCTTTCACTTGCGGGCTCATCCTACACCGAGAAGTTTTCTTAATGTTATTCAACAGGCAAGTTAGGCAGAACCGTATTTGATTCGTAGTGTAAAAAATGAATGTAAGTACTTTATTTTTGAGTTTTTAGAAAAAAGGCATTTGAAAATGTTGTTTATTTTAATGCCTTCTATACGCAGCTAAAAAAGAAGTATCAACTTAGGAATCACCCTGTATAATAATATGTATTTGTTAAATAAAATGACACGTAAATTTTTAATTACCAATGAATAAAGAAACTTTTAAATTAAAGAAAGAATAGAAAATGCATTAAATATATCCATTTTAAAATATCTGCTTTTAGTTTAATCGCATACCTCTATTACTCTGCATTGCATCACGACTCCAGGAAAACAATATGACCCAAATGTGAATTCAATATGTGCGCACAATGTGGCCGCTTTGAAAAAGTTTCAAGTGAATGGTTCTATACGAGCATAAGAAAATAATAAATGGATTTTAGCAAACTTTTTCAACTCAGAAAATATAACTTGGGATTTAGTTTAATAAATCAAGCCTATGCGGGATGGTCGGAATTCAATGCTGGGCATGAAAGGTAATAATATTATTATCTAATAAGTAATAGGAAAACATCAAAGAAATAACAAATCAATAATTGTTTATTATCCCTAAGAATGCTGTCAATAAATGAGGTCAGTTAACGCAATCCCCTGTACAGATTCTTATGACATGAATTGAGGAGCAACTGTGCAAAACGCATTAAATCCATAATATGTTGTTTTAAATAAAACTTTAAAAACTAGCAAAGTAAGTTAGAAGAAAAACTAAGATTTTCATGTGGCGCAGAATGATTTATGTAATAGGATTAAAAAGGAATATTTCCTTTTTTAATCTAAATTTTCCATTTTCAAGACAATATGGTATATTTTTTAGTGGATTTATGCCATTTTGTTTAACCAGAATGTGGATTTATGCCATTTTGCTAGGTTAGTATGGATTTATTCCTTTTTGCTTACTTCTTGTTTGGATTTATTGCGTTTTGCTTGAAGTAATTAAGTTTACATTATTTTATTAATTATATATATAAGATTATTGAAATAAAAGAATGCAAACGCTTTAAACAGAAATGAATATTCTTTTTTTGGATTTATTTTACTTTGCTTAAATGCGAATTGGATTTATTGCACTTTGCTTAAACGTGCATTGGAATTATTCCGTTTTGCTTAGCTGAGTGTTTTTAATATGGCTATTTCTAATTGATTTATCGTGCTTTAATCAAACTGGGTTGTTCTAAATGATAGATTGACTAAAAAGCACTATATTTTTATATTAACCTTGAAAATTATAAAAAATGGATTTAATGCGTTTTGCACAGTTGTTCCTCAATTGTTGTATTAAAAAGAAATTAACACCTAATTAAAAATCTACCGGTTTATTATAAAAAGGCTTATTACTAGAACTACTCCGAACACCTACAATAATTTGAATTTCTGACAGGTTCAAATTCAATACATTTAATACCAACAAATACGTTCATTTATAATAAGGACTCCTACTCCCGACTACCTGTTTGATGGTTCACAGAATAAGTAGTTACCATTCCTAAACACAGTAGCGTAGCGACAGAAATTATTTTCTTATTATTTTTTGGCCTGAGAGTTTGCTTTTTTTGTGATATATGCATGTTTATACAGTATTTTTGGTCTCGATTTAGCAGGGTTTGGCATAACAGCCAGTATACTTAGGCCTAAGAGACACATTGTGTATTGTCTGGGTAATGTCAGTCAGATGGAACTTACAGCTTAGCATGGAATCCGAACCACGTGTAATCTAGTTATCCTTCCTTGTTACTTCCACAGATGTCCACGGTACCCTTTTCGGTCTAGATATTAGGAATAACAAGTAGCATACTATATGTTATTTTATTACTAGGTTTATATAGGTACTCATAGAATACACTTACTAACATGAGAACGGCTTAAAACAAATCAATCAAATTTAGAACGTCATAATTAAATAATAATAATAATAATAATAATAATAATAATAATAATAATAATAATAATTATAAAAATAATAAAAACAGGTGAAATGTAAAATATGAATATGTATATTTTACGTCTAACTATTAAACAACGGAAATTAATAAAATTATAAATGGATATATTAGAGGCAGAGTGGTGATGTGAATAACAAAAAAAAATAGCGACCCATATTCAAAACTTGTAACTATTCACTAAAATATATAGTGGTTTCTTACCTTTTTATGAAATTTTTGATATTAAGTTATAAAAGCATGAAAAATAAATTTTCAAACCACCTGAAAATTCCTTATACAATAAGGTTGCATTTCGTCTAACACATAAAGATAATGAAATACGAATTAGATTGCATAGTTTTACCAAGAAATAAAAACCCTACATTGGTAGGATGTGTTTGCTATTACCTGACTAGTAAGAAAGTCTGTGTTCTTACAATTAATTTATAAGTATACTAATTATAGAAACTTAAAATTGCTGAATACAACTGTACTGTGTAGTGTTAAGTAATCCTGTGCTAATGTTTTAAAGCATATATCATTTCTTAACCTTTTTTAAAATAATTTTATGAAGACTTAAATTTTATTTAGAAAATTTGGCGTTACTAAAAAAAATCAACTTCTTAAATTAGCACGAGAAACATTTGCAATGGGTAAGCCAAGCTCAAGTTACATTTAAAATTACCAACGCCTAATTATTTTAGGAGTTTCCGGCAACTCTCCTGAAAATCAATAGAAAAGTACAACCGAAAACTTAAAGTTAGCGAAATAGGAGCGAAAACTAGAGAGCTCTTGAGTCATTAGTCGAGCCGTGGAAGTCGTTTGGCCCGATCGTTTTCCTCCTCAAATTTAAACGTGATAATGAGATAAAGTTTGAAAGGGAGTTGTTTTAGAGAGAAAAATAAAGTTAAGTTTAACTCTGTAGACAGCTCTTCTTTGAGTAGATGAATAGCGGCATGGTAACGAGACAGATTTGTCAAGGTTATTTATTTTCTAAAAAGTATATTTCTATATTAAAACTGAAAATATTTAAAACGCGTTTTTTGTGAAACAAAATATTTTATTAATAATCTATATTATATTGAAAATTATTTTATCCTCAATATTTTGGAGTTACTATAAAACATAGCCTAATGGCCTATTTTTCCAATTGGTCCAGTAGGCCTGCCCCACTGCCTCAACTGCGGAACTTTATGGTTTCTGGCAAAATATGATATTTATAATTTTAAAAATAATTATTATATGGAGAGTTTTTATTTCGAATTCATTCAAGAATAAAAATTCAACTTTAAAAGAAATGTATCCAAATTTATCTTATTAACTTAAAAATATTACTAAATAAAAATAGCCCCACAAAGGAAAACGAACGGATAAAAGGGCCCGACAACCTTTGTGCCGATGACTAGTCTAGCAGGCGTGAGAGAGAGAAAGAGAGAGAGAGAAAATCTCGAATTGTTCTTTGCACTATATCGGCTTCTTTATATGCCATATTTATTTGAGAAGTTTTTTTAAATTCTTTTTTACATTTATTTTCATAGTACAAACCTATTTAAAGGCTGTTCTAGGCTTAAAAACTACTAACTATAATTATTTTTGTGCTAATTCATTTTCTGTATATTATTGAATCAGAGGTGGAAAAATATCGATAGTGACTATAGCCATAGTGTAATTTTGAAAAAACGAATGGTACCGTTACCATGAAATACGCAGTATATAAAAATTTCTTGTCAGTTGTCGCCACCAAGTTTGTGTGGAAAAGTGTTAAAATTTGGAGACCATGCCATTGAATATATTAATGAGAATATTTTGGAGAGTATGCCTGTCAACACGAAACCCAAAATACCCCGATAATTCTGCATTTATGCGTGTTGTCTCAAAAAACTGCACTCGGTTATTTTCATTTTCTCCTTGAAATAAAAGAGCCCGGCGCCTCGGAGATACTATTCACCCTGTATTAGATGTGTTCTTTCTTCGCTTTTTTCCGAATTCTAGTTGTACCTTATTTAAGTTTCTGTTTGAAGGTTGGAGACAATGATGTTTCTTAAATGATAGAAGAGTTTTGGACTTGCATTGTCTTTATTTGTTTTACATCACATCACATGAGATAAAACAAATAAAGACAATGCAAGTCCAAAACTCTTCTATTATTCAAGTGTGTTAAACAAAAAATTTGCATATCCATTTTAATAACGAAAATAGCGGTGTAGAAGGTTATAAATAAAACTGAAATATAAATTCCCAAAATCACTATAACTTTAATATGTCGCATGTCAAAACTTTTACACCCACTGAAATATATTAAGTTAAATATATTTATTATTATTAATATAACCACATCTAGAATCCTGCAAATTGTAATATGTCACTAAGTAATAGTCAAGGGAAACCCCAATCTGTCACACATTAGTTTTTGTAATTTAGACTCATAGGCTGTAGCGGTATTATCAGAATGGCGGAAATCTCAAAACGTTCTATCAATGGCGTATTGTGGTAAATTTTAAAAACTAAAAAATTATTGGGCCCTGACCGGCACCAATAAATTTTATAATCAAAAATACTATGAAAAATTATTTGGCACTAGCCCGAACCGTTTCATTTCCTTTGTCTATCTATGGTTAATGCGTGCATTTCTCATTAGCTTGAAGTAATAATAAGTACCTTAATAATAATCATAAAAAAGGAAGACACGGTTGTTTTGTCCAGAGAATTTACCAGATACGTATAAGAGGTAACGTTACGTCTGATTTTCTTGACAGTGTGCGTTAATGCCCAAGTTTATAAAGTTCTTTTAAACCTAAGTTTATACCTAGGTTTAAACTAAAAGATAATTTTAAATGCGTGGAAATTTGAGAAATGGTTGACTTATAATATGGGATTGACAGCAAAATTTAATTTAAGATTAATCAACCTGGTCATAACTTGCTATGCTATATTATATTATATTAAGTTATGACGATAAATCACCTTTAATTGGAACCTTGTTTTCAATCCCACATTATAAATTGACCATTTTTGACATTTCTTCGATTTTAACTGAGGTCCAGTTTAAATCGACTTTATTAAATTGGGCAAAAGAAAATCTACGATTTAAACCAGTCCAGCATAAATCAAAGAAATTTTAAAAATGGTAATTTTATAATGTGGGATTGACAACAAAGCTCTTGCTAAGAGTGATTTTCAGTCATAACTTAATAGAATGTAACATAACGTTACAAGGTTGGACAAAATGTCAGCTATTACAAAAGGCATCTTACCAAATGTATTTATACCTGGAGGTTGCATAATTTTAAAATAATCTTGGTGTTTCAGTATTAGAAGATCTATGTCCCGAGCGACAGAAGAGTCCCGGACTTGAATTATTTTATTTGTTTTGAGTCACAACGTTTCAACTGGTAAGTATCTCTAGTTCTGGTGAATACTGAAGATACTAACCAGTTGAAACACTGTGATTGAAAAAAAATAAAGACAATGCAAGTCCGGGACTCTTCTGTCGTTCTGAATAACGTAACAAGTTCTGACCAGGTTGATTACTTCTATATTGAATTCTGCTATTACTCCCATATTATAAATCGACCATTTCTGACATTTCTACGATTTTCGAATTATTCTTCAGTATAAACCTAGGTTTAACTTAGGTTTAAGAGGACTTAATAAAATTGGGCCTAAATACGAAAAGATCCGTTAAAAGTTATTGTAATAATACACGAAATCAATGAAGTTTAACTGGTTGGATGGATTATAAACTTAATACCTAAATAATAAATCACATAAGAAGAACGTGTAGCTTTATGGAAGACCTGCCATTGAATTTGATATCGGCCTATTGAAATAACGACTCTAATGACTCTATTAAAAGCAGGCCAGTCTAATTATTTTGTGCGAAAGATCGACAAAAATAACTTTTCGCCAAAGAGCAAAAATAGCAGCGTTCATTTAAAATATTCCAAGTCATTAGTTACGGCAAAGAAGTCCTTTTCCTTAATCACTTTCATTGTGCAGAGTTTCAAAAATGAGTTATTTTAGGCAGAAAAATACGCTTTAATTTAGGGTACATCTATTTAGTAGAGTTATTTGTATTGGTAAGTTAGATTTGATTAAAAGATTCTGGTATATTATTTGATGTAATATATTAGACGTGTCGATTTCTGGAATTTTGTGAAACGTACTAGTGAATCAAATCAAAAGAGAAAGCATAATTTGCAAATATTTTATTCGATATAATACTCTAGTGAGTACCACAACACGAAGGTATTACAGGGAACGGATAAGCCGATGAACTTGCAAGAAAAGGCTCAGAAAACACATCCATTGGTCCAAAACCGGCCCTTGAAGAGTCTAGGTGCACAGTACAAGATCTCATAAAGCAATGAATCAGGAGTAAATACAAAATTAACTAGAACAACAGACAGGGATTACACTACAGCAAATGATTCATAGGGTATCCAGACCCGAGACTAACAAAACGCTACGTCAAATAAATAGGAATCAGCTGAGAACTATACAGGGCTTCTCACAGGACACATAACTGTCAAGACTTATCTGCCCATAATGCAACTGACTGGATGGGACTATTAAATAGGGTAAACACAAGGAGTCAAGTCTGACATAAGTGCATCCGGCACATGATCGGGCCCCGAAAATAATGGCAGATGACCTCCGAAAAGAGTAACCAGTACAAAATGTCAGCTATTACAGAAGACATTTTACCAAGTGTATTTATACCTGGAGGTTGCATAATTTTAAAGTAATTTTGGTGCTTCAGTATTAGAAGGTATACGTTGGGTCGTTTAAAGATTTTTAACATTATTAACTAACGATTACGATTGAAAATCTTTTTGCAAACCAAGATTAACGTAATGGATTTTATAATGTATAATATACAGGGTGTTTTTTAATTGAGTGCCGATACTTAAGGTTGTGAGGTGGGTGATTTTAAGAAAAAAAGGTTATATTAACATATGTCCTAAAGCTCTTCATTTTTGAGCTACAGGGTATTTTTTTAAAAATATATTTTTTTTTATCATAATTATTATATCTTTGAACTGAATATTTTTAAAGAAAAAAATGGTACGCCACTAATTTTTCTAAAAACCAAACTTATATTTAAAATCCTTATTTATTTTGGAGCAAATTTGGTCCATAGACTGACTTTCGTATGATGCACCCTTTTTGCATAGAAAAATAAAAACCAAAAAAACAATTTTTTTCTTCGGTTCATTGAGACTGTTTTCGATATTTTGTTGAAAAAAAAATGAAGAGCTTTAGGACATATGTTAATATTAACTTTTCTTCTTCAAATCACCCAAGGATTCACAATCTTAGGTATCGGCACTCAATTAAAAAACAACCTGTATACAATTTTGTGATAGATCCTGTCCATGCCATTTTTTAAGTCAAAAATTCTTATAATTGAGAGTGTTTCTTATTTTTCATATATATTGTCATTTTAATCAGTTCTTCTCTGCGATAATCCCCAGGAATACCAATAATAATGGCAACGAAAAATAATAAAATGTGATTATATTACTTTCGTCATTCGGAACTTCGAATCCGAAGTTTTCAAAATATTTTCATTGATTGATTTTTTTTAAATATTCCTGATCTATTTAGTCTTTGCTGCTCTATTTAAGAGATGCAATTAACTATAGGTTGAAATAAACACTGATTTATAATTTTTAAAGTAGCCTTTAGCATGAAATATTCTGACTATCTTCTCGATCAGGAGGAAATACACGGGCGTTCATGTGTCAATACATTAACGCACAACCAGTAACGTGCAAACAAAAACTAGCGGGTATGTGTATTTTTTCGTCGCGAACATATATGCGCATTCAAGAAGTGTGTCGTTCTTCTTTAACGATGAATGGGCGCTTATATGCGACTGTGTATGAGCCCGGCAAACATCTTTGTTGTTAATTTTAAAATTTAAAAAGTTGTGGTTTATCTGGCGTATATTGTTTTTTGTAATTAAAACTTTGTTAAAATGTAAGTGGAAAAATTTATTCACAAAATAAAAAATTTATAACGGAACCGCGGGCTAAAATATTATTCAAGATAGTGAAATCTTCTATATTTTAACATTTTGCTTTGTAAGAAAAATAACATATCCAGAAAATTTACTCGGGTATCTGAAAAAAATACATCGCAAGCGAAAAATTTAGAAAATTTTTAAATAAATTCAAATAATTAGGAATACAATCAAAATTTTTGTAAAAAATATCTATACCGCAACGGTATTTTTGTAAGAGATAAAATTTTTTTGATTGGCCATTCTTTGCTCCTTTTAGAACGGACCATTTTTTCTCTTATATTCTAGTTTTTTTAACAAGCATAGCACACGCCACTGCCACCACACACTTCTTCCGACATTGTTATCAACGACTTGTATGACCGTGTCTGCCCATTGTCCATACAAAACTGTTATTTTGTCGTAAAACATCTCTACCCGCGTATGCCCAAATTAACTTTACGTTGATGTGATGAATGCGCCCTGATGTACTAACACATGAACGCCCATGAATGATGCTCTGATGATTTTAACACTTTTATTTATATAATATATTATATTTAATTTTCTAAAAAATGTATCTTTTTTCACCCCGAAAGTCATTAGACGAAACTACTTGGAAAGCAAAGCTATGCCTAAATTCCCTTTGAAATGGGTCAGTTAAAATATGGGGTGCCTAATTCTATTAAGAGAATCAGCAAAATGGCTAGAAAATCAATACCAGAAACTTTTCGTAGTCGAACCGAAAACTTGGAACAAGCAAATATATGATCTTTGGTCGGGGCTTCTCCTGCATTAGTGAAAACCGAAAGCGAATTTCGGTCAGTCATTCTGCTTCTTGTTCAAATTTTAAACTGAATAATGACATCGACTTTTTAATGCTGACAAGTATGGCGTTCAAACAAATCTAAGTGAGATGTTTTGGAAACTTTAAACCATACATTTACCGATTTCGTAAACGTAAATTACGAGACATATGTTGCTGGTAATGAGAATAACTATTTATTTATAGTAAAAATAATCTCCAAATAAGAAAATGGACAATTAAAAAATGTAATATTATGTATATTTTCACACAAATCTTGCTTGCTAAAAAGTTTAAGCATATTTAAACTTTTTTTAATTATTAATTAATACTTTAACCAGCCTCTAACACACTCTTCCTTGAGGTTAAATTTGTATACTCAATTAGTTATTTAAAACATTATTCAATTTTGAGGTAGTTACCATCTTGTAAAAATGATAAACGGTTACAAGAGGTTGTCTTGAATATGCAAATATATTTATATTGCCAAGATAAAACTAAAATATTTTGATGTGAATAGTTTTTTTGTAATATAAAGATAGCTTAACTGTGTTAAAAGTTTAGAGCACGCTGACTGGATAATTAATAATACTTTATTTTAGCAGAATAGAGGCGAAAATTTAAAGTAAAAATAAAAGAGTTTGCTAGAGCTCTCCCGGCTTATTAAAACCGTCAAGAATGCTTCTTTGCTGAATCGATATCTTTCTTGTCCAAATTTAAACGTGATAATATTATAAGGTTTTTAAAATCATTGTTTAACACAAGAATAATGTTTGATATTAACTTTTCTCGAGAAGAAACTTATGGTAATCGTGAAAAAATATTAAAATAATATGAGATGTTGATCTTTTAGGGTCTTTATATCATAAAAAACATGTTTTTTATTTTCGTTGGTCTATCTATTTATCTATCTATTCATCTGTTAGTTTATATACATTTTTGCTCTAATTTATAGAGATCGATTATCCCTGCCAAAAACCTATGTATCCAAGTTAATTCTGTGTAATACACAGATTATGTTATAATTTTTCAATAATGTACTCCACCACTGAAGTTACTGTTCAGTTTCAATGGCAATCTCACCTAACGTTTCTCATTTCGTCACTTTAAAATACCCTTTATCAACCATTCTCCCATCTTTATCTATAGAACTTGAAAGTATGTTTTTCTCCCCTACTTCTATGGAAGTCACTTTTCTCTAATAAATTAACTTCCTCAAAAGCTCTATGAGGGTGTCACTCACAACTTCCTACTATCTATTCCAACATACGTTATATTTCTCCTGAAGATGAACATTTATACGTTTGAAACATGTAGAGTACAATAAAATTAAGATAAAGTAGTAGAGTTGAGTGTCCGTATAATTAAATAGAAAATAAGGTTTTTTAGCGGCAGGCGGACAAAGTAGTGCATCTATCTTTTGCATTGAGTACACAGGGACGCCAAAGGTAATGGGTTCCCTTTGTCCGCCTGCCGCTGAAAAACCTTCTTTTCTATTTAATTATACGGGCACTAAACTCTACTACTTTATTTTAAAAACACGGCATTGTATTACGGGTTAGCAGCGCACAGTGGGCATACTGCAGCGCGAACTTATTTGAATCTACAAATCCGTGGCAAAATTGGGGGATGCGATAAATGTTGCCTATACTGGTGTGTTGGCCTAACGTATTTGGTTTATTGTTGCTTCGTCACGACTATCTTTTGCATTGAGTTGATTCCTATAGATGGCGTTACTGGGTTTTCATCGCGTTTTTATTTCTTAAAAATGCCTTGAAAGCATAGTCTCGCTGTACTGGGGGTCGCTTACAGGTTATAGCTTTCTGATGAGTTCTAATAAGAACGAAACAGCCTGTCATTGTCTACCTGTGCCCCAGGGAACCCATTACCTTTGGCGTCCCTGTGTACTCAATGCAAAAGATAGATGCACTACTTTGTCCGCCTGCCGCTAAAAAACCTTCTTTTCTAATAAAATTAAGGTTTCTTATTGAATATACATAGTAAAGGTTGCTCCCCATTTATAAAAAAATGTTTTTTAATAGCATTCAATTTTATTTTAAAGATATAAAAATTGCATGTTTTAAGTAAAATGCCCGCTATAATACAGACCGCAATCTGGATTTAGACATATCATATTTATCTAGTTTAACAGATAAATTAAAAAATCATGTAGAAACAATAACTCAACTGAAAAATCCACGACTTATAGTTTGGTTCTTTCAAGATCTATTCAACTTAAAAAATCTAAATACTTCACACTTAGAACTGCATCACCCGGATCTCATGTATATTATACAATTATTGATAAATCAAATTTTTGATTTGCTTAATATTTGTATATCGCTGTAAAAATATACAGCTTTGCCTTTTTGTTGAATATCACATCACAATTATTATACTGACTTAATAAAACTTTAAAAACAAACTCATCTAAAAAGCACGTTTCCATAACAAAATTTCAACAATAAGTTGGACCCAACGTATTCCTTTACCTCTCTAAATTTATATTTTTGCCCTTAGGAGTATGCATCCATGGATAGACTCAATTTGCGGTGACATATTCCATTTTCAGGGGCTCATAAATCTACGCAGCCAGGCACACCCGATAAATATGTATGAAATATGCCGACCATACAAAACCGGCTTCTTATAATACGATTTTCGCGTGCGCGTTCATAATTTCTTATGAAAATCATCCCTTCGGAAAGGACTGCCGAGTTAATATCTTCCTGAAAAGTCTTTTGTTCGCAATTCTGGTGCCAACATATCTAAATATATTATGGAATATTATGCCGCATAGTTTTTGTTAGAGCTGATGTCAAATCTGGTCAATTTTATCACTAGGATTTCTAGAAAAGTTTTCTTTCTAACCATGAAAGAAAAGACAATTTTTTAAATTATTTTATTATATAATATAATCTCCCTCTATTTTACAGCGCTGCTATTTTAATAGAAAATAGTGATTCTTGTTGAACTTCATATTAGGTATAATAGTTATTTATGGTACTAGTGTGTTATGTTGAAAATAAGTCACGCGAGAAAGATTTATACCACGAGGCCGTCTCAAGTGACTTAGGTAACATAACAGACAAGTGGCATACAATGTTTTATCCAACAAGTGGAAGAAATCGTTTTTTTATGAGATAATAATAATTAATAAGTTTTGAGAACATACCCTATAAATGTCAGAATAACTTGACAGTGCTTTTTTTACATTTTGGTCAAAGTTGGTTCATTGTTTGGTTGCCACGGGTATGTTTAAAATAGCAAATGTTTAAATAAATGTTGACACTTGTCAGTTTTTCCTGCAGAAAAGGGAAGCTTTTTTGAAGAAAAAAACCTATAGAAAACGGAGGAAACCGATGAAAATTACGTTCCTGAGGATGATATCCTTACGGAAACGGAAGAAGCAGCGATGCAGATTTTGCCAGAAAAGTCCCGAGATGCTTACGACAAGGAGTTCAAAATGTTTGAGTTTTGGATGAATTCACGGAAGATAAAAGGTATCGATGAAAATGTTCTATTGGCTTATTTTTTACATTTGCAAAAAAAAATAGTCCCATCGTCGCTATGGACCAAATACTCGATGCATCGCTCGACTATTCACCCTTATATAAAAAAAAAAGATATTTCAAAATATGGCAAACTAGCGAGCTTTTTGAAAAGCAAATCACAGGGACACAAACCAAAGAAATCCAAAACATTAGAACGACCTGAAAGAGAGAAGTTTTTGAACGAAGCTCCCGACGACGAGTACTTGTTGATGAAAGTGGCTTTGATATTGGGGATTAGCGGTGCTTGTAGATGCGATGAATTGGTCAATTTAAAAATAGAAAATATTCAAGATAAAGGGAAATATTTTTACGTAGTTTTGCCAAACACTAAAACCAAGAAATCGAGAAGTTTCACCATACTTGAAGAAGGATTTCCAGTCAACCCGATCAATTTGTGTAAAAATTCTGCTTGTAATAGTAATAAATAAATGGAATACTACTTTAAATGTAAACGTGAGTTATTTGATAGTTTACTTGTCTAAAATGACATTGATAATGGCAGTCATAACTGTCATGTGTTGGATCTTTTCGCAACTTATTATCGTCGGCAACAAGACGTTTTTTGATGTTCTTTTTTATAATTTATAAAGGAAGTTATTTGAAGCCAAATTTCGATAATTCGTCGGCGAAACAAAAGTAACCTCAGCGGTTAAAATTAATTGCGTTGTGAACAATCATGATAATTAGGAAATGGATAGTGATACTGACCTAAATTTACTGCTTTATGTCAAAGAAAATAAAGGTATACTTAGTATTCACCTGAAGACGCCTGGAGATGCTTCCTGGTTGAAACGTGATTCAAAACAAATAGAGACCATGCAAGTCCAAAACTCTACTGCCGTTCAAGAAATGTATACTTAGTACTAGGACGCTAGGAAACACCGTAGGAAAAAACATCACAGTACTACATTACGAGTTTTACAGAAGCACAATCTATCTCTATATAGATATATATTATATATTGTCTGTCTGTTGATATTTTTTAGTAGAAGTTTATAACAGTTATAGAATATGTATTTTTATTTACAACCTGTCCCTATTACCTTAACATTGACACAAAATGTCAATCTTTTATAGCTATTAATATAACGAGATTATTATGCGACTTATAATAGTCGAGGACATTACTAGGTGGCGAGGCAACAGCCGAGTCACCCGCAATGTCCGAGACGCTGTTAAATCGCTAATAATCGAGTTGTATTCAAAGCTTTATCGTATCAATGACAACGGCGATGCGAAAATAAAAACAAGGTTTTATGTCATTTCATTTTGGCATTTCAAAAAGTCATCATTAAAATTATGCAAGATTTTGATATTCCTGACGATATATTAGCTGCAGCCAACATTATAAGGTTGAACTTGCTTCCGGACAAATCTAAAATCCATTATGAAAAAGAATATCGGCAGTTTTGTGAGTGGCGAAACAAAGTACATGTTCAAGATGCAGAATTGCAGGCGTATTTCGCAAAACTCTCTGAGGAATACTCTGCTTCATTCTTATGGCCGAAATATTCCATGTTACGAGCGACTTTAGAACTGAAGGAAAGAGTGGAAATCGACAAATACGGCGCCTTAATACGTTTCATCAAAACGAAAAATATTTGATATAGAGCAAAAAAATCAAAAGTATTTACAAGAGAACAAGTCAACGAATTTGTGTGTTCTGCCTCAGACGAGAAGTTTTTAATGATGAAAGTCTTCAGAGGGCATACCTAAGATCGTGGACGTTAAAGACAAAGGTGTATCCATCAAATTTGAAAACTGTCAAAATATTGTTTTACATGTTCATGAAAAATAGTTCTAATATTATTTGGTATCTAACGTATTATGCTTTCGTAACTAACGTATTAAATTATGGTAACTAATGTATTATGAGTAACTAAGGTGTTATGTAGGTTCTAGTACGTTCATGATGTTAATAATTATTAATAAAGATATCATATAAAAATGACTTAATCTTCAATGATACGATAAATTATTTGTTTGCGTATATTTTATTAAATAACTCCTAAGTTACTAGGAAAATACACTTTAAATTGTACAAGGACATTTCTCTTATTGTATTCTATAAAAAGTTTTGAGTGCATTTTTGGGCTAAAATAAATACGGCAGCTAATATTTGACCACCTCGAAATTTACATGGGTATACGCCCGGTATACGCCTTTTACTATTTAGCTATTTCACCGAGTCCTAGTTTCAAGCGTCCTAAGACACCCCCCCCCCCCTTTTCTTACCCTGCTCTCGCGAAACTAATTGCTGTAGTATGCCACTAGACCATGGGCCCCACCAGTGATGTATTGTCGTGGTCCCCCAATACTTTTAATCCTTCTATGTATTTCGGCGTTATATTTATTTTTGGATAGATTACGCAACTTTGTAAATTTTATTTTTGGTTTTTATATAACCAGATTTTTTTTAGACCTTAGCACCTAGCCTAGTAAATTTTATGATTCTATTACCATTTATTTCATAACCTAAACTACTTTAGGATACAATTTTTTTCTTATGTAGCGTTGCGTAAAAGAATACATTTTTCGCCAATTTAAGAATTACGCCTATCTACCTTATTACAGTCGTAAATAAACTCGTCTGAAGAAAATGTTTTTTATAATATTTATGATAAAATATTACAGCTGCCTCTGCCCGTCTTTTTCAGCGAACGCCAACGCCCTTGTGAATATTTGATTAATATTACTGTCTTTGGCTTTAAATTTAAAGGTAACC
The DNA here is from genome assembly GCA_935413205.1 of Polydrusus cervinus. Lineage (NCBI taxonomy): Eukaryota > Metazoa > Arthropoda > Insecta > Coleoptera > Curculionidae > Polydrusus > Polydrusus cervinus. The sequence continues at coordinate 84,204,013 of OW284511.1, forward strand.
AAAATATACTGTTTGTCAGACGGGAATAAATGGTTATATAAACCAATGTGTGCAAATACAAATTAATTTAAAATGATATTAATCTTGGAATAACGAAAATATGGGATAATAATAATTTATATCCCTTGTTAAACGAGGATAAGTCCGAGGTATATGGAAATTAAGTTTTAACCCTTTATTTGAAAAAAATAATTTTTAAGATAGGAATAAAAGTCGGTCTAAACCACAATATCTGAAAAGAAAGATATTGTGGTTTAGACCGACTTTTATTCCTATCATATAATTATTAACCACTGTGAGTATGGACTACTTCTTGAATAATTTTTAACTTTTTTTTGTGGATGTTGAAAAAATAATAGAATTACACATTCAAGCATCGTAAATCTACAGTATGTCTCCGTGAGTTGGATCCATATGAAAAACTTTTTATTTTTCATTTTACGAAAAAAGGTATTTTTTATAAAAAGTTCTGCATGGTTTAAAACCTAAAATGCAACTATCAGATATTAAATTCTTCGAGGCGTATACGAGGTTTGTCAAAAAATATAAATTTTGCCCAAGAGCAAATTATCTTTATTTTTGACAATATCGAAAATTGTTATTAAAAAAAGTTGATTAGAACTAAAAACCACGTTCAAATATGGAATTACACTCATTTACGATGAAAAAATATTTTTTTTTTATTTTTTAATAATTTTTCTGCATTATTAATTAATTATGAATGAACAACTCTTGCAATCAAAACAATTTTTTTCTTCACAACTTAATAACACCATTTTTATGTACTTTCTAAATTTTAACGCGTTTTGACGGTCGTTGTCAATCATTTCTGGCTATCTACATTATATGTAACTACAGTTAAATTTGCATTGTTTTTGTACTTACACATACGTTTTAAAAAAGAAATAGTTATTTATTATACAAGGGAAAAAAGAATTAGATTTTAGCTCGAGGTTGTGTTGTCTCCCGAAGCGAAGCGGTGGGAGACAAAAAAGCGAGAGCTAAAATCTAATATTTTTCCCGTGTATAATACACTATTTTTTTCTGTGACGGGAAAAACGACGATATTATTACAATATATTAAAGTCAGAAAAGTATCGATGTGAAATTTGACTTTTTAAACTAGTAGGTAGGCTGTTTTACTTATAGCGACAATTGGACCTGCGTTTCTAAGGAAACCTTTAAAATAATCAAATATCTGTTAATTTAATATAAAAAGTAAGAACTTTTGTGGTTAATTAGTAGTTATATTAAATAATATAAAGTTTAAAATGTCTGATTCTGAGTTTTCTCTGACTCCACCGGAATTAGTAGAAGCAGCGAAAGTAGCGTCACAAAAATTATTGCCAGCTAAATCGCGCAAAATTTACGAAAACGCGTTTTCAAGATTTATGGAATGGAAGATCAACACATCAACAGTGTGGTCGAATTATTCAATGATTAAAAGTATGTTACAATCCAATAATAATGTAGACATTTCAAAATATTTCAAACTAATTACATTTCTAAAACAAAATGGGAAAGGTTACACACCCAAGAAATCTGCGATTTTTTCGAGTACAAATATTAGTGATTTTTTAAATAATGCTCCCGATGAAGTTTATTTAATGGTCAAGGTTGTTGTTTTACTTGCGATTGCAGGAGCTTGTCGAATTTGCGAAATCAGCCAGGTAACATTAGATGATATTGAAGATTCGGGAACGTTATTAATTGTGAAAATTAAGCAAACAAAGAATGATGTCAACAGGAGATTTGTAGTTACTGAAAAATATATTACATTTTACCGAATGTACATAGCCCTTCGTCCAACAGCAGCAAAGGATCGCCGCCTATTTTATGCATATCACAATGGAAAATGTATTAATCAAGTTGTGGGTAAAAATCAGTTTTATAAGGTACCCCAAACAGTAGCTAATTTTCTTCAACTTGAAAATGTTACCTTATACACGGGTCATTCATTTCGAAGATCGTCTGCTACACTTTTAGTTGAATCTGGGGGAGACTTGTTGACACTCAAGAAACATGGCGGTTGGAAGTCATCAACGGTCGCTGAAGGGTATGTTGATGAATCGGTAGCACACAGGACAGAAATAGCTAATAAAGTGTTTTGAACCTGTGGCAGTGCTGAAAGAACACCCGATTTGCGACCAGGTACATCAACGGCAGTTGTGTCCATGGCAGAAAATATAATTACAACACGAGAAAATTCGACTGTACCGAATAGTAAAATGAACATGTCATGTATGCAATGCACATTTAATAATTGTACTTTTTGATTTAAAGAAAATGTAACTTTTTGTATAATAAAATATTCTAAAATTAAATATCTACCTTCACTTATGTGTGTATATTATATCCGGGAAAAAAGTAATCACTTTTGTCCCGGGGAAAAAAGTAATCACATCACTTTTTTCCTGGGGAAAAAAGTAATTTCACAAAAAGCGACATTTTTTTACCTGTCAACAGAGATAAAATGTCAAACTTTTTTCCCGTCACAGAAAAAAAATATTTTTTTTAACTTAAATGGGTATAATTACATATTTGAACGTGGTTTTTAGTTCTGATCAACTTTTTTTTTTAATAACAATTTTCGATATTCTCAAAAATAAAGGTTTGGGCAAAATTCATATTTTTTGACAAACCTTGTATACATCTAGAAGAATTTAATATCTAATAGTTACATTTTAGGTTTTAGACCATGCAGAGCTTTTTATGAAGAATAACTTTTTTTCGTTAAATCATTTCTTTATATTTAAATTTTTATCCTTGTAATATCCGGCAATATTTCTGAGTATGTAGAGGACCAGGAGCGAAAAATTAATCATTTAACATTGACGATCATTTCTACGAACGCATTCATTGCCAATTAATCGTAAACTCGATCGCTGTATAGGCAACCCGTATAAGAATTTGGAAAGCAATGATTTTACATTACATTAACCGCTTATGGGAAGCAAAAGCACTGCTTTTACAAAGCGAGCGAGAGCCGGTAGGCAGTAAACTAGAAAGAGAACAAATACACGTGACTCTCTAGCTGAGCCTTCGTCGGCCCGCGTTAGTAAATTGCATTGGTGCCAATCTTCCAATTTTGTCGTAGTTTCAAAAAATACTACGCGTTCTCGATATAAAACATGTCAGGTTAGTTGTACCGTAAAATAAGAAGTACCTTTATGATGATTTAAAATAATTTTTGCTAATAAGTATGTTAAATTATAATTTACATAATAATTGACTTGGGGTTCAATCAAGTGGATGTTAGATTTAAAATCTGAATAAAAAACGAATGTGGATGAAATTAATTCATAATAATAATTCATATTAGTGTTTTCGCCCAGTGTTTACTTTTGCTATTAACGTCGCGTGTCGCCGTCGGTTGTCGAAAAAAAAATGGAGAAGTGGACATGTCCACGTACATGTACTTGAGGTAATGGCGATGTCAACTGTGTTGAAAAACGCCATCTGGTAGAACATAAAGAACGGCTATGAGAAAGTGTTTTTTTGTTTTTTCCTAAGTCAAAAATGAATGCGCAAAAAATTAAAAACCTAAACCCAAAATTTCGTTTTTTTTTCGGGTATCTCCGAAAGCATTAGGAATATTTACAATTTTCTTTCATCAAATTATTAAGCCACAAAATACGCAACTTTGCCTCAATTTTACCATCATCGTATCTCTTACAGTTTTCGAGATCCCCTTGGACGCACACGAATTTGTAGCACCCTGTATATTACTGTTAGCAACTTATGTGGCATCAAATAATAGCATCATCTATATTACAATATAAACACTTATAAAGCGGTTTCTTTTATAGACTGTGAGATATCTAGAAATTTTTTTATCGAACTTTTTAATACATACGCCCAAAATGCATTAAACCTTGTTACGACAAAAATATTTTAGGATAATATAAAATTTATAAACGTCCAAATTAAAAGAATACTTTTTTTAGCTTCATATACGTATATCGGGCAGAACTTTATATAATTTATGTATTATCCAAGACAATAACTATATATTATACTGTCATAACTTAAAACATTTACATAACGGTTTTTCCTTTACCAGCTTGTGACGGTTATATGTGCGTGACGGAAATGTATAATCAAAAAGAATATAAATTCTGCACGGCACCTTTCCTTACCACCACACGAAAAAGAAAAAAATGCTCCCACATGTAACCTAAATACCGTTATAAAAACATAAATGTAAATAAAGTTATAACTGTTTTTCTTACATATTTGAAAACATGATTTTTTTTTAGTTAGAACAAATAGGATCACTGTTGATTTAATATTATTTTTCCGGGTTTCTATATAACAATTTATAAAGCGCAGTTCTACTGTTAAAAGTAGAGCTACACTATTTTCCAAGATGTATTTATATATATTTTTAAATTCTTTTCTAGCAACGCCTTTAAAATGAGAGATTATTTTCCTAAATTTGATTGTGGAAAATCAAAATTATAATAGTAGAACCAGAATTCAGAATTTAAAAAAAATCAGCTAACACTGACATAAACTTAAAACTTTTAAATATCTTAAGTTCTGCTAGATCCATCTCCTGGTAACTTTACCAAGAAGATGGTTTCGAAAGAAATCATTGTTTCGAAAGAAACCATTGTTGAGGCAATTGTTTTCAAGGAAATTATGGTGAAGTTGCCAAGATATTGATACGGCGCCGACGAGCCTAAGACTAATATTTTAAATTTGCTATTTTATCAATTTAGTCAAATTATACATTTACGTACAAATAAATCCTTTTACTACTGCCGCGATATACCTACAACTACGTTGACGTATAATTAACCTCAAAGGGAAAAGTAAGATAACCAAGTCACGGTCTTAACAAATATATTAAATTGTGTATGGTTACACGTGTTTCACCCTTTCGGGTATCATCACACCTAAAACAAGAGACCCAACTACCAGATACACGAATAATTAAAAACACTAATTACCTAGAATTTTAAAAATTACGAAAAAACAGGCACTACATATTTAAACCTTAAAAATGTGTAAACAACAATAACAAAATGTCAGAGAGTAGTCGGGTCACTCGGATCAACAAATTCAGTGAAACGAATGCGACGGAATCACACTATGCTCAACTGCCTGAAAATGTGATAGAAGATGAGAGCTTAGCTAGTCAGTTCTGTGCATTAAAATTAACGAAAGGTGACCGTCTCGATGTCAACATCGGGTTATAAGCGAATGCAGACTTAGTCTCTGTGGTATTCGAATGTTTATACTTATTGACAAGGCTAAGATGTTCCTGTACTCTAGTGGATATCTTTCTACCCGATTGGCCGACATAAACCGCTGAGCAATCATCACAAGTTAAGGCATAAACACCAGATTTTGCAAAACGGTCCGTTTTGTCTTTGATTTTAACCAAGTGTTGTTTTAAAGTGTTAACCGTCTTAAACGCAATTGAAATATTTAGGTTTTAAAAAAACTTAGCTAGTTGTAAGGATATGCCTCCAAAAAATGTAAAACATTTAAACTTGTTTTTAATATCTATGGGTTTTGCATGTGTAATATGGTAAGACAACTTATATTTGTTAACGAATTTATAATAAAGTTTATTTATAGAATTAATTGGAAAACCATTATTAAGTGCGATTTGTTTAATTATGTTTAGTTCTTTATTAAACGCCTCTTTAGATAACGGCAAATTAAATAGTTTATAAAAGAAAGAATTGAAAGCAGCAAATTTATGTAAATAGGGTGAATTGGATGTGAACTGAATGATGTTATCTGTAGATGTTGGTTTTCTAAATACTTCAAAATTGATTTTGTTGTTATTTCTTATAAGTAAAAGATCTAAGAACGGTAGTTTTCCCTGTGTTTCCTTTTCTAGTGTGAACTCAATCTTATCATGTAAGGTATTTACAAACTTTAAAAAATTATTTAATTCAACCTCGCTGCCGTCCCACACCAAACAAATGTCGTCTACATATCTTTTGTATGCTCTGAGAATGGACTATTCATAATATTACTTTCTAAGTCATTCAAAAACACCTCGCTCAAGAAGGGGGAGAGACATGAGCCCATGGCCAAACCCGTAATTTGTCTAAAAAATTTGTCATTAAATTGAAAAAAAATTTGGTCAAGTAGTGTAGAGGAGTAAAATCAGATTATCGATTAAAATTTTAGGAAGATTTTTGTTCTCCAACAAACCTGTCACTTGGTCGACACATTCAGCCGGTGGAATGCTGGGAAACAAATTTTTGACATCTAGTGATATTAAAATGGCACCGTTTGGAACATAAATATTCTTTTCCCTTTGAACCTATATCCGGTCCCCCGGTCGACGATCCGATCGATCAAGTTGTCAAGATCCCACATTTTCTTCTGTTCTTTAATGACATGATGGACTGCTTTTCGCCAGTTCTCTGGTGTCACTTCCTTAATGGTTTGATCAAACCGTAGCTTAACGTCTTTTATTTTGAATGTCGTGTTGTGTCTTGCTACAAATCCTTTCACTTGCGCCCATATATGTAAGTTTTATAGGATTAGTTCGCAATGATATGGCGGTGTGCGCATCACAGTTACACTATGTTTTCAGCTATATCTTCCACGGTATATTTCATAAAACGATGTTTGTATAAATTTGCTATAGTTAATAATTTTTTCTTTATCAAATTATCGATTTTTTTTCTTTGGTTAGTTATCATAAATAATGTAATGCACAAGATTTACCTGCGCCTATGGCCGACACCGAAATTGATCCGAACTGGATGATATTTCACATTTTATTGCACTACACCTTTGTGAAATAGACTATAGTCCTCTGTATTGTTTCTCTGTATAGTTTTATAATCACAGCAATGTGGCGATTTGTAACAATTGCAACCAAAACACAATAGACCCAGATATAAAATATTTTGGGATTCCAAAAATAAGGATATGGCAAAACAATGGATTATTGCTTGCTAAATGGGTGACCAAATCAATTTAATGAATGGTAAGTAAAAACTTCTATTGTAATTACCTTCTAAAAGAAGTAGCTGAGATAAATTAAGGACAAATTAAAGAATAAATTATCAATACCTAGTAGGGTCTTATTTAAAAATCGAAAGTATATGTCACTTCCAGTAGTTCCATAAACTTAAGTAACCTGTAAAAAAATCAGTTTTATATCGTATACAAATTCTTTCATTTCATTACCTTCAAAGACAAAAAGGTTAGAGAGCTGGGCCCTATTTGCGGTTATATGTATATATTTTTCTTCGCTGTTGCACTTACACTTTTTATGCATTGTTAATCCATCTTTACTATTCTGCGTTGTTTCAATATTTACATAAGAGCATGCCGCATTTTAATTATTCAAGAAGAATATTGACAGTCGAAATCTATTTTTGTTACTGGTATTTTTTGGTTATTTTGCGTGCATTAGACATTCTCGTTTGATGTCTTTTGTCTGTGTGTATCTGTAAAGTGCAATAAAAAAGAAATGATATATTTTAAGCTTATCAGGCGGGTTTGAATTAATTTTGTTTTATTTTCTACGAATTATTTTATAAAGGCATGGAATTTAACTTCTTTTTTATACTTGTTTTTAAGCTGATTTCAAAAAAGGACAAGGTCATTAATTTGACCCATATTTGAATTTAACGAGTCTCTTACAAAATAACTTGAAACAGAATTTTAATAATGTGGCTTTCACGTACTAGCCGATTTAGACTAAAACAGTAAGTTATTTTCGTAGTAATTTTGTGTAGATTCATGCAAATGTCGTTGGTTGAAACCTTGAATTATTTTAATAAAACTAAAGTAAAATAGAGTTAAAAATGTATTTGTGATGCTAGATATTCAGAATATAAAATCTATCTGCGATTTTAAATATTTAGGATACATACATAGGAAGCTGTCATTGTGTATGCCCTTTTTTTTATTTGTTATAATAGAATTAAGGACCTGCTCCTCTAATAAACTCAAATACCAATTTAATATAGTAGAGTACTAATTATAATCCCTTAAGGCAATGAAAAAATTGAGATTATATTTATAGACATTATCTAGGGTTGGTATTAATTTTTTTTTAAATATTTTTTGCCTATAATATTTGTTGTTGCCTAAAATTTTGGCATATTTCAACAGCGAGCTTTTTACATACAGAAAGTTCTTCGTTATGGACCAACTCACCTATGACGTTGACTACCATTTTACGGAAATGAATAGATATAAGCAAATTTTCTAGTATTATTCCCTTTCTCGAGTCGGAAGGATATCCAATCCCAAAAAATTCTTACTTTACTTTAAAGAACATATGGAAAAGTTCTATCTAACAACGAATACTAAAAGAGCATATATTTAATTAGGTAAGACTGTAATTATTATGCGTTTTAAAAAATATCTGTAAATTGGATTTTGTTTTAGGTTGTTCTCATTCTTAGTCTTTCTTAAGAATGCAAACTACACGAGTAGCTACATTTATTGATAACATCTGTCAAAAATTTCGAATTGCATATTGTGGTTGTACTAGAAGATACAAAAACCGATAGAATTTTTGTTTTCGTATCAGCATAATTAAATGACACGAATTTACTTAAAAAATTAAAAGAATACATCTCGCACGTCCAACCATCCAAAAATCTGATAATTTTGAATCAAAATTTTTGATAAAACTGCGCTGCTTCTGTGCCTGCTCAAAATTTAAGCCGGTTTTTTCGCTTATTTTTCCAGTAGACACCACGCATAAAAATTTGACAACTTAGCAATAAACGATAAATATTTTTTTAAGCCCAAGCAATACACAACCCCTCATGGCAGTTATAGATTACTGGAACTGACCATTAAAATAAACCAAAAATCACGTCATTTTACCAAGGGTAAACACCAGCCCCAGCCTTGTTGACGAAACCTCACTACCAATAGTGAGAAGAACAATATACTAGGTATAGATTGTAATATTCTTGTATTATAAGTTGTATGTAGTAAAATAGTAAAATGCTGATATATATGTAAGAAAATAGAGAACAATAAAGATATTTTAAAATCAAATCAAATCCAACCGGGGCATTCCACAGCAAGTTTTTCCTTAACTATACAAAAAAGAAAGGTACCAGACAATCAGTAGGAAGATAGGAAACGTGTAGGTACGTGATCTAATATTTAGATCTACGAAACTCTTCTAATACAGAGCATTGCTTCAAGCGCTCATCAGCTACTGTATTGGCCAATAGGGGAGTGAATAAGAAATAAATTAAAAAGAGTGAATGTTGACAGTCTTCGATAGTAGATAGCGAAAGCTACATTAAAGAGTTTGGAAATTGACAAAAAAAAGTGTGCGGAGAAGGTTCTAGTGGAGAGCTTTCCATATCAATTGCTTTGCAAGTAAAAAACCTAACGAATTATAATATTATAATCCAAGTTGTGCAATTAATATTAATAATAATTATCATTCTCAAAATTAACCTTAATTTTATTAGAATGGATCGTAATATAATAATAAGACCGCGGCAGTCAGTGGCTCTATGGTGAGTTACTGATATTCGACCGTAGCGGTCCGGGTTCGATCTCCGGAATGGGCATACGCTTAATAAAAACTATGCTCGGAACTTATGTGGATAAAAGAATGCACTATGCTGCTATTCTAATATTGAGAGCTAGAGACAGGGGCGCCGAGGACCTCTGGGGGAGTAAAAAGGATAAACTAGTGTAAACACGTGGTTCGGATTCCACGCTAAGCTGTAGGTCCCGTCTGGCTGACATTACCTAGGTGATAGGGAATACAATGGGCCTTATAGGTCTAAGTATACTGGCTCTTCCGCCAACCCCAGTAATAAAAAAAAATGTATAAAAATAAATACCGTATAGATAGCTCAAATGTATGTATTTTTCAGTAATTTGAATAAAAACATTTAAATTATTTATAGACGCACTACTCTGTCCGCTTGCCGCTAAGCTTCTTTTCTTTATTTACATTATTTTAATTTATACTATTGGTACTATTAAGTATCCTTTTCTGTCCGCTAAATAGTATAATATGCTAATTTAGTTTACAAACTACAAGTCTTGATTGAATAATACTTCAAGTAATTAAGATACTATTTCTGAGTACTATAAATTCGTTGTGGAATACCGTATATATTATCAAAATTTATTGATTCGATTTCCAATTGAGCTTGCAATTGAACAGGCTGCATAGTGGCATGAACATTTATCAGTGGTGTCATTTCAAATATATGCATTTGGAGGGTGCATTCATTACATACATAGTACAAATATTTTAATCAATCGTTTCATGAAACTAATAGATCTTACAGTTTACATAACGTTGTATGATTTCAATGCATACATTTAATAAGTTGATTAGTAAAAATTAGATTAGCGCAGTGGAGACGTCCTCGCATTGCAAGTGGAAGTTTTCCTGTTCGATCCCACCTACTTTGACATGTTTATTTATTAGAACTACATGAATACGTCATCATACTAAAGGGTACAACCAATACAAACAAATTCTCTATAGTAAACAATAAGAAATTTTACATTTTCAAAAAGTTTTCGATAAAAACGAAGTAATAGTGGAACAGGAGGTTGTTACACTTTTTACTATTTAAAGAGTTTTTTATTAAGCAGTGCTGGTTCAGTGGTATAGTTACCTGTATTCGACCATGGCGTACCAATTTCGAGGCTATGCCAGAGCATAACTTAATGGAGTATATTACTGATCATTTTTAATATCGAGACCGAGAGAGATATGGCTAACCTCTGAGGTCATAGTGCACACACGTGATTGAAGTGGAATGGAAATTCCACTTCAACAAATACACAGCCGCTACAAACCTTTGACATTATTTAGGCGATAGGAGATACAATCGGCGTAAGAAAAATGGCTTTTTCGTCAACCAAATCACAACAAAATAGTGACTAAATTTTACAGTACATAACTCATTCGCTAGTCTTACTTAGTGACTGTTACCTTTTTTTTTTTTTTTTTTTTTTTTTTTTTATGACAAAACACCTGCACTGTAGGAAAAATCCTTTAAGGCGCTCTGGGAGCGGTGCGAGTGCGAAAAAAGCGATTAACGTTGGTCTTGAAATGTTGAAGATTGTATTCATTGGGAAACACGACTTCAGGAAGATCATTCCACAAAGATGACGTTCTCCAGATGAAAGAATTCTTGAACAATGAAGTTCGAGGAGTACTAAGCTGAACAACATATGGATGAGCGGCAGTGGTTCGCCGTGTATTTCTGTTTTGCATTGCTCTAGGTGGAATCAAGTGGGCAATGTCAGTCGAACACCTGCCATGGAAATATCTGTAAAAGAGAGCCAAATCACCAACCTGTCTTCGATGCTCCAGGCTATCGAGGGTCTTGGTCAGCTCGGGGTCGCCGATCAGACGAACGGCTCTCCTTTGAATGGAATCCAGTAGCCGAAGGGTGTGCTTGGGTGCAGAGCTCCAGACATGAGAGCAATATTTTAATGATGGTCGAATCTGGGCTTTGTAGAGTGTCAAAAGTTGATGAGGTGTGTACAACCTTTTGGTGCGGAAAAGTACACCAAGTTTCTGTGCAGCTGTTTTGGCAATTGCGGCAACGTGATCATGCCAAGACATATTACCTCCCAGATTGACCCCTAGCAAATTAATAGACGGTGCCAGGGGAATTGCGTGTCCTGCCATGACTATATCCGGTTCTGCAATGTTAACCTTTTTGAAGAAGACTGCTGCCTGGGTTTTCTTAGCATTAAATTCGACTTGGTTACTGTCACCCCAAGCCAAAATTTCTTCCAGGTCATTGTTGAGGCGCAAAACTTCATGCTGCCTGCGAAGATGTGCGTCGGCAGCGGATGTTTGGGGAGTCAAGGTAAAAGATGAGACAAGTGTGCTGTCATCAGCAAAGCTATAAATTGGATTTTGGGTTTTTACTAAAAGGTCGTTAATATACAGTAAAAAGAGGGTAGGCGACAATATGGACCCTTGAGGAACACCGGCATTGATGGTGAAGGTGTCTGAGAGAAACCCGTCAATCGCCACTTGCAGAGAACGGTTCTTAAGGAAGCTGGTTAACCATAAACAAAATCAATTAGGCATACCGTAGGAGCGCAATTTACTTAGAAGCCCATCGTGCCAAACACGATCAAAAGCCCTAGAGATGTCCAGTGCAACAGCCCGGGATTCTCCATGATGTTCGATGGTGTTACTCCAAAGATGGGTGACATATGCCAGAAGGTCACCTGTTGATCTGGACTTACGAAAACCGTATTGATGGTCGCTGATAATGTTAAGCCCTTCCAGATACTTTAGGAGTTGTTGGTTAATAGCTTTCTCCATTACTTTTGAAATTACTGAAAGCAATGCGACGGGTCGGTAGTTGCTTGGCAGGGTCTTTTTACCTTTCTTTGGAATAGGCTGGACACGAGCCGACTTCCAGCAGGATGGAAATATTCCTTTTTTGTAGGATAAGTTGAAAAGTCTACAAAATACTGGTGTAAGTTCATCGGCGCATGTCTTGAGAACAATGATAGGAATTTCGTCTGGACCAGAAGCTTTATTGACGTCGAGTCCTTTAAGAATCCGTTTAACAAGACGCTGACGGAACACGATTTCAGACATTTGCGATTGAACTGAGGGAATGTTCGGTGGTGATTTTCCCTGAAAGTCTACAGTGGAATGCGAGGAAAACAGTTCAGCAAGTAGGTTTGCTTTATCCCCGGCTGTGGTTGCTATTGTGCCGTCGGAACGTGTTAGAGGTGGAATAGTTGACTTTGTAAAGTTTTGGCTGACGGCCTTAGAGACTGACCAAAAGGACCTTGATCCGTTAGGACTGGCAAGAAGTTTATTTTTGATTCTCTCGTTATGAGCTTCTTTGCTTTGGTCTATCATTTGCTTACATTGGTTTCGGGTGGTAACAAGGATGGCGCGATTTTCAGGAGTAGGGTTTTTACGCCACTGTCGGTAAGCCAGGTTTTTAGATCTGACAGCATGCTCGCAATTCTTGCTAAACCAGGGCTTGCCGTTGGAAGGTCGCTTTTTGGAGAAAGGAATAAAGGCCTCCATGCCAGTTAGAATGACGTCGGAGACCTCCTTTGCACAGACAGATGGATCATCCGAAGAAAAGCATACGCTTAGCCACGGAAAGTTGCGAAAATGGTCCTTTAGGTCTTCCCACTTAGCTGATGTATAGTGCCAAATCTTACGGGGTTTAGGAGGTTGTTCAGAACTAATTGGCAGCTCGCTTAGGGTTGAAATAAGTTTGTGATCGGAAGAGCCCAATGGTGGTTGTACGGTGACCGTATATAGGTCTGGATTTGAAGTTAAAAAGAGATCTAAAAGACTAGCAAAATCCCCAGCTCGGTCTGGAACCCGCGTTGGTTCTTCTACGAGTTGAGTTAGACCAGAACTGATCGCAAAAGATTCGGCCTCGCGGCCTTGCTCATCGTTGGTGTTTGAGTATTTAAGCCAGTTCATATTGTGGACGTTAAAGTCGCCAAAGATAGCAACTTCGGCATTCGGATGATTGGTTTGCAAGAAGTCGATTGTGTTGGCTAGTGATGAGAAGAGGGCCCTGTAATGCATGTCGCTTGGAGGACGGTAAAGGCAGCATATAAACTTAGTGATTTTTTGTGAAGATATTTTAAACCACATTACATCAAGGTCTTTCGGTTCCAGTATCTCCTCCCGTTGGCAGCAAAGATCATCTCTAATGAACAGACAGACCCCAAAGTTGCGTCTAAAACGGAAGTGAAAATCATATCCAGGATATAAATAGCTGACGGTGTTCGTTGACGCTCTGACTTTTGTCTCGGTCAGTGCAAGCACATGAGGCTTGGAAGATTGTAAGTGCTGGTGGACTGAATTGATGTTAGTGTTAAGCCCTCTAATATTGCAGAAATCAATTTTGAAGTTGTTACTTTTGGGTCTGTTAGCAACTGCAGGCGCCACACCATTTCCTCGTTGAGTGTTGTTGGAGGAACCCAGTAAATTGTCGGAAATGGTGGATAATTCATTAATTTCGCTTGATGAAGCCACAGGACCAGCCCCCACCCGGAGATCCGATCGGGGGGCGAGTTTACCTCCGGAATATTTTGATCTTGGAGCTTCCATCATGCTTCTTTCATACGGCCCCACCCTGGAAACCGGAAACATCAGCACAGCGACGAAACGTTAACTCAAAGAGCAACTTCACGCCACGTAAACTGATGCAATGGTATCTCACCGGGCGATGCCGGGTGGGCCAGCATCTTCCATTTGAATACCTATTATAGTTAACTATTTACACCTGATTTATTTCAATGGATTATACTTTTCTCTTGCCTGCGTAAAAATATCTATTTTCATCCCACTGAATTATTAAGTTACCCTTGTAACTCTTGTCGGCTTTGTAAACTCCCTTTAACCTCTTTAACAACATTATTTTACCCAACTTTGACCCTCAAAATCAACATAAATCCCGCATCGTTGCTCAGGGATTACTGCACTCCTGTTAAAGGCTCTTGTTTGATTTATCTTTCCGATGCATAAAACTTCTCCTAAGTTTCGCTTTTCAAGAGATAGCTGACGTAGTAATACTTCTCTTAATGAGCACTTTCTTCTGTAAATAAAAAAGTTATGTTTTAAACTGATTATCCAGTATAAGCCCCACGATTTTGTAATTATCTTTGTTAGTTACATCGGCAAATTTGAGCATCAATAAAGAAATAATAATAAATAAAGAGATGCTTATAATTTTTAAGGAGCTCTAATAACGATTTTACCAAATCAAATGAATAACTTTTAATAAATATCTAAGAGGTAGCTGATAAAGTACAGTAGCATACACTCTGGATATGAAACAATATTCAAAGCAGAATGCTTGAACAATTTATGTGATACATGATACTTACAGTGCTTAAATAATAAGAGGTGATCGTATCTTATCAACTAATATTGATTGTTATTTTTGCAAGCTCATTAATATTTACTAGTTTACAACAAAGTTTTATCCAAAATATAAATTATATAACAATTAGTCCTATAATAAAAATAAAGCGTACAACTTGGAATTGCAAAATTTAAGCTGCAACTCGAAACTTCCTGTAAAATGATTACGATCTCTTCATGTTTCATTTGCTTCAATCAATTTTTGTTACATAAAATGCGTATGACAAGTGGCCATACGTATAAAAAATCATTATGCAGGATTAATTTAAAGTTGTTAAATTATTGTTTAATACAAGGTTATAATGGATTTGAACGTAATTTTTAATTCCAAATAATTTTTCTTGATAAAGTTTCTAAATAAGTGTCTCTATTTTTTTGAATTAAGGGTAACTTTATTTTTAAACGATTTTCATATTTCTTGACCTACCCTGTATGCTGTTTGACTTGAAGGCATTTTAATTATTATATCTGATTTTATTATCGGACATAGTTCATCAATTCATGGAACTACTGTGTTTCAGAATGCTGATCTAAGCACTGTTTATACGAGAGCCCAATTTTATTGTACTGTATTATACCGATTTTACGATTAATGTAAAATTAAATTAAATATAAATTTTTTAGAAACGTATTTCCATAAACGCGGAATGTAAAAACATACACCAAAACTCTTGACAATATTCAAATATCCCATTATTGCGCAGTGTGGTTACACTGTATATAATGATATTAGAAAGTTAGATAACTTAAATGGCATGATTAAAACAAAAATGGGTAAACTGCCAAATTTGGTTCATACAGGGTCCGGCAATAGTGCGTCACGCTTATATAGCTCCTATACGAATTAAGGTAGGAATATCATTCATATGCAGATTTATGCTGTATCATAGAATGCATTTTAGGAACATATTTTCCAATATACAGGGTGGCCCACGAAAGTGTGATAACAAAAAGTTGTATTAGAGTCCTTTATATACAGGGTGTTACAAATTCGACATACCAGCATTGAAATCTCGGAAACCATAGGAGTTAGAGAAACGGTTAAATGGGGGCAAAGTTGTGTAATTCGGTGCTGATTATAATGCCGCTTTAAAAGTTTTCAAATTTCGAATACTTCCGATTTTATTCGAAAAAACCCGAAATTTTGCATAATCGTTTTTATTTTTTCCTGAGCTCATTTGACAAGCTATTTAAAAATTAATGACACTTTGTCATTGCCACTTTTTCTCCTCTGCAAAATGACGTTACTAAACCAAAGATCCGCTGTTTTGTCTCCGAGCGGCCATCACCAACTTTACTTTTTTAAATACAGACCTGGAATTTTTTAACCGATTTTTAAACACTCCTACCCTCAAAATGTAATGGCGATATTACTTTCTCCTAATGATGAATTGTTCTTGCCCATTTTTTTAAATTAATATTTTTTACACTTCTTGTCAGTCCGGTCCTGGCAACGAATCACAATATTAAATAAAAACTTTATTTTATTTAAAACATTCATACATAAGTAATATAATTTATTTTATAAGAATTTTTTAATACTTAATGCTAAATTTACTAATTATAAATCCTAATTTTCTAAATGTTTAAAGAGATTGCCGTTTTGCTCAATAAAACGATTGATTTTTCTTCCAATTTTGGCGACAGCCCTTTCAACCGATCTTCTCCTTATCTTACCAAATGCAACCTCTATGCGTTCTTCGAATTCTTCCATGGTATCTTCGTCATTTTGATAAATAACATTTTTTAAAGCCCCCCATAAAAAGAAATCCAGCGGTGAAATATCTTGCCAGGACAGGACTGACAAGAAGTGTAAAAAATATAAATTTAAAAAAATAAGCAAGAACAATTCATTATTATGAGAAAGTAATATCGCCATTACATTTTAAGGGTAGGAGGGTTTAAAAATCGGTAAAAAAAAATCCAGGCCCGTATTTAAAAAAGTAAAGTTGGTGATGGCCGCTCAGGGACGAAACGGCAGATCTTTAGTTTTGTAACGTCATTTTGTAGAGGGGAAAAAGTGGCAATGACAAAGTGTCATTTATTTTTAAATAGCTAGTGGAATGAGCTCAGGAAAAAAGAAAAACGATTTTGCAAAATTTCGTTTTTTTTTTAATAAAATCGGAAGTATTCGGAATTTGAAAACTTTTAAAGCAGCATTATAATCAGCACCGAATTTCACAACTTTGCCCCCATTTAACCGTTTCTCTAACTCTTATGGTTTCCGAAATTCCAATGCTGGTATGTCGAATTTGTAACACCCTGTATAGCTCCTATACGAATTAAGGTAGGAATATCATTCATATGCAGATTTATGCTGTATCATAGAATGCATTTCAGGAACATATTTTTCAATATACAGGGTGGCCCAAAAAAGTGTGATAACAAATAGTTGTATTAGAGTCCTTTATATATTTCCAAAATTTTATTTATTTTGCTTTGGTAGTTTAAGAATAATTGTTTGAGAAATCAATTTTGATCAATACATTCCAATCTACGCAATTTTATAACAGAAGGGCTTACTCCATTAAGCGTATTTATATGTGCGTGTAAGGTCAGGACTGTTATCAGAATGTCAAGGGTAATAAATAAGATGGAATCACATAAAAAAAATTGCGTAATGTGTCTTGTTTAGAAGTACTGAAGTAAAATAAACTAAATTTGTGCATGTTTAAAAAAATAAAATTTTAATTTGTTTATTATAATTGGATCACCTTTCCAAAGAAGGAAATTAGTTAAATTCAATAAATTGTCACTTGAGATTGGATTAAAGTTGCAATTCCATTTGAATAAAGTTTCTCACTATACATTTTACTTAGAAATAAGTGTCCTAGAAAGAAGATTACAAAGCCTTAGTAATTACCTCGTTTTGTAATTAGTAATTAAAAAAATATATTAATTTTAGTCAATGCTACTGGAGACACGGGAAAATGTGCTTAAAAATGAAAACAAGTTATTCTTTTAGGTGATTTTCTCAATTTTTCTATATGCAGATTCAATGACAGTACCCAAGCTATTATTACACTGAGCAATAATACTGACATTAAAGTCAAAAACGGTTTTTTTTTGTCCGTTAACAAAATATAAGAATAAGTCAAATCCGCATACAGAAAACAAAGAGACAAATAACACACAACATTCCGTATGTCAAAGAAGTATCTAAGATAATAAGAAAACGATATAACATCAACAAACTATTCACATCGGAAGACATTTCAAAAGGTCACCTATCGAAAATGAAACCAACCAGCCAAACATTAAATTATATCTACCGGATCCCCTGCGAATGTGGTCCATCTTATATCGGCTTTGTTCACTAAAATCACTTGAAATAAGGATCAAAGAACACAAAAACAATACGCTACTTTTAACTTATTGTTTTTTGCGTTCTCCTTTGAGAGACCGAAAAATCAGGTGCAGCTGACCATGCTTGGATGAACGGCCATTATATAATGTGGATATAACTAAAAATCCTGCATCAAGAACTATACTGAATAAAGGAGAAATTCAAGGAAGCTGCTATCATAAACTATAATCCAGGTTGTTTTAGTAAGCCCTCATTGGATATAAAAGCAGCTATTCTTATTCTGTAATCACCTGAAGAAGACAGGATATACTTACTAGTTAAAACGTTATGATAACAAACAAATAAAGACCACGCTCTTATAGCATTCAAGAAACATTGTATTTAACAAAAATAAAGAAGAGAAGAGAAGTTTAGCGTCCGTATAAGTAA
Organism: Polydrusus cervinus; assembly: GCA_935413205.1. Lineage (NCBI taxonomy): Eukaryota > Metazoa > Arthropoda > Insecta > Coleoptera > Curculionidae > Polydrusus > Polydrusus cervinus. The sequence goes on from OW284511.1 coordinate 84,222,618, forward strand.
ATAGAAAAAAGTTTTTTAGCGGTAGGCGGACAAGTGGTGCATCTATCTTTTGCATTAAAGTACACGGGGACGCCAAAGGTAATGAGTTCCCTGGGGCACAGATAGACAATAACAGGCTGTTTCGTTCTTGTTAGAACTCATCAGAAAGCCATAACCTGTAAAGCAACTCCAAGTACAGCGAGACTGTTCTTGGAATGGATCGGCACCGCCAGTGGGCTACACGGCGCGATCTATATTTGAATCTACAAACCCGTAGAAACATTTTAGTGAAGCGTAAAGTTTCCTATACTGGTGTTTGTTGGTCACCGTACTTTAGTTTATTAGTTCTATGTTTTCAAGTTAGATGGCTATATCTTTTGCATCGAGTTGATTCCTATTGATGGCGTTACTGGGTTTTCATCGCGGTTTTTATTTCTTAAAAATGCCTTGAAAGAACAGTCTCGCTGTACTTGAAGTTGCTTTACAGGTTATGGCTTTATGATGAGTTCTAACAAGAACGAAACAGCCTGTCATTGTCTACCTGTGCCCCAGGGAATCCATTACCTTTGGCGTCCCTGTGTACTTTAATGCAAAAGATAGATGCACCACTTGTCCGCCTGCCGCTAAAAATCTTTTTTCTATTGTATTTAACCTTTAAACACTCATTTTGAATGTTATAGTAGTAGTTTAAGCAGTGGTACCGTGTAATCTACATACAAAATGTCATTATTTCCACTAAGTAGATTTTAAGCTTTTAAACTAACTGACAGATAGACGGAAATAGAAAATATGGTTTTTGTGATAGAACGACCCTAAAATGTCGCAGTCTCATAAAATCCTAACATTTTTTCCGCCATTACGATACTTTCTTTCACGATAAAAGTAAAAGGTGTCAGATTTTACAAAATCCGAAATAACTCTCTTTAATTAAACATTACATAAATTACTTCAATTAAAAGAATTATAACTATTAAGGGTTACTTTGGAGACAACATTTTTTTAAGGGAACAAAGTCGTTATAGTAGATACGGCACGGTACAAGTACGGTGAAGCTAAGGAAGAATATTTTACTTCTAGGGAGGGTTTGTATGTTCCTACAATACCAAATCAGCCTAAAACAGCAAATACTACCTACCATCTTCAAGCCGAAAGTAACAGTAGTGGCATATCTCACCACACAAAATCAACATTTTTGAAACGCAAGAAAAATTTTTTTGGAACTTTGATTTTTTTGAAGTTGAATTTGTTTTTAACACGTAAGGCTTTGTTTTATACAAATATTGACAAAGCCATTTTATGGCAAATGGCAGGTACACTTTCTTTAAGTCCGATTATCAATCATTCCTTTTTTGTACATTATTACGAACGTTAAACTTTTTTTCTTTAAATGTCTGGCTTATCAAACGGGGAGGTCGTTTGGTGCTATTTTCTGACTCAATCCGTGGGATGTAATGGTAAATGCAATATATCGTGCTTATATCAGAAGTGTGTGCACCATTGTTTATTTCTTACTAGTTTCTTTTTTCTGAGGTTACACTCACGTAATCTGCCTTTTGCATTAAGTTGGTTCCTAGTAGATTACCATTCAAAAACACTTTCTAAAATATTTTCAATGGGCTTTGCTTTTGTCATGGGACCCCAAGGAAGAGGCGCCTTAACCAATTTTTTTTAAATTATGGGTACCACTTGTGGCACCCTTTTGGCAACCGATCGCGATAGTAGAACTCTTCCCTTACCCTTTCCAAAACTTCTGGCTTGATTAAAAGTATATCTGCCAGAAAAATTTCCTTCAATTCTTCCAGATTTCTAGGTATGGTAACATAATACTCTTTTTTTAAATCGCCTCATAAATAAAAATCTAAGAGTGTAATATCCGGAGATTTAGACGGACACTCTATAAATCCTCGCAGTCCTATCCACGTATTTGGAAATGTAACATTTAATAATTCTCTTACATTTCTTGCAAAGTAAGAAGGTCCTTTCGTCTAGATTTCCATAATTAGGGAATATTCTTTGGAGTTCTGGTATTAAAAATTTTACAAGAAATGCAAGAGAATTCTTAAACATTATTATATTAAAATTTCCAAATACGTGGATAGGGCTACGAGGATTTGTAGAGTGGCCGCCTAAATCTCCGGATATTACACCCTTAGAAAGGATATATGGAATAATTGAAGGCAAGAATTCGGGCAGAGATACGTTTAATCATGCTCAGAAGTTTTGGAAAGAGTAAGGGAAGAGTTTTACCATCGGTTTGGTCTGTGCTAACAGATTCATGAGGTACATTTTTAACAATTGCTATGCTGAAAAAGTGACATTACAATTTTAAAGTTATTGATAATGTTCCTTAAATTAGTTTTTATTAAATTTCTGACAGAGGGTGTGACAGATATAAAAAATATATACAGCGTGATCAGTTAAGGGTACGGAGCGGCCATATCTCGGAAACTACTGGTCACAGAAATTCAGGAAAAAAAAATGATGACTAAAGTCCTGGAAATAATTTTTAAGTTCCGCATTTTGCCGCAAGAGGGCGTAATTGAGAAGTCAATTTTAAAATTTTACATATCCGAAAATCCCACATTAAGGTATATCTTTGATAACACCATTAAAAAGCTTGGACAATTATGCATCATTTTGGTCCTATGCTCATTGGCGTACCGACTTTAATAAGAGGGGGTTGAAAGTGTAATCAGTTAAATCGCTGTAACTTATAAACGACTTATCCGATTTTAGCAAACTAAAGACTGTTTGGAAGAGAAATGTATGCACTTTCACCAATCGTATTTAGTTGTCCATAATAGTTCTCGAAAAAAATGCTAGATTGCGCAATTTGTAATGATAACACATTTTTTGATTTTACTCTGAAAAAATAAATTATATGGTATAATAATGATATCATAATCTAAAAGTAGATGAAATTTGCTAGAAAAAATATCAAAACCGCAGCTCGATATCTCCGTTCGTTTCAACGTTATCGCCAATAGAATAATTTTTAAAACTTTAAATGAAGAAGCAAGTGGGATGCCACTGATATTTTTCCATGTGGATATTATGTCTGATTAGCCTGATCAATTCTGCATAAAAATGGTCTCTTGCGTTTTTCTCCTCAGGCACACCGTTCTTAATTAAAATAATTAAATGGGCACAAGCATGCCTATTAAATGAAGGTGGTCATTTCCATAAATTTTTATAAATCAAAATTTTTCATTATAAATGAATAGTAGAGCTAATTTAATTTAATTATTTTAATTAAGAACCTTGTGCCAGAGGAGAAAAACGCAAGACACACAGGCTAATCAGAAATAATATCCACATGGAAAAATATCAGTGGCGTCCCACTCGCTTCTTCATTTAAAGGTTTAAAAATTATTCTATTGGCGATAACGCTGAAACTAACGGAGATATCGAGCTGCGGTTTGGATATTTTTTCTAGCAAATTTCATCTACTTTTTGATTATGATATCATTATTATACCATATGATTTATTTTTTCAGAGTAAAATCAAAAAATGTGTTATCATTACAAATTGCGCCCTCTAGCATTTTTTTTGAGAAATATTATCGAGAACTAAATACGACTGGTGAAAGTGCATACATCTCTCTTCCAGCCAGTCTTTAGTTTGCTAAAATCGGATAAGTCGTTTATAAGTTACAGCGATGTAAATGATTACACTTTCAACAGCTTTCCCCCCCCCCCCCTCTTTATAAAGTCGGTACGCCAATGAGCATAAGACCAAAATGATGGATAATTGGCCAAGCTTTTTAATGGTGTTATCAAAGATATACCTTAATGTGGGATTTTCGGAGATATGTAAAATTTTAAAATTGACTTCTCAATTACGCCCTCTTGCGGCAAAATGCGGAACTTAAAAATTATTTCCAGGATTTTCTCATGGCCACTTTAGTCATCATTTTTTTTCCCTGAATTTCTATGACCAGTAGTTTCCGAGATATGGCCGCTCGGTACCCTTAACTGATCACGCTGTATAAAACAGGTATAGACTTACTAAATCTGTAAATAATTCGCTCAAAATAGGTTTTACAATGTGCTTCCTGCAACGGTTAAAAACTGCAATGAAAAAAAAAATTTAAATTGTGGTTAAGAAATTTCTTAAATCACATGCTTTCTATTCACTGAAATAATACCTTGATGTTGTTAATTCACGAACTTCAACATTTGATTTATAACTTGTTTTTGTTATTAATGTGTAATTTGTTTATTTTCTCTTATACAAAAATATGTGTTTAAATATACATTGCTATATAGTTAGAAGCATCCCTCTACGGTGCTTTATATTTTATGTGACTTGCTACAATTTGTCAAATAAAAAGATGTCTATGTCTATGGACAAATTCGTTTTTCGATAAGCTTTTCAAAAAGATGTTACAAGGGGTATCCTCTAATTAAAAAAAAAGTTGGTTAGGCTGCGCTCTCTCCTTGGGATTCCAATTTTTTTTACGTGACAAAGGCGAGGCCCATAAAAAATCGTTGAGGACGTATTTTTGAATTTTACAGAAAGCTTATTTCTAAAGCAGCGTTCCATTTAAAATCCTCACCCAGTATACAGGGTGTCCCAAAACTTATGGGCCGTAGAGTAACTGGAGATGCTAGACATCAAACTAAGCCGATTATGTCATATAAGCTTTTTTTGATAATTAAAATATTAATTTAATTATGTACAATTTTTTTTATGCTTTGGGATGTTTAAAGGGAAATCTCTAAACTCGTTAAAGATATTAAGATCAATCAAGTACACCTTTTTGACTCAGAAAATGCCCTCTTTTAAGAAACTATAATTGAAAAACACCTAATATCACAGGTAAGAAAAAAAATCATAGAATTATGAAGCCCAGTATATGCAACTAGCGTCCTCTAGTTTGAAACTTAAAAATGTTTACAAATTCTTATTTCTTGATCATAAAAACATAATATTGCCACCTTTCAATTCGATTCATTAAACCGTTTTAAAATTATGGCTTATTTTCGAGAATAAACTTTAACTTTCAACACCCTGTATCTCTAGAATGAGTAACAATCCGAAAAAACTTATATGACTTAATCGGCGTAGTTTGATGTCTAGTATCTCCAGTTACTCTACGACCCATATGTTATGGGACACCCTGTATAAGAAAAAGAATTGTTCCTAGGACCGTGCAGTTGATTTTGCCCCGTAGAGTTATTTTTTTTTCAACTTTTAAAGTAAGGTTAGGAGTCCATTTCTTATCCCAATCTCTTCAAGTCTGTCAAAGAATATACTATGGGATACCGTATCAAACGCTTTTGCAATACTTAGGAATACAATATTATTATCGAGTTCAAATATATCACTTTCATTGCTTTTTACTTTTATATGTAAAAAATATAAATAAACCAACACAAAACGCTAGTAAACTCTTAGACCGCCTTTGGGCTTTAGCAAAAACCGGGTCATCGGCTGCTATCAAAACTCCGTCGTCCGATCAGCTTAAAAACTTTACTATTTAGTTATCAGCTTATACTCTGACTGGGTTACAGATGTTACAATGCCTCTCCAAACAAAGCAATTTAGGCACTAGTTTGTTTAATCGAAGGATGTATTGTTTTGAAACTTGCGGTGAAGAGGGATTATACTCTAATCGTTAGTTAACTAAGTTAACGTCTTGTATATGTATAGCAGCATTTGTCTTGTTACCAATTACAAAGGATTTGAAACTTTACCGATATGTAACTATAGGCCGCGTTGATCGAAAACTTGAATGTTGGTAACCAATGGATTGAAATAAAGCGATTTTATTTGCTTTGTGTCTTGCTGAAACTTGTCGAATAAAGTTCTGCGTTCGTTTAACACTCCGGCGGGCGCGCTGTCGATACTTTATGCCGCTTTATCACTAATTTAAGATTTCGTAAGTAATATTGGTTATTTTTGCACTTATAAGTTTATTATTTATTTATTTATTTACATGTTTAGGATGCGAACAGAACTAGGAGTTCCAAAGAAGCATCCACTATATTACAATTTTATAATATAGCCAATGTGGTTTTACTTAATTAAAAATTTTATAATTGATTATAGATCAAAATGAAAGTTATTCAAAAGCTAATTGTATAAAATGCCTTTCTACACTTTTTTTAAAAGTAGAGGTAGTAGTATGAAATATATCAAACAAGTTACTGTACGTATTAAAAGTATGCTGAAGTCTAACTAATGGTGTGTTTAATCCTAGGTTAGTTCTCATTATAAGGTAAATTAAATAAAGCTAGATTTCTCAGTTCTCTACAAGGAATATTGACTTCTGATAGAAGTTCAGGAACATTCAGACCGGAATTTATTATTTTGTGAAGAAATGTCATATCAGTAATTTTTCTTCGGTCGGATAAAGCTATTATTTTATAGTTTATTCTCGAAGTTTCCACTGTACAGTGGGCTTTAAAAGCAATATTTTTTATAAATTTGTTTTGTACAGATTCTAGTCTGTTTATATATGTGACATATTTGGGATTCCAGATGACGGAAACAAAAGAAAGTTTACTATGAACGTAAGCATAGTAAAGTGAGATCATCGTTTGGGGGTTTTGAAAGTCTTTGCAGGTTCTGTTCGTCATTTTATTAGACTCTGTAATGATTTTATTGAAATGAGCTTAAAACAACCATTTGGAGTCAAGATGACACCCAGGTCTCTTATTTGATTTACCCTTTTAAGTGTAGAGTTTTTAATGTTGTATGAGCACTCAATGATATTATTTGTTGGGGAACTTCCCCAACCCCCTTTAATTTTCACCCCTGTATAGAAGTCGCGAAATGTTTAGGGAGGCACTGCGCGCGCACCAGTCGTTACAATAATCAAAAAGAGATGATGTTTTTGGTTGACATGGTTTTTAAGTGACGTTTATGTTTTTGTTGGCATTGGTAAACAACGAAAAGTTTTCTCCTCGGTTTTCTCCGTTTTTTAAAAGTCTTTTTTGGTGACTTATACCAAAGTTTACTCTTGCCTAAACATGGCACAAATTTAGTATCCAATTTGATGCAAGTTTTCCCGATCGTTTAAGTCGATCTCCCCGTGTGTTGTGACCACACAACCAGTGCAACCGAAGAAATGTCACTGTAAAAAGGCCGTCATTGAGTTTCGACGGTGCTTTTAATCTTTGATTCTATGCAAGGTTAACACTTACTTTCGAGATGTATATAATATGAAGGTATGATAGATTAAGACTTTCTCAATCTCATAAAGGAGGAGTGAAGCTCAATTCCTGAGAAGTTTATTTTGTGCAAGGGCAAAAAATGGAAATCCGCTCCAATCAGGGAGACTGGACATAAAATTAGTTTGTATTGTTTTTTAATGTTTTCTTGTTGAAAATAATTTATGTATATTGTTGATAGGTATTTTTAATTTGTTAGTATTATAAAAAAGTTAATTATTATCCACCGCTTGTTTTCAACAAGAGTTCAAACAAAACCCGGTGTTTTTGTTTTTTTAATTAAATAAAAACCACCTTTTAAATTTTATTTATTCAAACTCATTGTTTTATTTATACCAGCCAAATGGCAAAGTAGTCAACTAATATCGCCAATTTAACTGATCGGTAATCAGGTCAGTTAACCCCTTTTTTGTTATTGGGTCTATCTTCAGAGTTTTTCCTACATTATTGTTTTTATATGTTTAATACAAGCTATTGCGTGTATCTATAATCTACCAGACGATTCGGGTCCAGCTGTATTTTTAGGCAGTCATCCAGGTTTCTTATAGACCGATACATTTTTAGCATAGACTAGAAATTTTGTGTGGTGAAAACATTGTTTGATGTCGTTATTGTAGATTATAAAAAATAAAGGACCTTACACTTATAAGTTTAATAGAGATGCAAGTATCATTTTAAAAAATCCAACAATGACACGAAATGCTGCTACATGGAACATCCTTCTGATAAATCAATTTAGAGTTTAATCTAGATCATATAAATGTTGCCGAACAATTGATGCAAATGATAATTATAATGTGTTAAGAATCCTTTTTTTCTAATAAAAGCTTTAAAAACTCATTTCAAACAACTGATTAGTTTATTACGTCGATTTTAACTCTTAATATCAAAAAATGATAAAAAAAAATATAAAACATTTAAAGCGGAAATTTGAGGTTTATAAAAAAGATAAAACTGAAAAAAAGTATACGCCTAAGTTTCAATTTGAATGAATAATACTAAAGCAAATTTTTAAGGAAACATGAAACCCAAGCTTTAAAATTCGCTCCAGGGAAACCTCAGCTGATGAAATTTCTTGGAATTAACTCGCTAAGCTATTCATTCCATCATATTCCCTCCTTTGTCTTTCTTTCTTTGGTGGAGATTTTATCTGATCTTAGAATATTTAAATTTAAGGGCTTTTATCTGTTTTCCATAGCATTAGCACTGCGTTAAAGAATGAGAGGTTTTTATTAATAAACTGGAGAGTGAGTAAAAAGATTCAAAGATTATAGTTAATTTGATTCAAGGATTTTTAGTAAGGCATCTAGGACTTACGACGCCCTTACGACTATAGAATTTGCTAAAAGGGAGATTACAATATATTTTTTCCCCTACTACCTTTAAAATCACTCATTATTGGCCGATTATTAATTTAGAAATCGTTTTTCTTTACCTCTTGCGAAAACCCTCTGTTGTTATTGACAACGGTCAATAATAGAGGCTTCTGGCAAAAATAATATAAAACAGCCAACCTGACCTTTTTTTATTTTAAAAATATATGAAAACGTCATGTTTAGACAACCAGGTATTCCAGCTTTCTTTGTTTGGCACCAGTCCTTAAATGTGTAAACTCGAGTTGTACAGTAGATTTTTTCTACGACCTAACTTACCTTATAATAAATATTTTTAAACAAGTTATTTTAAAATATATAACTTGTGAGAAAGATGATAAAAAAAAATTGGCGTATGCATAGACTCTGGGATAAATGTTTGATTTAAATTTAAAAAGAACAAATTTTATTTTACAGATTTACATATTTTTGAAGTATATTCTTAACCTCACTTCTGCCAAGTGTCAGAAACCGAATCGTAAAATTTACAACGTGTACATTTGGTTTCTTTGTAATTGACCACTGTGATTGGTCAGTTTCATATCCTAACTAGGATGGATATGAACTTATATCCGTTCAGTTGGCCGGAATAGCCCACTTTTCCAATCACTTTAGTGTAAAGGAAACTGTTGGAGAAACAGTTAAAATTATTTATGATGCCAACTGTACTTTTCATAAAATTAATTCTTTACTATGCAGTTAAATTTGAACATGTAAAAATAATCTACCTAGAAAACTTTCTTTATGCAAATTTATCCCAAATTGGCAATATTCAAAGAACTACGTTTAAAAAACGCATATAATTATCTCCAGTCCAATATACAAATTTTCAGAATAAATTTATCTTTACAGTTGCCAATATAACATATCAGCAACTTATTGGTCCACGTCACGACCGGGACCACCCTTATCACAATGGTTCCTAGATAGCATCTCCCATCGTCTAATTTAATTGGCTGTTGGCGGATTCTTCTGGGGGGTGTTGGTTGGGGCTTCTTGGTTTTACGTTACGTAGAGCAGTGCTTGCTAGTTCTTCATGTAGAATAGTTAATTTTTTGTGCTCCTCGCCCTACACGGGACTTTCGTACGGGGAAACCAGTGCTTGCTGGTCTGTTATACTGAACAGTTCATATTCAATAATTTATATTTCTTCCGTCCGGTGAGAACGGGGTTTTAAGCGGAATTGAGTGTTTGCCCGGTTACTTGTATAGAACAGTTAGTTTCAAGTCATATTTTCATCCGTCGCAACAACGGAAAGTTTAAGCGGATTTGGTGCTTGTTTTTATTTACTTTGAAGTAAAGTTCAATGGTTGGTGCCCAAAAATAAAGGAACTTCTGACTTTGCTTAATACACTTTGGATTCGAATTCAGTCGCCACAAAAAGTGGCATTTTGTCTAATGAAATATTGCTATAGGTCCTAACGATACGTTAACTGCAATTTTTTATATGTGACCTTTAGTGTAATATAATCTGTACCAGTTATTACAGCAAATAGATTTTGTGTTCACAGTAAGGTCTCCCTTCTTTTATTAGCCTGAAATGCATGAACCAAAAATACGGCCTTTACAATCAATCCAACCACTTCTTGTACGATGCCCAATAAAAGTCTAAACCGGCAGCGTACAGAAACTAGAGGTGAGATTACCGGTGACTTTCAAGTAACCGGTATACCGGTGACAGCGACTTTAAGGTCACCGGTATTTTTAACAGCGACTTCAGACCCGGTGACTTTCATAAAAATCTCTACCTTTAGATGAAAATATTTTTAAGAGGAAAAACTACAGAGATAATAATAATAATAACAATAATAATAATAATAATATTATTTTTTTGTAAATAATTTACAAATGGCGAAGTTGAAGCAAACTCCCTCACTTGACCACTAGGTATTTGGATTTTAAAATATTTTAGAGCTTGTACTTACTGTTTGATGATTTAATCACTGCGTGTAACCCTTTTAAAATCATTTAAAATTTATATAAAAAATATATTTGCATACCTTAATATTATCTAAAAAATCTTTAAAAAAAAAATAGTCTTTAACAAATCAACTTTTCACACAAGCTCTCATAAAAACTAAACATTAAATATCACTAATCTATAAACACAACTTTCAAAAATAAAAATATACGGTGACAGTGAAATAAAAACCAAAACGTAACCTAAATCCTATAATCCTCTCAAACCACGTCAATCCGTGGCATCACCCTGCAAGTTATGCAAATACTACCTTCTCGAGCTTGACCAACCACAAGCAGAAATAAATTTTATTATTTTAATATTGTTTTCGCTGTGTTCAGCAGTTCAGCAACCAGTCATACAGGTCGCTGCACAGCCCGGCGCCTCGATGAGAATCGAAAATCCAATCGCGCTGTTATCTGTACTCGCAGGTCGCTGTTTAGGTCGCTGGTCGCTGTTTAATATTCGCATTTCGAGCAGTTACCAGTGACTTGATCTGATCGGTCACCGGGTAAGCCCGATACTTGGAGCGGCGACCTGGGTGTGGTACGGTAGGTCGCGGTCGCGGTGACCTGGGCAATTTGGTCACCGCTAATACCGGTGACCAGATAGGTCGCCGGTATAAGTCACCGGTACAAAAATATCGCTCATCTCTAACAGAAACAGCAATTTTTGATTTGGGAGTAGAAAAAAATGTAAAAGTAAATTACTAATAATTAATTTAGGAGCAATTTATCCTCTATCCAGTATTTCTATAAACTGATACAATACGAAACAATTCAAGTATAAAGCTTTACTTTAATTGAATTACATCCTTAATTTACGTACCGTGTAAATTTAAGCGACACTTTATTGGACGGATTGAAGCAATTCCTGGCTTGGAAAAGGTGTCCTTATTTATTTTCTGCCCGTAGAGGTTAATTAGCTTATTTATCTACCAAATCGAATTGAAGATGGATTTACGCGGCAATCGAGATGAATTCAAGTGAAAAACTAATTAAGGAATGTTAATATTTACACAGACACAGAACGATTTTAACTGAGTGGAACGGATTCTAGTCAAGAATATGATAAAATGTGATTCGTCAAACATTAAAATAGCACCAGAATTGTCAGGTTAGCAGTAATATCAAATAGTTGTTTAATGTCGAGTTGCACAAAAATTTTAAATAACGATAATTAATTAACCTAACAACTTAGATTGTGACATACATGGCATTAAAGTTAGTAATTTTTTCACATTAATAAGTGGAATACTTAAATTATAAAAAAAATATCAGTGCATATACACAGCATCAACAACAGTGTTTTACATTTACAGATACCAATCTAATAACTATACAATTAATTTGAGCTAAAGAAAGCTTTGAGCCTGGTTTTGAAGTTAAGTGTTTATAATTTCTGTGAATTTATAGTTACACTGCTTACATCAAAATCAGTCCCCAATCTGTAGTACTAGAAAGATCCAAATAGAATGTCTTTTTATGTCTATTGTCCACTGGATTGACTATCCATACTTAAAGACAAAAGCCTATCCTAGTCCTTTATGTTGTCCAAAGATATTCGGTTAGATGTATTTAGCAATACTTGATGATGATAACCCTTTCAAAACTTTCACAAAACGTATACTTTATAAACTTACAATGTACCCATTCAAAAGACCTTCCCCAAATATTACTACAACACTCCAGCTAAGGCAATACTAATGCATCGAACAATCTAAGACATACCTTAAAATGTCGGGTCGATCTAATTATGGAGCCAATGGCTTATATGTAGCTGTATTTCTAGCTGCAATATCATCATTGAAGCTTAAAGTTTCGTCAAAACTGACACCTAAGTCCCTACGAGTTGACACACTGTCTAAAACGTTGTCGTTAAAGATGTAATGTCTTATCAAAACATGGTTTTTTAAAAGTAAGTGACATGCAAACGCAGTTTTTAGTATTTAAATAAAACTCATTCATTGCACATCACTCAGCTACTCGGTTCAGATCCTCCTGCAAATGATCCAGTCAATACCTCCAGAAACATTTTAAAGTAATTCTAATAAATTATGTTAAAAAATTTCTTTTAATGTTAGTTTTTCGTTTGATCAAAGTTTGTCTTAAAGGTTGGAATAATGCCTTTTAACAAGTTCAAACCCTTCTTTTGTTCTTTACAACAATATCCTAAGTAACTTTTCCATTATTATCCATAAACAAAACAGACTTTTTCTCGGTTTGTGTCATCAAAAGTATTTTCTTAAAATATAAAAATATTTTATTGTTGTTGTTTCTAACTCGTACAAACAATGTTTCATTTTATAGCCAATCTTTAGATACTACACTAGCCCTAAACCTACCTCAACCCAACGGGCTCGCTTTTTATTTGCTACACTAGAGTGCAGATAATGAGATCACGACCGGCTAAGAGAAACATTGAGGTTATGTTTCGACAATAAAACCCAAACTGTTCAGCTGCGGCCTGCACGGTTTGCTTTGTTATTGCTTTAATAAAAGCGTAGTAATAGCCCAAAGAAAGGAAAAAAGACGATATACATATAGATATACCCTCGGATATACCTATGCGGTAAAATGTACCAATTTTAAATTGAAGCTTATTAAAAACGAATAAAATTTGGTTATTTTTAAATAAAATCTTTAAGTAGTCCAAGCGCTGTTGAGATGTTAAATTGCGTGTATGAAAAATAATACGACATAAAGTTTTTAAAAATTTGTAATTATAATGAAATGTGGTTTTTGTTTAGTATCGGCTATCCACGGTATTACAGCTCTGTGGTAGAGCTGTCGCATTAGGCCGCAGGTAATCCGGATTCGATCCCCGGGACGGGTGTACGTTTAATAAAAAAAGTATATTCAAGATTTTAGAGGTAAGAATGCAGTATGACACTGGTTGACTCCCGAATACGACCCATTGAGGGCGGATAGTCCTACCTTTAGGGGACTGACGGATAAACCAGTGCATAGGAGTGGTTCGGATCCCACGTGAAAAACTGTAGGTCCCGTCTGGCTGACATTACCCCGACGTAAAGGGATACAATAAGCCATTCGGCTGCAGTAAACTGGCAACAGGTCAACCCTCCTTAATCCAATTAAAAAAATATGATTTAAATCACTGAATGAAAATTTATCATTTGCATAGTAGATTGTAAAATTGAGAAATTTACTCGCTGGCACTAGCGAACATGGCCAGCGGCCTGTCACCTGTTACTGTATCGGCCATTGGGTTAATTTAACTAAGTCAGTTTCCTACTTTTTTCCATCACGCCAAGATTACAAATCGGCCTTTTCTTCATAGTCAAATTTAGGAGCCATCTCGGAAAAATTCTCGCTCACCTTTATTAGCGCCGAAATAGCAATAAATTTTTAAATCTGGCAAACCTGTGAAACCGTAACTAAAGTAAAAACAAAACGGCGCTTATGTCATTAAAAATTTTGGTTTTTAATATGACATGACATCATGAGAACGAGAAATTGCACTCTCTCGAGACGAGGCGGGAAAATATGATTAGGAATTGTTTTCTCCCAATTGATACCTTAATTGTAGCTATCCAGTCATACTAAAATTACACTTCTTCAATTACCTACGTTTCACTGCTGATATTTATTGACTGTATCATTTCTTAATAAAAAAAAATTTTGACAGCGTTGGAGCATTTAAAGATGATATAAAATAAATAAAATATTAAATATAAATAAATGTATTGTGTAAGTTACAAAATATTGTAAAAAAAACCTTGAACTCTATGGATATAGAGGTATATCATTAAAATGGTTTAAGTCATATTAGTCTGAAAGATATATTAAGCAGTATGGTCCCATGATACAACTACAAGAAGATATGATACCGCGCAGGTGGGCGTGACTTTCGTGACGTCACGTTCGTTGTTTACGTTAGAGTTTGAATTATGTAGCCGTCGTTTATTTCTGATAACTGATGTGTAAAGTTACTGAAAAATGAGGTGTACGGTATATGGGTGTATAATGTCGATAATAAACGCAAGAGTTTGACGCCTGATGTCCAATTTTAAGGAATTACAAGGTGTTTGGAAGCGTGTGTGTAAACGCAACAATAAGTTTAAAATTAAAATGCTGGTGCTTGCTCCAAACATTTCAGTGACGATGACCATGAATGAAATTTTGAAACACGAATTGTTGAAAAATACACCTGACAAATATCGGCCTTGTTTATTTTTTTACTCTGCATATTCACTCTTTAAAATCAGCTCTTCGATATTATATTCGAAGGGCAAAAATATTATTTTTTGATATTGATGTATTTTTGTAGCAGAGAATTAAAATGATGCGGCCCTTTCTAGAAAGAAAAATAAACAATAACCTAAATTTTGTATTAAAACTTTTTATGTTAAATAAATTCAGAACATTTTTTTTTTTTGAACGAATACTAGACACGGGTAAAAAAAATTTAAGCTCTTTTCTATACATAAAAATATTGGACAGTGTGTCGTTTTCCAATTTCCATATTCGCAATGTATACCTACTTAACTAGTTCGTGTTAAGTATATCAACTTTTAGAGTAAACGGTTAAATATTCATTTCTATTGTTTATTTTTATAATTATTTTAAATAAAGATTTCTTATTATTATTGTAATTTTTATTGTTATTAACTTTCCCAAACAATGCCATCAATTATTATTAATTCTACTTGGGCATATCATCTTTAAAGTACTCGGAGTCAAAATATTTATATTTTATAATAGGATTTGAAATAAATTTATTAAAAATATTGCCTTTTAATAACGTAAACTACGCTTTGCCGTATAATTCGGCGCGTTCAATTCAAAAATTCCTCACTAGGTGACGTCACGATCCACTGCGCACCCTGTTGATATCATATCTTGTGTAGTTGTATCATGGTATAGTCCGGTCAATTACTAGCTAGATGCATGTCACAACTTGCAAATATATAATCATGACAGAAACAAAATTAGAGGTAACTCTGTTATTAATTAAAGGGTCCTGTCAATTAACATAAAATTGATGATTCAAAATCTTAGTTTTATTAAACATATTATTTAGAAAATTAGCTTCAAATTGTTATGTCCCAAGGCCCAGTTTTAAAGTCCTTCTAAACATAAGATTAAAGGTAGGTTTAAACCAAAGAATAATTCTAAAATCGCAGAAACGTCGAAAATGGTAATTTTACAATGTGGGAGTGTGAGCAAAGTTCGACTTAAAAGTGATTAATTAACCTGGTCATAACTTGTAACATTATACTAAGTTAATTTAAACTGTAGCTTAAACTTAGGAGTAAGATTTATCTCTCTACAATACAAAAATATTTAACATGAAATCTATCTGGGCTTCTTATATATAAAACATACTTGATTACTAAATCCATTATGGGTTCTGACGGGTTCTGGGGCTTTGGTATTAAAATAAGATGCAAGGCAATAATATTTAAATTATCCAAAAATTAATGATAAAACCTACAAGAAGCAAAATATGGCGTGATACCACCAATTTAATTGTTAGCGAATGCCAATTACTCTGATTGGTCTAGAATCATTGACGGATGCACCGGCTTTTAGGATTGAGAAGGCTATGGACAGGGAATCATCAGTTTAAGCCATTATTATAAAATTGATATTTTAGGAACTAAGCTTACACTTAAAGAATTATTCTTCGGTCTAAACCTAGGTTTAACTTAGTCTTAAGAGAACTTCATAAAATTAGCCCTAAGAGCATTTTTTTCCATGAAATAGATAATATATTTCTTCGAAATGTTTTTCATTAAATTATTCTCTTTAAAACATTCCTCTATGTTTAACCATAAAGTAGTTATTTTACTATATCTTACTTTTTATACACACAGTATATTTTTAACATGTTAAGAAGTAAAACAAACCTGCAAGTTTTCTAATTTCACTAAAACTTCGTATAAAAAAGTTAGTCAAAAACTTTGCTGATGTTTACGAAGACGAAAATAGTTTTAAAAAGAAAACGGAAGTGGAACAGTCAAGAGCTGGGCATTGATGAGAAACTCAAGAGGTAGTTGTACAAAAAAAGAACATAAAAATAAACTTGAAGGAATAGTCCATACTTGAAGTGGAGTGGGAATTTACATGAAAGTAAATAGTATTGTAATCAATTTAATAAACACATCTTCAAGGTTTTTTTTTACCCCTAAAATAAATAAAAAGGGTCAATTAACACTTTTTAATCAACTGACAAAAGTTTCTTTCCTACATTTAGTGTGCCTAACTTTTTTAATAACTCAATTAATATGCTGAACCCATAAAAATCATTTTCCTACGACCACGTATGAAAACGAGAAAAAAAGCACGGTTAATTTGGCTTGAAAGCGCCGAATATCACACGCGTGTTAAAAAAAACATATTTCAATACTAGTGTTGAAATACAAGGCACACTATTTATTAAACATATGGTGCCAATTTGACAGACCACCCCTATTTATTAAAAATAACAAATTTTAGTAAGTAATTGTAAAGTGTTTAACTTATTTATCATGTATTTGTCGAGTGATTCAAAATACACCATCTAAAATTATAAAAAATGTTTATATAAGACTGGAAAATCTATTACCAGAAAAAAAAAACAAGTCGCGCTGAAGAAAGTGTTATGTATTAAACAACAAATCTTTATCGGTAGCAAGAGTGTAGAGAAAAAGCTCTAGTCTACAGATCGCATTGTCACAGGTTCAAATCCCATCTGAAGTATTTGACTTTTTTTTATAAAAACATTTTTCGTTCTGGTTAATCTAGAAGTCAATCCAGGATTAGTTCCTCCTATGATATATAAAATATAAGAAATGAAAAAGTTAAACTATAAATAAAGGAAAAGCCTATTGACAAACTATGGAAGAGGATATTAAGTGGAACATAATACTAAGTATGCTAATTTCAACACTAGTGTTGATATATTTTTTTTCAACACTAGTGTTGAAATATTTTAGTCACAAATCAAACGCTTTTTTAATAATTCTTTGTGGTCGTAGGAAAAATAATAGTGTAGATTACTCGTGTGAAAGTGATTATTCTAAAACTCGAAGAATTTCCGCACTCGGCTGACGCTTCGTGCCACATATCTCCTCGTTTAAAAAGTATCACTTTCATCACTTGTTATATAATATACTATTAAGCACTTCTACTATTACTATAACTATTTCATTCTATGATACTTTTTACCTTACACATGTTTGTGCTATCTAGAATTTCATCACTGGTCCCTTTCTACAATTATTTTGGTAGTTCCTTATTATCAAATTTCTGAACACAATCCAAGTTGATCATGAATCTAAAGCTCTGTTAAGACATTAGTCACCTTTTCATTCCTTTATTTAAGTTATTCTACTGAAGATAAGTGTTTATATACTCGAAACATGTAAATATACCCGTGAAGGAAGACTTAAACTTTCTTATTTCTTTCCATAACAAGTAAAGTATTTTTTTTAAACAAGCCCACATTTTATAACGGGTGTCCGTTTAGTGTGCAGATATTAACAGTGAAAACTGCACATACAGGGTGGCCCATTTGTCTGACAAAGTAATATACCGTTTCTACTATTAAATATATCAAAAAAAAGTTTTTATAAAAGTTGTGAGGTATAAAAAATATATGTTCTAAAATTATTTTTAAACATACAGGATGGTCCAAAAAAGTAGGACAATAAAAAGATACATTTTTTTAAATGGAACACCCTATATATTTTAGCATTTTTTGTTTCCTTACAAAACTGTCCATATGACGCCATATTTAGTTTTTTAATTTCTTTGAAAGTTGCCAAACAAAATGCAAAATTCTTAATATTTTGGCAAAAAACATGATAGTAAAAAATTACCTGTATTTCGCAATAAGAGTATCGAAAATCGAAAATTTTTTGTAAGCTCTTAAGTTTAGAAATGGTCATGGCTTACTAGAAAAATAAAAATTATAGTTTTTTTCACCAAAATTTAAATAAAAATCGAAATATTGGCAAAACTAGTAAATCTAGGTATAGGTATGACTTAACAATAATAAAAGATACTTAGAATATCTATCAGACGAGCCTAATAAATATAGGGTGTTTCATTTGAAAAAACAGAGTTATTGAATTTTAAAATTTTGTATATTTGGATGTCAACAGAAAACACCCTGTACAAAATTTTCGGTACTTAAAGATTTAAGACAGTTTATCTATCCCTAAACTTTAGAGCTTACAAGACATTTTCGATTTTCGATACTCTTATTGAGAAATACAGGTAATTTTTTACTATCATGTTTTTTCCAAAATTTTAAGAATTTTGCATTTTGTTTGGGAACATTGCAAAAAATTAAAAAACTAAATATGGCGTCATATGGACAATTTTGTAAGGAAACAAAAAATGCTAAAATATATAGGGTGTTCCATTTAAAAAATGTATCTTTTTATTGTCCTACTTTTTTGGAACATCCTGTATGTTTAAAAATAATTTAAGAACATATATTTTTTTATATCTCACAACTTTTATAAAAACTTTTTTTTGAATAGTAGAAACGGCATATTACTTTGTCAGACAAATGGGCCACCCTGTATAAAAGTGATATGGGTTAATGTTGTGGAAAATGTTGGGGACGCCATAAATATTATTTTATTTTCTAATTTTCCACAAAACTTTACTTTTATTTTGTATAAAATTGTAAATAAATTCAATAGTTTTTGAGATATTGACGTTTAAAGTATGGCATTTTTAGACTTTCACAGGCTGTAACATAGAACGGTTCGTCTTAGAGAAAAATGGTTTTCACCTCCCTATTCTAGCTTTTATTCTCCACTTAAAGGTTACAGTTTCTGACATAATATAACATATTTAACCGAAACCGGTTAGAGAAGGAAGAACTAAGATAGGAGGTAAGAATTATTTCTCTCTAAGATGAACCGTTCCAATGTTACAGATTGTCAAAGTCTCAAATGAATGAAAAGTTAATATCTTCTATACACTTGAATTTAGACATATGACTTTTATACAAAATAAACGTAGAGTTTTGCGGGAAATTAAAAATAATATATTATATATGGAATTCCATTTAAAAATATGCATATTTGGTACACCCTGCATTTCTAAGACACTCTGAATAATAAAAATTATTTTAAAAAAATGCACACCATCAACATCTACCACTTGGATTTACAATTTGTTTATAAAGTCTACTGTTAACGAGATATCTTCCATCGCCACAGTAAATGGACACCCGGTATATATTGCATGTTATAGTAAGAAGAATGCTTAAATTGAATAAATTTAATTCAAAAATTTGATATAGTTATAAAGTTGCTACACCTGTAATAGAACGGGTTTATTCCATCAGAAATAAATATTTTCTGCTAAATATACATCAATATCCTTTCCCAATTGGTTACAAAACTCCTAGTAGCTCCAACTTCTTAATAAAGTTGATTATGGAGTAGACGGAGACATTTCTCAGGTCTTCCGGCAGCAACGTTATCCCGCTAAATAGAAGAAACATTATTCTTCCTGCTGCAGGGCATGTGCATTGTACCGTGTGAGTCAACGATTGCGCGGAGCAATTTTACGCCTTGAAAATAATATTTGTTGAAAATATGGTTTTGTGTTATTGGATATTCTGCACATTTTAAAAATATTCTGAATTAAACAGGGTGCGTTTAAAAAGTAAGGCATCAGAAAGTTACATTTTAGACACCCACGAAACGTATGGAAAAACAAAACACTAGAAACTAATCCTGAGGCAATAATCTGGCACACAGACGTCTCCAAAACCAAAGAGGGTACCGGAGCGAAGATCATAGAGTAACTTCGAAGAAAAATGCGTTTTTCTTTCTGAGAAAGTCTCCCACAGTGTTCCAACCAGAAATTTACGCCATTTGTGCAATGTGCGTACGAAAACAAGGGGAGCTTACCTCAATAAGCGAATCCATATATATTCTAACACTCAAGCAGCTCTTAGATCGCTAATATGCAACAAGGTAACCTTAAGACTGATGAAAGAAATGATGATGAATGAACCTTAAGACTGGTATGGAAAGGTCAAGAGGAACTGGAGGCTCTGGCAAAAGTAAACTAAGTAATTCGGCAGTGGGTACCAGGACACGAAGGTATTACAGAAAATGAAAAAGTCGATAAACTTGCAAGGAAAGGCTGAGAAAATACATTCATTGGTCCAGAACCGGCACTCGCAGTACCAAGGTGCACAGTACGAGATGCCATAAAACTATGGATCAGAAGTAAACACAAATTCCACTGAAGCAACAGACAGGGATTATACCACAGCAAAAGCTTCATTTGGGATCCACACATAAAACTTACGAAACAACTGCTTCAAATGAACAGGAACAAGCCGAAAACTATTACAGGAATTCTGACAGGACACATGGCTATCAAGAACCATCTGCATAGAATACAACTGTACAGTGGAGATCTTGACTGCAGATTATGCGGATAAGTCAGGAAAACTGTACAGCACATAGTTTGCCATTGCAAGTCACTAGTTTGGAAGAGGCAACAAATACTCGGGCAACCAAAACTGGATCCAGAGGACGTCCTTATCTTCTCCCCAGTTGGCCTACACAAACTAGTGCAACACCAAACAGGGTGAGCACAATGGACCAAACCTGGCCTAAGTGTATCCGGCGTACGAACAGGCCCTCGTATAAAAAATGAAACAATCTGGATGTTATTACATTTTTAAGTTATGCCTAGAATGCTACACCTATTTGATCACTACACTTTCAAATTCAATTGTTTTAAAGATATTGTCATTTTATCTCATTTTGTTAGACTGCAGCGTCCAAATAGTGCATCTTCGAAAAAAACTGTGAGCTGGTTTCTATCTTAGTGTTTTTATTTTCTATCCAAGAACTCCGACTTTTAGTTTAACGGTTAAACTTGTCAAACCGGTTAACCAGCTAAGTTAACCGTATTTTTTTTTGTAACAACAGAGTTTAAGATTACAATAAATGAAAATCCCCACTCAATCGTGACTTGTAATATTTATAGAGTGATTGCAATCAAACGAAAAGTCATGAAGAAAAAAAAAACTTTTTTTTTAATTATTCTGAAACTTTTCAAATAAAGTAGTTTAGACGCTCGGGCAAAGTTACGTAGAAACTCGTAAGCGACAGAAAAAACTTTGATAAACAAAATATAAATAAAGAAGTCGATAGCCAAGGGGTAACGAGCAGAGGAAAGTAGGATAAAGGCCTAAAGCAAGACACCCAATCAGTGAACTTTTATTGTTATAGAACGAGGGCGAAAAGAAAGAAAGAAAATTTCAATTCGAAAAATGTAATTAGTTTTGTTCGATATATAAATTCAACACTTTCTAAATTGGGCTATTTTTCGTCTGCTCGCTAAGTGGGATCGAAATTTAGGAAAGCTTGGTATTACCATGGTTACATGCTTAAAAACGACTTGGAATTTTGGACTAATTGTTATTTGTTCTCATGGTTAAGTTACGAAAAATAACTGTCTTTTGTTTGGTGTTATTTAACAAAAAATAATGCCAATAAAAAAAATATCTTGTATTCATAATGATTGGGAGAAATAAAATATTTTAAAGTAGTAGAGTTTAGGTCCGTATAAGTACAATAGAAATAACGTTTTTAGCGGCAGGCAGACAAAGTGGTACACAGGGACGCCAAAGGTAATGAGTTCCCTGGGGTCCAAGTAGACAATGACAGACTGTTTCGTCCTTATTAGAACTCATCAAAAAGTCATAACCTGTAAGCAACTCCAAATACAGCAAAAATATGATTTCAAGATGTTTTTAAGAATAAATATATGACGAAACCTAGTATCGCTATCAGTAGGAATCAGTAATTGGTTCCCTGGGGCACAGATAGACAATGACAGGCTGTTTCGTCCTCATAAGGACTCATCAGAAAGCCATAACCTATAAGCACTTCCCATTGCGGTTTACTTAACCGAGCATATATGATACAAAAATA
Organism: Polydrusus cervinus; assembly: GCA_935413205.1. Taxonomy (NCBI): domain Eukaryota; kingdom Metazoa; phylum Arthropoda; class Insecta; order Coleoptera; family Curculionidae; genus Polydrusus; species Polydrusus cervinus. The sequence goes on from OW284511.1 coordinate 84,245,038, forward strand.
TAAACACCCTATTTTTTAGCTTACTACCGTGTAGAGAATTATATTTCCTATCTAAAAGTCTAATATGTTACAATACACATTTTTAGTCGTTTCGAAATTACGAGCAATTTAAATAAAAATTTTTAAAAGTTCTGTTTGTATTAATGCGACATTATTTTTGAAAAGAAGGCTTCGACCTTCGACTGGGATTTTCATTTGACTTTGAGCTTTGTTACCATTTGTTATTAAGTGCCTATGTTCGTTGCTTAGCTATTTCTGATTTTCAAAGTCAAACGACAATCCCAGTCGAAGCCTTCTTTTCAAAAATAATGTCGCATTAACACAAACAGAAATTTTTTATTTAAATTGCTCATAATTTCGAAACGACTAAAAATGTGGATTGTAACATATTAAACTTTTAGATAGGAAATATAATTCTCTACACGTTAGTAAGCTAAAAACTAGGACGTTCCATTTGCAAAAACTGACTCATGCACATTTATTTAAATGGAAACATTGGCACAATTTTAAGAACTCCCTGTATAAAAAACATGAATTCTAAGTAATTTAAACTAAAGATCTGTGTATTACTTGCAAGCGTGCAAAATTTTAAATGTTTACCTTTATTAGTTTTAGAGTTACTAAACTTTTTTCTCGGAGCGTTTTTACACAATAAAATCTTTTAATAATTCATATCTCAAAAACAGTTAGAGATAGTAATAGATTATTATTAACAAAAGTTATTTAGATTTTAATAAGGTAATCAAAAATGCTAAAATATACAGGGTATTCCTTTTGAAATAGAAAAGTTGGCATTAACTTCCGGTATACCCGGAAGTAATAAAAACGTCAAAATATAATGTTTTAAAAGCTCAATTATGCCTGCTATTAAATTTTTAAAAAGATAAGTTTCCTCGTTTCTAAGATCTTCTAATAGGCCACTCAACGTGAATCACCCTGTATATTAAATACCCTCAGGAAATTTCCTATAAACTCACCATAAAAAAGCAATAAAAGACTTTTAAATAAATAACAACTGATAGGAAGATGCCTTAAAGTATTTATTTTATATATAAATTTTAAACAGACCAAATTGCTTAGGATTTATACAACACCAAGTAATTTTTCTAATTGAAAACTTCGGTCTTCTTTCCGCCCTCGTTTCATAACAATAAAAGTTCACTGATTGGGTCTCTTGCTTTGGGACTTTATTCCACTTCCCTGTTCTCATTACCCCTCGGCTATCGACTTTCTTATTTATTTTTGTTTATCAAATGACTTTTTTATATCTTATGCCAGTAAGTTTGGCGGAGTTTCTGAACAACTTTGTTTTAAAAGTTATAGTACCATTAAAAAACTTTTTAATTCTTTTCTGGCGTTGAAGCTTAAGTTTTACAGTTGTAGAAATATGTTTTTCTACGACTATTAAATAACGATTGTTAATAATCTGTATTATTAGCTAAATGTTTCATGACATTTAGCAGCCAGATACACTAAAAAGTATTCTAAAGATTTAATATAAAGAGAACAAGATTCATCCGTATACTGTAGGTTCAAAGTTACTGTCAGCGACGTATTGTTTTCATATTGAAAACAGTTGGTTGTACGAAGTCATAGAAAAAAAATCGATTAAAATAAATATTCTGCTCTAATAGAATTTCAAAAAAAACTGGGATTGTGTTCTCTAACTTCGTACAACCCGCTGAACTCTATATGAAAGCGATGAATCTCTGACAGTAATTTTGAACTCATATTATTGGATAGAACACTTAAAAATAATTTAAAAATCAATTTAAACAAGACTGTGTATATCACATTTAAATAAACATAAAAATCAATAATAAGTCCCTACAACTCATCGAACATTACAAATATCTAGGACTTATAATTGACAAAGACTTAACTTTTAAAATGCATATCAATATGATAAAGAAATAACTATCCAGTGCGTGTGATGCTATAAAAAGATGTGTACAAAATCTCCCAAACTGTAATATATGAAGCCATCTTTAAGTCTCATCTACAGTATATGTGCACTGTTTGGGCATCTGCTGCCAAAACTCAAATGCAAAAAATGCAAAGACTTCAAAATAGATTTATTAAGTACCTATACCAACTTTCTAGACTATTTCCAACACTTGATATGTATAAAAACTATAAGTTCTTAAAGATTGAGCAAATTATTTACTTAGAAGAAAGCAAGCGCATGCAAAAAATTATACATAATCAAATTAAAACTAATATTAAACCAATAAAGAATAATGATATACATTTACATTGCACCAGGCAACGACAAAATCTATATATATCTTCATTAAAAAACAAATCTAAAAAAGAACAATGTCATTAACAGAGCCTCGACGACGTACAACACCATTCCCGAAAGCATCCGAAGAACACAAAACCCATTAAAATTTGGAAAGGAGGTCAAAAAGTATTTACTAACACGAAACTCCAACTAGATAAAATTTTATTGCGACTTAGGAATTTGCATATTTTATTGATCGACTTAAGAACATAGTGTATTTAAATATATAAAAAAAATAATATGTGTATAATCTTATATAATATATTTTTAGTTACTAGCTGATAGTAAAATAATAGGACTCGGTACCAGTAATGGTTTGAGTTCATAAATAAAAAAATTTTTTATATTACATACAATAACAAAGAAAAAATTCTTAACACCTCGCCTTGCAGTTTTCCTACTATAGTTCTTTTTATTTCTCTTAGATGTTCCGGTCAAATAGACTAAAGGCCTTTTTACATTGGGTGCAATTGCAAGAAAAATAGCCTGGAAGCATGCGCTTCGACGACGTTTTAATCAGCTGATGCACGTTTTCCCATTTAAAACATGCATCAGCTGTTTAAAGCGTCGACAAAGCGCATGCTTTCAGGCAATTTTTTCTTGCAATTGCACCCAATGTAAAAAGGCCTTAAAGAAGGAATAAAAATTGCAGTATAAAGTATATGTATTTGAAAATATTGATTAGTGATTAGCTGTGATGTAATAAACTGAAGTAAAACTACCTAGAGCTAGACACCTACATGAACCTCTCTTAATTAAAAAGGACATAACTTTTTCACATTCATACTTTTGCGGCCTATTATTATTCTGGTGATTTCGGTCTATTTGACGCTTGCATATTTCCTATAGTCCAATGTAAATTTAGGTTTAGGGGTTTGTTCGGGTTAAGAGAAATTGTGTAGCCTACCAGATCTCTAAACCTCACCTCTTTGGATTTTTATTTGAGGGGTGAATTCAAATTTAGTTTTGCATTAGAAATGAAATAAATTAAATTGGACAGAATATTTTTGACAACGTCTTACCGGAATTTACAGACAGGCTTGACTATTGTATGAATAATAATGACAACACATTTGAACATCTTATAAACTAGCTTCTGTTCAATTTTTAAGTATTTCTAAATTATATTCTATTATTGATAAAATATTTAAAATTTGTTTTTCTTTGGTATTTTAAAGAATAAATCACTTAAACCCTATATCGGTAAAGTTGTCATTTAAGGAAATATTTATTTCTTTAAAAATATATAAACCGTCTTTTCTAGTTGTGCCGATTTTAACTATATCGATATGCTAATTTTTTTAAAATTATATTTGGTAGGAGTAGTTTTTAAAGTAATAACAATATTTTATACTTTTTGTCACACCGTATAATTTTATTTACTTTTATATACTATTTTTTCAAAAGTTATATTCCACACTATTTTTTAATCTTGTAATTCCTTTTAACTTGCCTATTTTATGTGCTTTTTTTGCCTCCGACCAAATATTTAACGTTTTTACTTTACCACATAAGTTTTTTTATGGTCCAAGCATCATCCAATTACCTGAAACAATAAAATTTCTATTAGTAAACAAATAATAACAAAATAATTTCTATTTCAGATAACTTTATACAAATTTAAACATTAACTTAACTTCTGACCCCTCCCCTATATTGACAAAAAAAATAAAAGTTTGTACAACAAGAGTGGATATGATATGATATCGCTCGCGGAAGTGAGGAGTGCTCAAACTTCCGAGCTCAATTTGGACAATTAGCTTGAGTTGTACAGTGTATCTTTTTACGGCGTTCACTTTCATACTAAAAATTTAAAAAGTTATTTAAATTAGGCCGTAACGATTTTTAACAATTAACTAACCAGACAATTTTTACTGTCATCGATAACATCGAAAGGCATTTCTGTCTCCCAAGAAAAGTATGCTTTATTCTAGTATTTGTTATAAATTTAAATAATTAGAAACTGCAACAGATTTTCAATTCTCCATAGTTGTCAGTTATTTTAAATCGTATTTTTACCCTGTTTCTGGAAATTGCTTCTCCAATCTATCATATCTTTGTCTAACCCTCTTCACTTCTAACATCGGTTGTAAAATATACGGTTTGTAATATTTTGGATCTGACACTTATCCAATAAAAAAGTGACAGTTTCACAACAAAAGTTTTTAAACCAAAGCATTCAAGTTTTCTATATATAGCCAAAGGTTACCAAAATAAACAAATAGCTATTTATGTATCAAGTTGTAAAAAATGTTTTTTGTACTAGATGTGAAGATTGAACCACGAGCGTAGCGAATGAGAATTATATTTAGGGCAGATTTACTTTAAAATATCGACATATTTTAATACTACTGTTAAAACGACTTTTCATTTTAACACTAGTGTTAAAATGACTTTTCATTTTACCACTTAGTTAATATGACTTTCCATTTTAACACTAGTAAAAAAATAAACCACATTTGACCACGAAAATGAATGTCAAAATAATGGTTTTCTGTATGTGAATGACCAAAATTTGTTTATAGCCCATACAGAATAAATGAATACTAAAAGATACAGAATTTCTTTTTACCAAATTATTTAGTATTAACATAATATGTAACTTTGCCTTTATTTAACCAACTATGTATCTCCTGTTGTTACCGACATATCAATGCTAATACATCAAATACTCTACTACTGTATTGGGTAGTATCAACTAGAAAAGTGCAAAAATTTAATATATCAAAATTTAGGGTAGGTCTTCCAAGAGATTTAATCAAAATTTATAAAAGCCAAAAATACCTTGAATAACATGTGCCTGGAAAAACATAATTTGTGAGCTAGTTTGTATTATTTTGCAGTCTTGGTGCTGACTTATATAACCTTAATTTTTTCCATTACGTAAGGTTTTTTTCACAATCCAATGTTAAGAAGGTACACAAAAAGAGATATAGGGTAATTAAAGTTTTATAAATACAAAATGCTGGCAAATGATTTAGAATATTTACTTAAAAATTATCTAAAAAGTATTTTTTAGTTTACAGAAAATTATTATTGGTCCATATGCTATTTTGTTTTTGACCTAAAGCTTCTTCTGGTACTTATTTCCTCTTATTCATCGCAGAAAAAGGGCGTGAATAATAATATGTATGTTTGACTTTTCCTGATATCTTCTTTTATTTTTTTTAGGATTTTTTCCCTTATTTATTTAATGTCCCAAGATTTTCCAAAAAATATTTTAAAAATGTACCTGCTTTTAAGTTCATTTGGCATTATAGTGGTTTAACGTATTCTTAATGTTTTTAAATATCTAAGTTTTTTCTATTTTTACTAAATCTTTAGAAGCTTTTCATGATGCGTTTTTGTTTTTGATCCAAAGTTGCAAAGCCTTCTTATATCTATGAATAAATAGACACAACGTCATGGTCTCATTAAAATTTATTGTCAGTGTTGTTTATAATATAGGTGTTGTTATTTTTGTATTTCTAAAATGTTTCTTTGTTTTGACTTTGTGTCTACTTATTAAAACTTAAATCAAGTCTCTTTAAAAAAATGGACAGAGTCTTTAAACTTCTTATATCTGTCCTGGTAAATACGTCTTCGGACAATACTGGAACCTTGTAGCTAAGGTGTAAAGCAAAGAACGTTGCTTGAATCAACTGAGCTATGGCTTATAATAGTTTTACTTCTCAGTTGTAAGGTATTTTTATGGGAGAAATATATGAAAAAAAATTCGTATTTTTTGAACAAAATCAGTTTAAGTTTTTAATAACATAATCTTACGACTTTCCATTATATTAGCTGAATTTTATTTAATATCCAAACATTTATTGTGAAAAAATCTTACGTGATGGAACTTTTGCCTCCGATAGCTTAATAATGAAAATGAATCGAGATTATCATGTTTTAGCCATTAAATAAAATTATATTTGTTTCGAGAAATACTAAATAAAAGGTATTATTAAATCAACGTGTATTATACAAATATACACGGTATATTTGCTTAATACTACAATAGTTTTCTTTTTGGATATAAAACATATTACCTAGCATTTCTTTAGGTAGCAAAAAAACCACAAACGACTCGTACACAACAGAAACTTACGGCACATCTTATCATCTATCTACTTGCCGATTTGAAACTCCAAATTACCGTAAAGAATGGTTTCCAGCGCCTCGTAGTGGCAATTTATTTTTCTTTGAAAAATTCGGCTTTACTTCCTAATCCGCCATTACGGCTTCTTTATAATACATCAGATTTTAGGACCCTATTTTATCGCCTTGTCGTTACTTCGATTTAGAAAAAAACATCGTTTTGCAGAGAAAAATTTCTTTGACACCCTAGGTTGCATAAAAATGGTAAATAATTTAAAAGAAAAAAACTTAACAGTAGGAGATCCTTTTGCGACTACGGATACAATGGTAAATTTATAGAGAACAAAAGTATATTATACAGGATCATGCACTTCACCTCCTGGAGTCTTCTATAGCTCACTTATTAATTAAGTTAGGATTTTCATATTATGCAGACTTTACCTGTATCCTAGGGCGCATTTCAGGAAAATATTTTTTTTATACAGGGTGTTCCAAAAAAGTGTGACAACCGTTAAAACCGTTTTTTTGGTTTAACATGGTAAATCGGAGGTTGGTTTCATTGGATAGAGAATGAAAAACTAAGATAGGGAGGTGAAAACCATTTTTCTCTAAGATGAATGCCATATTTTAAACGTCAATTACTCAAAAACAATTGAATTTAGACATATGACATTTTATACAAAATATACGTGGAATTGTATAGGGAATTAGAAAATAATATAATATATAGGGTGTTCCATTTAAAAAAATGCAAGTTTAGTCCGCCACACTTTTTTGAGCCACCCTGTATAATGTAAAATATTTTTAAAATATGCCGCTTTTAAGTTGATACCTTATGCTAGTTTAGTATTTTTGATAAGCTCCTCGATAATGATTTAATTTTCCACCACGTTGGCGGACCCGGTATAGTATCTAAAAAAAACTAGATTCTTATGACGTCACACTTTTTTGGAACACCCTGTATAAACAAAAATATTTGCCTAAAATGCGCCCTAGGATACAGGTAAAGTTTACAAAATATCAAAATCCTAACTTAATTAATAAGTGAGTTATAGAAGACGGGAGGTGAGGTGCAGGACACTGTATACCTAAAGTGAGAAGTGAGCCATTATTAACCGAGCAGTTTTATAACCTGAGGCGAATAGCATCGAGGAATATAATGTGCAAGGTCAATAATTGCCTTCTCAACCGAGGGGTATATAGATTTTTTTTACTAATATCAGCCGAACTAACACCAAAAGACCTCATTTTTATTTTGAAATAACCCGTTTCCCCTATTATTCAAACCTATCGAAATACCAAGTAGCCTGGGGCTCAGTTGTCAACGAATAAAACGATTGAAACTGATGGGTTTCAATGGCCACCTTTTGAAGGTTTTATCTAAAAGTGTTACAATAAAATATTAAAATATAGCTGAGAATGTTATCGATCAAAGCGACAGTGATTGAGAAATGAAAAATGGTACCCCATCTCGCTCCATGGCTCGCGCCATGATTTGTTGCCTGAACAACCAATGCGATCTTATGTGAAGGCATACACTCAATTAAAGAAATGCTGTGAAGAAAAAAGTCATTAAAATTTATTTAAAATGTCATGCTGGCCTATTTTAACTGTACCGAGTGAGTCAACGATTGCGCGGAGTAATTTTATGCCTTGAAGATAAAATTTGTCGACAATAAACTTTTATGTTAAGGTATGGTTGGATATCAGGCACATTTTAAAAATATTTTAAATTATACAGGGTGCGCCCAAAAAGTAAGGTGTCAAAAAGGTCCATTTTTTAAATGGGACATCCTATATATTGTATTATTTTCTGCTTCCTCGCAAAATTCTACGCTTATTTTGTAAATGTCCTATGTCTAAATTCAATAGTTTTTGAGATATTGACGGTTAAAATATGGCATTTTCAGACTTTGACAGGCTGTAGCATTGGAACGGTTCATCTTAGGGAAAAATGATTTTCACCTCCCTATCTTAGTTTTTTATTCTCTATCCAAAGAAACCAACCTCCGGTTTACCATGTTAAACCAAAAAACCGGTTTTAACGGTTTAACATGTTAAACCGGAAGTAGTAACGTTTAGATAGAGAATAAAAAATTAAGATAGGGAGGTGAAAACAATTCTTCTCTAAGATGAACCGTTCCAATGTTACAGCCTGTCAAGTCTGAAAATGCCATATTTTAAATTTCAATATCTCAAAAACTATTGACTCTAGACATTTCACATTTACGAAATAAGCATAAAACTTTGTGAGAAATCAGAAAATAATACAATATATAGGGTGTTCCATTTAAAAAATGTACCTTTTTGACACCCTACTTTTTGGGCGCACCCTGTATAATTCAAAATATTTTTAAAATGTGCCTGATATCCAATCATACCTTAACACAAAAGCTTATTGTCGACAAATGTTCTCTTCAAGCCATAAAATTGCTCCGCGCAATCGTTGACTCACCCGGTACAATCAACTATTATTTTAAATGATTTTCATAGTTTTTGATCATTTTCATTACCGTAGCACATTTTCTAGAGTTTATTTTTCATGTTCATTTCTTTGAAAAGATAAAAAAAATCTTTTATTAACCTAGGTTAATAATGAACTCTTTCTCATTAGAAAAATGAGGTAAATAATATGGTTTTTCGAAAATCGATCGAAAATATTGACATTTTTGATAACATTTCTGAAAGAAAAAGTCAATATCTTCTAACACTTAGTCGTTGCTAGGCAATGGAAAATAACTGTTAGGAAATATGTATTATTGTACTGTAAGGAAATATTATTTCTGTACGGCTACTTGTAAATTAAAATGTGTTATGCTTGACAATTCCATATTACTGTGTTTCCACAGTTACAACACTAATATTTAATGGTATCCTTTATTTGTGAACATATATTAATAATATTTATTTTAAAATTTTAACAGGTTGATTGTAATAAGTTATGTCCTTTTAATGAATTTTGATTTACGGAAAAATAGTATGTATACCTCGTAGAAAAAGCCACATTCTCGGACTCCGTATTGTCAGTATCGGCTTGCGCCTCAACATACAATCTTTGCGGTCGTCCGGGAATGTTCAACTTTTCCTACTAGGTATACAATGGACTATTTCTCAGGTTAGTAGCAAAAAAAAAGTACCAGGCAAATTTTTATCGACGAAACAATTGAGTTTTTTACCTGTAAAGGGTGACAATCTCTACTGTCGTGCGATACATGGAAGCAATGGAAGTATTGCTTTTTTTGATATTGGACATCGTACGCGTCACATTACCAAGCAAAGCCACAGATGAGTCGCCCGAGAACGGCGCAAACGTCTGATCAACAACTATGATATTAACTGACAGTCATGACATGACACAGGCACTTTAACCAACGTCCACCTCAAGGCGTGAAAAACCTTATACGAGGCAGACCACCTCATCGGAGATGGGAGGAATACCTCCCACCAACAAGGGGGCCCTGTATTGTCAATGTCAAGAGCGTCCGGGGTTTCCACGCTGTGGACCCCTTCGTCTATTCCTCAGTGCACCGCGGCCTAACAACCGGGTCGGAGGGTTATGGGTTTATACCGTTCCCCAAACATTGAAGCGTTCACTGTCTTTCCATAGTCCATGATCAGCCGTTTCGTCCTACTGGGACTCATCAGAGACGCGCGACACCTGAGGCCGCGACTTGCAAAAAGTCTGCGCCTATGGCTGTCAATCGTCTGACGTCTATGTGCTATTGCGTTGTGTCCACAGCGTGGAAACCCCGAACGCTCTTGACATTGACAATACAGGGCCCCATTGTTGGTGGGAGGTATTCCTCCCATCTCCGATGAGGTCGTCTGCCTCGTATAAGGTTTTTCACGCCTTGAGGTGGACGTTGGTTAAAGTGCCTGTGTCATGTCATGACTGTCAGTTAATATCATAGTTGTTGATCAGACGTTTGCGCCGTTCTCGGGCTCATCTGTGGCTTTGCTTGGCAATGTGACGCGTACGATGTCCAATATCATAATTGGTCCTCCAGACTCCTTAGCCCGGTGCTGTCGGTGATTTATTCGACACCTGGGAGGATGACAGTTTGTTTTACTGGATCCTAAGTTCTGGTTAAGGCGATATTAGCCCTATTTTCTTCGATCATATTGCTTTTTTTAATTAATAAAACAACAATTTTTATAGAAAGAAGCTTAGCGGCAAGCGGACAGAGTGGTGCGTGTATCTTTTGCATTAAAGTACACAGGGCACAGGTAGAAAATGACAGGTTATTTCGTCCTTATTGGGACTCTTCAGAAAGCCATAACCTGTAAGCAATTCCCACTACAGCAAATATATATTTGTAAGTTTAAAAAAAAAAAGGTATTTGAAAAAGTTGTTTATTTTTACGCCTTCTATACACAGCTAAAAAAGAAGTATTAACTTAGGAATAACTCTGTATAGTAATACTATACTAAAAATAGTTTCAGCCGCAGTTTATTCTTCGGTTAGAAAATACTATAATCTAAAACTGGAACACAGTCCCATCCTAAATAAACCTAAAAACCTTTTTTATTTCCCCGGAGTATGTAAATGAATCTCCAAATATGTTGTTGACATCAAACAAATATTCAGAAGAAAATAAATAAGTAAGTCACACTTAAGGATCTGACCCAAAAAAGGGTAGGTTGTAGTTTGATATTCTAATTCGGTTATCCTTTTTTCTAGCAAAATTAATGTAATAGTTTTTATACTGGGTGTTTGTAAAAGGTTTTAACAAAAAAACACCATATATTACTTAAATCTAAATAAGTATTATTAAATATTTATTAAGACTATTCGATGTTTTTTTCTGAAATCGATAAAAAGGGTGGGAAAGCGAGAGCCTGTAGCATCGATAAGAATAATTAATTTCAAAGGTCTCGATATATGCGGAATTATGTGGTTCATTTGGCAATCAGGGCCGCATTTGGTCTAGAATAGAAATAAATAGGTATAATATTAATGGCGGTGGAATAATAAAAATTGTTGTTTTATTTATTAAGAAAAGTAGTACTTCCATCGCTTCAATGTATCGCACGATATTAAAAAATATTGAAAATTGTTTTTTTTTCTATTCTCACATGGATATTTATTTGCTGTATACTAAATAAATTGGAAAAGTGGAATATTCTGGTGGTGGCGTAAAGCACATCCAAAAATAGATCTAAAATCCTCCATTAATATACCTTGAAAAACGTTTCGTTATGGGGCTAGAGCCCCCCGAATGGAAGCTATGATAAGCGATTTTTTCACAATATCTCAGAATCTGATTGATGCATCAAAACAAAATTTGATACTTGTTTTACCCATGACAAGACGCAATAAACGGTTTGTTTAGCTTAGGTGTATTTCTTCCAGTGGCGTCTCACTGGGTAGGTAGTGAGGAGAATATTGCCCTAACTTTTTTATTTGTAGGATTTTTTAACGCCAAGTGCAATTTTTAAAAGCACTGAAGTATTCTATTGAAAAAAGGTACTCTTGCTTCATTTCGGTAGGATTCACCATTTTTCTGTAAAATCGATTTTAAAATTTTCGGTTTTTTACAAGCCGTTGAAAAGGCTAAGGTGTTTTTTTGCATATCTTAGCAAACACTTAATATTAAAACATGAAATTTATTAGAAATTCTACTAGCGTCAAGGCATATTTATTAAAGGATATAACATTAAAATATTTTTCCAGTGGCGTCGCACTGGGTGAAGCCTAAAGTAAATTAAATTTTTCGTTGAATCCTACCGAAATGAAGCAGAAGTACCTTTTTTCAATAGAAGACTTCAGTTCTCTTAAAAATTGCACCTGGCGTTAAAAAATCCTACAAATAAAAAAGTTAGGGCAATATTCTCCTCACTACCTACACAGTGAGACGCCACTGGAAGAAATACACCTTAGCTTAACAAACCGTTTATTGCGTCTTGTCATGGGTAAAACATGTATCAAATTTTGTTTTGATACATCAATCAGTTCCTGAGATATTGTGAAAAAATCTCTAATCATAGCTTCCATTTGGGGGGCTCTAGCCCCATAACGAAGCGTTTTTCAAAGTATATTAATAGAGGATTTTAGATCTATTTTTGGATGTGCTTTACGCCCTAGAAATATTGTCACCTAATTTCGGGACACCCTGTATATCTTTAAAAAAAATAATTACTTTAATTTAAAAAAAAACGCTTGATTGAATATTCAAAATTTATTATTAAATCTTTATTATAAAGCTCAAATTTTCTTATATATCATGTAAGTATTGAAAGTAAAAAACTAAAATGTTTTTTGCTATCCAATATTGGGTAAGTTTTTTCAGCTATATTGAACAATATAAATTGGATATTCCGGAATAAACAATATTTTTCTTAGAATATTATCATAGGGCTCGAGGTAATTGAAATTGTGTCGCTCAATATGAGAAATGGCTTTTAAATCCCATGTGAGTAGAGCTAAAAGTTTTTCAAAAGAATTAGGGTTTAAGGAAGGGTCTACCATCGCTTTTATGTATTCTACCATTGAGCTATGCATTGTTACAGTTTTCCCAAAAACAAATAAAGTTATCAAGTTATTTTAAGATATATTTATTTTTTAAGAAAGACTGAAGTAGCTTTCATACATTTAACTTTTGTGCTGTTAACAAATGCCAAGATAAATAAACTGCTGGACAATTGCTTTCGAGCATGAAAAATTTCGCCTAAATTTAACAGTTAATATTTTCTGAACCAGATATGATATCAACCTACGGTTTTGAATGGTTGATAGACTCATCCCTTGGAAAACAATTGTCAATGTTGAATTTTCTTTAACTGTCAGAAAATTTTATATACAGGGTGTTAAAGAAGACGATGATTTTTGCTCTAATTTTAATGGCGTGTAACTTTCACAATAATATTTTAAAATTTTATCACTCTACGTCAATTGAATCACTAGTTCATAGCAAGGAAAGTAATTTGTCAAATTTTTGATATCTGCTATATTTTAAGAAATACCGATTTTTCTGGAAAACCTTGCTTTATTTCAACTTATTGGTAGCTAGATCTTACTGTGTGTTGTATCGTGCAAACTTTGCGAGTGATTATTATACCTTATGAAAAGCTTAATTATGTTTAGTAACAATAGTTGTACCTAAATGTTATGATGTACAGTGGCGTACTTATAAATACCTATATGTCTATGATTTACAAGTATCTCACAATTTTTTACGTTTGGGGGATCCTTAAAATTAAGTAACGCTAGTTTGATTTTGATGGGATTAATACCGTGTAGGCTCTCCTCGGATAGCGGGGTTTGGTTTGACGGCAGCTAGTGATATTTAATATCAAAGTCTCTTTCAATGCAAGTTCAATTTTAGGAATAGTGTTAGAAAGTTAGAAATTATTAAATAAATTTTTTCCAAATATATTAAATTAAAAAAATTATCTTTGTTAAAATTTTGTAAACATACTGTATAATATACCTGTAGTGCGATATGAAAAACTAAAAAAATAAGAAAAAATTTACCTAATCTTACTACTTTTCAATATAAAACAATCGTGAAAAATTGTGAGATACTCGTAAATCAAAGACATATAGGTGTTTATAAGTACGCCACTGTACATCATAACATTTAGGTACAACTATTGTTACTGAACATAATCAAGCTACTCAGCATAATAATCGCTCGCAAAGTTTGCACGATACAACGCACAGTGAGATCTAGCTACCAATAAATTAAAATAACGCAAGGATTTCCAAAAAAATCGATATTTCTTAAAATAAAGTAGATATCAAAAATTTGACAAATTACTTTCTTTGCCAGTGAATCAATTGACGTAGAGTGATAAAATTTAAAAATATTATTGTGAAAGTTACACGCAATTAAATTTGGAGCAAGAATCATCGTCTTCTTTAACACCCTGTATATAAAATTTTCTGACAGTTAAGAAAATTGAACATTGACAATTGTTTCCCAAGGGATGAATCTATCAACCATTCTAAATCGTAGGTCGATATCATATCTCGTTGAGAAAATATTAGCTGTTAAATTTAGGCAAAATTTGTCTTGCTCGAAACCAATTGTCCAGCAGTTTAGTTTCAAAAAAAATTGTTGCAATCCTTTAATTGACACAAAATATCAACGGTAACATTTTGTTAAACATCTATAAATTTGAATAGTTAAGGATACAAATCTTGTGTCTGTTTAAAGGTTGGAGACAATGACATTTCTTGAACGGCAGTAGAGTTTTGGACTTGCATTGTCTTTATTTGTTTAGAATCACTACGTTTCAACTGGTAAGCATCTCCAGTTGTCTTCAGGTGAATACTGAATAAGTACGGTAACTACAGCTCTATTTTTACTAGGCAGGTGCTGTGACGCATGACTAGTGGGTGGAGTCATGCGTGTTGCTAGGTGATGATGCATAACTGGATGAGTCATGCTTGATAAGTCATGCTCGATGGCGTCATGATCGATGACGTCATGTTCGATGAAGTCATGCTCGTGACGCCATGCTCGATGAATCATGCGTCTAACTCTTGGGTGGTCTTATTCTAAGATTACATTTACTTAACAAGGGTTTCCAGACGTTTCTCATGTCTAATGAAGGCTTACTAAAGCAACCTGGATTTTGGTGTATGGTCGCAGCTTCCTTAAACTTTCTCTTCCTCCAGTGCGGTTCTTTTTGCAGGATTTCCGCTTTTGTCCACATGATATGATGGCCGTGCGTCCAGGCGTGGTCAGCTGCACCTGATTTTTCCGTCTCTCCTTTTTGGGTGTTATTTCTATGTTCTTTAATCCTTACTTCTAGTGGTCTTAGTGTCTCACCAATGTAAGATTGGCCGCATTCGCAGGGGATCTGGTAGACACAATTTTTCTTGTCTTTCTGGCTTGCTGGTTTCGTCTTCGTTAGGTGGCTTCTTAAAGTGTCTCTAGAGCTGAATACTGTGTTGATGTTGTATCGTTGTCCTAGTCTTCTTATTTTCTCGGATACTCCTTTGACATACGGAATATTGAGTATTGGTTGTATCTCTTTCTCTGCTTTACGTGTGTTTGGCCGATTCTTGCGATTTTCCAATATTGTGTCAATCAATTTCATGGGGTAGCCATTCTTGTTGAGGTCGGTCTTGATGTGGTTAGTTTCTCTTTTGAGAGCTTCGTTTGAGTTGCAGAGAGTAATTGCTCTATCCACCAGGTTTCTTACTATGCCATGTTTTTTGTTGTTTGAGTGGTTTGATGTATAATTGAGATATTGCCCTGTATGTGTAGGTTTTCTGTACACTGAGGTTAGGAAGGTGTTGCCATTTTTCTCTACGTTGACGTCTAGAAAAGGTAATTGGTTGTTCTCTTCTTTCTCCATGGTGAATTTAATTGTCGGTGCAAAGTTATTAATGTGATGTAAGAATTCTCTGAGTTCGTCCTCGTTTCCGTTCCAAATAATGAAGGTGTCATCCACATATCTTAGCCATATTTTTGGTTTCTTCTTTGCTTGTTTTATTGCTTCGGATTCAAACCATTCCATATAAATGTTGGCGATTATGGGCGAGAGAGATGAGCCCATTGGTAGTCCGTCTTCTTGGCTAAAGAATCTGTCTTTTTCTTGAAAATAAGAATTGTTAAGGCAGCATTCCAATAGTTCCATGATGGCATTTGTAGGTAGCGGTGTTCTTTCTTGTAGGGTCAGGTCTTCCTCAAGTCTGCTCCTGATGACCTTAAGTGCGTCTTTTATAGGGACGTTGGTGTAAAGACTTTCGACGTCAAAGCTGACCAGTTGGTCTCCTGGTTGTACTTCCTTTTCTCCTATTATTTGTGCAAAGTGTTGCGAGTTCTTTACAAATGACGTACTGTTTCCTTGAAGTGGTTGGAGTAGGGGAAGTAAAAATTTACCTAGTTCATATGTAGGGGAGTTACGGGAGCTTGTAATTGGTCTCAGAGGCATGTTATGTTTCTGTATTTTTGGTAGGCCATAGAGGTGTGGTGGTTTACTGTGGTGCGGTGTCAGGCGTCTCCGCGTCTTTTCTGGTATGTACCGCTCAAATTTCTTAAGTGTTCGGTAGACTCTTCCCTCGATTGTGCCGGTCGGATCTTTGGAAATAAGGGTGTAGTTTCCTTTTTGCACAACTTCCTCGATTTTTTGGTCGTATGTCTGGACATCCATGATGACAGTTGCGTTTCCTTTGTCGGCTGGTAGAATCTTGATATTAGGATCCTTACGAAGTTTTGTGAGAGCGATTGTTTCTTCCTTACCGATGTTTCGTTTTGGAGGCCTTGATTTTTCTAGAATATTTCTAACCTTCCATCTAAATTCTTCCGCTTGTGTTTCTCCTATGGTTGTTGAGTCGACGGCGCTAATAATGTCCAATATTGGTATCTCTTTTGGAGCAATAGTAAAGTTTAAACCCTTAGCCATTAGGGATTCTTCTATGGTTGTTAATTCTCTAGATGAAATGTTGACGATAGTTCTTTGATTATGGGGTTGCGTTGTTGGTGGATTTTGACTAGCATGCTTTTGCAATTTCTTTTCATGAATATTTTGTTGAGCTGTTCTTACTTTGTCGCAGGTGGCATCAATCTTCCGAAAAATGGGTTCGTGATCCTCTTCCAGTGTATATTCTTTAATTTCCTCAAATCTCTGTTGGATATCTGTGAGTAGAGAAGCTTTCTTAAAACGATGGTAGTTGATTTGGGAGCGTATAAGAGCTTTGCTGGCGTTTTCCAGAATCTTCTTAGCTTGTTGTCCTGGGATCGGTGACTTGATCCTAAAGCCATCTGGAATAATACCTTGGTCCCTTGCCCGTAGTAGAAACTGGATGTGCGTTTCCTCCTTTGTTAATTTTATATTAGATTTCTCGTAGTTACGGAACTTATCACTTATACCGGGTCCATACCGGGCTTCTAGTGTCTGTTTAAAGGTTGGAGACAATGACGTTTCTTGAACGGCAGTAGAGTTTTAGACTTGCATTGTCTTTATTTGTTTAGAATCACTACGTTTCAACTGGTAAGCATCTCCAGTCGTCTTCAGGTAAATACTGAATAAGTACGGTAACTACAGCTCTATTTATACTAGGCAGGTGCTGTGACGCATGACTAGTGGGTGGAGTCATGCGTGTTGCTAGGTGATGATGCATAACTGGATGAGTCATGCTTGATGAGTCATGCTCGATGGCGTCATGCTCGATGACGTCATGATCGATGACGTCATGTTCGATGAAGTCATGCTCGTGACGCCATGCTCGATGAATCATGCGTCTAACTCTTGGGTGGTCTTATTCTAAGATTACATTTACTTAACAAGGGTTTCCAGACGTTTCTCATGTCTAATGAAGGCTTACTAAAGCAACCTGGATTTTGGTGTATGGTCGCAGCTTCCTTAAACTTTCTCTTCCTCCAGTGCGGTTCTTTTTGCAGGATTTACAGCCGACAAAGGAAACGCAACTGTCATCATGGATGTCCAGACATACGACCAAAAAATCGAGGAAGTTGTGCAAAAAGGAAACTACACCCTTATTTCCAAAGATCCGACCGGCACAATCGAGGGAAGAGTCTACCGAACACTTAAGAAATTTGAGCGGTACATACCAGAAAAGACGCGGAGACGCCTGACACCGCACCACAGTAAACCACCACACCTCTATGGCCTACCAAAAATACAGAAACATAACATGCCTCTGAGACCAATTACAAGCTCCCGTAACTCCCCTACATATGAACTAGGTAAATTTTTACTTCCCCTACTCCAACCACTTCAAGGAAACAGTACGTCATTTGTAAAGAACTCGCAACACTTTGCACAAATAATAGGAGAAAAGGAAGTACAACCAGGAGACCAACTGGTCAGCTTTGACGTCGAAAGTCTTTACACCAACGTCCCTATAAAAGACGCACTTAAGGTCATCAGGAGCAGACTTGAGGAAGACCTGACCCTACAAGAAAGAACACCGCTACCTACAAATGCCATCATGGAACTATTGGAATGCTGCCTTATGAATTCTTATTTTCAAGAAAAAGACAGATTCTTTAGCCAAGAAGACGGACTACCAATGGGCTCATCTCTCTCGCCCATAATCGCCAACATTTATATGGAATGGTTTGAATCCGAAGCAATAAAACAAGCAAAGAAGAAACCAAAAATATGGCTAAGATATGTGGATGACACCTTCATTATTTGGAACGGAAACGAGGACGAACTCAGAGAATTCTTACATCACATTAATAACTTTGCACCGACAATTAAATTCACCATGGAGAAAGAAGAGAACAACCAATTACCTTTTCTAGACGTCAACGTAGAGAAAAATGGCAACACCTTCCTAACCTCAGTGTACAGAAAACCTACACATACAGGGCAATATCTCAATTATACATCAAACCACTCAAACAACACAAAACATGGCATAGTAAGAAACCTGGTGGATAGAGCAATTACTCTCTGCAACTCAAACGAAGCTCTCAAAAGAGAAACTAACCACATCAAGACCGACCTCAACAAGAATAGCTACCCCATGAAATTGATTGACACAATATTGGAAAATCGCAAGAATCGGCCAAACACACGTAAAGCAGAGAAAGAGATACAACCAATACTCAATATTCCGTATGTCAAAGGAGTATCCGAGAAAATAAGAAGACTAGGACAACAACATCAACACAGTATTCAGCTCTAGAGACACTTTAAGAAGCCACCTAACGAAGACGAAACCAGCAAGCCAGAAAGACAAGAAAAATTGTGTCTACCAGATCCCCTGCGAATGCGGCCAATCTTACATTGGTGAGACACTAAGACCACTAGAAGTAAGGATTAAAGAACATAGAAATAACACCCAAAAAGGAGAGACGGAAAAATCAGGTGCAGCTGACCACGCCTGGACGCACGGCCATCATATCATGTGGACAAAAGCGGAAATCCTGCAAAAAGAACCGCACTGGAGGAAGAGAAAGTTTAAGGAAGCTGCGACCATACACCAAAATCCAGGTTGCTTTAGTAAGCCTTCATTAGACATGAGAAACGTCTGGAAACCCTTGTTAAGTAAATGTAATCTTAGAATAAGACCACCCAAAAGTTAGACGCATGATTCATCGAGCATGGCGTCACGAGCATGACTTCATCGAACATGACGTCATCGATCATGACGTCATCGAGCATGACGCCATCGAGCATGACTCATCAAGCATGACTCATCCAGTTATGCATCATCACCTAGCAACACGCATGACTCCACCCACTAGTCATGCGTCACAGCACCTGCCTAGTATAAATAGAGCTGTAGTTACCGTACTTATTCAGTATTCACCTGAAGACGACTGGAGATGCTTACCAGTTGAAACGTAGTGATTCTAAACAAATAAAGACAATGCAAGTCCAAAACTCTACTGCCGTTCACGATACAAATCTTCTTTACCATGTTGTACATTTTTAATTACACCTTTCATTTGGAAAAAATAATTCTTTAGGATACAGTGCGTCGTCTACTTAAGTTGGAATCACATACGGAAAACTATTGTTATACATTTTTAGAGAAAAAGTTAGAGATTTTTCAAAACATTTTTAATGCTAATAACTGGGATAATGAGGGGTCGCAGGTCATTTGTCTACAACCACTTACTGCACACTGCGTTACAGACAATTAAGTTCCAAATATACACAATATATTTCTATTGCATTGTACTGAAAACAACACCTTTTTACATTGAATAAAAAAACTTTTATTTTTTTTTTAATTGTTTTTAATGCTTCCCGACAGAAAAATACAGAATTTGAAAAACTATAAGTACAGGAATCTCTTAATTTCAAAAAGTTAAAAATAAAGCTCAATTTTTTTTACCATATTACTGAGCACAAAATTCTGCAACTTTGCCCCCATTTGACCAAACTCTTATAGATTCCAAGATACTTATGATGGGCATCGAATTTGGAACATCCTATATATTTTTCATCCAATTACATATGCCTTACATGAGCCAAGTTCCCCAAAAAGGAAAAACTCGTAAAAAATGGAAAAAAATCGTTTTTTTTTTAAATAAATAGAATCACGAAATTTTCTATACATGAGTCTATAATTTAATTCTAAACATCTTTTACAAATACATTTACGTTACCTAACTTCACGTTTTATAAATTCACAATTTGCCGCCAATTGGTTATCGAACACTCAGAACCGATTCACGGAATAGTAATTACAAGTTACAAGTCCGGAAAATACTGTTTTTTCTTGGACGAGTCGACAAAATACTAGGACGAGCCGTAGGCGAGGCTGGAAATCTGCGAGTTTGAAAAAACTGTTTTCGGACGTGTTGCGTACACTATTTTTTCGACAACCGTGTAGAATAACAAATCAATGAGACACATTTCTTTATTATATTTTTTTGTAGAACAAAATTTCGAACATTTTAATTTTTATTCGTATTAAATATTGAAATTCGAACAGAAGATAGGTACTAACAGAAAAAGTGGAAATTCGCCAACCAATATTCATTAAACAGTAGCCAAAGCACTGGAAATTAGTTTAAGGACTGTGCAGAAAATTGTGCATAAAACAAAACATAACATAATACCCAAGAATACTTAAAAGTGTAAACGAAGAAAGCCAAAGACTGAGGATGTAAGCGAAAATATTAAAATTGGAGTTCGAAATGTGATTTACGATTTATACAAATCAAAAACCAATGTAACTCTTCCAGTTTTACAAAAAACATTAAAAATTCGGGGTGTTTTGGAAATTGCGTTATCAAAATTATTAAAAAGTTTAGGTTTTCGCTATAAAAAAGACTGTAACCGAAGATTTTTATGTGAGCAACCACAGATAGTGAGTCAGCGTGTTCAGTTTTTAAAAAAATATACGGACAATTGCAAATCAAAATTTAGAAAAGTGGTATTTTTAGACGAAACGTGGATATTTTCGAATGGAAGTGGTTCAAAATTTTGACAAGATGAGTCTGTAAAAAGTGTTAAAAGGAAAAAGGGGTGCGGTACGGGAAAGCGTTTTATTATTTTGCATGCCGGTTCTACAACAGGATATGTTGCAGGTGCGGGTTTAATTTTTTCTTCAACATCAAAAAGTGCTGACTATTATGATAATATGAATTGCGAAATATTTGAAAAATGGTTAAAATTTTAATTGGTACCAAATTTGAATGCTTCGTCTTTAATTGTATTAGATAATGCATCATATCATTCAAGAATTTTAAATAAACAGCCTACTTCATTCACTTTTCAGATTTTATAAGTGACGATGAGAGTTTTTAGGCTATTATTATAAACGGTGTTTTTCGTTTACATTTTTTAGTATTCTTGGGTATTATATTATGCTTTTTTTCATGCACATTATTCTGCATAGTCCTTAAACTAATTCCCAGTGTTTTCATTACGGTTTCCTGCATATTGGTTTGCGAATTTCCACTTTTTCTTTCATTATCGAAATAGTTTATCAGAATAAATGCCATTGTATTTTCAAGTTTTAGTAGTAAAATTGTTAAAAAAAATTGCACTGTTTATTATTGTCGTTTTTAATTAAAGGGTACAGTAGGTATATAATTAACGATTATATAATTTTTTTGTAACTTTTTCAACTTCCCTGTACATAATTTTTACAAAACTAATAATATTAGGTATATGTGGCTATTTTCGCGATAGCTAAAATAATGAGACTATTTTTCCTTCCTTCGGTATATTTGTAAATAATCTCACAACATTTTGATAGCCTCTGTGTTGTCTGATTTGACGCATATGATCAGTGACCTTTGGACCCGCACGTTAAGACCAGATCTGACTATACCAAGATTTTCAAATTCACAATGACAACAAGGATGCGATTCTTCCCGGCCTAGTCCGGAAAGTACGTACTTCCCGGACTAGGCCGGAGAAATATTACTCTCAAAGAAAAAGCGTTAGGGAAGTAGACGGTTGCCGAAAAAAGTTTTTCCGTTATTCTGCTAATAAAATGTGTTGTCTTTTATGTTGCGAACTTTCTGCCGATCTCTGTATAATGAAGAGAGGAAGGCCTGATTCCTGGAAAAACATTGCTAATTAATTGGGCGTTTAATTCTGTATATTTCGTTCCTAATCAGAAAGTAAATATTTAAAGGTAAATATACACATACGAAATGTTTTCATTGAGGATAAAGCGCGTTCATAAATCACGTTCATGGCGTACGTTTGTACCTACATAATGTAAATGTTTTTAAGTCCGTCGGTGAATTTTCCGCTATCCAACGTGTACCGAAAGTTTTTTTTATTTTGTTTTCCTTTAGTATATGAAAAATATGCATTTTTAATAACGAAGCATTAGTTTTTTAGAGTCCTGGGGGCGAAATCGTAACATCACATGATCAAAAAAAATATAGCCAATTTTTGTCAACCAACACAATCCCGCTCTACGATATTTCATAGGCAAATTTCTCTGTAACTACAAACACAATTTGTTAAAAACCTGTTTGATATTATTGAGCGGCAAGCATCATTCTTTCTAACGAAGCCACATTCGAGTTTCAGGAGTCAGCGGTTGCCGAGATTTTAGCGTCTGAAAAATCAAATAGATGGATTTTGTTGGTTGGCAAAAACTGGCTATAAAATTGCATATTCTTGACGGAAAATGTTAACTTAAAAAAATGTTGATATTTCTAAACTCTGAAATATTAGGGCCATGAAAATTGGTGGATAGTTAAATAATACCAGGGGGCTTTTAATTCTATGCCCAAATTTAAGTTGCGATATACAGGGTGGTTTAAAATAATAGTTAATGTCGTGACTTGACTAGGTGACCATAAGTATATTTTATTAAATGTAACATCCTGTATATTATTATACTAAAAAGCTTCTTAAATTAGGTCTTTGTTTTTGTATATCATATCTATACCTAACTAATCAAATTTTTGACTTATGAGCCATTATTTGTAAAATTATCTAGGCAATTTAATTTCCATTTGGTTTTTAGTTAGAACATAAAAATATGTCACTTTTGTTATTGCTGTGGTATTTTGTTAATGATACAGTGAAATGTGCAGAAAAGCCCAAGTGCCATTCTGGAGATTTTATAGTAGAGATCAAAAACATTTTTTCTAGTAAAACAAGAATTAAATTTTTTTTACAAAAAATGTTTATTTGCTCCATGAAAAAAAAATATGGAAATTTTAAAAGGAAATAAAAATTTTGGGTTTTTTTACAAAACGACCTAAGTACCTAAAATGACGCATACCTATCTAAAATAATAAAAAAGTAAAATCTCACAGAACAAAAAATAAAACTTTTTCACTAAAGAATTATTTAGATCGGGATGCTTCGGTTCTAATTTTGTCTGACAAGGTCATAATTTGCATCATTCGTGACACTTAAGCCTGTTTAACAAAAATTCCTAATCTTTATACTAGGGGGCGCCGTAATATATCTGTATTTTCTTCTGCAATTAACAGGCGGCACATAGTATCTAAAACTGCAATAACCACTAGCTAAACTTAGTTATGCGTCACTGCATCTAGCTAGTATAAATAGGGCTGTAGTTACCATACTTACATAGTATTTACCTTAAGATGACTGGAGATGCTTACGTTGTAATTCAAAACAGATAAAGACAATAAAAGTCCAAAACTCTTTTGTCGTTAAAGAAACATCATTTTCTCCACGACCATTTTTAAATGCAATAATTCCAAAATCATTTTTGATAATAGAATGTAAAAATTCGCTCTTGAGTTGGAATATTTATTCTGAAACACTTGCTTCTTATGCGTTTTGCGTGTATTTTCATTCCATAACAAGATACGGAATAAATATTCTGTAATTGATCTAAACGACATAGGTTGCCATGAATTTCGAAACTGTCAATGTCAGCAGACAAATTTTAGTGCAAGTCAAAATATGAGTGAAAAATCGGATGAATCAGATATGGAACTGGATAATACTCCACCTGAAATTACAAATATTGCGAATAGTATTTTTGGTCGTGGAGAAAATATAGTCTAGCAGACTAGGACAGACAGGTTAGAATGAACATTCGATACTCGTGGTTCCTCACGCTCGCTACGCTCGCGTTCTGAATCTTCCACTCGGATCAAATTTTCATTTCAATCTCGTTACATAATCTACTAATCTTTAACCTTGAAACATACACATTCGGAACATTATTCCACATTACACGACACACACAGGCGTATCGGTATGTGCAGTTTTCTGGCCAAAACCTGAACTAACAAAGTCAGTACCACCGAATTACGTGATTTTTTTAGAATGTCATAGGTTTCCCTCAGCCAAGGAGTTGTGTTTTGTTTTAAAATATATATTTGGCTTTCATATTCAGTGGCAAATATTATTCTTTCTAGATAATCAAAATTCAGGTTTCAGGAGTTATATGTCCTCGCGGTACTCAAATACATCTCTGGAATAACATGCATTTTTCGCGCTGTTATTATAAAGATTTATTTGCCATTATTTTTTTTTCCTAAGGTTTTTGTAGTCGTTTAATTGGAACCAAGATTTTGGAAATTTCCGTCTGTGAACGGCATCGCCATTTTATTTTTCACAGAAAATAAGACGAAAAAAATATATTAGATCCGTGATGGCCATAAAATAACAATTTAAGGGAAATTCAAAAACAGAAATTTAAAAAGTAGGTCACACCATACAGGGAAATTAATCACTATTTCCTAATATGGCACACTGAAATTTAACAAACGCGATTTCTCTAAAATGCCTTGAACAAACTGATTTATTGTTGATGACTTGCTGTCTGGTTGTAATTACTATGTTGCCGCTTGATAAAGTCAGCTACAGTAGAGATGTCACGGTATTTCAAACGGGTTTTTTCTATACATTTTGATTTTGCTTTGTATAAAGAAACAATAAATAAAATATATCAAAAGACGCTTAGCGGCAAGCGGACAGAGTGGTGCGACATATTTTGCATTAAAGTACATAGGGACGCCAAAGGTAATGGATTCCCTGGGGTACAGGTAGGCAATGACAGGCTGTTTCGTTCTTGTTAGAACTCATCCCACTACTGCGAAAATATGTTTTCAAGACATTTTTTTGAATAAAAATATGATGAAAACCTAGCATCGCCATCTGCTGGAATTAACTCAATGCAAAAATAGTTATCTAACGTGAAATATTTTAACCGACACTAAATTCCACTTTTATTTATACTTACACACAGCATTTACGAATTAGTGCTGCAAACTAGTGGGCGACTGCGGCGCAATCTAGATCTGAATCTACAAAACCGTAGAGATGTGTAGGAAAACGAAAAATGTTTTCTACACTAAGTGGCCGTTCCCTGCTTGATTTATTTATATTTCTATGTTTTCACGTTAGATCGCTATCTTTTGTATTGAGTTGATTCCAGCAGATGGCGACACTAGGTTTTCATCATATTTTTATTCTAAAAAAGTCTTGGAAACATATTTTCGCTGTTTTTTTTTTATGATAAAACACCTGCACTGTGGGAAAAATCCTTTAAGGCGCTCTGGGAGCGGTGCGTGTGCGAAGAAAGCGATTAACGTTGGTCTTGAAACGTTGAAGATTGTATTAATTGGGAAACACGACCTCAGGAAGATCATTCCACAAAGATGACGTTCTCCAGATGAAAGAATTCTTGAACAATGAAGTTCGAGGAGTACTAAGCTGAACAACATATGGATAAGCGGCAGTGGTTCTCCGTGTATTTCTGTTTTGCATTGCTCTAGGTGGAATCAAGTGGGCAATGTCAGTCGAACACCTGCCATAAAAATATCTGTAAAAGAGAGCCAAATTACCAACCTGTCTTCGATGCTCCAGGCTATCGAGGGTCTTGGTCAGCTCGGGGTCGCCGATCAGACGAACGGCTCTCCTTTGAATGGAATCCAGTAGCCGAAGGGTGTGCTTGGGTGCAGAGCTCCAGACATGAGAGCAATATTCTAATGATGGTCGAATCTGGGCTTTGTAGAGTGTCAAAAGTTGATGAGGTGTGTACAACCTTTTGGTGCGGAAAAGTACACCAAGTTTCTGTGCAGCTGCCTTGGCAATTGCGGCAACGTGATCATGCCAAGACATGTTACCTACCAGATTGACCCCCAGCAAATTAATAGACAGTGCCAGGGGAATTGCGTGTCCTGCCATGACTATATCCGGTTCTGCAATGTTAACCTTTTTGGAGAAGACTGCTGCCTGGGTTTTCTTAGCATTAAATTCGACTTGGTTAATGTCACCCCAAGCCAAAATTTCGTCCAGGTCTTTGTTGAGGCGCAATACTTCATGCTGCCTGCGAAGATGTGCGTGGGCAGCGGATGTTTGGGGAGTCAAGGTAAAAGATGAGACAAGTGTGCTGTCATCAGCAAAGCTATAAATTGGATTTTGGGTTTTCACTAGAAGGTCGTTAATATACAGTAAAAAGAGGGTAGGCGACAATATGGACCCTTGAGGAACACCGGCATTCATGGTGAAGGTGTCTGAAAGAAACCCGTCAATCGCCACTTGCAGAGAACGGTTCTTAAGGAAGCTGGTTAACCATAAACAGAATCCATTAGGCATACCGTAGGATCGCAATTTACTTAAAAGCCCATCGTGCTAAACACGATCAAAAGCCCTAGATATGTCTAGTGCAACAGCCCGGGATTCTCCATGATGTTCGATGGTGTTGCTCCAAAGATGGGTGACATATGCCAGAAGGTCACCTGTTGATCTGGACTTACGAAAACCGTATTGATGGTCGCTGATAATGTTAAGCCCTTCCAGATACTTTAGGAGTTGTTGGTTAATAGCTTTCTCCATTACTTTTGAAATTACTGAAAGCAATGCGACGGGTCGGTAGTTGCTTGGCAGGGTCTTCTTACCTTTCTTTGGAATGGGCTGGACACGCGCCGACTTCCAGCAGGATGGAAATATTCCTTTTTTGTAGGATAAGTTGAAAAGTCTACAAAATACTGGTGTAAGTTCATCGCCGCATGTCTTGAGAACAATGATAGGAATTTCGTCTGGACCAGAAGCTTTATTGACGTCGAGTCCTTTAAGAATTCGTTTAACAAGACGCTGACGAAACACGATTTCAGACATTTGCGATTGAACTGAGGGAATGTTGGGTGGTGGTTTTCCCTGAAAGTCTACAGTGGAATGCGAGGAAAACAGTTCAGCAAGTAGGTTTGCTTTATTCCCGGCTGTGGTTGCTATTGTGCCGTCGGAACGTGTTAGAGGTGGAATAGTTGACTTTGTAAAGTTTTGGCTGACGGCCTTAGCGACTGACCAAAAGGACCTTGATCCGTTAGGACTGGCAAGAAGTTTGTTTTTGATTCTCTCGTTATGAGCTTCTTTGCTTTGGTCTATCATTTGCTTACATTGGTTTCGGGTGGTAACAAAGATGGCGCGATTTTCAGGAGTAGGGTTTTTACGCCACTGTCGGTAAGCCAGGTTTTTAGATCTGACAGCACGCTCGCAATTTTTGCTAAACCAGGGCTTGCCGTTAGAAGGGCGCTTTTTGGAGAAAGGAATAAAGGCCTCCATGCTAGTTAGAATGACGTCGGAGACCTCCTTTGCACAGACAGATGGATCATCCGAAGAAAAGCATACGCTTAGCCAGGGAAAGTTGCGAAAATGGTCCTTTAGGTCTTCCCACTTAGCTGATGTGTAGTGCCAAATCTTACGGGGTTTAGGAGATTGTTCAGAACTAATTGGCAGCTCGCTTAGGGTTGAAATAAGTTTGTGATCGGAAGAGCCCAATGGTGGTTGTACGGTGACCGTATATAGGTCTGGATTTGAAGTTAAAAAGAGATCTAAAAGACTAGCAAAATCCCAAAATGTTACTGTCACCCCAAGCCAAATTGTCTATCTGTGCCTCAGGGAACTTATTAAGTTTGGCGTCCCTGTGTACTTTAATGCTAAAGATAGACGCACCACTCTGTCCGCTTGCCGCTAAGCTTCTTTTTATATATTTGAACGAACACTAAATTCCACTATTTTTATTTAATAAATAAAATATTCTGTGTTTTAACTCTTTGATATTTTTAAGTCCTCACTGAGAACTGGGAATATTAAGGTAGATAAAAAACATTCTTAAGCCATCCGTGTTCGGCCTGTTATTCATAAAGAAATAAAGATATTTTATAAACAGACTATCATGGTAGATTTATAAAATATCACATTCTTTTTATTGACAGTATCTTATCTTTGACGACTACGCAAAATAAAAACTTCAGCATCTTTATTACCACTTGGATATTCGCAGCTTTTATTTAAGCCCGAATAAATTCCAAAAAATTTCCATTTTAACCCCCATTTTGTTATGTGGGATTTCGAAACAGAAACTATTTGCCTAAAAACCGCCGCTCTGTCTCTGCTCTTCAGATTGCATGAAATGTTTTTTAAATTTCTTGGCTTTAGATCTCTCGTTTGAACAAGTATGTAGAAATACTGTGTAGATAAGAGGCGAGACAAAGGCTTTATTTGGATGAATAAATTGTTTTAAAAATAGCTTCAGATGAAACTTTGCTCTATTGTTGGCCCGGATTTGTTATGTCACGACCTAGTACCCCTATTCTATTCTGTATGTCTTATTTTTTTTATTAAATATAATTTAGTTCATTTCTATTTAGTTTTTAAAGCTTAAAAAAGTTAACAAATATTATTTTTTTAAATACACAATAGTTACTTTGATATTTAAAAAGCTTATGGTCAGGTCAGTCATACCTTCAATTATATTCAAATAACCTCAAATTTCTCTAAGAATCACGTTGGATGGACTCTGCAGTGGACCCAATAGCCTAGGAGTCACGTTGGATGGATTCTGTAGTGGACCCAACAGGCTAGGAGTCACGTTGGATGGACTCCGCAGTGGACCCAACAGGCTAATGCTGTTGTAAATAAAATTAGCATATCCTATTAGTTTTTTGCGTCACCAGGTTAGTTTGAATGCTTTAAGAATTTTCTATATGTCCAGTGCGCAATCTGTGATTGCATACAGTATCATGTTCTGGTACCGTTGCTTAGGTTCCAAATGCACATAGAGCTTTTGTGAATCAAAAAGGAATAGTTAGGATCATGTTGGGGATGTATTAGCGACATTCTTGCAGAGGTAAATTTAAACAGTTAAACATCATGACTGTACCATATGAAATATCTATACTGAAATCGAAATTCATCACATGAAAAGCAAAAACCGTTATCTATCAAACAATAATACGACCAGTAGCAACCTACGCCAGTGAAACATGGACCCTGACAGTTCGCGACACAGAGCTCCTAAGAAGGTTTGAAAGAGAAATCCTGCGCATGATATATGGCCCCTGCCGAGACCCTGAAACCGGCCGTTACAAAATGAGAAGCGACGCAGAACTTGCTCAAATATATCAAAGCCCTGACATCATTCAGAAAATAAAGTCCAGCAAACTAAGATGGGCAGGGCACACACAAACGATCGACTAATAAAACGGGTATGGGAGGAAGCACCATAAGGAAAAAGACCACTGGGAAGACCTAGGCTTAGATGGAGAGATAACATCAACAAGGTTCTACCTACCCTTAAAGTGGACCAGCAAGAATGGAAGGAGCTGGCTCAAGACCGTTCTAGGTGGAAGCAAATAGTCAAGGCAACCAAGACCCATCTTGGGTTGGGTTGTAGTGCTATGGAATAAGTAAGTACTGTACCATATTAAGCAGTGCTGTATTTGTAAAGACTAATGCTAATATGTTTGATAAGAATAGCGATGTCTCCAACAATATTTATACTAGAGGTAGAAACGATGTGGTTACACTTCTTCACCGAACATCTCTATTTCATAAAGGTCCTCTCATAAGCTGCATTAAAGTATACAACTCTCTACCAAATGATGTTAGAGCCATCTAGGGCAGTGAATTATTTAAAGCGTTTTCGGTCGTTTACTGTTGTCTTTTTCGTTTGTAATGTAAATTGAACATTGTATCTGGATACTATATTTTCGTCACATATTATTGTATTTATGAATTACTTTAAAATTTTATTTTTACCACTCACAATTTCCTAATATTTATTCCAACATAAGCTATACTTCTCCTGAAGATGAACGTTTATACGTTCGAAACATGTAGAGTACAATAAAATTTTCCTTATCAAATATATCTTAGGGAGGTAGACCTAGAGTATTATTTCTCCCCATTTAACTTGCCACTTCACTTCAAGTATGGACTACTTCTTCAAATTAATATTTTTATCCTAATATAAAAACCTAACTTGAAAAACTTTTATAAATAATAATTTTTTTATATCTTTTACTTTTTGGTGCATTTGTCCTCTTCTAAACCACATCCGCGGACATACTGTATATTCCTAGATTCATTCATGTTTTTATATTTAACGATTTCGACAATACAAGTATTAGATGAACTGATCTTCCAACGACTCAATCTAATTGATCTTTTAATATTGACCATACATTTTTGGACACCCTAGCCCATTGTCCCCTAAACTATTTTCCTGCTCTTGAATCACAATTAAATTAAATGGCTAGTAAATTTCTTGACCCAGTCAATAAATCTCGAGTAGGCAGGTCAGTCGATGTTATCAGCAGTAATAGCAACGACAGTTCACCGCCGTCATTCCGATGTCGGTTCATCTACATTGCAAATGTAATGACTCTATAAATTGAGCGAATGTGCTGCAACAAACGGACTCGAAACGGTTGTCTTACTGACTTCATCGTAAATGACCCATCCAGTTATTATATCAATTCTATGTGTCGACGTAATTTTATAGCTGCTTGGTTCGCAATGATTTGATTTCTTGTAATAAACTAACTGGAAAATAGATTTAAAGAAATTTATCGTAGAGTTCTTAAAAATATGCATGTGAGGTGGCAGCTTAGCTGGCTTTTGTACCATCGTAAGTCAAACATTCCCAATTCCTTAGCAATGCCACCATGCTATTCAGTGTTGCGCCTGCATTGGCTTTCTACAGGTTCCTGCTTCTCACTTCCTGTCTTCTAAAGGCTCAGTTATTAAAATAAACCTGTATCCTAGAGTGCGTTTCAGGTAAATAGTTTTGATTATACAGGGTATCTATCGGGATGCGCGGGGAAGCAGTTGATATGGAGAGAATACTACTTGCAAAGTGCCTCAGCCACAGTTTATCAGGTCACGAACATGGCCGATTTTCTTCTCATCTGTAAAATGTTATTTTCTGGCTTAAATAGCTGCATTTCTTAAACACGAGCCATTTTATCACGATCTATAGTCTAATTAATACAAAAAACTTCAAATAAAGCCACCTAATAAAACAAACGAACACGTTGACAGGTGGTGGTCAGAATTGGTTATGAATGATGCTGAATCATATTACAAATATAACAGGCTCGATGTTATCACGTTGGCCAACTTGGAAAATGATAGTTTAAGCATTACTTTTTATGTATTCTATATTTTGATAATTAATATTAACAACTGGTTTACATACTGCTTATAAATATATAAGCAATTAATAAAGTGCAGGTCAGCAATGCTGTTTTGTTATCACATTCTTATAACTATTACAGTGCGTACATTTTTATCATGTAAATATCGGATGTCCGTAAGGGGACACGTAACTAGCTTTGTCTATGGTAATTGGTCTAAGACATACATCAAAATAACCAAGGCATCGGGAAATATTATTTCTATATTCAAATTTAACTAGTTTAACCAGTGCCAGCTGAAGTTTGCCTATTGTATGATGGTGTCATCTACCTTACAGAAACTATAATCTACAACGCAACAAAACACCTATTTAGGCTATATGAAATTCTTTATGTGTTCAATTAAATCATATAGAACAGTAGCTACAATATCGGCTGAAAAATAAATATTAATTAGCTATTTTGGTGTGTTTTGTCTATAGTTGAGAGAAACGATAAGAACCAAGCTTTTTTCTTTGTTTAAACTCAAGTTTTACTTGTTTCTGACATTTAAACCTTTATAATTTTGTATTTTTTCTATTGGATTTCGATCTTTGATTATTTTTAGCATTATTCCCAGCCTTCAAAACTAGAAAATAGAAAAAAAATTAAGGTGGGATATTAAACCGCATCAGTTTAAAAACTAATTGACATATTTAACTTGCTTATTATAGTTTTAAATTAGCTCGGACTCGTCACTGACCTAAAAAATGATTCAGAAGTAGTTCGCTCATTAATAAAATCATACAAGACACTTCCAATATAAGGTCTAACAATAGTCGTTTGCAGATTTTAATGAATAAAAATTGAAAGTAGCTATAAAAAAACGGCTTATGTGTGGCTTTGAAACGAATGGAGTTTATTTGTCTTTTATTGTTTATACAGACACCCACACAATTATTAAATACTCGATTTGAATAAAGGTATATTAAATTTATAAAGAGTCGATTTACATTTATTTTCTTTACACAATTTATTGGGTCTTGATTTAAATTTATTTATATAAACTTAAAGATAAGGTGATAGAGGTCAACCGACAGTGACGGTTCCAAGAGGAAAAGCTTTGCAAACTTAAGCCCCCCCTCCCCCCATGACCTGGGTCAAAACTTATTTAATAAAAATAAAAGGCGTACGCAACTAAAAGATTGGTTAAAAACTGACTAATAAAGCCAAAGATTCGTGGCTGGAAACATAACAACTTTCATGCAAGTTTGAGACTATCCAAATATTCGGTCCCCTGTTTTCTTTTTATTTCCCTGATAGACCCATTCCTACCAAGTCGGCAATACCAGAAGTTCTTACTAAGTTTTGGGCGAAAGGCAGTGTAATAAAAACTGTAAATGCAAGTTAAGGGTGGTAGTACATTATAAAGTAATTAACCTGGGTATGTTCAATGCTTACCATACGAATAGGTTATTAATATTTTATATAATAAGTTGAGCTAGCAAGAAGAGTGTCACATTTGCTTATTTTAGAACAAAAATTCAAGTACAGCTATTAATATTGCCCAACAAAAAATACCAAAATTTAATTTTGAAATTTTTCATTCTTTAAACCTGACTTGGCTTCGTCAGACTTTCAATTATTCTAAAAATTGAAAAGGTGTTTCTGTTTATTTGTGGGTGTTTTCTACGCCACAAAAAAATAGTATTATAAAGGAATCGAAAAGTTGGAGATACATTAAGGCAAATATATACAAAAATAAAATATTCAAAAATTATAAATTTTTACAAGGTTGATATTTGTAAATTTTATAGAAAAAACCAAGGGAACTAATAATATTCTCGTTATGAAATCCCACAAAAACGTCACATTCCTCTTTTTTGATTCATTTTACAAAAACCTTAAAAACTAGAAGCATTTTATGTACATCCAGATCAACTTGGATATGTAATAAATTATATTTTTTTGTATCCACAGTTTCTCTTACGAATTTTTTATTAGAGTTTCCTCAAAAAAAAAATTGGTTTACACAAGTTCTTATAAAAAGATTACTTTTCACAAAGAAATAAGTAAACAACTTTCTTTGCCTTATTCGGATCAGTTTCAATTTTATCCAAGATTTGCCGCGTGATATAACATATGACTTTGTAATCCTGTGTGAATAACCT
Source organism: Polydrusus cervinus (assembly GCA_935413205.1). Classification (NCBI taxonomy): domain Eukaryota; kingdom Metazoa; phylum Arthropoda; class Insecta; order Coleoptera; family Curculionidae; genus Polydrusus; species Polydrusus cervinus. The sequence goes on from OW284511.1 coordinate 84,278,817, forward strand.
CCAATGCTCTCTGTCGATAAAGGAAATAAAAAAATATATATTTTTCGTGAACAAAAATTACTCGATCGACTTTTGACGAGAAATAAGTTTATATCAAAACAGTTACAACAATGACGGATTATTTTTGTTATACAAGGGGCAATACAAACGTTTTCTCCATAACAATATGTTGTGGTGGTCGATAATTAGAATACCGTTAAATTTAAGAGCCTACAATAGCATCTGGATATTTTCCGTTTGTGCATTGATAGTGCCCTTTTTAACTGATATATTGTCGTTTTCCTATCATTCCCGGTTATACCGGGCTACCTTGGTTGTAAGAAACCTATTTCTGCCAATATCATTTATGCCACAGTCAAAGTTGCTGGTTAGTTAATTATTGTTAAAAAGTTTATGCAACCCGACATTATTATATTATGTATATGGTATAATTTTGAAGTTGAAACCCCGAACCCTAAAAAAAACTGGTTAGATAATATGAGACTCCCGAGCATATTTTCTGCTACTACTACTTTGACTACTACAACTACTAATACTATTTACAGCGGATGCAGTTTTAGCTTAAAACAATAGGCCAAATTATTTTATCTCTTAAACTACTTCCAGAACTTTGTGAATAACACATTAATAACGAAACCCTAAACCGTATATCAAAATTCTTCGGCTCTCTCAAAGTGTTCTTTGCATCTCAGTAGAACTCAGAACATAAAGATGCATATCTTAACAAAAATAGAATAAAGAACTTTTGGGTACATGTTGAATAGCGGAAAATCCACAGCGGAATCAAAAACACTCACATTATGTAGAAAACGTACGTTATGAACTTGATTTATGAGGACGGTTCATCCGCAATGAGAATATTTTCGTTTTGTATGTTTACTTTTAACGGTGACAGATGCAGGTCCAGATGGTTCATAAATACTTACTATCGTCATGTTTTTGTGGCAGGTTTGCCTTTTTGCTTTAAATAAATAAAATTATTGAAGTATGTTAAATTTTGGGTATTAATAAAGATTTTCAAAAGATATTTTACCTCACATTTATAGAACCAATCAGAACGCTTATTTTCATAGCAACCACTTTGGTAACGGGGTCTTACCCGATAAGACCTACCGCTACCTCGATAAGACCCCTGTAGCTTTTTGTGAAACAAACAGTAATTTATTTCAAGAAATCAAGTTAGTTTAATAAATAAATATTATAACCCCTACAAAATAAAAGTGACTTACAACAGTATTTGGGGTGATTTTAGGGCACAAACTTAACTTAATTTTGACATTTTTAAAGACATGTTTTATGACAAAGGGTATACAAGATTAAACCCAGTGTGCTTTGCTTAGACGTAAGCTTAAGAAATCTTGGCGTTTCCATGGCAATCGTGATGACAACAAGCGAATTTGATTTTTGACGTTCAACGCGTCTGATTTAGTATTGGATTGTTAAAATCGTGAAAATTTGTCCGAAAATCGATTTCTTGTAAAAAACAGCGGTATAACCGATAAGACGCCTCCTCTATCGGTATATTACTGTTGCACTGGTTAACAAGATTTTTGTCCCAAGCGCAAAAATGTCTGATTTCAATATAATTTTGCATGCTGAAATCAATCATGTTTTCAGAATTTCTCCATCACCCTTAGTTTTTATGTTCCAGTATATGTGATTATTTACCTATAAAATGCACGCATAGGTCTGTACTATAAGAGTCATCTAACAAAAAACTTGTGTCAGGCATTGCTATTTTATTATTTGTGTATTGTAACAATAACTTGTTGTGACTAGGAAATAACAAAGTGTGCTCTGTGTATCACGCGGAACATGCCTTGGCTTGTTGAGACCTGCAAGCAGTTCCGAGTCCTACATAACATTTATTGTTGTTTTAGTTATCGGCTAGAGCTCGGTGAATGAACATATACGCAGACTTTTTTAACGTTTTGAAGAATGTGCTGTGGTGCATTTTAAGCTATTGTAGTGTAACTCACCTGTAAAAATGCCAAGAAATTGTGTAAACCACCCGAACTCTTTTTGCTACATCTGCGGTGAATTGACATTTAAATCTCAAAAACGGTCTTTCACGCCTCTCGTTAATAAATGCTATGAACAGTATTTCAAGTGTAAAGAAGGCGATCAAGACAAAAGCTGGGCTCCCCATATTTGCTGTGTTACGTGTGTCAGACTTCTTACAGCGTGGGCAAAAGGTAAACGACATATGCCTTTTGCTATTCCCATGATTTGGAGGGAACCATCAGACCATATTACCGATTGCTATTTTTGTCTTACAAATATCAGTGGTATAACTTCTAAATCCAAACATACTGTTAAATATCCTCATATTCCATCTGCACTGAGACCAGTGCCGCACAGTCCGGAATTACCTGTGCCTGACCCCCCACAAAATATGACACCGAGCGACGATGAAACTGCCGATGACGAAGTAAACAACGAAAGTTTTTCAGCCGAAAATATTGATCTGGATCCAACATTTACACCAGATTCGTCTTCTTGTGCGCCGCATCTTCTAAGTCAAGAAGAACTTAACGACCTTGTCCGAAAAAGCAGCATGGTTTTCTTTCAAGGACATTTGCAACGGCGTCTTGGGAAATCGTAAATCTTGGGAAATCGTAAATCCGAAAATTACGTAGAGAATGTTAACAATTTATTGGTCTCATATAAAGCCATGGGTTGCAACATGAGTCTAAAAATACACTTTCTTCATTCACACTTGGACTTTTTTCCGAAAAACCTTGGAGCAGTAAGTGACGAACATGGCGAGCGATTTCACCAGGACATTCTGGACATGGAGAAGAGATACCAAGGCAAATGGAGCCCCGCTATGTTGGCAGACTATTGCTGGACGCTGAAGAGAGATGTTTCTGATGCAAAGTACAGTCGAAAGTCATATATAACCACATTTTCTAAGTAAATATATCACTTTGTACTTTATTTTTTCATAACTTTTACCCATATTATAATATATACGTTCACAAAAATTCATTGCTTTGTCACTTTAAAACCCTGCGTGATGGAAAAATTCTGAAAACATATATGAAATATGTTTAAAAAGTACTACCAAGTACACCCACTTCAGCTCGTGGGACAAAAAAAATCTTAAATTTTGTTGACCAGTGAATTAACTGTAAATATTTTTAGTTTTTCCTCCAAATAAGCCAACAAAACATTTTCTAATTCGGTTTATATCTTCTTTATGTTACACCATTTACGAAACTGAGTGTACACTTTCTCATATTTTATTTTTGATTTAGCGGGGGACAATCTCATGCGCCATTAAAACGACACCTATTTTGCGCACTTAATGCTTTTTATAATATACCCTGTCAAATGTCAACTGATTTTAAACACAAAACGAACACATTCAAAGCTACATACTTCTGTCAAAAAAGGGTACCTAATTAGCTCGGGCATAATCAGGCCTTGAGCGACAGCCACAAAATATGCAGATTAATCAAGATTAAGCTGCGGCACTGTTCTTTGTAGGGGCTTGTCTACGCATAAAACATAACACAGTGTAGTGAGTTATTATTAATAAAGGACAAAAAAATTGAAAATATCCACTAACATATGAATGTTATAAATTAATGTCCTCCTCATATCAAACGGCAAATCTTTCATGAAATGACGATGATATATTTTTCTTAATATTTCTGTAAGTAGATCCGAGAGCGCTAAAATTTGCGGTGTTAAATCGCGGTTCTTCTTGGCCAGAAATTACAAAAATATCAAGCAAATTGTTGATTTTTTTTTTGTGGAATAGTAGTTTGTACAACAAGAGTGGATATGATGTCTATATCACACGATAAAGTAAATTGAGCACGACGCCGTAGGTGAGCACGACGCCGTAGGAGGAGTGCTCAAACTTTCGAGTGCGATATAGACAATCCACTCGAGTTGAACAGTATATTTTTTCTACGACCTTATGCTAAAAAATGTAAAAAAAAAGTTTGTAGGTTGCTGGGCTCGAACTTACGACCATTGGATCCATAGTAAAAAGCTCTAACATCTCGACCATTGAAGCGTTTAGTCAATTATCGTAAAACCAACTGAATAATGATGCTACATGAAATTAATTTTCTATGCACATTCAGCAGGTTGCATTATTGATAAATATATTATAAATGCGTCTAGATTTTATTATATTGAACAAATTAATAACAAATTGTACCATATGCATTTAAATTATATAATTTAGTGTCTTGAAAAAGAAGGCGGAGCCTCAGTAAAAATAATATACTGTGATTGGTCAGTACTTTTAAGAACAACAATGGCTTCTCTGTAATTGACCACTGTGATTGGTCAGCTTCATTACCTATCTAGGATTGTTATAAAATTTTGCCGCACAGTTAACTGGAATAGCCTACTTTGCCCGCCACTTAAGTGTAAAGGAAACAGCAAATTTCTAGGTGGGAGTAGAAAAAAGTAATTTTAATGTAGAAATAAGCCCTAAAAATAATTACAATAGTTCATTGTGTTATAAAAATTTTGAAAATCATGTTTTTTATAAAAAAATACATTTTTTACACTTTCAAAATTTAGGAAGTTTTTATAAATCCATCAAAAAACATGGCCAGGATAATTTAATATATACAGGGTGTCCGAGATAAGAATGCACTTTACAGGGATCTCGTAAACCAGAAAATAAAGAGATTGTTATATTAGAAAAAAGTTGCGCCATTGTCTTTCAAAGGTAAAAACTCCGAATCTTTCCGATGATATTTGGGCAAAACCGAGTTTTTCGCGATTTCGTTTTTATTATATTCGAACTCTTTTATATTAAATATATAATATATTAAAATAAAGTTTATTTTCTCATTACCATTTTCTCTCCTCTACAAGTTGGTGTAATTGGATTTTTATTAAGTTACACCAATAAAACTTTTCCACTGACACGTTATATACTCAAATTAAGCATAACAAATATGCCTGTATTAAACAATATTTAATAAATAAATATTAATTTAATACATTTTATAAATTTTAGATGGAGCGACATTTAGTGTCATTGTTAAACACTCTTAAAGCAAACTAATACCGGAACCACGAATAAGATCAAATAGAAATTTCCTCTCTATTTTTTCTTCTGTTTTTATTTAGAATTATGTAAGGTCACTTGGCTACATTCGCGATAGCCCATACACGATTCGCCCTGATATAAAAAGGAAGAACTTTACGGCACTTTCCAATCATCTTTTCTACTCTTTTAAATCAGATTTTGCGTATTTCTGTTTTATTCTAAAGTTGTGGTTTCTGCGGTTTGTCAAGTTTTTTACTTTGATTCATAACATAATTCAAAAATAGAAATTATCTTATATATAAATCTTTATTTTAATTCGAACTTATGACCTTATTATCCTCAAGTCGCTCCACTGTACATGGGCAAACCTTGAGAAAAACACTTTTCTAAAGCTTCATTCCCATAGAAAAGATAATTAATGTCATTTAAGGTTCCCCCTTTCGGTTTATCTAAATAAAAAGCAGATTTAGTGTAACGCGAAACAGATAATACGTTTGTGTTTCAACCGTTTAAAGCAGCAATTTGGAAGTAATTTGTAATTAGGAAGGGTTAATTTTGTTTTGGTAGCTTTATTTTAGTTGAAAAGATATCATGGATGCCACATAATTAAAGTTTCTTGGAAGAGTATAGGTACTTACTGGCATTGGCCCTTTTTTGCAAGTATAAGATTCATGTCTATTGTGCTGGGTCGGCTCCAGGTAAAATGTATTCGAATTTCGGATACGAGTACTTCATTTGTATTCAAATGGAAGAACTACAAATATCGGATCCTTTTTTCAAATACTCTTATTAGGATACTTACTACATCAGAATTTCCAATAATGCATGCACCAAGATTTACATTTATTTCAAAGAATTTATTTACAAATTTTATTGCAATTTGCCTTTGTGGCGACAAGTACCTCAAAGTAATGATCAGTCAGTGAGTTTCTCCGTTTAACTCTTAGACGAGGTAAAAGAAATTATGCCGGCTATCGATTTTTGGTCACACATCGCTGCTATGGGCGGTAGACGCGCGCGACGCATCCCCTGTTTTACCTTGTCTAAGATTCATCATGTCGATGATGGCAAATAGGTCAGCCAGTCACAGACACAAAAAAAATGTACGGGTGCATCGACGCTCGTTCGTCAATTCGCGTTCATCATCGCCTGCCTGTGTGTGGATGTAAATAATACACGCGCATTCAAGAAAGTCAATACAATAATTTATTTCACTTCGCGTACATCTATCTGTCTCTGTGGCCGGCTTTATATTTAACTGAACGTTTTTTTAAAATGGGGTATTCGTTGAGCATTTGTACGTTTATTCTTTTGTCTTCTAGGTATCTTAGCAACTCAAGTTCAAAGTCAAAGGGTACACTGACCACCGAACGTTTAAAGTCGTCGGAATCTTGCTTCTAAAAATATAGGCGAAACTACACGGTGCCAGCAACTTGTAATTATTCAGAATTTTTTCAGAGCATTTGCTTTTAGTACTGGATTTTAGCACTTGCTTGTTCTTGAACAAGTTACTGGAACCACATAAGTTCAATAGTCTTTCAAAGCACTTGCTTTTAGTATTAGAGTTTAGTGACTTGTGAAAGCTACTGGGGCCGTGTAGATTCGCATTAAGGTATGTCGCCACGACACAACAAAGCTCTGAGAGCGCGTCTTCAGCCGGCAAGGAATAAAAATAATAATAAGAGAGTAGTTCAGGACGATTGTATTCGTCAATTTGCTATTTATATTCAATTCCTTACTGTATTCAAATACATTTCAAGTATTCGCATACTGTAAAAATGAAGGCGAATTATTAATATTATAACCTACCAAAATTTCATAATAATATTTTATTGACTAAATGGATTTTTAAAAACCTTTTAACATTTCTATTTAACATTTCTCCCCAGCTATCTTATTTTAAGAAATAGTCTACCGTTTCCATACATAAAAGCGACCCTGTATATGTTTCTTTTGTCTAAAGGATATAATATACAAATTTTCTTTCTTATTAAACATAATTTAAACGCAAAATTTGTTCCTTTAGACATAAAGTAACCATAACAGCGACATGTCTTACAAACAGACAACTTATATTACTTGAAATAAGTTTTAATTAAAATTACCCACAGAGTTTCTTTGTCATGTCAAAACAGTATTAATTAGTCGGGCACAAATCATTCATAATATTTTGAGTTTAATTATCTTGACACCTCTTAAAATTACTTGAGATGGACTGCTTGAAGGTTAAAGACAATGATGTTTCTTGAATGATAAAAAGTTTTGGACTTGCAATGTCTTTATTTGTTTTAAATAACAACGTTTCAACTGGTAAGTATCTAATAGTCGTCTTCAGGTGAATACTTAATGAATACATATACTACAGCTCCATTTTTACTATCTACGTGCACTGAAACATTACTGAGATGGGTGAAGTCATGCGTTTAATTCTTACGCGATTACAGATGTAACCGCGCAGATGCTTAACCAAGGTTTCCAGATATTTCTATTATCTAAAGAGGGCCTACTAAAACAATCCGGCTTCTGGTGTATGATAGCAGCCTCCTTAAACTTCTTTTTTTTCCAGTGTGATCCTTTATGCAGGATTTCAGCTTCTGTCCACTTGATATGCGTCCGGGCATGGTCAGCTGCAACTGACTTTTCGGTCTCTCCTTTTAGGGTATTGTTTTTGTTTATTGATCCTTGTGTGAGGTGTTCTTAGTATTTCAAGAATATAAGACTGGTGTCGATCTAAATTCGTCTAAAATCACTTTGCCTTTCGACATTTACGTCGAGGCCTTGAGTCACGCTTTGGACTCATATTATATATCTTATGTTTCACAGACAGTAGCTTCATCATCTACTATTTTATAAAGTAAAAGTAATACTTCATATAAGCTTTCGATCGCAGGAGCTCTGTTGAGTCTGTGGTATATTAAATATTTTATTTTCCACAACATTTATGTTAACGGTATAATTCGATAAAATCTTTGATATTTAAACTTTTTAAAGTTCTTTTAGTCATTTTCAATTACAACATCTTTAACTTGAAGATATTTCTTAAAGTAGTACATAGTAGTAAAAAGACCCTTTTGGAAATGAACGCGGTATCGGTCGAGCTTAAAAATGTTCTTCCTAAGAAGTCTTTTTAAAGATGAATAAATCTAATAAAATTCACTTTTTCTACTACTTTTACTCGTAAACCAACATGATGCTTCCATCCAGTTAGGATTACATTTTAATAAAAATTTTAGCCATCTTCCTCACACTTACATACACTTCTTCTCCATATTTTCTCACATGACTAGCTAACAATTTTCTTTTGCTTAAATTATTATTCCCAGTCACTTCAGTTTCATCTTTTGACAGTTTTTTCACACAGTAATGTCTAACTTTTCATTCTACCTTTAAACTTTTATAGTGCCTTAAGCCTCAAACCCACATATTTTTCTTTCTCACAATATAACGTGTGTACCTGTTTTCTCACCGTTCTACTCATTTTTACATCGAACCTGCAATTGTGTTGCTCAGTTATGGTGATATCTACTGGTTATTCTTCTTTTATTTATCCTCCTGAAGATTAATGCTTCTGAGTTGGAAACATGTAGAGAAGTTGCTTAAAATATTTCTATAATATAAAAGTGGAGGAAGACTTTGTGTTCTTATTTCTTACCTTCTACAACATTTTTGTTTTAAGTAAATGTAGGCTATTAGTCCAATGCCGACCGGCAAACGACTCCACACGTTCAGTTCTAACAAGCGATAATCGCCGGCCGGCCCTGGCCCGTCATTTAACTGTGCGTGTTTGCAGCGGAATTGGCCGGCAGGCCATTATCTATGTGGTAAATTACGGCCGGCCGGCCACTATCTCTCTGGTAAATTACGGCCGGCCGGCCACTATCTCTCTGGTAAATTACGGCCGGCCGACTGAACGTAAGTAGGCTACATAAAGTGTTCTAAATTTAAAACTGTACTAAATGGACAGTTCTGGATTTAAAATGACAAGTGTCAGAATAAGCCGACTAAGTATTCATCTGAAGATGACTCGAGATGCTTACTAGTTGAAACGTAGTGATTCATAACAAATGAAGATAATGCAAGTTTAAAATTTTACTGCAGTTCAAGTCAACTAAGTCTCGCATTCTAATTTTTTTTATTCTTCTTTTAATTTATTACACTGTTGTCTTTAATACAACTAAAACTGTATTTGTAACAACATCCAGGTAAAATTATTTATCGCCAACCGTCAGTAAAGCCGTACATTATCAGAGTGATTTTCGGAAGTAAACGAACACTTTATTTTATTGTAAAATAAAATACTTTATCTGCCGCATTTGTGGCAGGTAAAGTATTTTTTTTCAATCGACCAGAAAACAAGCACTTTGTTGGTCTAGACCGGAAAGTAAAAAGAGGGACCGGTAAAGTACTTTTCCGGTCCCTCTTTTTTGCTTTTCGCTTCCCATTTAAGGAAATAAACCAAACTCATTTATAAGTAATATTAAGTAGGCTTCGACATGTTTATATTTTCTTGCTTCCATAGTAACGAACAGGTACGATATTATGACTGAAAAACATAATTTTATAGTAAGCCATTATTAACATTTTCTCGTACGCCACTGGTGTCTTGTGTCGATTGTAAAAAAAATATTGTACGTCACTCAACCGAAAAGTACGTTAACAGGACCCGCAGGCTCCCAGGACTCGCCTGGCGGCTCGTCCTGGAAATTGCCTGCTTCGTCCTGTAAAATAGTACTTTCCGGTCTTGTAACGTAATATACTATTATCCTCCGCAAATTTTCACTGTATGCCGAACAAACCGGCGAAATTTGCCATTTCTCATAGTAGGTAATAATTTTGAGTTATTTTTTGGAATACGCACGTGGTCGGCCGAAATTTTCTGACGTGTCAACTTTAGGTCAAAATGGGTTTTTTTGTCGTCGGATTGTGAAGCTATTTTAACCTTGAATATGGGATGGAATAGGTAGTATGAAACTTCTACTTTACATTTTGACCAAATATAAGGCAATAACTATTAAATATTTTATATAAACCTGATTCTAAAATAGGTCTGCAGCTCATCTTTTCTATTAATTAAACATGGGGAAAAAACATCTATTTTCTTAAAGCGGTCTGCCTTACATAAAACGGTTGGCGATAAAATTTTGTCTGCACCACGTCAGTAAAGTGTCTTTATCGACTCGCCTGTTATTCGCCTCGCTCGCTCATCTCATAATTTCAGACTCGTCCGATAAAGAATCACTTTACTGCCTTGGTACATTAATAACCATTATCGACGAGACTATAAGATCTAAATATTTCGCTAGTCTAAACTTAATACCCTTTAGTGAATGCGGGTATAAGGGTTTTATGATAGCCCACAATTTGTACGTCAAGCCCGGCCATCATGAATTCACCAAAATTTAATTGTTTAGGTTGACATTTACTGCACTAATCTTTTTTAATCTTGTTTTTCTAATTCAAACTACAAACCCTGTTATGGAATGGGTGACATGCCCCAAGATTATGAGTTTTGATAAAATGTTACAAATTTTAGTCACGATATCATGCTTATGTAAACAAACCATTGTGCTAAATTCCATTTACATTTTTCTCCTTTTCACGTTTCGAAGTTATTTGAATATAAATTAAATATTTACGGGTCTTTGTCATCAAAAAATACCAAAAATGTATATTTTCACCGCAATTGACTGCTTAAGTATATTTCAAGTTATTCTTTTACAGAGGAAATTAATTAAATTTTTATTTTTGTACAGAATCACTGATAATAAATACAAAACCCTTACACAAGTTAACAAATAAAAACTAATATTAAAACAATCTTTAAAACAACTTTTATTTGAATGCCCTAAAAAGAAGAAAATAAACTTTAAAGTAAATCAAGCCCATCTTTTTGTTACATTATAAAATTATATAATGCAAAAGCTTGACGCGTGAATAAATCGTGAAAAAGAAATACTTATATTTGGTCTCACAATAAACTTTTATATCATAATGATGGGTTTGATCTACTTCAATGTTTATTTTTTTCTTTTTAGCGTATTCAAATAAAAGCTTTTCTTAAATTTTTTTTCATATTAGTTTATTTCTTTCTTTTTTAGTTTTCGTTGGATATTTTTCTTAGTATGTTCACTTTAATTAATGCGTCATTATTAGGGGTTTGTTAGATTTTTTTTATTATAAAAATCAAAATTGATTCACCATGTAAAATTTCAACTCTGTAGGATAAGAGGAAAGGGTTTGGGCGTGTTTGGGTTTTGTTTCGGTTTGTTCTCTTTTTGTGTCATAAAAATGCATTGTCATCGGAACTGAATCACCACGTAAAAGTTAATTTTCATAGGATAAAAGGAAGAGGTTCGGGTTTGTCTGGGATTTTTATCACAAAAATGTATTATCATCGGAACTAAATTATTATGCAAAATCTCAACTCCGTAGGATAAAAGGAAGTGATGCTAATTCACCTTGCAAGATTTGACCCTAACATATATATGCATTGCAAGTTAAATAAAAACTTTTAAAAACATGTCGGTTTCTTTCATACTGTTTTGCCAGTGCATGCTGTTATATCTGGTATATCTTTATTCTGGTATATTTATAAACAGGATAGCAGTACTATACTAGAGCGGCTGTAGTAAAATGCTATCCGTGTATTTTATATGAATACAGTTTTTTTTGAGAACATTAACCAACACGTTCATGTTAAATAGCGGCAACGTTAGCATCAAAAACTGTCGGCATACAGGCGAGAAACTGTTTATGCAACGTTACATAAGGGTATTAGACTAAGGTTAAATAATGTCTGCCAATACTACAAATAAAAACAATTTGGATTGGATATTGGAGGAAGATAAAATTTCAATTGATTTCGTGATGTGTCATGAGTCTCTATACAAAGTAAAATGTAAGGACTACAAATACATATTCTTTCCACCTTTTCTCATAATAATTATCTTTTCAATCTTCATCCGATGAAGATCTTCCAAAAATATTAACATCGCCAGATAAAAATTATCCATCTTCGGAACGCGACTTTCCCTGGCAGGAAATATTACAACTATGAACTATAAAACTATTGTCACTGTTATGTCGACCGTCATGTTCGTTAACAATACAAATTATGACCGCCTTCATTATACGTCTGCTCTAGTAATGGTGCAGCTATCCTAGGAAACCTTAGATTTATATTAAGTGCAATTAAAATTCAGAAAATTATGCAGAAAGGTTTGTTTCCTAGAAACAGCTATAATGCATTTTTATCTTTGTTTGACCAAAAATTGCCTCAAAGGGTACTTTTTCAGACAAATAACAATAAAAATGTAGGAACGTTGTTCCTTTACGAAAACAAGCCCGACTGCATATTTTTTACATACATGCATCCTGTATACTTGATGACTTTTATATTATAATAACATTTACATAACTTTTAAGCGCAAACTCTATACATTAAAATATCAGAGTAAGTTACAGAAAAGTATTTTTTAAAACTGTTCTTTATACTAAGATTTAAGTCGAAATATTAACTAATTATTAAAGGAATATTTTAAATCGACTTATAATATTTCTTGAGTAAAGGTGAATTATTATTCTGGCATATGCCAAAAATACTTTATCTATAGATAAAGAATGGAAACGGAGTAAGAGTCAATATCAATATTAGATTTAGACTATTGATCTTAACTCGGCAGCCGTCTAGAATTTACTGGCTTAAAATAGATTTAAATATTATCTCAAGTGTCATAGCTTTATATAGAAAAGGTGAAAATATAGTTTGTAGTCGACCGTAATGGTAAAATTAGATTAAATAAAACGTTTTTCGTTTATACAGTTTACTAAAGAAAATATTATCCGTTGAAATAATATAAAGCGAACCACATTTATTTAGTATTCACCTGCAGACGACTGGAGATACTTACCAGTTGAAACACACCTTTTCTTAAACCAAAGATAGTATTCTCCTTTTTATTGTAAATTTCTGTGAATATTGTTGAAGGCTGTTTGTGATAAAAAATTGATAATTTACTAGATCCTGTGTAATTACTTTTTAAGGAAATAAAATTTAACACAGTACACCTTAAATAGTATTATTTCACTCCTTGGTAAGGTTATGTTAAAAAATAAATGTTAAAAAGAACGGTAAGTAAAGATATTATCCCAAATGTTCTAGAACCTTTAACATACCTTACCTTTTCAGTGCGTTAATTTATATTATAATATTTTTACTTACCAAGATGGTATTACATTGTATTTATTATTTGTGGTACTTTGGATACGTCAACTTAAATCCTAACTCCAGCCATCAACATGGACTATGTACAGTTATATACAGGTGTCCCCTTTTCATGGAATTAATCTTTTTAATCCAGCATGGAAAATAATAAACGTCAACGTATGAAAACCATCATATTAAAATTTAAAAAAAAACCATCATATAAAATTCACGCAGTTAAAATGCCGTCTTATAAAAATCACTGGTTAAAACCCCAACAGTTTCTGGTGATAAACAAACTTTTGTTTTAATTAGTGGATTGAATATTACATGAAAAGGGGACTTAAAATGAAATTGAGGATAATTAAACCGCCTATACAACTTGTGACTATTATTAGTCAAATACTACCCTATAGATGATTGGACACTATTGGATATATTGAAAGCACAACCTACAAACAATAGGAGCAATAATTCATTATGGAGCAGGTAAATTTAGATTCTTTAAGTAGCTACCTTAGATAAAATCAATTAGGAAAATAAACGCGTTGTACTTAAAGTACAATGGAGCATTTGCCTTCATACAATTTTATACGAATAAAGTGCTTAAGAAAATAAGAATGCTATCAAAGGTGATTTAGTGTCCTTGCGTAATATTATATTTCTGTAAATTTTGTAAAGAAAAATTTTTGAGGAATTAGGTTTCTGAATATTTATACCTAACAATTTAGTCTTATTTTAAATCTTTTTCAAGGATCTACAACTTTTACCTTAATTTACAATTACGTTTCAAAATATCGAGTTGCTTCGGGTTATGATTTTCTACAGGGTCCTAACAAAGACAACACGGTGACGTCATTGTCTACCTGGCCCCACCAATTTTTTGACATCTGTGTGTCAGTTAATGCAAATATCATTTTTACACCAATGGATATATTTTTTTGATATGGACGATAAATTTTCTACTACCTAAATTACGGCTTTGAAAATGGATTGGCATGCTCCCTTGTATATTCTTCGGTGTTATCTGTTTATCTGACTACAAAGATTTCGAATATATATATCATTTATTAATTTCAGTATATTCAAAGTTGCAGACAAATTTGAAGCGCAAAATGTCGTTACCTGTGTGATGAACCAATAATTTATTACTTGTGGCTATCTTGTGATTACATGTTTAGTAGATTATCTAGGCATATTCCTGCTAGGGATTTATTCCCACAGCAGTCACGGACAGTCCCTGACAATTAGGATTCTGCGCAATAGACTCGGACGCGGATTTTTGGGTGTTTGGATTAGTTAGAGACCTGTCAAACTGTTAGTAACAACCGTGATTGCTTGTAGGAACAGACCTTAGATCGAGCTATCGCATCATGAGTGCTTACGGTTGTTTACAACAAATGTGCTGAGTTTTTTAAGGTTATAGATTTTCGATTTGTACCTATATTAAGAAATACACTTTTCCATCATATTGCGTATATTGATACGATACATAAAAACAGGAATTATTAAAACTTTTGCTAGCCAGAAAAACGACATATACGACTGCTAGAACGTTTGGTGTAAACACACATTTTATTTACTTTTTTTCAGTTATAATTTTTTTTAGCATAAGGTGAACCAGAGAAATTCTAAAAATGAAAATTGTACGCTATGTGGTTTAAGAAACGTAATTAAAACATAATCCTTAATATAATCTCGTCTTTAATTTGATGTTCCATGTGTTGTTTACTTTGATGTGTTTACTTTAATAAGATAGTTGTGCCTCCCTCGCATTTAAAATATAAATTAACCAAATAACAAACCAAGAACGTTTTCACATCACAAAACCACGACGTGTTTCTGCGAACTAACACGTTATATCGTTAAGCTCTTATTTTAATTAAAATTCCTTAAGAATATCTTCAGAGGGCTAAGACAATATCTTTTTAATTAATGTGTTACTTTTGCGAAAGTAAGTGAAAATACATAAATACTAAGACACGTTACAAACTATATGTAGTTCGGGAACTGACTGAAGATGATTTCGATGGCGAAATAAGTTTTGCAAAATCCTAATCGAAATATATGTAATGCGAATCCTTATTTTGTTCATAACATATATTATTTTCTACATGGAAACACACACCGTAAAGATCACATGCTAAGTCTGTTTGCGGAAATAATTTTAATAATAGTTCTTTATTCAGAATTGCTTCTTTATTCTTGACGGAAGGGAAAAATGTAAAATAATCAGTACGAAATATAAAAATACACTCACCGGCACAAAATTCCGCCACCCTGAAATTTTAGCCAAGTTTGATGTTTTATAACTTATTTATTTTTTATCCGATTTTCATGATTTTTTTATCAGTTTGTAGATCTAGTTATTCTGGTTTTCTTTAATTATTTTATAAAGTATCATTTTTCGATTATACTATATTATACAGGAGGAAATCAAAGTGTTGTTTTTTGTCGTAATTTCAAAACACCGTGTAGGGAAATTGAGGTGGATAATTTTGTTTACATACTATCTCTTGTAATCGCTGATGTATTCTAAACATTCCTTTTTTTGATTCATTCCATTATCTAATTTTTGCTGAGAGCTGCAAGATTTTAAATGAAACGCTGTTATTTTTTGAAAATGTATGTCAAGCTTTAGGGTAAAAATTATCCAGGTTGGCTAAGGCCGCGATTTATTGTGGCAGAATGTTTGACAGTGACAATATTATAATTTGTTGTGTGTCAATATGGTATTAACTCCAGCAGACGTGGGTAGAATTGTTGCGTTAATAGAGGATGGTCGTAGCAAAAGTTATGTCGCCCGTACTCTGAGAATTCCGCGGTCTACAGTTCGAGATGCCTGGAATAGGTATTTACAGACGGGAATTTTTACTAGACAGCAAGGCTCTGGCAGAAGGAGAATGACCACTGCAGCTGATGATCACTTTGTTATCATTAGTTCTTTAAGAGATCGAAGATCTACTGCAGTGTGTCTAAAAAATGACTTGCAAATGATTCGTCGAGTGAATGTAAGTGAAAGAACGATACGTAGAAGATTGGCAGAAGATGGGCTTCATTCACGAAGGCCAACAATATGTCCACGATTAATTCCTCGGCATCGACAACACCGACTGAGGTTTGCAAGATCGCATTGTGACTGGACTCTAGAACAGTGGGGAAACGTACTATTCACAGATGAATCCAGGATTTGTTTAAGGTCGCCGGATGGTCGTGAGCGGGTATACAGACGTAGAAATGAAAGATATGCTGACTGCACCATATCAGAACGAATCTCATATCATGGCGGTTCAGTCATGATTTGGGCGGGTATTTCTACCGAAGCACGCACCAATCTTGTATTTGTTGAAAATGGAGCTCTAACCGCCCACCGTTACATTGAGGAAATTCTGCAAGAAGTTGTTGTTCCATTTGCTCCTTTTATTGGGAACCAATTTACATTAATGCATGATAATGCTAGACCTCACGTTGCACATGTAGTAAGCGAATATCTGGATGAAGTTGGACTTCCAAGATTGGAATGGCCTGCATGTAGCCCGGATCTCAACCCAATCGAACATCTTTGGGATCAACTTAAAAGGGCCGTTCGTCGTCGTCCTGTACAACCACAAACCTTGCAAGACTTAAGACTGGCGCTAAACGAAGAATATCAAGCCATTCCTCAAGAAAGAATAAGTGATCTTATTCATTCGATGCCACGAAGACTGCAAGCTGTCATTGCTACGAGAGGAGGAAATACACGTTATTAAATTGTTTATTAACTTTATGATATACCTAGTGTTTGTTTTTCTTAATAAAATTAGGCTTCAAATCAGCGTTTTATTTAAAATTTTGCAGCTCTCAGAAGAAATGAGATAATGGAATGAATCAAAAAAAGAAATGTTTAGAATACATCAGAGATTACAAGAGATAGTATGCAAACAAAATTATCCACCTCAATTTCTCTACAGGGTGTTTTGAAATTACGATAAAAAACAACATTTTGATTTCCTCCTGTATAATATAACCTAATCGACTTGAATTACAAGCGACGTCGGTCCATGGAGAAGTTAACTTTTCTTTCTCCTTGGTTCAATATTATTATTTATTCTTGTGCAAAATAAAGTTACCTTGATTGATTTTAGGGTTTCTTCAGGGGCGCACAATATGCATTAAATGTTGATTAAGATTTAACCAAGATTACTTTTTTTTGCATTAAACGTATCAAGTAAATGACAGCTAAACGTAGTGTGTTTTAATAGCTAGTTTCTGTCACCCATTAAAATCCCGCTCCAGGCTAGTTCAAACGCGAATTTTTCTAATACTACACAATCAATAAATTGACCACAACCTGTTTCATATTTCATATTTGGCTGAGATAGTTTAAAATTAAATTAAGTTTTAATTTGTTGTGGGCTATTTATTTGAAACACTAAAGATTTTTAATAGAGTTACTAAAGTAAAGCACAGCAAAATAATAAGAAATAAAATACAAACTTACATAAAAAACTAAGATTATCAAAGTCAGTAAATTTAGAGACTTTTCTTTAAAGAAAAAAACTTCCGCTTTACAGTCAACTTAGACCAAAGGAGAAATAAACAATTTAACACTTTAAATAAACAATACTCTGCTTCTGAGATTCTGCTTTACATCATTTAGGGAGACTTAGACTTGAGTTACCAAACCGGCAGAGGTTATCCTTAAACTTAAATACTTTAACAACTTCACTGAGTAAGTCGTGGGGTCTGGTCGACTTAAAATAAAGTGGAGTTTTCGATTTATTTTTTATTAAAACGTACACACTTTAAATAGTAATTTTCACCAAGAAATTGCGGGATTTCCAGTATTTTTTGTAAAATAATGTTTTGTGTGCTCAAAATTAAGCTTTTAATAACTCCAATGGCTAAAACTCGTTGTTTTCAGGCCTGGTAAATGACAAATGATAGCAACGTTGTTGGATTGGTTACAAAATAGAAATCAAGAAATAAAGGTTAATAGCAACAACACAAAAACACCCTTACAAGCCGATGACCTATTTCGGGAACGAAGGCGACCTATAAAATTAAAACTACCGTTAGACCATTTTTTGTTGCACAAACAAATCGGCTTCTTCATCAAGGAACTTTGAAACATCGGTTTATGTCAAATGATGAATGCCCCTTGACATTTTTTTGCCTTCGGCACAGTTTTACGTACCTGGCTAAGTATTAAATCGAAAGATATACGGCAATTCTAATTAGAAGTCAATTTTTCCAACCACATGGTGGCAACATCACAATATAAAACATTTAACCTTCCTACGATGAAAGCTGCCAAATTGAGTAATCAAGTGTCATCGCCACAGGAGAATATTAAAACAAATTACATTATTAAGTCTATTTAAGAGTTTAAATTTAAAATTAAATTTGTTTATTTGTAATTATCCGCATTTAATTAAGTGAAAACTAAAGTAAAACTTAATTTTTTTTTGGAGAGATATTGAACTTCTAATCGACAAATTACTGTCCCTAAAGTCGACCAGACTAATACAAAAAATGACGCCTGACAATAGCGGAAATGAGCCTCCCTCCCTCCAGGGGTAGTACAGAGTTTTGTAAAATAAAAAAAAATCTCTATAATATATAACTTACCTACCAAAAAATGTAGAATTTCCATACAATGTATCATTTTTCTTTTCATATTATGTCTCATCTCTACTTCTTAGAAGGATTGTCTCGAGAAATGTGTCATACAATATCTCATATGGGCCTTAGGGTGATATATCATATTTTTACTAATGTGACGTTTATTATAAAAGATGGTGATTAAATTTTAAAAATTAGAACTTAGACGCAACGGAATGGAAAAATAGATTTCCAATTATTATTAAATTCAATAATAAAATCAACTAAAACCGGGAAAAATTCTAATAGGTAGGTACTAATAATATTAACTAATAATAACATTTAATTATTAATTTTAATGTTAAACAAAAAACTAAAATATGTTCATTTCTGAGCCAATTTTCATGGTATATAAAGGTTATATATACAGGGTGTCCGATCGGGAACCGAATCGATCTATATATAGAAAACTATACATAGGAAAATTTTGAAAATTTGACAGTATACTGATACTGATGGGGGCGACCGGGATAAAATATTTTCATAATGGTGGCACTTCCGGTTATACCGGAAGTAAGTGTTAACTTGCTTTTTTTAAATGGAATACCCTATATATTATTACATTTTTGTATTCTACGTAAGATTCTAGGCAGATTTTGTATACCATGTCCTATACCTATGTCTAAACGTTTTTGACATATTTGAATTTTCAAATGAAAACACTCAAATTTTATAATTATTTCTTATTTATCATTAAAAATAAGGGTAAGTTTGTATAAGATTGTATATCCCAAAAATTCTTAGTTTTCGAAATATTGCCAATTTAATATTTTTATATGGGGATTTTGCTGCAGATTTTAAGTTCAGTTACTCTTAGTTGGCTATGGCGGCGTTGAAAAACAATCAAATGCTAAAAAAAATCTATGACGCTGTCACTTAACAATATTAATAATCATTCCCGGGCGCTTAAATTATACAAACGAAGATTATTTAAACTTATTTATTATTTATGGAGAATGTGATAAAGTTATATCATGTCACATTTGCCATTTGATATCCGCAAAAACAGAAGCCATCACAATGTGCTTATTAATAATGTTTAAATGGTAAGTGACAGCTTTATAGATTTTTTAGCATTTGATTGTTTTTCAACGCCGTCAAAGCAAACTAAGAGTAACTGAACCTAAAATCTGCAGCCAAATCCCCATATAAAAATATTAAATTGACAATACTTCAAAAACCGAGAATTTTTGGGATACACAATCTTATACAAACTTACCCTTATTTTTAATGCTAAATAAAAATAATTATAAAATTTAAGTGTTTCCATTTGAAAATCTAGACTTTTTGCAGTTTTTTCAATTTCATTTTTTAATCTTATTTTTTAAACATCCTGTATTAATAATTATCAAAATATTATAAAAAATCTATTAAAGCAGGTCCCTTATAACAAGGAATCCCACTTAAATTAAATAAAAAGGGCTTCTTTATAGAAAAAATTGATAATTATTCTAAGGCTTGCAAACGTCATTTTTGACATAAAAATTCAAATATGTCAAAAACATTTACACATAGGTATCATAGTTTACAAAATCTGCCTAGAATCTTGCGTAGAATGCAAAAATGTAATAATATATAGGGTGCCCCATTTAAAATAGGCAAGTTGACACTTACTTCCGGTATAACCGGAAGTGCCACCATTATGAAAATATTTTAGCCCGGTCGCGCCCCCATCAGCATCAGCATACTGTCAAATTTTCAAAATTTTCCTATGTATAGTTTTCTATATATAGATCGATTCGGTTCCCAGTGGGACACCCTGTATATATAGGATTAAATAAACGAAATCGTCGGCTTTATTTCGAAAATCATTAATTGCACAAGTTTCGAAAAAATATTTTATTAGTAAAGTAGCATAAAGAAAAAGTTGAAAATTATTTTAAATTTTTTAAAGGGTTTAATGCCAATGATCGACTAAAGAAGGAAGGGTTTTACATAATACGCCTAGTTAAGCCTTATTAAAAATATATGTATTGCCAATTTGAAAAACTTGTGAACAACTTTCGTTTACCACTTATTGTTCCAGCTACTCAAATAAATGGGTGGGGAAAGACAAACATTTTTTGGGAAAAAATTGAGCCACTTGAATAAGGGTCAACATAAATTAGCAAACCTAATTTTTTTTTTAATAGATATTCGATGGTTTTATCATTTACATTATAATATATATTATTTGGTTTCTGCGGAAGTCGCTAAAGGGCGCCATTTGAAATAATTCTGAATTTTACGGGTTTTCTTAAAAATTTTAAGTTAAACCATATAATATATTTTACATAGTCAAAAGGACAACTAAAATTGGAACATTAGGAGTGTGTCTACCAGATCCCTTGTATATGTGGCCGATCTTACATTGGTGAGACGCTAAGGCCACTTGAAACAAGGATCAACAAGCCACTTGAAACACAGAAACAATACGCCAAAAGGAGCGACCGAAGAATCCAGTGCAACTGACCATGCCTAGACACAGTCATCATATCAAGCGGACAGAACCTAAAATCATGCATAAAGAACCATACCGGAGGAAGTTTAAGAACGCTGCTACCGTACACCAAATTCCAAATGGTTTTAGTAAGCCCTCATTAGATATAAGAAATATCTGGAAATCTTTGTTAAGTAGAACTTAAAGTACCGCGCACGAACTGAACGCATGACTGCACCTATCTCAGTTATGCTCCAGTGCATCTAGCTAGTATAAATAGCTGCTGTAGATACTGTACTTATTTAGTATGCACCTGAAAACGACTAAAATACTTACCCGTTGCAAATGATGTGATGTAAAACAACATTTTTGTTCTTTCTAAGAAGTTTTAAAATAATGTCGCTATTTGAGAATTCTAATGAAAATATAAGTTATTCGTACCGACTTCTGTTAAGCATTTTTTCATGTAAACATGATAGAGAAACAGCTATTTTTTATTTAAAAATACAATATAAGTACGTATAAAAAGTTATGACTAGAAAGAGTAAAAAGACATGTAGGTGGCGACCTCTATAAGTAAGACCATACTGGCACCAGACTCGAATTTTGCATAAAACCCCTAGATACCAATTTTAGTTTAAATATCGATATTTCAAAAATTATTTAAAAAAAATTAAAATTAAACTTTAACACCCTGTATCTCCGAAACGAAGCATATTTTGATATAAATTTAAAGGACCTTGTTTAAATATGTTTGGGTAGAGAATTATGTTAATTAAACACTATGTATATAAAATCCAAAAATTAAATTATGTTTATTTTATATTAGACCAGCGAAAATTTTAATTTACTTTAAAAGTTATAATACGGGTTTATGCAAGCTTTTAAAACCTTTTTTTGGATTATATTCTTCTCTGTATTTACATACTAAAAATAAATTCCAATAAAAAATGTTCTTTTTAGAAAGCCAAATGAAAATATATTTAATATCTATATCGTAAAGGAATCCCCTTAATTGCCATATTTGAGCAAGGGAAATGTAAAACTGACATATTAAATATTCTGTTTTATGCACGTTCATAATTTATTACATTGTTGGCTGTATAATACAAAATTTTGATTTAATTCAAGTGCTATTATTAATTTGGTAAACATCAGTGGCTTAATAAATGTTGGCTGGGTCCTTACGCAAAATATGCCGGTCAGCCTCAATACAGCTTATTTAATTTTTGGTTTCTAAGTAAACTTTCCCTGCTCGTAATATTATACGATATTAATTTTTAATTTTACGTATATAATTTGTATTTAATATTAATCAAGTTTTCAATTTAAAATGGTCGCCGTTTTTAATAAACTTGTCTATTCTTTTCTGTAGTTTTTAATAAATGTATTTTCTTACGAATTTGCCTTTATTTATCGCACTTACTTATTTAAAATGTTGATGGGGAAATCATAAATAATTCAAACTTTAACCCTTTTTTATTTCTTTAGTATTATTAGGGGCAGTAGACAAAAATAATATAAAAGTTAACTGTTCATTATCTTAATGAAATTTTGGCGTTAATCTTAAAGTAAGTTAAGGTTGTTTAAGAAAATCTCTTTAACTTTATGGGTTTAATTTGTGGTTTCGCATCTTTTATTTCGGTTTAGATACGTAGATAAAATTAGTAATAAAATGTATAATAATTGTCACTCTAAGGTTTGTAAACTTATCGATGACAATTGTGCCATTTTTTTGTGGCACACTAAGTTCAGAGTGCAAACAGTCACAGGTTGGCAAATATATAATATTAAACAAACATAAAGGAAATTAAAAATAACATGTGAATATAAATCAAGTAAATATAAGGAAGTTATATCAAGGTAGAGTTAAAGCCTTTTCAGTTCAGCTTTGAAAAGCATTTGACAAACTACTATATATACGTCATTATTGTTAAGATAGATTAATATCTTAGCAGTTGTTAAAAATGTATTGGTATATTCGCATACGATTTATTTAATTATTATCGCTTTGGTATTATCATAATATAGATTCAATAATTATTTTATTGGCTTAAGTTGACAACTACACTTTATTCAGAAAGTAGCACTATAAATAAAGACCGGTAGTCATTGAAGTCTTACTATCCCGCTAGTACAGCTACTGAAAGATTTTACATATTTTTTATTTTATGTAGTGTTTGGTGCGACATAATAGCTCCTTACCATGCTTTTACAATCTTTTTAATTGTTAACAAAAGGTTTTATACTTAACATTTCACAAACTTAGGAAAGTAAAAAACTAAAAATGTTGTTTTCTGACAAACCCTGTATAGTAATCGCAAATCTGATATTCGAAATTGTAGTTTTAACACAAGCAGACGTTTTTTAAAGAAGACTTTTCTTTTGTAGCTACTAATAAAAAAGTTTTTCCTTTTCCAAAATCTATCCGTGGACACACTGTATGTGTGTTCACGTAATGTATATTGTATATTGATCGCATTTATTATAATTAGTAATAAATCGTGAATTAAAAATATACTTACTTATAGTTATTCTTTTTACGGGATTTAAAACTGAAACTAAAGTCACCCTTGAAAGTTTTATATCTTACTATGTTTAAGCCACGTTAAAGTCTTACGTGCTCAGAGTTTCTTAAATGGATGAAATATTTTCGTCTTAGCGAGATCATTATTATATTTTCCTTAATAAAATTTTAATCCATTAATAAACATAAGTTTAAGCTATATTTAAAGCAAGTATTAAAAGTAATAAAATGCTGTTTTATTTCGAGTACCTAAAATAACTAAAAGGAACGCATCTGATTCTATCTTGATAAAAAACGCAGGTTCTCATGTTCCAGAATATAGCGATGTAGGTTTCGAAATTTAACATTTTGTGTTTTATTTAAATAAGAAGCTGCAATTTAACTAAGATATACTAAATATACTAAGAGATATCAAAATGTAAACGTTTTATCACCAAATGTTTATCATCAATATTTTCAATTGTTCTTTTTAGTCAAAAGGGCCCAGTAAGATGCTTAGATTGTAAATTATTAAAATATTAATGAGAACTAAAAAAAATTTTCAAGATTCAACAAGTAGTCCATTCTCGCAGTGGTTAAAGATAGATATGAATAAAAGTCTGTCTAAACTACAATATTCTAAATAATTAAATATAGGGGTTCTCTAGGCCATTATCAGCTGTAAATAAAATGTGTGAGAAGTAGAAATTTAGTAAATGTCTTATTTTAAAATATAAAGAATTATTCTTTGGGAAATATTTCACCAATTACCGCTCGTGCATCAGAAATAACCAAAAACTTCTGTATTAAAGCGTGTTTTTTTTAAAAAAGACTAGCATCTGTTTATTTTCATTGTTGATTAAATCCGAAAAAACTCGACTTTAAAGGTTAAAAACGCCAAAGCATCCTCAGAAAGGTATCAACGCGGCGTGCATAAAAATAATTTTAAAATACCATTATCACTAATAGGTAAATATAAGTATAGGTAATTAGGATTAATAAAATTGTTTGCTTTAATAATAAATATTAAAGGCTCAACAATAGCTTTGGTGTAAAATTGCATCATTGGTATTAGACACACCCACCACATAAAATACGAAATTTCTAGTAGCGTATAATATTTTTAAAATTTAAATATGTTTTTTGTGGATTACGTGTTTTTTGTAGTTTTTAGTTAGTTGGTTGACTAGAAAAAATTAGATTATAGCCACAAAATTTATGATAGACCAGGGTGTCTGTATATTTTTAACAGGGAAATCGACTAGAATATACTATTTCTAAAAGGTAAACCACATTTATTAAAATGATTACATTTTAAAACAAAATCAGCTTCGCACCTTAATTTAATCAAATAGTCCGTGATATGTTATTTAAAACTGATTAACATAAGAATTATTTATTACTGATTATATTTTAATCAATTTTTATTAAATATTTTATTTAATAATGATTTAATTTGTTCCGATGGGCAATAATTTATAATTTTTACTGCCTAACCGGTGCAAGATTCCCCTGCATTGATAAGACGATATAAATAGGAGCATCATAAGAAATCGAAGCAGTGAAAGAACGAATAGTAAAGTAGTAAGCAGAAAGTCTATTATATTGTGAAATGAAAATACTTTAACTATTTTTATCTCTTTTTATAGACATACGCTTCAATGAATATTCTTAGGCCTATAGCGTACTTAAAAAACACAAAAACTGTCCAACAGCGTCGCATGCGAACATCATTTTGATTGCCTATAATAGGCCTTCGCTCCCCCTACTATCCTTCTCTGCACCTCTCGTATATCCACTACTGACTTTACTAAATTAACTTTAAAACCATAAAACTACAATATTTTTTTTGGGGCGATCGTATCAAAAAGAT
Organism: Polydrusus cervinus; assembly: GCA_935413205.1. Lineage (NCBI taxonomy): Eukaryota > Metazoa > Arthropoda > Insecta > Coleoptera > Curculionidae > Polydrusus > Polydrusus cervinus. Next base: position 84,304,487 of record OW284511.1, read on the forward strand.
TTATATTGGCTCTATTACTTTCTAAACCATATGACAAACTCCTCCATTAGACAACACAAATTAGGAAAAGGGGCTGGATTTTCCTTGACAAATTGCCGGAGAAAATTAGGGACGAGCAGACCAATTTAAAAGGGTAATGGATTGTCCGCCATTGTGGTATTTAATTGCTATCTTAGTCAAATAAACATTTTGTAACAATATTAGTTGAGAAATAGTACAATTATTAACTTGTATAATTTGTTTGTTTAAAGTGTTATACAAAATATCTGCTTGTCTGGATTTTAATTACTTTGGTACCACGATATACCGGTATGCTATAAATAATTATATAAATACTCATAATTCTTGAATACCTCGAGTCTCATCAGTACGCTGATGATACTCAAATGCGCCTCTCCTTTTTTCCTTCTGATTTAGCTACTTCAGCTCAAAAAATTAATCATGACCTTGAAGTCATCTCTAACATCTCCAAGGCACATGGATTGGTTTTGAATGAAAGGAAAACACAATTGGTGGTTTTTGGTAGGTCCAGAGATAATATAGTCAAAGACCCGCTATTTCAAATATTGGTTAATGGAACTATTTTAAGGCCTACTGGCCTAAGTGCAAGAATCTTGGACTCACTGTGTATTCCGAGTTGAGGTTGTCCGATCACGACAGCTCATTAATTCAGAAAACCTTTTTCAAACTAAAGCTCTTATATGTGCACAGGGACATTTTCGATGCGGATACCAGGTTACGGTTATCTAACTCCCTCGTTTTATCACATCTGGGTTATTGTGATGTTGTTTACTGGCTCGCTCTCTTACAGAGAGATAAAAACAGTCTTCAGAAGCTTCAAAATGCCTGCCTTAGATTTTGCTATAATAGTCGCAAATTTGATCACATTACTCCATATCTGAATGAATCAGGGTGGCTTATGCTTTAAGAAAGGTTTAAACTCCATCTTTTAAATCTTGTGTATAAAGTTCGAACTAATAAAATCCAAAATATTTATTCGATAGGCTAGTTAAGGGTTCGGATGTTCATAATGTCCAAACAAGACATCGTGATTTGTATAGTGTTCCCAAGCACACACTCGTTTTTTTTCTACGTTCGTTTAGTTATATGGCAGCTACTATTTTCAACTTTTTACCTGATGATATTGGAAGGACTTCAAGCTCTGTCACATTTAGTAAACGTGTCAAAAAAAATTTTGTTTTCCAGTCGCGGCCCACACTAAGGATCATATCCTTAAACTTTACTTTTATCTATACGCAAATAATCTTCCTCTTTCAATGTTATTATTACAACAGCACATATGTTGTTACCTTACCGTTTTTTCTTCCCCTCAATAACTAATTATTATTGTTTTTTTTTCTTTCTTTGATTTTTATTATCTATCAATTTTTTTTTGTTATATTCCTAATTTATTTTTAGAAATATTATTTTTATTAGGGTGGTTGTATTAGCAGTAGTTGGATGCCGCCACCCTTTTAATATTAAATATAATATTTTTTTTTTTGATTATAAATAAAGGCATTTATTATTATTATTATTATTATTATTATTAATTATCTATTTCTCTCACGCATTGTGACGTCACGTCCGATCGCGCTTTAATAGTGTTAGGTTCAAGCTGCAAATACAAGTAAATGGTTAAGAAAAATGGCATCAGCTAAATAAAAAGTCATAAATACATGCAAGATTTTTAAAAAAAGAAATGTTATTTCCGCGGGTACGCCTACACCAGGAATTAATTAAGAAACAAAGTTGTGTCAGTAAAATATTTACAGGACATTTTAAATTAAATTTTTACGAGAATTATAAATGGCTAATTGTATGTATCATGTCGGCAAACTTATTTTTTGGCCTTGTTTCCCCTTTGTTAATACGAGTGAGTGTTTACAATGTCCCTGATAGTCTAGTCGGTTTTCGGACCTAAACAACTTTAATTTTAAAAGGGACTCGAAAAGCTAGGGTCCAATGCGCTTTTCTGTCTAAGGTTCCCTCATGACTGATAGAAGAGTTTTGAACTTGCATTGTCTTTATTTGTTTTATATCACAACGTTTCAACTGGTTAGTATCTCCAGCCGTCTTCAGGTGAATACTAAATAAGTAAAGTAACTACAGCTCTATTTATACTAGCTAGATGCACTGAAGCATGACTGAGATGGGTGCAGTCATGCGATTAGTTCGTGTGCGGTATTTTAAGTTTACATAAACCTAACAAAGGTTTTCAGATATTTCTTATATCTAATGATAGCTTACTAAAACAATCTGGGTTCTGGTATATGGTAGCAGCTTCCTTGAACTTCCTCTTTCTCCAATGTGGTTCTTTATGCAGGATTTGAGCTTCTTTCCACTTGATGTGATGACCGTGTGTCCAGGCATGGTCAGCTGCACCTGAATTTTCGGTTTCTCCTTTAAGCGTGTTGTTTCTATGTTACTTGACCCTAGTTTCTAGTGGCCTTAGAGTCTCACCAATGTAAGATCGGCCACATTCGCAGGGGATCTGGTGGACACAGTTCTTCTTGTCTTTTTGACTTGTTGGTTTCGTCTTCGTCAGGTGGCTTCTTAAAATGTCTTTCGAGCTGAATACCGTATTGATGTTGTATCGTTGTCCTAGTCTTCTAATTCTCTCAGATACTCCTTTGATATACGGAATGTTGAGTGTTGATTAAAACTCTTGCTTCTTTTATGTATTTGGCCGATTCTTGCGATTTTCCAATCGTTTGTCAACTAAATGCCTGGGGTAGCCATTTTTGTTGAGGTCGGTCTTGATGTAGTTGGTTTCTTCTTTAAGGGCTTTATTTGAATTACAGATGGTAATTGCTTTATCCACCAGCGTTCTTACTATGCCATGTTTTGTGCTGTTTGAGTGATTTAAAATGTAATTCAGATATTGACCTGTATGCGTAGGTTTCCTGTACACTGGTATGGAGATACTTACCAGTTGAAACGTTGTGATATAAAACAAATAAAGACAATGCAAGTCCAAAACTTCATTGTCTCCGACCCTCAAACAGACACTATAAGGTTCCCTCAAATACACATCCTGACACTTCCTCATATAAATATCGTCACATGCCACATGATCGATCACGGACTGGCAAGAGGAGGGGCAGTTGGGGTGATAACCCCGGGGCCTAGGCAAGTCCAGAGGTAAGGGGCGTAAAGAAGTCTGGCTAATGCAACAACAAATACAGCATGTTATGACATAGCCTTATTATATTTAAATGGGTGACTCCTTGGGTGTCCTAGAAAAACACTCCATAGTTTTTTTTTAAATAGACCATCTAAAGAGTGGGGTAAGAACCCCTAAAATTAGCCCGACGCCAATGAATAAAATCCATGAACTTCTTAATTTAAAAGAGCGCGAGATACGAGCAAAAGCATAGCCTCGCGAGTGAGAGAGATGGATGTCGCAACGTTGCCAAATATCAAACTGTCAAAATTAGTACAATAAATAAAACATATGGGTTCAGATGAACTCATGCATCAGCTGTTTGTGTTTAGTTATTAAGAAACTATTTTTAATTGCTTCACTTTTTAGCTAAATAAAAATAATAAAATACGGAAATAAATACGGAATCTTCAGCAGCCTAACAGAAAGTAAAATAGGTACTTAAATTTTAGATTAAAAGTTGCATTAATAAAAAATAACTAGTAGATACCTATTTACCACTAGTAACCATGCCTATTTATCAATTCTCAATGTTTTACATTCTAAAAGAGGAACTCGCGAAAATCTCGAGACTTATGATAGTGTGAAAATCTGCTGTGTCTCCTTTGACTTTTAAAAATCACAGTTTTCTTAAAAGAAGATGTTATTCCACGGAAAAAATCACAACCCCCGCGTTTCACGGAGACAACTAAACGGAAAAAAACACTTTTTTACATATACACGAATTTTTTGTTCCAAGAGGACATTCTTGGTGCATTGCTGGGTGACTCAATACTTTTGATCATTACTGTAAATTTAATTAGTGATGAGCGAGGTTCATTGATGTTTTGTTCCGCCAGTCTCTGGCGTGCTGAAACTCCGCCTCACCAAATTAATTTTTAAATAAAAAGGTGGCGTTCAATATTAAAACGCAGTGTCAAACATCGATGCTTTCCTCGTTATTTGTGATCCTTATTATCGATAGCAAAATATCGAACATCGGTAATAAAACACCAATGTTTAGAAAATCATCGATACATATCGCCTATCTAACTAAATCAGCGCCATTGCTAGCGGCGTACTTTGTAACTAAAGGTAATTGACAGTTTAGACGTATTTGCGTTGGGGAAATAACGAGAGGTTTTTGTCGGTTTTATTGCAGAAAAAAGAGAAATATGAACAAAAACAAGTATTTCCGTAAGAACCCCATATAAACTAAATAGTTAACAAATAATTTTCAATGTGGACTTGCTTAAATAACGTGTTGTTTTGGTTGTGAAATACGGGTTAATTTTCAAAGTGTGAACCGCAGATTCGATTTAGAAGAATGTGTTTTATTAGAGTTTTATGCCAGTTTTTAAGGATTCTTGCTAAGGTATGTTTAATTTTAATTTCTAAAAAGTTTGATTATACCTAATGACATAAGGTCTGAACTCTTATTTGGTAGGTCACTGTCATGCAACATTGTAAAGTCGCTGAGCTTCTTCTTTTAATTTGATAGTTCAAAATCAAAACAAAGGCACGTGGGTAAGGCAGTGAAGGCGTCGGGATCAAAAACACAAAGGTGAATTTTCTCACTTATTAAAACAAAGCGACATTTAAAAATATTTTTTTCTCAAAGGCTATTATACAGGGTGTGTCAGTAAGGTGTCTGTCTTAGATAGCACCTAAACTATTAAAGATAGGGAAAAAAGTGTAATACAAAAGTTAAAGGGTTTTTAGGATACATAATCTAAAAATATTTTCTAATCTACAGGGTGGTCCTAAAAAGTGGTACTGAATAATAAAAAAGAAAATTAAATGGGCCACCCAGTATAATTCTCTAGAATATGATTCAATGAAATAAGGACTTTGCAACCCTATTAAAATTTTTGAAGTGAAATGCAACGTTGCCAAGTAATTAAGTTTTTTCCGAAATTTTAGTAATTTTAAGGGTATCGTTAAAAAATTATAGCGACCTGTGGATTAAGCCTAGGCAAATATAATTTACATTGTAAGTACTTTAAGGTACGATATATTGATCTATAATAATGTTTTTTAAATCTTTTATACAGAGCGTTCATTACAAGTTGGACAACTCGATAGTTTTAAAAATGCTTTATTTCAATTTTTTTAAATGGGACCCCCCTAATTTTTTTAGGCAAAAGAATTTATCTTTCGAAAACCCTCCTTTTTTGTTATATATGTCATATATCTAAATATCATAGTTTTTGAAATATTTTAGGATTTGTCTTAAATCAGGGTAAAAAAGGAAAGTTCTAATTAAACAATTTAGTCAAAATTGCTTTGGAACAAAAAATAAATAATTTTCTTTGTCACAGCTGTCATTGCAAAATTATTTCGCCAACATGTTGTGCTTTATTACTGTTTCACAAACTAATTTTTTCGAAATAGAAAAATATGAGTTATGAATAAAGTTAGTTCGGGAAACTAAACTTTAAACAGTAATAAAGCACAAAATGTTGGCGAAATAATTTTGCAATGACAGCTGTGAAAAAGAAAATTATTTATTTTTTGTTCCAAAGCAATCTTGACTAAATTGTTTAATTAGAACTTTCCTTTTTTACCCTGATTTAAGACAAATCCTAAAATATTTTAAAAACTATGATATTTAGATATATGACATGTTTAACAAAAAAGTAAGGTTTTCGAAAGATAAATTCTTTTGCCTAGAAAAATTAGGGGATCCCATTTAAAAAAATTGAAATAAAGCATTTTTAAAACTATCGAGTTGTCCAACTTGTAATGAACGCTCCGTATAAGAGATTTAAAAAACATTATTATAAATCAATATATCGTACCTTAAAGTACTTACAACGTAAATAATATTTGCCTAGGGTTAATCCACAGGTTGCTATGATTTTTTAACGATTCCCTTAAAATTACTAAAATTTCGGAAAAAAATTAATTACTTGGCAACGTTGCATTTCACTTCAAAAATTTTAATAGGGGTGCAAAGTCCTATTCCATTAAATCATATTCTAGAAAATTATACTGAGTGTCCTATTTAATTTTCTTTTTTATTATTCAGTACCACTTTTTAGGATCATCCTGTAGATTAAAAAATATTTTTAGATTATGTATCCTAAAAAACCCTTTAACTTTTGTATTACACTTTTTTCCCTATCTTTGATAGTTTAGGTGCTATCTAAGATAGACACCTTACTGACACACCCTGTATATATCAGGATTTCCGGATTCAAATATACTAAGGCAATTCCATACCATTCTGTATATCTTCTAATACTTCAAACATTCAAATTTTAGTGTTGTATTTGTACATATAATACAAATAGGTATTAACAATAAGCATCAAGAAAAGTTATTAATATAATCTTGATAGCTTAAATCATTAAAAAACATTAACAACGACACAGATGGCGCTCCGTGCCACATCTTACTGGTATGTCCCACCAAGTGCTGCCTTAAGTAGCTTCGAGATCCCTTTTCTTTTCGTCGGATCCTAGCTCTACTGATGAGTCATGATATGACGAAACGCGTCTAGAGATGGATCTGGCGAAATGAAAAGGAAAATCTTCTTCTTTAAATCATTAAGTATATCAATACATGTTTCGCTGTTTAAAAAAATAGATGGGAAATTTAGTGTTTTTCGTATTACCGCTTACGCGGAAGACAAGACAAGGAAATTTGAATTTGATTTCTGGTATTCACTTTATCGTTGTTATTAGTTTAATTTAAACTACTTTTCAGATGTCATGACATTTTATTTTTGCGTTTTTTTTTTGGTTGAATTAAAGGTGCCCACCAGTCTGGGAGCTTTGGAGTTCGTGCCAACTCTCGACGACCCTGCAGTAGATCTTTAAACCATATTTTATGAATACCATCCACATGTGATCTTTAAAATATTAATTTTTAGTAATTAATTAGGGGTTTCAATTAAGAATTTTAACTATGCTTACAAGCAAAAAAATCCCTTCACTTTACACCTTGAGACTTATTTCATTTACGTCTCTACAACCCTTATAAAAAGGTCAAAACCCTTACAACATATTTATTACCGTCAACATTTTCATTTTAACCCAGAAACTTTTCTGTTAACCACAGTTTAATGGTTGTTCACTCCCTTTTGGGTGTACCGCAGCATTTATTTTTTCTGTAAGAGTTAAAAATGTTTAGTCGTAAAAATCTATTATTGGTTTTGTAGTTTTTAAGGTACGCATATCTTAGATTTCTGTTCGGGAAATACAGAACAAATAAAATATCGACGCTAGAAAGGAGACATGACGGATTGGGAGTTGTGTTCATTTTAGTTATGACATTCTCACTCAATTTTTATGTTGATGCTACTTAGTGCATAAAGAAACATAAGACACTAGTAGTAGAAGTTTTGTGTACGTAGTAATAATCAAAAAAGAAATTTAGCGGCTAGGAGACATTGTTGTTTATCTGTATTTTGTAATAAAGTATATATACGATCGTCGAAATAATGATTTCTCTGGAACCTGGTAGACAATCAGGGCAGTTTCATCCTTACTAGGACTCATCAAAAAGTCATAACTTAATTTCACTTCATAGACTGTCAAATCATGTTTTCAATATTCATTTAAAAACTAATAAGTAGTGAATAGACGGTATCGTCATCTAGTAGGAATTAACTCAGTTCAAAAGAAAAATCCACTAGAATCGCGAACTAAAGAAAAAACAAGACAACGGTAAGCCACACATCTAGTATTCTTGATTTATATTACAAGGCGCACTATTATTATTTTACACGACATTTGTTAACGGATATCGCGCCCTCTAGTGGATACTTATGGGCGATCTATTGAATCTGCATTTGAAGGCCGTTGGATAATAATAAAAAAAGGACAAACCGTCCGTCATGGTCTACCTTAATGTCTAGAAAATGCTTGTCTACCTTTATGTCTTAAAATAGGTGTATGCTATAAACAGAAAATCAAAAAGGATTTTAAAAAACTTTCTCCGATAAATATGGCATACAAAAAAGCCGACATATATCAAACAACAAATCGAGATTTCCGCCTCTCGCCCGTTTCTTTTTTTGCGCGGCTATTTTTATTTAGTAATATTTTTAAATTAATAAGATAATTTTGGTTAAATTTCTCTTAAAACATTTAAATCGAAATAAAAACTTTTCTTGCAATTATTTTTTAAATATACAGTGTGTCCGCGGATGGGTTCCCCAAGGGGAAAAAATCTTTATTATTCATTTTACGACCAAAAGTCATTCTTTATAAAAAGTTCTGCTTGTTGAGAAAATGAATTCACGATAAAAAAAATGTCAGATCAGATGTACAGGGTGTTAATAAATTAGGAAAATATGAAAATGCTTAAAGAGAGAAGTATCACTATTTATTATTTTATACAAAAATAGTATAAAACAAACTTGTTTATAAACTAACGTATCTCTCATTTGAAAATAGAATAATAGAATAGAAAAGGGAAATGTACGGTACAGCCCTGCGGCATTCACTTCTTCTCTAAAATACCTCAAAAAATAGCTAAGTATCTCTTACTTGAAAATCCTAATTTGTATATTGGTCACTGCGTTAGAAGATCTTCGGCAAATTTTCTTGTTAATGCTGGAGGAGATATATTAGACCTACAAGAACTTGGTGGATGGGAATCGGCGAAGGTTGCTAGAGGGTATTTAGAAGAAAGTGTGACCAAGAAAGTTTCCATTGCTCGAAAAATTCAAATCGGCGATGTTTCCGGCAGTGGATTAAGCACTGGGGAACCGCACGAAATCGAAAGGAGTGCTTGCTCGGTCATAAATCAGTCTTCAGAGGGCATACCTAAGATCGTGGACGTTAAAGACAAAGGTGTATCCATCAAATTCGAAAACGGTCAAAAATTGTTTTACAAGTTCATGAAAAATAGTTCTAATATTATTTGGTATCTAAAGTATTATGCTTTCGTAACTAATGTATTATAAGTAACTAAGGTGTTATGTAGGTTTTAGTACGTTTATGATGTTAATAATTATTAATAAAGATATCATAAAAAAATGACTTAATCTTCAATGATACGATAAAGTTAGTAAACTTACCTGAAAATATTGTTAATAGTTTTTTAGTTAATAAAAATGCATGTTTTAATTTTTAGTTATTAAAGTTATGCATTTAGAAAGGTGAAATATTTTTTTAAATACCATGCGTGCTTTAAAATTAACCGGATAATTTCTCACTTATACGTGTTTTCTTTACAAATTTCACTCCTCCTTCGGAGTCGTGAAATTAAAAGAAAACACGCATTCGTAAAAAATTATCGGCAATGTTAAAGCACTTGTGGTATTACTAACGAAAATACGTTCGGCGAGATAAAATAAAAACCTTTATAATCATGCCACTGGTCACCTGATATTTTCAAAATGTAACCTCCAATAACATTAACTAATATCTAAAGGTTCCTTTTTGTATTGTATATAAAAACTTAAAAAAACTCTGCGTTGTCAACATATTTAAGGGTTTTAGTTCCATATAAAAGCATTTGCGGACATACGTAAATAAACTTTTATTTATATATTTTTTATGTAAATATCATCTCTTAAAATTTGTCATTTCCGGGCAACCTGTTATAAATGAACAAGGTGCTCACTCGGGTCCTGGAAAAACGTTATTGTTATTAAATTTCCGTGAGTAGAGGTCTTTCCCTGATTTACGACCACCGGGATATATGGATATATCCAAGCCTACATACCCCCCTACCACTCACCTATGAATATCCCCCCACTCTCACCCCCACCATATCCCCCCACTCTCACCCCACCATATCCCCCCAACCCTTCACACACATACATCCTCCTACCATACCTCTCAACACATATTCATACATATTATAACTCGATTAATATCTATGGATATATCCTCCCACCATCCTCCATAACATAACCCCACACATAAGTCCCCCCACGCTTCACACCATACATATATCCTCCTACCACACAAAAATTCAGTTAACATCTTATGACAAATATGGTGCGCACATTTTGTTCAGAACCATCAATAGCGTTTCTTTTTAAAAGGTTACGTTGTCTGGTGATATGATGTTGATGTTGGGTAGGGATATAACCATCCACCATACCACACCCCTATATAACCTTCCACCATGTATATATCCTCCCTCATACATATTCTAACTCAATCCATATCAATGGATATATTTTTCCACACATATATCCCCTTACCCAAAAATAATAATAATTTGTATTGGGATAACCCGTTGATTAAATAAATTATTATTACTTTTGGCTAGGGATATAACCTTTCACCGTGTATATATCCCCCTACCACACCCCTCATACATATTCTAACTCAATCAATATCAATGGATATATTATATTATCCTTCCACACATGTATCCCCCCACCCAAAAATAATAATAATTTGTACTGGGTGTAACCCGTTGATTAAATAAATTATTATTATTATTAAAAATAAGACATTGACCGGAAATATTTAATGTATCTTGTTTTTTGAAAAAAGTCATTGACAGTTCAATCTAAGATGACTGGAATTTATTAATTTATCTAATTCTCACACGGATATAATAATACTAATAATAATGTCTTTAGGTTTACCGCAATAGAGTCTTATTACATAAATGTTTTCAATATGACATAGCATGCTAATAGATTTAATACAAAAAAATAATTCTTAATGTTATAGGCAATTACATAACTATAAAATGTAATATCATTTTCCAGGTATAATTTGCTGACAGTATATAAAAAATATAATTAGTCTCTAGTTTTTATGTGTTATATAAGTCTTTAGAGTGAATGCGTACACTGGAATGTAAATCCTTTAAATTATTTTATTAGCTATTTACAAAAAGGACTTAATTAATACCACGTTACTAACTAATACAACAAAAACTAAATATGTATATTACATACCCCCTTTGATTTCACTGTTAAATCTTCCACAATTATAATAGAACACATTATATTATTATTTCACTGTAAATTATTATTAGGACACACAAGTTCATTTTATCTTGGTTAAAAATGTTATATAAGCGAGACCTTCAAACAGACGTAATTGGAAAGTTGTCTCTTCCGTGACATTCTAAGACTAGAAGATTTCGACGATTCGGAATTAAAATATAACTTGATAATAATATTTTACTCGATTTACAAATGGAAAATTAAAATTTGGTATGAATAATATACCAGATGTCTCATTTATGAATGATCATATCTCAGAAACCATTGAACATAGAAACTCGGGGAAAAACTTCTTAATAGAAGTGAAATTCTAAATTTCTTCGAAACTTGCCACATTAAGGTACACCTTTGGTAACATCATTTTAGTAAACTTAAGTTTGATCATACGGTATAATTAGGACATGATAATCGAAAAGTAGATTAAATTTTCAAGGCAAAACGTGAAAACCAAAATACAATTCGATATAATATACCGAGTGTCCCATTATGGATATGGATGACCATATCTCGAAAACTATTGGATATAGAAACTCAGGCAAAAAATATTCGTAATTAAGGTGACTAAGTAAAAATGTTGGAAATGATTTCTAAGTTCGCATTTTGCCGCCAGAGGACACAATTGAAAATTAAATATTGAAATTCTTAATTTCTCCGAAAATTGTCACTTTAAGGTATACCTTTGGTAACATCATTAGAAAGCTTAGACAATTCTGCATCATGTTTGGTTTAAGCCTTATTGACATACCAACCTTAATAAGAGTTGGGAAAGCTATTGAAAGTGTAATCATTTAAATTGCTGTAACTTCTAAACGACTTATTCGATTTTAGTAAACTTAAGTTTGTTTAAAATAGAAAGATAAGTATTTTTAATTGCAGTATCCATTGGTACACGATATTTCCTAACAAATTGTTAGAGGAACAATTTGTAAGTAATAAGAATAGTTTTTTGATTTTATCAGGATTCCAGAGGATGCAATCCAAATCCAAAGAACATGTATCATAAAAAATATTGGTTATTTAAAAGAGCCCACAATCCATTTAACATCATCATTTAGTTTGTATTAGTGTCTAGCACAGTATAGTATAGTTATATAATAATAATAATAATATTTAATAATAATAATAATAATAATAATAATAATAATAATAATAATAATAATAATAATAATAATAATAATAATAATAATAATCGATATAGGTTGCTCACTAACACACAACCTCTCTAAAACCGAATCGAAGAAGAAGACCAAGTACTCGAATTTGACTATAGAGATCAAAAATATATGGAAGCTAGATAAAATAGACATAATTCCGATCATAATATCGGTGGAGGGAGCTATGACGAAAAATTTCAAGCCCAACTTGGAAAACCTGGGCCTTTCAGGTTATTTATATCAACTAATTCAGAAAAGCGTCATTCTCCAAACTTGCCACATAGTTCGGAAGTTTCTAAACAGTACAGGTTAAGATGAATTTCTTCTCTGTACTGTAAATAATACCAGCAATACCAACAAGAAGCTGAGAAACAAAACATTGAAAACATTATAATATTAATAATAATAATAATAATAATAATAATAATAATAATAATAATAATAATAATAATAATAATAATAATAATAATAATAATAATAATAATAATAACTGGCTGGAACTGGCAATTAAATTACAACTTCTACAGGAGGAAAAAATGCCATACTACCAGTACACTCCGGAATCAATTCTGGAAAACAATAACTTCAGACTATACTGGGACCGCACCATCTTAATTGACCCAACTGTTAATCATAATAGACCTGATATTGTTTTAGTAGATTGAAGAGCCAGAAATACTACGCTTATAGAACTAGCCATCCCAAACACTAACAACTTGATTCTGAAAAACGCTGAAAAAATAGCAAAATATCGAGAACTTGAAGGATGCCTACAGAGACAATGGCAGATGAATACCGTCAGAACAGTGCCAATTATAATGTCATCAACTGGGGTGGTCCCAAAGAGCCTCCTGAAAAACATCAAAGAACTGGGACTTAACGACCAACTTTACAAGGTTCTACAGAAGGCAGTACTACTCTCCACAGCCCAAACCGTCAGAAAATTTGTGGGATCCAACAAGGACAATCGTCGCCGTGGGCCCGATAACAGGGAAAGGACCCCCACAGAGCTTAATCCTTTTGATATCTAAGATATCTGGGATAAGTGAATGTTCCCCTGCGAGGGAGTGCGAAGCCGTAAGGCTAAGTCATAATAATAATAATAAAAATAATAATAATAATAATAATAATAATAATAATAATAATAATAATAATAATAATAATAATAATAATAATAATAATAATACTAATAATAATAATAATAATAATAATAATAATAATAATAATAATAAATGGAAAACATAAATAAGACCGTCAATTTTAATGAAAAAAAACAAGATTTTCACGTTATTTGTATCATACAAATGATAACAGAAAAGCAAGAGAGAATGATTATAAACAGTATATTGGATCGATACCGTTTTCAAAATAGAATAAGGTATACAGAAAAGCTGTTAAAGGATGTATTTGGAGCAAAGGGATAGAAATTAAATATACAATGAACGTGTAATTTAGTTTTTATTTTTAAAATATATACAATAATTAAATTAATTCGCTTTATTATATCCACGAATTGTGTAAATTTACTTAAACTTACTTTCTTACCCTTTCACATTTTTGGATCTCCCCAGGAAACGCTTCAAACCCAGTAAAAAATGTTCATTCAAAACGAACAAAATCAATCAATTCCAGTACAGCAATCAGAATTAATATGTAATCCTCCACTAGATACTGCATACCGTAACTAAAGATCGACAATTTATCAATGCAGACAGGTCGACAATCTAAATAAATTTGCTAACGTCATCAGACTTTTTTTATGAATTTTATTCCAGTGACTCGAACCACCATTTCGACGCTTTACCAAATTAGCCAGGACAACAATCTAAATATATATAATCAGGTCTAAGAGGTTCTTGCTCGTGACGTCAGACTTTTTTTTATAAATTTTATTACTAAGGCTTGAACCATCAACATTTCAACAATTCGACTACCAGTTCGGCGCTTTACCAACTTAGTCCAGCTTTGTCCTGCTTCCTCTACTTTGACCTGGTTCGCCCCGCAGCACTCCACTCCAAGAAAGATATCGCAAAATTAAATGTATCAATAAAATATCATAACCCAAATCCTGAGATCAATAAACGTACATTATTTTAAGTGTCGCACCCAATTGGAGGCGTTCCTATCGACCTTAATAAAAACAATTAGTCATTCCTTAATAGTCAGAAGCCAAATTTGATTGATTTGATCAAATAATAATGTTCCTGTACAAATAATTACCTTAAAACCAATTTTTTTAAATATTCGTTATAAAGCACGATATAGACATACATGTGATTTATATACTTGAGAAACATTTGACCCGCTCTCTTAAGCCTTAGAAATATTTAATAATAATAATAATAATAATAATAATAATAATAATAATAATAATAATAATAATAATAATAATAATAATAATAATAATACCGAATCGGAGAAGAAGACCAAGTACTCGAATTTGGCTATAGAGATAAATAATATATGGAAGCTAGATAAAATCGACATAATTCCGATCATAATATCGGTGGAGGGAGCTATGACGAAAAATTTCAAGCCCAACTTGGAAAAACTGGGCCTATCAGGTTATTTATACCAACTAATCCAGAAAAGCGTCATCCTCCAAACATGTCATATAGTACGGAAGTTCCTAAACAGTACAGGTTAAGATGAATTTCTTCTCTGTACTGTAAATAATACCAGCAATACCAACAAAAAGCTGTGAAAACTAACATTGAGAAAAATAATAATAATAAATATATATATTTGTGCCAAAACACGTTTCGGACTTAAAAATCAACAATAATATCTAATAAGTGCAAAATTATCGTGTACCTATCAATTTTCTTTTGGTTTCACAGCCAACTGAAGCTGATAACTTTGGAAAGGAATTTAGAAATATTGTTTGAATCCATTTAAATTAAATAACCAAATAACCATTGATGATAGTAACATATCATTTGACACAAAAAAAGATAGGATTTTGATTAACAATTTATCAGTCTTCCATATCCCACGTTAAAAAAAAAATTTAAGTGACTTTTTTAGAATAATTTAAATTATTTTTAGAATAATTCAAATTATTTTTATCAAAAGAAGAAAATCAATGTCTGATCATAAAATACTAGATTATACAGAGCATCCTAACTATATTTCCAAATACATCTCCAAGGTAACCAGCTGGCCTATGGACCTTATGGGTACCGTGGATTGGTGAGAAGTCTGTAGCGCCGTTATTATAATTTATGTAAATAATATCAACAGTGATAGAAAGACGTATTTTTAATTTTAAAATCGTTTTAAACTTATCTAAAATCATGGCTTATAAAATTATTATAGTTTGAAAAAATATTTTTAGCGGACATCTAATGAAAATTATATAGGAGCCAAATTTCAAACAGTGTTTAAAAATATATTTTTATTCTTACAATTTTGTTGTATGTAAATCATTCTTAGTTCGCTTACATGGTATGCAGATTTTGTTTTAAAAGGAGTTTCTTATAAGGAAATAGATTCAAATTTGAACTACATAAAATATAGCATGGTCTTTGCGGTCCCCCATTTTATTTAGGTTTGTACTTACATATGTGTATATTTGATAATATTGACTGCAATATAGATAATGTTTCTAGGGTTATCAGTTAAATTGTAAAATAAATAACAAGCTTTGTTTGTTGACGTCTCGGTTAATTTGATTTAAAACGTAAACAAAAAACTACAAAATAAAGTTCGGAATTATAAATTCACTAGAAATCGAAAAACTTCCACACTATTAAATTAAAAAGAAGATGGATTCTAATATAGTACTATTAATTAAGTATGTTGAAAAATAAATAAAACCTGTAAGGAATTATGTAAGTTTATTGACAAATAATTTATTAAAATATATATTTACATATATTACAATTTTTATAAAATAATAATAACATTGATCAGAACACGACCATACCATATTTGTGGGGGTATCTTGTCATTTCTTACCATTCTTTCGAATTTGGCTTTTTTCCTCTTCGTTCCCGAGAGGACCTACAGCTTAACGTGGGTTCCGAACCACGATCCTCGGCCATGCGACATCCCAAGAGCTATCAACATTTGGTTTCTTGCCATTACATGACCTACTAATTGAGGGGTGTGTATCTTCTTCTGCACCCACAAGATGTCCGATCTCATCCGACCTGGTTACCGGTGTAAATGGGTGGGTTGGGACTGTTGGGAGATGATACCTTTTACACTCTTCCCAGCATTCATAAATCCGCCCAATTTCGGATATACTTTTTTATTGCACGTATACCCACTCCGAGAATCGAACCCGGGTCGCCACGGTCGAATGTCAGTAACTCGCCTCTGTGCCGCCGCAGCGGTCTTTGGGGGTATCTATTTTGTGAGTTTTATTTGTTACTACTTACAGTATCATTACCAAAATACGGCTGACACATCAAACTTAAAAATATCAATTAATTAACTAACATATAAGTTAGCTAATGATAATTTTCTGTTTCGAGATTTTTAATTGATGCTTTTAAATACAAAGATTACTTAAAATTTTGGTATTGTTAAAATGTTCGACTTTCTTTGCGACTTTCTCGAGATAAAAAAACAGCGCATTTGTGTTATGTCAACCTTTTTTTATATTATATTTGCTATGGACACCCCAAATGATATCAATTTAATGCTATGGTAGGTATCCTTTAAGATTTCTGCAAAACATTATTATTCATTACCTAAAATTATGAAGGGAGGAATTTTTATCTAAAAAATGGTACTTTTATTTCTGGTTTGCAATATGTAAGTTCTGTTTGGTGTGCAATAATACATTACACATTTTGTCCCATTCAGTTCTCCGCTTTAAATTTCTTCGTCTGAGGAAGTCACCCTTGATATATATGAGTATACTGAAATTATTAACCAAAATTAATTAATTAAGCAAAAAGAAAAAAATTATATAATGCTTACCTACAGTTCCAGGTTTACGATGATCAATAATACATTTCACATAAACTCAGGAGCTGAGGTGCTGCTATCACTAACACCCACCCCTACCTCGCAACACATGCTATATTAAAATATAATAAATGCTTGTTAATGTTTTGAAACACAAGATTAATAACTACAATAAAAAAAAATACTAGAACAATATATAATATAGAAAATTAGCTATGACTGTGTACACGCTAAACGAATGGAAGAAAAAATATTTGTATTACGTGAAATATAACAGGCTACGTACTATATATATTATTATACATCTTCTCTATCACCTCGGCTCTTATTCGAACCCCATACAGCTCTCCACTATATATTTCTTCCCCATGAGAGGCTACTCGCGAAATATGTGTATATGTGAGTGAACTAAAATAATTAGCAAAAATTAATTAAACATAAGAGAAAAAGAAAAAAAAAATATATAGTTTACTTACAGTTCCAGGTTTACGGCTTCGAACCTCCTTAAATACGGCCACCGTAATTCACAGCCACTTGAATCTTGGGAGAGAACTCCTCAAAGATTCGCCAATCCCAACTAGAATATAAGATTATACTGTATTTACAGCTTAAACTATCTTTTTATTAAGTTAATATTTAAATAAATAATAGCGTTTATACTTTTTGTAATTACATTAATTAGTTCTACTTACTAATATACTGTGAAGACGAACTGGATACATTTTAATAATGTAATAATAATTGTCTACTGTATATATACCAAAAATTTTAAAAGTTAACTCAATCATGCAATAAATTAGAAAATTATGACTGAATTAATTTGTACCAAATTAAATATCCCTGTAATATTTAAATATTAACGTGATTAATATTAAAATTTGAATTTTCAATAAAAAACTGCTTCTATCTTGCGATAACAACGATGTATTTTTTATATAAAATCGCAAAATAGTCTCATGTTAAAGAAAAGTGGGAAAATATCAGGTGAAGGCTGATAACGCTGTAAACATCAACATCATATCACCAGACAACGTAACCTTTTAAAAAGAAACGCTATTGATGGTTCTGAACAAAATGTGCGCACCATATTTGTCATAAGATGTTAACTGAATTTTTGTGTGGTAGGAGGATATATGTATGGTGTGAAGCGTGGGGGGACTTATGTGTGGGGTTATGTTATGGAGGATGGTGGGAGGATATATCCATAGATATTAATCGAGTTATAATATGTATGAATATGTGTTGAGAGGTATGGTAGGAGGATGTATGTGTGTGTGAAGGGTTGGGGGGATATGGTGGGGTGAGAGTGGGGAGGATATGGTGGGGGTGAGAGTGGGGGGATATTCATCATTCAGTGGTAGGGGGGTATGTAGGCTTGGATATATCCATATATCCCAGCCTACATACCCCCCTACCACTCACCTATGAATATCCCCCCACTCTCACCCCCACCATATCCTCCCCACTCTCACCCCACCATATCCCCCCAACCCTTCACACACACATACATCCTCCTACCATACCTCTCAACACATATTCATACATATTATAACTCGATTAATATCTATGGATATATCCTCCCACCATCCTCCATAACATAACCCCACACATAAGTCCCCCCACGCTTCACACCATACATATATCCTCCTACCACACAAAAATTCAGTTAACATCTTATGACAAATATGGTGCGCACATTTTGTTCAGAACCATCAATAGCGTTTCTTTTTAAAAGGTTACGTTGTCTGGTGATATGATGTTGATGTTTACAGCGTTATCAGCCTTCACCTGATATTTTCCCACTTTTCTTTAACATGAGACTATTTTGCGATTTTATATAAAAAATACATCGTTGTTATCGCAAGATAGAAGCAGTTTTTTATTGAAAATTCAAATTTTAATATTAATCACGTTAATATTTAAATATTACAGGGATATTTAATTTGGTACAAATTAATTCAGTCATAATTTTCTAATTTATTGCATGATTGAGTTAACTTTTAAAATTTTTGGTATATATACAGTAGACAATTATTATTACATTATTAAAATGTATCCAGTTCGTCTTCACAGTATATTAGTAAGTAGAACTAATTAATGTAATTACAAAAAGTATAAACGCTATTATTTATTTAAATATTAACTTAATAAAAAGATAGTTTAAGCTGTAAATACAGTATAATCTTATATTCTAGTTGGGATTGGCGAATCTTTGAGGAGTTCTCTCCCAAGATTCAAGTGGCTGTGAATTACGGTGGCCGTATTTAAGGAGGTTCGAAGCCGTAAACCTGGAACTGTAAGTAAACTATATATTTTTTTTTTCTTTTTCTCTTATGTTTAATTAATTTTTGCTAATTATTTTAGTTCACTCACATATACACATATTTCGCGAGTAGCCTCTCATGGGGAAGAAATATATAGTGGAGAGCTGTATGGGGTTCGAATAAGAGCCGAGGTGATAGAGAAGATGTATAATAATATATATAGTACGTAGCCTGTTATATTTCACGTAATACAAATATTTTTTCTTCCATTCGTTTAGCGTGTACACAGTCATAGCTAATTTTCTATATTATATATTGTTCTAGTATTTTTTTTTATTGTAGTTATTAATCTTGTGTTTCAAAACATTAACAAGCATTTATTATATTTTAATATAGCATGTGTTGCGAGGTAGGGGTGGGTGTTAGTGATAGCAGCACCTCAGCTCCTGAGTTTATGTGAAATGTATTATTGATCATCGTAAACCTGGAACTGTAGGTAAGCATTATATAATTTTTTTCTTTTTGCTTAATTAATTAATTTTGGTTAATAATTTCAGTATACTCATATATATCAAGGGTGACTTCCTCAGACGAAGAAATTTAAAGCGGAGAACTGAATGGGACAAAATGTGTAATGTATTATTGCACACCAAACAGAACTTACATATTGCAAACCAGAAATAAAAGTACCATTTTTTAGATAAAAATTCCTCCCTTCATAATTTTAGGTAATGAATAATAATGTTTTGCAGAAATCTTAAAGGATACCTACCATAGCATTAAATTGATATCATTTGGGGTGTCCATAGCAAATATAATATAAAAAAAGGTTGACATAACACAAATGCGCTGTTTTTTTATCTCGAGAAAGTCGCAAAGAAAGTCGAACATTTTAACAATACCAAAATTTTAAGTAATCTTTGTATTTAAAAGCATCAATTAAAAATCTCGAAACAGAAAATTATCATTAGCTAACTTATATGTTAGTTAATTAATTGATATTTTTAAGTTTGATGTGTCAGCCGTATTTTGGTAATGATACTGTAAGTAGTAACAAATAAAACTCACAAAATAGATACCCCCAAAGACCGCTGCGGCGGCACAGAGGCGAGTTACTGACATTCGACCGTGGCGACCCGGGTTCGATTCTCGGAGTGGGTATACGTGCAATAAAAAAGTATATCCGAAATTGGGCGGATTTATGAATGCTGGGAAGAGTGTAAAAGGTATCATCTCCCAACAGTCCCAACCCACCCATTTACACCGGTAACCAGGTCGGATGAGATCGGACATCTTGTGGGTGCAGAAGAAGATACACACCCCTCAATTAGTAGGTCATGTAATGGCAAGAAACCAAATGTTGATAGCTCTTGGGATGTCGCATGGCCGAGGATCGTGGTTCGGAACCCACGTTAAGCTGTAGGTCCTCTCGGGAACGAAGAGGAAAAAAGCCAAATTCGAAAGAATGGTAAGAAATGACAAGATACCCCCACAAATATGGTATGGTCGTGTTCTGATCAATGTTATTATTATTTTATAAAAATTGTAATATATGTAAATATATATTTTAATAAATTATTTGTCAATAAACTTACATAATTCCTTACAGGTTTTATTTATTTTTCAACATACTTAATTAATAGTACTATATTAGAATCCATCTTCTTTTTAATTTAATAGTGTGGAAGTTTTTCGATTTCTAGTGAATTTATAATTCCGAACTTTATTTTGTAGTTTTTTGTTTACGTTTTAAATCAAATTAACCGAGACGTCAACAAACAAAGCTTGTTATTTATTTTACAATTTAACTGATAACCCTAGAAACATTATCTATATTGCAGTCAATATTATCAAATATACACATATGTAAGTACAAACCTAAATAAAATGGGGGACCGCAAAGACCATGCTATATTTTATGTAGTTCAAATTTGAATCTATTTCCTTATAAGAAACTCCTTTTAAAACAAAATCTGCATACCATGTAAGCGAACTAAGAATGATTTACATACAACAAAATTGTAAGAATAAAAATATATTTTTAAACACTGTTTGAAATTTGGCTCCTATATAATTTTCATTAGATGTCCGCTAAAAATATTTTTTCAAACTATAATAATTTTATAAGCCATGATTTTAGATAAGTTTAAAACGATTTTAAAATTAAAAATACGTCTTTCTATCACTGTTGATATTATTTACATAAATTATAATAACGGCGCTACAGACTTCTCACCAATCCACGGTACCCATAAGGTCCATAGGCCAGCTGGTTACCTTGGAGATGTATTTGGAAATATAGTTAGGATGCTCTGTATAATCTAGTATTTTATGATCAGACATTGATTTTCTTCTTTTGATAAAAATAATTTGAATTATTCTAAAAATAATTTAAATTATTCTAAAAAAGTCACTTAAATTTTTTTTTTAACGTGGGATATGGAAGACTGATAAATTGTTAATCAAAATCCTATCTTTTTTTGTGTCAAATGATATGTTACTATCATCAATGGTTATTTGGTTATTTAATTTAAATGGATTCAAACAATATTTCTAAATTCCTTTCCAAAGTTATCAGCTTCAGTTGGCTGTGAAACCAAAAGAAAATTGATAGGTACACGATAATTTTGCACTTATTAGATATTATTGTTGATTTTTAAGTCCGAAACGTGTTTTGGCACAAATATATATATTTATTATTATTATTTTTCTCAATGTTAGTTTTCACAGCTTTTTGTTGGTATTGCTGGTATTATTTACAGTACAGAGAAGAAATTCATCTTAACCTGTACTGTTTAGGAACTTCCGTACTATATGACATGTTTGGAGGATGACGCTTTTCTGGATTAGTTGGTATAAATAACCTGATAGGCCCAGTTTTTCCAAGTTGGGCTTGAAATTTTTCGTCATAGCTCCCTCCACCGATATTATGATCGGAATTATGTCGATTTTATCTAGCTTCCATATATTATTTATCTCTATAGCCAAATTCGAGTACTTGGTCTTCTTCTCCGATTCGGTATTATTATTATTATTATTATTATTATTATTATTATTATTATTATTATTATTATTAAATATTTCTAAGGCTTAAGAGAGCGGGTCAAATGTTTCTCAAGTATATAAATCACATGTATGTCTATATCGTGCTTTATAACGAATATTTAAAAAAATTGGTTTTAAGGTAATTATTTGTACAGGAACATTATTATTTGATCAAATCAATCAAATTTGGCTTCTGACTATTAAGGAATGACTAATTGTTTTTATTAAGGTCGATAGGAACGCCTCCAATTGGGTGCGACACTTAAAATAATGTACGTTTATTGATCTCAGGATTTGGGTTATGATATTTTATTGATACATTTAATTTTGCGATATCTTTCTTGGAGTGGAGTGCTGCGGGGCGAACCAGGTCAAAGTAGAGGAAGCAGGACAAAGCTGGACTAAGTTGGTAAAGCGCCGAACTGGTAGTCGAATTGTTGAAATGTTGATGGTTCAAGCCTTAGTAATAAAATTTATAAAAAAAAGTCTGACGTCACGAGCAAGAACCTCTTAGACCTGATTATATATATTTAGATTGTTGTCCTGGCTAATTTGGTAAAGCGTCGAAATGGTGGTTCGAGTCACTGGAATAAAATTCATAAAAAAAGTCTGATGACGTTAGCAAATTTATTTAGATTGTCGACCTGTCTGCATTGATAAATTGTCGATCTTTAGTTACGGTATGCAGTATCTAGTGGAGGATTACATATTAATTCTGATTGCTGTACTGGAATTGATTGATTTTGTTCGTTTTGAATGAACATTTTTTACTGGGTTTGAAGCGTTTCCTGGGGAGATCCAAAAATGTGAAAGGGTAAGAAAGTAAGTTTAAGTAAATTTACACAATTCGTGGATATAATAAAGCGAATTAATTTAATTATTGTATATATTTTAAAAATAAAAACTAAATTACACGTTCATTGTATATTTAATTTCTATCCCTTTGCTCCAAATACATCCTTTAACAGCTTTTCTGTATACCTTATTCTATTTTGAAAACGGTATCGATCCAATATACTGTTTATAATCATTCTCTCTTGCTTTTCTGTTATCATTTGTATGATACAAATAACGTGAAAATCTTGTTTTTTTTCATTAAAATTGACGGTCTTATTTATGTTTTCCATTTATTATTATTATTATTATTATTATTATTATTATTATTAGTATTATTATTATTATTATTATTATTATTATTATTATTATTATTATTATTATTATTATTATTATTATTATTTTTATTATTATTATTATGACTTAGCCTTACGGCTTCGCACTCCCTCGCAGGGGAACATTCACTTATCCCAGATATCTTAGATATCAAAAGGATTAAGCTCTGTGGGGGTCCTTTCCCTGTTATCGGGCCCACGGCGACGATTGTCCTTGTTGGATCCCACAAATTTTCTGACGGTTTGGGCTGTGGAGAGTAGTACTGCCTTCTGTAGAACCTTGTAAAGTTGGTCGTTAAGTCCCAGTTCTTTGATGTTTTTCAGGAGGCTCTTTGGGACCACCCCAGTTGATGACATTATAATTGGCACTGTTCTGACGGTATTCATCTGCCATTGTCTCTGTAGGCATCCTTCAAGTTCTCGATATTTTGCTATTTTTTCAGCGTTTTTCAGAATCAAGTTGTTAGTGTTTGGGATGGCTAGTTCTATAAGCGTAGTATTTCTGGCTCTTCAATCTACTAAAACAATATCAGGTCTATTATGATTAACAGTTGGGTCAATTAAGATGGTGCGGTCCCAGTATAGTCTGAAGTTATTGTTTTCCAGAATTGATTCCGGAGTGTACTGGTAGTATGGCATTTTTTCCTCCTGTAGAAGTTGTAATTTAATTGCCAGTTCCAGCCAGTTATTATTATTATTATTATTATTATTATTATTATTATTATTATTATTATTATTATTATTATTATTATTATTATTATTATTATTATTATTATTATTATTAATATTATAATGTTTTCAATGTTTTGTTTCTCAGCTTCTTGTTGGTATTGCTGGTATTATTTACAGTACAGAGAAGAAATTCATCTTAACCTGTACTGTTTAGAAACTTCCGAACTATGTGGCAAGTTTGGAGAATGACGCTTTTCTGAATTAGTTGATATAAATAACCTGAAAGGCCCAGGTTTTCCAAGTTGGGCTTGAAATTTTTCGTCATAGCTCCCTCCACCGATATTATGATCGGAATTATGTCTATTTTATCTAGCTTCCATATATTTTTGATCTCTATAGTCAAATTCGAGTACTTGGTCTTCTTCTTCGATTCGGTTTTAGAGAGGTTGTGTGTTAGTGAGCAACCTATATCGATTATTATTATTATTATTATTATTATTATTATTATTATTATTATTATTATTATTATTATTATTATTATTATTATTATTATTATTATTAAATATTATTATTATTATATAACTATACTATACTGTGCTAGACACTAATACAAACTAAATGATGATGTTAAATGGATTGTGGGCTCTTTTAAATAACCAATATTTTTTATGATACATGTTCTTTGGATTTGGATTGCATCCTCTGGAATCCTGATAAAATCAAAAAACTATTCTTATTACTTACAAATTGTTCCTCTAACAATTTGTTAGGAAATAT
Source organism: Polydrusus cervinus (assembly GCA_935413205.1). NCBI lineage: Eukaryota > Metazoa > Arthropoda > Insecta > Coleoptera > Curculionidae > Polydrusus > Polydrusus cervinus. The sequence continues at coordinate 84,329,563 of OW284511.1, forward strand.
CGTGTACCAATGGATACTGCAATTAAAAATACTTATCTTTCTATTTTAAACAAACTTAAGTTTACTAAAATCGAATAAGTCGTTTAGAAGTTACAGCAATTTAAATGATTACACTTTCAATAGCTTTCCCAACTCTTATTAAGGTTGGTATGTCAATAAGGCTTAAACCAAACATGATGCAGAATTGTCTAAGCTTTCTAATGATGTTACCAAAGGTATACCTTAAAGTGACAATTTTCGGAGAAATTAAGAATTTCAATATTTAATTTTCAATTGTGTCCTCTGGCGGCAAAATGCGAACTTAGAAATCATTTCCAACATTTTTACTTAGTCACCTTAATTACGAATATTTTTTGCCTGAGTTTCTATATCCAATAGTTTTCGAGATATGGTCATCCATATCCATAATGGGACACTCGGTATATTATATCGAATTGTATTTTGGTTTTCACGTTTTGCCTTGAAAATTTAATCTACTTTTCGATTATCATGTCCTAATTATACCGTATGATCAAACTTAAGTTTACTAAAATGATGTTACCAAAGGTGTACCTTAATGTGGCAAGTTTCGAAGAAATTTAGAATTTCACTTCTATTAAGAAGTTTTTCCCCGAGTTTCTATGTTCAATGGTTTCTGAGATATGATCATTCATAAATGAGACATCTGGTATATTATTCATACCAAATTTTAATTTTCCATTTGTAAATCGAGTAAAATATTATTATCAAGTTATATTTTAATTCCGAATCGTCGAAATCTTCTAGTCTTAGAATGTCACGGAAGAGACAACTTTCCAATTACGTCTGTTTGAAGGTCTCGCTTATATAACATTTTTAACCAAGATAAAATGAACTTGTGTGTCCTAATAATAATTTACAGTGAAATAATAATATAATGTGTTCTATTATAATTGTGGAAGATTTAACAGTGAAATCAAAGGGGGTATGTAATATACATATTTAGTTTTTGTTGTATTAGTTAGTAACGTGGTATTAATTAAGTCCTTTTTGTAAATAGCTAATAAAATAATTTAAAGGATTTACATTCCAGTGTACGCATTCACTCTAAAGACTTATATAACACATAAAAACTAGAGACTAATTATATTTTTTATATACTGTCAGCAAATTATACCTGGAAAATGATATTACATTTTATAGTTATGTAATTGCCTATAACATTAAGAATTATTTTTTTGTATTAAATCTATTAGCATGCTATGTCATATTGAAAACATTTATGTAATAAGACTCTATTGCGGTAAACCTAAAGACATTATTATTAGTATTATTATATCCGTGTGAGAATTAGATAAATTAATAAATTCCAGTCATCTTAGATTGAACTGTCAATGACTTTTTTCAAAAAACAAGATACATTAAATATTTCCGGTCAATGTCTTATTTTTAATAATAATAATAATTTATTTAATCAACGGGTTACACCCAGTACAAATTATTATTATTTTTGGGTGGGGGGATACATGTGTGGAAGGATAATATAATATATCCATTGATATTGATTGAGTTAGAATATGTATGAGGGGTGTGGTAGGGGGATATATACACGGTGAAAGGTTATATCCCTAGCCAAAAGTAATAATAATTTATTTAATCAACGGGTTATCCCAATACAAATTATTATTATTTTTGGGTAAGGGGATATATGTGTGGAAAAATATATCCATTGATATGGATTGAGTTAGAATATGTATGAGGGAGGATATATACATGGTGGAAGGTTATATAGGGGTGTGGTATGGTGGATGGTTATATCCCTACCCAACATCAACATCATATCACCAGACAACGTAACCTTTTAAAAAGAAACGCTATTGATGGTTCTGAACAAAATGTGCGCACCATATTTGTCATAAGATGTTAACTGAATTTTTGTGTGGTAGGAGGATATATGTATGGTGTGAAGCGTGGGGGGACTTATGTGTGGGGTTATGTTATGGAGGATGGTGGGAGGATATATCCATAGATATTAATCGAGTTATAATATGTATGAATATGTGTTGAGAGGTATGGTAGGAGGATGTATGTGTGTGAAGGGTTGGGGGGATATGGTGGGGTGAGAGTGGGGGGATATGGTGGGGGTGAGAGTGGGGGGATATTCATAGGTGAGTGGTAGGGGGGTATGTAGGCTTGGATATATCCATATATCCCGGTAGTCGTAAATCAGGGAAAGACCTCTACTTCCGTGCTCTAGTGATAACAGTGAAAGAGCCCAAGCTATTTCTTTTAAAAATATTCTCATCTGATTTGGCTCCAAACTAACTTTTAAATAATTAAAGCAACTTATTAATTGGTTTTATTAACAATATTAATTGGTCCATATTCCTCGTCTCCCCTAAACCAGTTTTATATCGTTTTTTAGCAAGCTCCATATTTTCCTAATATAAATAAACTTTTAATTTACAAGTCAAAAATAAAAAGTGATGTTTCCCTTTCTTACGACGTGGTCTCCAGGGACAAAGGGGCCGGGAAAATGGTTAACTTCACGCCAATTTAACAGGACTGGTATTTTCATATATTATGCAGAATGATAACAATTTATCTTTATAAAAAGTAATGCCAGACACTTTGCGCAATCTTAAGGTTCTGTCAGACCATCATAAAGGTGCTTAAAACACATGTCATTAATACCGCTGACTAAGGTGTTTTCGAACCATAGGCGTACCCATTTTTACAGAACTAAATTGAAAATTCAAAACAAAAATGTATGATAGTTATAGTAGCATAATATGAAGAATTCTAAAGAAAATAACTTTTAAATAAAAAGGTATATACTACCATGTGGAGATCTCCATTATTCCTCCTAGAAATGACTCTTAAAAATAAAGTGGTCGTTACTACCTTGTGGAGATCTCCCCTACTCCCCCAAAATGACTTCTAAAAAAAGGTTTTTGCTACCATATGGAGAATTCCCGTGATCATCCTTTCTCCATAAAGTGACATTTTCCTTTATGATAAAAACTCGTAAATTTTTCTTTTTGCCTGCTCTTTGACTTTCTTTCTCCAGATTTCGGAAATTAGAACACTGTAAGGAAATTTGATCAAACCAAATCAACGGAGCAATGGTATGCAGCTTGTCGTGGAGTATCCAAGAAGCAAAAATTGTTAACAACTCTGGGTATATATTTTTGAATGCATTTTGTATTTCAAAAAGAATCAGAATAAATTCGCTTATTAAAAAAACACACACATCATACGAGAGGTAAACTTTTTGATTATAATTTTCCAAGCCACTATTTAACATTGGCGAAACACAGCTATAACTATGCTGCCATCATATTTTTTAATATTTTGCCACAGAATATAAAATGTATAAATAAATTTAATAAAGAATTATTTATTTATATTAATAATATTGAATCTTATACGATTCAAAAATATCAAGAAACAAAATTTGTAATTAGGTACCTGGTACAAATTAGGTGTATTTAACAATTCATTGTTTGTAGGATTTTATAATATGTATTTTTTGTAACATTTTTTTAGGCGTATTTTAAGATTTGTAAATTTTACCAATTTGTTTTTAAATAAATGAATATCTTATATTTGCGATTACCAGTATCGATACTTTACAACAACATCTCTGAGAATCTGATATCTATTTTAAATTATTATCAGGTTGTTTACCTACAAGAAATCAACTTCAATGTTATTTTTATCCATGGTCAATAATAATTGTCAAAGTAGAGAAAATCTATTTCTAAAGATAATAATTGGCTAATAATGGCCGTTTTATAGGTTAGTAGTGGAAACATTAATTTATTTAAGAAGGATATCTTACTAAAATACGCGTTAACATTTTTGTTAAAACGCTTTAAAGAATAGTGGACTTTTTTCACCTTGACTTTTTTATTAACGCTCATTCGGCTCTTAAATAAAAAGGTCAAAACCTCTGCAACAAATTTATGACTGGAAACATTTCCATTTTAACCCAAAAAGTTTTCTGTTAACCACACTTTAATAGCTGTTGATCCCTTTTCGGGTTTTCTGCGAAATTTATTTTTTCAAACTGCTAAGCTAAAAACCAGTAACGTAGTTATGGAGCAGCCCACAGAACTTATATATTATCTTTTGCTACAATATCAAGTTATTATTGGCTTAATAGTCGAAAAAACGTATGTAATTAGAGATTGGCTAGAAGGATAGAAGAGTTTTGGACTTGCATTGTCTTTATTTATTTTACATCACAACGTTTCAACTGGTAAGAAGGTGAATACCAAATACGTACAGTAACTACAGCTCTATTAGCTCTATTTATACTAGCTAGATGTACTGGAGCATAACTGAAATGAGTGCAGTTATGCGTTTAGTTTTTGCGCGGTATTTTAAGTTAACATCTACCTAACAAAGGTTTCTAGTTTCTGGTGTATGGTAGCGGCTTCCTTAAACTTCCTCCAGTGTGGTTCTTGATGCAGGATTTGAGCTTCTGTCAATTCTCTTTCGCCAATAATCGCCAACATTTACATGAAATCGTTTAAATCGAAAGCAATAAAAACTAGCAAAGAAGAAACCAAATACGTGGCTGAGATATGTAGACGACATCTTCATTATTTGGAATGGAAACAATGATGAACTCAGGAATTCTTATATCACATTAATAGTCTAACATCTAAAGTCAGATTCACCATGGAAAGAGAATAAAACAATCAATAACCTTTACTAGAAGTCAACGTAAAAACTAGCAACACCATCCAAATTTCAGTGTACAGGAAACCTAGGCATTTAGGTTAATATCTCCATTACACTTCAAATCACTCAAACAACACAAAATATGGCATAGTAAGCACGCTGTGGATACAGTAATTATCATCTACAACTCAAATGAAGCCCTTAAAGAAGAAACTAACTATATCAAGACCGACCTCAACAAAAATGGCTACCCCAAGCATATAGTTGATAAATAATTGGAAAATCGTAACAATCGGCCAAATACACAAAAGAAGGAAATAGAGTCACAATCAACACTCAATATTCCCTATGTCAAAGGAGTATCTGAGAGAATTAGAAGACTAGGATAACGATACAACATTTATACGATATTCAGCCCGAGAGACACTTTAAAAAGTCACCTGACGAAGACGAAACCAAGAAACCAAAAAGACAGGAAAAACTGTGTCTACTAGATCCCCCTGCGAATGTGGCCGATCTTACATTGTGGAGACACTAAGGGCACTTAAAATAAGGATCAACAGAACACAGAAACAATAGGCTAAAAGGAGAGACCGAAAAATCAGGTGCAGGTGACCATGCCAGGACACACGGCCATCATATCAAGTGGATAAAAGCTTAAATCCTGCATAAAGAATCACACTGGAGAGAGTTCAAGAAAGGTGCTACCATACACCAGAATCCACCAGAACGCATAACTGCATCCACCTTAGTTATGCTCCATTGCATCAAGCTAGTATTCATAGAGCTGTAGTTGTTGTACTTATTTAGTATTCACCTGAAGACGACTAAAGATACTTACCAGTTGAAACTTTGTGATGTAAAACAAATAAAGACAACGCAAGTCAAGAAATCTTGGAATATTCAAGGGACATCATTGTCTCCAACCTTCAAACATACTACATTTGGTGTTGGTATTAAACTTATTGCTTATTCAGTCTTATAAATCATTTTTAATAACACAACAAATGTTAAAATATATTTACATGACTATTTAACTATTAAACCATTCTTAGAGCAAAGCTAAGTTAACTAAGTATAGAGAAAGTCCCTATTAGAGCTTTACTACTTTTAATCATTCGTAATTCAATATATTTTTTCATGTAATTCTGGATGATAAGTTTTTTTAGATAGGATTAGATGTGCAGTCCATTTTTGACTCTTGCTCGGAGAGTAATATTTTGACTGGGTATTGTATTGGTATTGCCATTATGCTAACCGACCAAAATATACCAAACTCTATTTTTTTAACCTTATACCTTGGCGGTTTAAAGTAAGTAATGTAAAAGTAAATTTTCAACATTTACTTTTAATGCCTAATTAACCTTTTAACCACCAAAATGGGAGAGTTAGAATAGTTCTCTACTTTGAATTTTAGCCCCACTTAAACAGAATGTTCAAATTTAAAACTTAATAATATCTTAGTGTTATTTTTTGCTCATAGTTAAAAACTATTTATATAAATGACCTAATAAAAACAAAACAGTATAAGTCTAAATTCTTCGCTTTTAGTATTTTTTTCTCTCAGTGTTTTAATTTTGCATTTAATTTGCTGGTATATACAGGGTGATTCCTAAGTTGATACTTCGTTTTTAGCTGTGTATAGAAAAAATAGAATAAAGTACTTACATTCATTTATTACACTACAAATCAAATACTGTTCTGCCTAACTTGCCCGTTGAATAACATTAAGAAAACTTCTGGGTGTAGAGAAGAAACATCCGCACTTTTACGACACTGACAATGAATTAGCACCGTAATTAGTTAATTTTTTTCTAATTTTACCATTTTCACCAATTTATTAAAATTAATTTGCTTCAGAAAACCACACCGCGCCGCGAATTCCCAAAATAAATAACTGACGACCGATCCGTAAAATGCATGACTAACATACAAAAAACGGAAAAAAACAATATAAAGTAAAGGGCTTCGTTTTATTTGCCAGACCCGCGTTTTTTTGAAAAAGGAATCTGAAGTTGTTTATTTTAATGGCTTCAATACACAGCTAAAAAAGAAGTTTCAACTTAGGAATCACCCTGGATTTTGACATTTGGCGCTAAATTTAAAATACAAAGCAAAAAACATAAACAGAGGAGCTTAAACTTAATAGTGTTGTTCTCTGAGGTACGGAATCACAACTTCGTAATATTATAATAAATAGTATCAGCCTATACAATAAAAACACTTGATTTTTCACGTCGAGTTTGACTTTTCACATATAATACATAAAAAAAAATACTCAACATATTTCTGCTGTCAGTAATCACATCTACATTTTCGGAACTCAATTCTTCCCTGGTTACGCCAATGCTAAAAATCACCTATCACAAATTTGTTATAAATTTCAAGGGAACAGTAAGTTAAGCAAAAGAAAATTTAAGACAGCCAGCATACCGAAAACCAGATTTTATTGGGGTCTGAGTATAACAGATTCTGACATTACCGGTTAGGGTTAAGCTAAAAAATGGCGTTGGTTAGTAGAATGGATTGGTTTTTATAAAATACTTGTAACATCCCTTTTTGTTTAAATTTATATTATTGATGTATGTAGGTTTGTTTAAATTTGCAAAATATACGAGATCAATGATGTAATCTATTTTAAAATTAAAACTAGCAATTTTAGACACCAAACGTCAGTACAGAAAATCATTCGTTTATATTAGCATTAAAATAAATAAATTTGTTGTAAATATTTTGACGCAATGTATTTAAACTTCTATATCCTGATTAACAACATTCGGGAGAAAAATATTTTTAAATATCGCATTGCTATAATAAACGAGAAAATTCATCACTTGTTTTTTTTTCGGTATTATAGCTTGAGGACCCCCGCACTGAAAGAAGTTCTAAACAAAAAGGGATAAATAGGAAGAAATAATACTCAAAGTCAAGCTTCACTAAGATATATTTAGTAAGAAAATTTTTAGTTACTTAGTTCTACATGATTCGAACGTAGAAACGTTTATCTTCAGGAAAAGTATAGTTATATAGTATGGGAAACTGTGAGTGACACCCTCATAGAGCTTTTGAGGAAGTTAAATAACTGGAGAAAAAAATGTTTACATGTTACGACCTGTACTTAGGGGTGCGCAAAATAATCGATTAATCGTGTAATAATCGATTAATCGATTATTCGATTAAGGATATATTTTTAATCGATTAATCGAAAAATCGATTAATCGATTATTAATCGAAAATTATTCGATTAATCGATTAATCAAAAAATCGAAATGTTTTCAATTAATCGATTAATAGAAAAATCGAAATGTTTTCGATTAATCAAAAAATCGAAACAACTATTTCGATTTTTCGATCATCGATATAATTTCGATTAAAATATGTCTTTTTCGATTAATCGGAATAATAACAATTTTTAGATTAATCGAATAGATTAATAAAAATATTTTGCGACAAAATCAACGATATAACTTGAGGCCTCTATTACGTATTACCCTCAAGTTTGCCTTGCCAAAATTAATAATAATTATGATTTAGATATTATTTCAATGTTATTTAAGTATATATAATAAAAAAAATCGATAATTATTTTCGATTATTTGATTTTTTTTATATTAACTGATTGTTTTCAATAAGGCGATTCAAAAAAAAAATGATTAATCGATTATTTCGATTAGTCGATTATTTCGATTAATCGATTATTTTGATTAATCGATTATTTCGATTAATCGATTATTTTCGATTAATCGATTATTTTCGATTAATCGATTAATCGAAAATAATCGATTCATTCAAATAATCGAAAATCGATTATTTTTTTTGATAATCGCCCAGCCCTACCTGTACTACCAGGCTCTAAAGATAAATATGGGAGTTAAATGGTATTTTAGCGTGAAAAACTGTGAAACGTTATGTGAGAATAATCTAGAGAAATAACTGTAACTTATGTGGTGGAGTATATTGTTGAGAAATTCTGGTTAAAAAAAAGATGAAAAACTATGTGTGTTGGCAAGACAGATGCACCATTGTTGTAATAGTATGAACTGTGATGTTCGAAGACATTCTAGGGTATGACCACCTTAAGTGACATGGGCAGTTTATAATGTGATAGCTAGTAGAAAAACTTAAGAAAAACATATTTTAGGGAGGTAAAGGTTTTATGTTGATTTTGTTGTGAAATTTAGTTTTAAGAAAGTAAAGGAATACTTAGTTAGGTAGTCTTGAAGACCGGGTAGAGATTCAATCAAGAATATGTGTAGGCGAAGTTCATATTTTTAGTTTCCTTTAACATAACGATTCACTCAGTGGGAATTTTTGCTTTAACGTTAAAAAAAATAGAAAAGAAGGTTTTTTAGCGGCAGGCGGACAAAGTAGTGCATCTATCTTTTGCATTGAGTACATAGGCACGCCAAAGGTAATGGGTTCCCTGGGGCACACGTAGACAATGACAGGCTGTTTCGTTCTTATTAGAACTCATCAGAAAGCCATAACCTGTAAGCGACCCCCAGTACAAGGCATTTTTAAGAAATAAAAACTCGATAAAAACCCAGTAACGCCATCTATAGGAATCAACTCAATCCAAAAAATAACGTGACAAAGCACTAATAAACCAAATACGTTAGGCCAACACACCAGTATAGGCAACATTTATCGCATCCCCCAATTTTTCTACGGATTTGTAGATTCAGATAAGTTCGCGCTGCAGTATACCCACTGTACGCTGCCAACCCGTAATACTGTTAAAAAAAAATTTCAAATTAAAAAGGGATAAGCCTAGAATAACATGTCTTTATTTTTATTTAAAATGTGAATAAATAGAGGTCAGTGACCTATGATTACCTGTTCTAAGTCACTAATAATTAAACCTACCTCCTCAAAAACTGAGAGTGGCATAACCATAATAAAAACAAATCCAATTTACGATTAAAATGTTGCCATATTTTACATCACAACAAACTTTTTTCATCTTTTAGACACAAAACACAACTGTGTCAACAGACCGACATTGAAAGGTATTTATTTAACCACAAAGTCTATAAAGTAAAGGGGGAAGTTGGTTGTATACTGTAATCTGAAGAAAGAAAAAAACGTTGTATTTCAGTGTAACTATTTAATATCAAGCGCTTTAGGCCCTCTTTACTTAAGGCTATCATCAGGGCTTAACCTAGTCAAACAGAGTATTAAAAGCAATGTTTAAAAAGTTTTTGGTTGTAAGCATTGCTTTCAATACTCTGTTTGACTAGGTTAAGCCTAGATGATGGCCTTAAGTAAATAAGGCCGAAAGCGCTTGGCGTCAGTGTTATTAAATGGTCATACTGAAATACAACGTTTTTCCTTTCTACAAAGTGTGTGGTCTATTTAAATAGTGTCAAGTTAAATAAAGAAACTGTCAAATCGAACGACGCGAATAGATGGGAATCCCGCAAGGCCGCAAGGTGAGGTTTCGCGTGTTCTATTCTTGTTTAAATCCGGCAACGGCGTAAAGTACCGTATAGGTATAAATACATTTTCCTCATTGGCGTCCGGCAAATTAGGGCTGATTTTAAGGGTGCTTGCCCAAACAACAGACCGTCGTTAAAAAAAAAGTATGGAGAACATCCAAGGAGTCACCCATTTAAATAATATAATGCGTTAATGCCATAATACCCTGTATAGATGGCAAGACAATATTGACTGGCCATATTTTTAGAGTATCTAATATAAAAACCATGTATTTAGGAAACGAGTACGGCGAAAACAATTTTTATCATACACTGATAAAAGACAGCTCTTGCCACAAGAGAATACATTATCTTGACTGTAAATTACTTTATCTGAAGGTAATAATCTTATTTGAAATGAATGTGTTCTTAAAACATGGTTTTTTATATCTTTGGTAATTTCTGTTTATGTTCTTGGCAGCAAAATTCCTTATTTCAAAGCTGGCGTCCTTGGACCGGTAAAATTTTAAAATAGTATATTTTACAAAGGTAATATTCTTTGTGGCAAAGTATTGTGTTCTTGTCCTAAGAGTATGGTATGCAGCAAGCAGTTTGGAAGGTTCTAAGCATCTCAGCCCGCCAGTCTGCTCTCGTCCGTTGATTAAACTGGTCATTTTTACAAGTACTTACGCAAAATAATAAATAATTAATTTAGGCGTAGTTGTTACTGGTCTTTAGAATTATGTCGAAGTGGAAGTGATGTATAAACAATGAGTGAGATTAAAGATTTTCTAGAGAAGTTTAATCTTGAACACAAGCGGCAAGTTTAATGGTATGTATTATATAGGATTATATTAACATATTTGTCATTAAATATAAAATATATATTTTTACATTATACTGAACTAGACGTTAGCTCATTATAATCTTGTAACCCTAACTGTCTAAATTTAGCCTGAATCTACCCGTATTGCACATTAAATTGTTAAATGCTACACGTTGTACTTCGCTAAAGTACCATTCATTAACTCTAAAGTGTAGGAACTTGACGAAAGTCCTTGTGTACTTATTTCAAGATAACTAAACTTTATGAAACGAAATTGTTAAGACCATCGTCGTCGAACTAAAGATATTTTCTTAAAAAAAAATCAACAAATTTGAGAGAAGTGTATATAAATTTTAAAAATGGTGGTTCATGGTATTTATCAATGTTTTAGTTTTAAGCTTTTTATTTGTATTGGTTTAAAAGTTAAAGAACCTATTTTTGTTCAGATATTAATTTATTTAAGGATGCGGTAAAAAAATTTAGCACAAGGTTTTTTTTTTATATATAGTGTGTTTCTCGATTACACAATAGAAAATACTTTCTTATTTGCATTTGTAGTAAAAAAGTTACTCTGAATTTTAAAGCTGCTGTTTGTTTTAGATAACTTTTTTGTTCGGCCATTGAATGAGTCTTCAAGAAGGTTTGCAATATCCATTTTAGAGAAGACGGAAACGATTTTATTTTTGTCATTAAATAGTATGCTTTTTACGTTTGTTCCCATTAATTTATGTTTACTAACTAACTTTATTTCTTTCTTTAATATGAAATATATTGGCTTACCCAAAGACAAACTCGTTTATGTACTTATCCTACCATAATTACAGGTCAAATAGCAAAGAAATGTGTTCTTGAACTAAAGTCACATTTACTTGACCTAAGTATGCTATCTCTGAGACCAGTATAATAATAATTTGCGTCAAAGACAGGTCCTTTAAGGTAGGTACTAAAATTCTTGAATCAAAGTAACAAAAATAATCAACCTTATCTTAGTTTAAGAGATATTTTTTTCCGCCAAGATAATTACGGAACCTGCTTCCAAGGACATGACTGACTTATACCAAGAAAATATTCATTTGAACATATCGAAAGACATGGCGGCTTTGTTTTAAATGCGTTTTGCTTTACATTAAGATATCCTTTTTATCAGTGTAGAATGTTTTGTCTTATTACGTAAATAATTGGGTATTATATTTTTCTAATTTTGTTTTGACTATAGTAATGTTTCCGATAATAGAGACTTTTAAAAGATTGATGTTGGATTGCATACAAAGTTTAAACAATAATTAACTAGGCAGGCAAGTTTGACTGTGACATAATTGACATTGGCAAAAATGATATCCTTACAATCATAGCATAACTTTAATTGTGAGCAAATAATTACTGTCATTTATATCACAATCAAAGATGCCTGGTTAGTTAATTGTTATTTAAAATGTTTGAACAATCCCAATATTAAATAATTAAAATTTTATGTGTTAATTAAATCAGGTAATGACTTTAATAATCCCTATTTTGACTTGATTTAATTTATCTAGATTTATTTTTATTATTTTTAGATTAAAGATGAATCTACTTAAGTTTTTTCTATACACTTTATTGTATTAATATTATATTTAAAATTACTGAAACTGAAGGCTTTTAAATAAAGGACAATAATTGAATATATAAGAGAGCGTTTCTTTCTGTATACTTACTTTACGGCCTGGGCAAAAGTGTTTATTTTAACATTAATTTATTAGTTAAAGATTGTATTTATCTCCATATTCGATTTCTTTTTGCCATAAGGAAGTTTATATTATTTCACCAAAATACGACAGAATAAAATTATTTTTTGTTTTAGGGGAACTCCGCTTACCCAAATGGTTTTTGTACTGTATAAATAATTGAAAATGTACCACGATTGATTCACAGTACCATATCACCATTAGCAGTCCTAGTTGCTGCTGGGAAGGAAAATATTTAAACATGAATAAACTTAACGATACTTACTTGTGACTTTTTGATAAATAATAAGTGATTTTTAAACCATATTCGACGTACCTGAAAAAGAAAAAAAAACTAAGTAAACGTCAAAGTTAATGTAGGTACTGTATTTAAATTAAAACAGGTGGTTTGCATGACAATACTAACAATTTACTATTTTGTAAAATTTTATAAAATACATGAACGTTCTTTTATATACAGGGTGTCCGGTAACTTATGGGCCATAGAGCAACTGGAGATAGTAGATATAAAAATATGTCTTTTGAGCCAAATTTGCCCAAGTAAAATGTTAGAGGTTAAAGAGATACAGGGTGTTGAAAGTGAAAATTAATTTTCGAAAAATGATGATAATTTTAAAACGGTTTAAGATATCGAATTCAAAATCGGTATAACTAGGTTTTCGAGAGTGAGAAATTCGAATTTGGTATTAATTTCAAGATACTCCCTAGAGGGCGCTTGCTAAGTGCTTCATGTTGAACTAATTCATACATATTTTTTTTAACCGTGCAGTTACTAGTATTTATACTTTAAACTATAAAAGAACCTACCTTTTTACGTAAAAAAGGTACTCTTGGTCGATCTCGATATCTCAAGCCGTTACCCAGATTCTAGGACTTGATGATAAAAAGGCAGAAAAAAAACAAAATGAAAATATTGGAAACTATTAAGAATTTGTTTTAATTCACTTTAGTAAATGTTAAAAGTGTCCACCGTTTACTTCAATACATTTTCTTAAACTTTTTAACAAATGACGTCTCACATTCAGGAAGATATTTTGATTATCTCCTATAACAATGGCGGCTTCTTGAATTTTTTTTTGTACAAAACCACATTTCTAAACAAAATTCGGCTATTTGTTTATGAATTAACAGCACTTAACACTGACTTTTAAATTAAAAATAAACGCAACGTTCTTTATCTTAATAAAACAAGGTTCACGTTGCTCAACAAAAAGCCGCTTGAAATTTTAAACCAAAAAGGTTGTAATCTATCTTCGCACATACACATACATTTTTTATTACTAACTTTAAAACTTTTATATCACCGAATTTTGTAAAATATAAAACTTTTAGGGTTACGGCGAAAAATTATACCCATAACAAATAAGAGACATCTTATAAATATTTCATAAATCTTCTAACAGGAGATAAGTTCCGAAAAGTTTCTCAGCGAATATCTTTTTTTATTTGAGTTTCAAATTGGCTCATTTGCCAATTTCTGGCATTGAAAATAATATAAGAAATTGCTTCTTCAGAGGGAATGACTATACAAAAATAAAAACTTCATTGATACAGTAGCGCCGATAAGGATCAAGACAAACTTTATTAAGTCGTCGCTAACACGTTGCGCTATCGGTTTCTTAAAAAAAAATTTCATTCACAAACTATGTCCTTCATGATTTTGTGAATCGTGCCCACCCTCGAAACCAAGCCTTGTGAGAGGTTCCCTTTATTGCCGACACTGCATTGTATAGTTTCAATAGCTTCGCCTTAAGGCCTTTTTACATTGGGTGCAATTGCAAGAAAAAATTGCCTGAAAGCATGCGCTTTGTCGACGTTTTAATCAGCTGATGCACGTTTTCCCATTTAAAACCTGCATCAGCTGTTTAAAACGTCGACAAAGCGCATGCTTTCAGGCAATTTTTTCTTGCAATTGCATCCAATGTAAAAAGGCCTTTAGTCTAAAACCTTATGTCATCTCTTCAATTACCGATATATTAAGACTGTAGGAGACCTTCAAGTTCATACAGGGACGTACCGTTGAGGATTTGAATTTTAAAAGTTAAGTCTTGTGTGTGCAATCATTCGCCATTTCATTTTTTGATCAATATTTCTTATCCTTTTCACTTTATGTAAAAATAGGCCGAATACCGACCCGTCCTTGAGTAGCAATTACCAACAGTTTTGAACTAAAGAAATTTTCGTTTAAACGTCGGAGACAATGATGTTTCTTGAACGGTAGTACCGATCTCATTAAAATTTTAGGGGTATGTAAGCAACTACAAGATGCATCCAAATAAGTAAGAAAATATATGGCATGTAATCTAAAAAACATATCCTTATGACGTCACACTTTTGAAACACCCTGTATAAACAAAAATATTTTCCTGAAATGCGCCCTAGGATACAGGTAAATCCTGCAAAACGTCATAATTCTAATTTAATTAATAAGTGAGCTACAAAAGACGGGAGGTGAGGCGCAGGACCCTGTATATAGAAGTTGGCCTTTGTGACAAATTGATGATGAAAACATCGTAGATAGAAACAGATGCAGATGAAGTTAAATGGGAACCAAATACGAGTTACTTATATAATATATAATTTAAACTGGACTAAAGTTTAAATACATTTCAGCCTTACTTACAAACAGTATGTTCCGTATACACGCGTTTTCTTAATGGCAAGTCATTATGAGAGTTTAACATGTAATTTTATACCTCCTTCTTAACGACGTACTTACTAAGGACACTGTTTGTCTTTCCAGTAATTTTGTAATTTCCGCTGTTGCAACGTCAAGAAAAACAGACACTAATGTTATATCGACCGCCCTTCCGTCCCGTTTACGTACACAAAAAGAATGGGAATCTTTTTTAATAAAAACTCCAAGTCAAAATAAATTACCGAGTGTCATAGGTTGTCGGGTATTTATCTTTCTCTCGAGTTTTAGGTAATTTTGGGACGTACTATTTCTTATTCTCCGGTCAGAATTTAAGTAATAAATTTCCTCTTTAGGGGAATTACATGTTTTTATTTTTTAATTTAAATGTACTGCTAGAAGGTCTGGGCTAGTGTTTTTTATGTACTCTGTGTTGCTTTTTTGTTACAACAAAGTAAGAAAGTAATCTCTATAAAATATTTACATTT
This sequence comes from Polydrusus cervinus, assembly GCA_935413205.1. Taxonomy (NCBI): domain Eukaryota; kingdom Metazoa; phylum Arthropoda; class Insecta; order Coleoptera; family Curculionidae; genus Polydrusus; species Polydrusus cervinus. Next base: position 84,345,303 of record OW284511.1, read on the forward strand.
ACTATGAACTACTTTATTCCGTCATTCATTTCCTGTTCAGCGAATACAGATTTGCTACTTTTTTAACTGGGTAAAAACGTCATTAAACTAAATAAAAATTTTAAATACCGTTTTTTAAAAAATTTTAAATTAACCGAGATATAAATGGTCTCACAAAATTCTAAAAATCCCAATAAAAAAAGGTTGGTTAGGGCTCTGGCCCCACCTGTGGAGTCCAATTTTTTTTAAATGACAAAAGCGAGGCCCATAAACAATATTTTTAGGACGTATTTTTGAATTTTAGATAAATCTTCAGGAAGTGCTTATTGATGTGGAGAAGCACAGGATAGACATATGCGGAATATCCGAAACAAAACGAAAAGGACAGGGAACAGATAGGTTCGACAAATACACCCTGATATACAGCGGAAAAGCTAAACATGAGAGGGCAAATTCAGGAGTCGGTATATTACTGCACGAGAAATATACACAGAGTATCGAAGATATAGACTATGTCAATCTCCCTAAAACTAAATCAAACAACAATACACCTAGTTAGTACATACGCACCAGATATATCCAAGCCCATAGAAGAGTCGGAAAGATTTTACGAGGCACTTCAGAATTCCATAGACAAAATAAATAATAACCATAAAATCATAATTCTCGGAGATCTCAACGCTCGAATAGGAGATGAGGCACTTCCAGGCGTCAAGCAGAAATACAATGAACCGGCCATCAATGAGAATGGAGAGCTATTAATCGATTTCTGCGCTAGAAACGAGTTTAGAATTAATAACACCTACTTCCCGCACAAGGAACAACACAAGTACGCGTTCAACAACACTAGAGGCCAAAAATCAATGATTGACTTCATTATTACCAACAGGATAATCACACCGAATCAGGTACTCGACGTAAGGTCATTAACCTCAGCCAATATAGGAACGGATCACAATCTCGTACTATGTAAACTATTAATTGAACAACCCCGTAGAATCAAAAAATCGCCCGTCTACATTGAAAAATACAACACAGAGTCTCTGGAATCGGAAAGCACGCGTAAACTGTATGAGAACAGGCTAACAGATAATGTAAAAGAGCTCGACCTCAACGAATGCGATGTGCAAACTTGCTGGAATGAAATTAGGGAAGCCATTCTTCAGGCGGCTGAAGAATCCATCGGAAGAAGGAAAATAAATATAAACGCGACAAACTGCACTAAACCTTGGTTTTGCCAGGAAGTGAAGAAACTCGCAGAGCTAAAAAGAAAAAGCTACCTAATATACAGAAGCTCCCCAACCCAACAACAATATGCGGAATACATACAAACAAGAAATAGAGTCAACTCACGAATCAAAGCTATCAAGAGGGAACACTGGATTAAATTCACGAGCGATATGGACCACGACATATATGGTGCCCAAAGGAAGGTGTGGAAGATGCTGAAAAACAGAAAGAAACCGGTAAATGAATTCGTTCAAAGCAAAGAAGTCTCTATAGAAACATGGAAAGAATACTTCGGAAAACTGTACAGTGCTGATGAAACACACGAAATAGAATATCAAACGGCGTCTAGTGCGATGGTGTCATGAGCGGAAGTGAGAGAAAAACTAAGGAAAGCTAAAAACAGAAAAGCACCGGGAACGGACAATATACCAAACGAATTACTAAAATACGGAGGCTCTGAGCTCATAGTAAAACTTACAGATCTGTTTAATAAAATCCTGAGCACAGGAGAAATACCAAATGAGTGGCATAAGAGCATAACAATACCCATCTTCAAGAAAGGACAAAAAACATCTCCTGATAACTACAGAGGAATAACCTTATTGTGTACAACAATGAAACTGCTCACAGGCCTGATTAAGGATAAACTGGAGAAACACATAGCCAACAGAGAAGACCAACAGGGATTTAGAAAGGGAAGATCGACAACTGACGCCATATTCACCACCAAACAAATTAAGGAAAAGGCAATAGAATATAACACACCGGCATTTATCTGTTTCATCGACCTAACTAAAGCATTTGATAAAGTCCAACTGGGCGATGTTATCAATATCCTAATAGAAAAAGAAACACCAGCCAATATTGTAAAGGTGATCTGCAATCTCAACACTGCCAACACCACTCAAATTAAATCAGGGCAACATATTACGAAAAGCATTCCAACACCAGGAGGAATCAGACAGGGAGACAGCCTCAGCCCACTCTTATTTAATCTTCTTATGGACAAAATCATAGAAGAAGTAACGACCTTAAATATGGGATACAGAATGAACAACAAACGTATCAGCATGGTATGCTATGCCGATAATGCAGCAATTTTCGCAGAAAACGAGAACGACCTACAAAGACAGCTATTCAAATTCTACCAAGTGAGCCGACAACTTAATATGACCATATCCATCGAAAAAACAAAAAGCATGACTATCGCTAAAGAACCACTCAGATGCAAGCTAGTAATTAAAAATAAGCCCATAGAGCAGGTGATGCAGTTTAAGTACCTCGGCATGAATATGTCCAGCGGCCACGACCCAACAAAAGATCTAAGAGACCAAGTTAATAAAGCATCAGCAACATCAGGTTGCCTAAGGGAGATTGTATGGGCCAACCGCTACATGCGAAAGGACAGCAAGATTAAAATCTACAAGGCATGCGTAAGACCCATCATGACGTACGCAATAGAAGCAAGAGAAGACACGCACAAAACCAAAAACATGCTGCGCGTAGCCGAGATGAGGGTGCTGAGAACGATACCCGGCAAAACCAGGAGAGACCACGTAAGAAACATAGAAATAAGAGAGCAATGCCGAGTACAGGACATAGTAAGATGGGGAAGGCAGAGAAGAAGAGAATGGTATAACCAAGTCAAGAGGATGGCAGAAGATTACCCCGCATAGCACTCGAGGGAACACCAGCAGGAAACCGACCGCCCGGTAGACCACCAAAGAGATGGAGAGACAGTTGGCAGTCCACATCACAAGAATTATTGCAACGGCAAGCCCGGAATTAACAGATCGTCTGATCTCAAACATGTAGAAGAAGAAGAAGAAGAAGATAAATCTTATTTCCAGAGCCGCTATAAGCAGCGTTCTATTTAAAATCCCCACCCTGTATATTGTGCTTTACAGGATTTAGGAGTAAGGTTTGATTGTAGCATTCAATATTTCCGAAGCATTTCTCAGGTTAAGATTAAATGAGTACGAATGCTACATAGTAATTTATGCATTATCAATTTAAGTATTAACGCAGTTTGATATAGTTAGGAATTTAAATGCTTAAAAATTACCTTATAAATTTTGAAGATTTAGCTCAGTTTTGTTGATTGTATATTCAGTATATTTTAAGATGGTATTTGGCACTAGATTCCATATCCGGTGTAGTCATGCTCATTTATTTTGTAGAGTTTCCTTTTATCGATGGTTTTCTCCTATGAAAATCCTTTCATTGTTTTGATTACAGGATCTGATATATTTTTGAAAATCAGGTTAGTTTCGATTGAAGTTTATAGCTGTCAAGTAAACCACAGAGTGGTTAAAGGTAGGTAGTTTCAAATTCTTACAGTGCTTTTACGCGCTAAGCCGACAGCCAGATAATTTATGGTGGTGTGTTCGGAAAATGGTGTTGGTCAACGTTGGAAATTGGTTGGTGCCCCGAATTCGGTGTTAAATCGAACATTATGTTGCTAACTTCGGGAAGTAATTAAAGTTCCGTTTCCTGCTGGGAAGCAGCCATTGAGAGAGGGGGACTTAAGCACTTATTCCCCGGCCGTGAAACGCGGTGCAAGCGTTTTTTAAGAGCTAGTGCGGACCTATAAAAGGGGAATCTAAGTCACTATTTTTTTGAGGGGTGATAGGCCTGGTAATTTCCACTTGCAGGTAAGATTTTGATTTTGCTAAAACTGGGATTTTTATTAAACCAGAAATACCTTCATTTGCAGTTTTGAGGTTGGAATTGAGCACGTTTTAGTACAATCACCAGCTTAGACCAGCTTAGACCAGCTTAGAGTAATTTAGCTCACATCAGCTAAGTTTAGCTTAATCTAGCTTAGTTTAGCTCAACTAGCTTATTAAAGTTTGGGAAACCAGTTTATGGAAGTTACACACTTTTGAGTTGGAACTCGATGATCTGTTCTGAGGCTGTTTCTAATTACTTTATGGGCCTTCAGCTGTTTGAGATTTGGATGTGAAAATTCGGGAAATTAGGAGTAACTGGAGGAAGAAGGAGACGATTGTAAATACTACCTCATGGATGGGTGAAGTCAGGATTGACGTTAAGTTGCTGAACCAAATACACTAAACATAAGGTTTATCAGGCCAGTTTTTTTAATTTATATATCATGTAATACCAACTTGGTAAGTCAAATAATTTAATAATTTAACTTCGTACTATAGAAAGGGTAAGGTCTGACAAAGGGTTCTAGAACACTTGAGACGCTAGAAATACTCACCGTTTGGTTACATTACCTCTTTTACACAAACTTTACCAAGTAGCGTAATAATCAAATTACAATAAAATCATATTGCATTACTTTGTCTGGAACCGTATTAAATTTGGTTCTAATGTTTTAATAAACCATCCAGTAATTATTGCAGGTCTGCTACTGCTAACCTAAGAATATATATTTTGATTTCATAACCGGTGTGTTTTATTCCTCTTGATAAGTGTTTTCAGATATGTATCTGTGAAAGACGTCAACAACTTTAGATCCCAAGTGATTTTCTGACTTTCTAGCACTTGGTGAGTATTATACTATTCAAAGAGTCAGTGGTGCCCTCGGGTTGAAAGAGTGAACTGGAACTATGTAGTGAAGAACCCAGGCTAACCGACATAAGAGCTAACCGTTCGCAAATTTAGGTGATAAGCTATCAGTAGTTTGCCACATAAAAATGGCGCGCGCAACGTCTAGGGCCTAGTTCATTTTTTTCAACAAAACCAATTCTTTATAGAACGTACCTGAGAACACAGAGAGGAATAGGTAAATAAATGTCAAGAAAAAGCCTGAGGTTTTTTTATCAAGGTATTCAAAAGAGCTTTCAGTACTCGAAAGCAAATGTTAATGGTGAAGATACATACATGGTGAAGTGGTATTAGTAAAATTTTGCAGGTTATTTATTTATACAGGTATAAAGTCATAGTTTCTCCTCGATTTACGTGGTAAGATAGGTATACCCGAGTGAAATTTTTTTGATTTATAATAAAGAGTTTTTACTGTGTATCATTAATTGTTTAGAGACAATGGAATAATATCGATTCTCTAATTTTATGGTTCCCATCAATTGTTTTTGGTTTTTGATATACTTCAGGGTTGATTTGAATGTATTTTCCATATTGCTGAATAAGGTTTATATTGTTACGAGGTATATCAATAGTAGCTGGTGATTAGTAGGTTTAGTAAACTTGAGTTATATAAGATCATACTGTTGAGGCAAGAGTTAAAATTTGATTGAAGAAGTTTTAAAAAAGTTTTTAGAGATTCTTGACAAATTGGCGAAATTAATTTTTAAATTAGTTTCAAAATAATATTGAAAGCTGAGTTTTAGTGAAAACTATAAATTGTCAGTTCTTATAAAGGTAATACAGTAAAGCTGGGAAGATTTTAATAATTTTCAAAATTCTTTTGGTCATTATATACTGTACAGGGTGATCTGTAAAAAGTGTCTAAAATTTTCATTAGTAATAAAGATAACAATCTGCTTATTGAACATATTTATCGATTTGAAAAGTTTTATGAGGGGATGTTCTTTAATATACAGGGTGGAATGAGACCAATTTTAAAAACTTGTACAGGGTGTACCAAGTTAAGGAATTTTTTTAAACTTTGAGAAAGAAAATTTTTTGGAAAATTTTTTCAGCATTGTCTTGCTTTGGACTTACAATTTTTTTATGAGTTTATATATACAGGGTGTCCACACTCTTGTACTTGAAATATTTTAGTGGAAAGTTTCTTTTGAAAATAAAATTTATAGCTCCAGGCACTTGATTGTATTTTATATGAATATAGTGGTGCATAAGTGCTTTCAATATTAATATACAGGGTGTGACAAATATTTGGATGCAACTTTAACCAAATGAATTTAAGTTCAATGATAAATTAACATCGATATAAGAGAGTTAGTATCAGGTATCAATTATTTTGAGATTTATTGATCATTTTCAAAAAAAAAAAATTTTTTTTGAAAAATTTTTTTAAAAATTTTTTTAATTTTTTTGTTTTTTTCTGCGCATCATTATGGACGTGTTTAATTTCGTTCCGAATCACCTGTTAGATTTTGAATTGGAATATGAATTGCACATTCGCTTAATAACTTCACAACGCAATGTCGCCGATAAACGTAGAATCTTAACTCGTATACAGAGAATGGAACAAGCATCTCCGGGTAGAGAAATTAATTTGGAAGTTTGTAAATTGGTTTTTGCTGACGAAAAAGTTTCTATAGCGCGAAGTATAGATTCCATCCGAAGAGTAGTTGGCGAATTTGAAGGAAATGTAAATGATTCAGCTTTCAATAGGGTTAAATCGCGATTAGCGCATGTGATAGGTAGAGCTCGCAGAATTCCTTTAGAGGAGGATGATGCTGTCGAAATTAATGCTTTTATTCAGGAAACTGTCGCGACTTGTATACTTTTAGAGTCGGATTTATATGAAAAAATTCCTGCAAATCAAAACCCAGAACCGATCGTTCCTGTTAATCCGGTAATAAATGTAGCTGCACCGATTGTGCACTGCGCAACTCGAAATTTACCTATCAGTGAATGGCAAGTAACTTTTAATGGCGATCCGAAAAAACTTTATCCTTTTTTGGAAAGATTAACTGAATTAGCGCAGGCGCGAAATATTTCTTCACAGGATTTATTTAATTCTGCGGTCGAGTTCTTCGTGTCAGACGCCTTCACCTGGTTCAGAGCGATAAAAAGTTCGGTAACTACGTGGGAAACGTTGGTTTTAAGATTAAAACGCGATTTTCTGCATGACGACATTGACGATGACTTATGGGACCAAATTAAAAGAAGGAAACAGAAAAGAAATGAGACTACAGTAGTTTTCATAGCTCATTTAGAAGCACTTTTTTCTAGATTATCTCGACCCCCAGTCGAAATTTCCAAAGTTAAGCATATTAGAAAAAATATTTTACCTGAATTTATCAGTCGATTGGCTTTAATCGATATAACTACGGTTTCTCAACTTTCAGAACTTTGTCGTAAACTAGAAGAGTCTGACTATATGAGAGATAAAAGTAAGCCTAAAGAGGAAGTGGCAGTGGTTAATGATACTGACCATTCTTATAAAAATTTTGGACATGCTACGAATAGAAATAATAATTTTAGAAAAGATTTTAAGAATAAATCAAATTTTTCCAGTACTTCAGGACATAGAGAAAATAATAAAAATAAATTTCATTTTAATAAAAATAAAACTGTTAATAAAAATAATAATTCTGACAATAAAGGTAATAATTCAGAGAATAGAAATAAATCAGCAATAGTTTGTTGGAATTGTAAATTAGCCAACCATCTTTATTTAGATTGTAAAGCTCCTAGAAGTCTATTTTGTTTTAAATGTGGAGAGCCTAATTTTAAAGCTTCTACATGTCCAAATTGTTCAAAAAACTAGTAGAGAAAGTGTCTCATAGAGGCAGTTTCACTTTTTCTAAAAATAAGGCCTCTTTTAAAAATTTTAATAATGTTAATAATACTAGAATAAAGACAAGAATATTCCAAAATTCTTTAAGTACAGATTCTTCTAATTTAGTTACAAATAATAAGAAAAATTATTTGAATCAAGCTGATTGGAACAAGTGGTTGAGAAAGGTTTCAGAATTTTATAAAAATCATAAAGCTTCTTTTAATAAAGTTTCTTCAAATAATAATAATGATCATATTTCGCCTTTATTTGTTAGTCAAGAGTTTGATAATAGACCTTATATAACTGTTAAGTTGCTTGATGTCGATATTACCGTTTTATTAGATTCTGGTGCAACTACATCTGTCGTTGGTTCACGAGGTGTAGATATTTTAGGTCAATTAGGTCTGAAGATATGTCCAGCTAAAATTAAGAATATTTTTACCGCTGATGGTAAAAAGCAAGGTGTACAAGGTACAGTAGATATGCCTATTGTCATTGATGACACTTGTTTGGTAATTAATGCTTTTGTAGTACCTTCGTTACCTCATGCATTTATATTTGGGTGCGACTTTGCGCAGAAATTTAAAATTTTGGTTAATTTTCAAAATAATTCATGGCATGTTCAAGCTATGAATAAAAATTCAGAAATTAATGTTTTGAGAAATGACGTAAGTCAGTCTTTTGGTAGAGTGTACCCGCGATTAAATTCGTTAGATGATCTTTCGGTAGAGCAACGGGTTAAAGCTAGTAAAGTTATAGATTCGTTTAAAGAAATTAGTTGCAAAGATAGATTAGGGCGTACTGATAAAATTAGTTTAAAAATTGATACTGGTGACGCAATTCCATTTGTAAAGAGACCATTTGCGATGTCTCCTTATATGTCGAAGATTTTAAATGACGAAATAACAGAAATGCTCAATTTAAAAGTTATAGAACCTTCAACATCGCCTTGGTGCTCTAATGTTCTACTAGTGAAGAAATCAGATGGAACTTATCGCTTATGCTTCGATGGACGAGAACTTAATAATGTTACGGTGCCTGATCGGTATCCGATGCCTAATGTAGATAGAATTTTGACCTCATTACGCAATGCTAGATACATTTCGTCAGTAGATCTTAGAAAAGCATTTTGGCAGATTCCTTTAGAGGAAACTTCAAAGGAAAAAACCGCTTTTGCAGTAGTAGGGCGTGGTCTTTTTCAGTTTGTCACTGTCCCTTTTGGTTTGAGAAATAGCGCAAATGCTTTAGTAAGGCTAGTCAATTCAATATTTGGACCTCGTTACGAACCAAACGTTTTTACATACCTAGATGACATTTTGATAGTATCAGAAGACTTTGAGTCTCATCTAAAATTATTGACTGAAGTCAAAGACAAGCTTAAAGAAGCTGGGTTAACGATTAATCCCGATAAGTGTGATTTTTTCAAGACTTCGTTAAAATTTTTAGGTTATATCGTGGGTTCGAATTCCTTACGTACAGATCCAGAAAAAATTGAGGCCATGATTAATTATTCCAGACCTAGAAATACTACTGAAGTTAAACGTTTTGTTGGTCTTTGTTCGTGGTATCGAAGATTTATCAAAGATTTTTCTACGTTAATGTCACCAATAAATGATCTTTTGAAAGGCAGAAAGAAAGGACAGTCAATTCAGTGGACTGATTCTGCAGAGGATTCATTTGTAAAGATCAAGCAACTGCTAGTATCGGCTCCAGTTCTATCGCAACCCGATTTTTCACAACGTTTCTACATTTCTAGTGATGCATCAAATACAGGTCTGGGTGGTGTGTTAACACAAATTATAGATGGCGAAGAAAAAGTAATTGCTTATGCCAGTAGATCTCTATCCAGAGCTGAGAGAAATTATTCTGTAGTCGAGAGAGAATGTCTTGGAGTACTATTCAACATTGAGAAATTTCGTGGATTTATTGAAGGTGTTCCTTTTACGGTCATTACCGACCACTATAGTTTGTTATGGTTAAATTCCATTAAAAATCCAAGTGGAAAATTAGCTCGATGGGCAATGAGACTTCGACAACATACTTTTGATCTTGTACACAGAAAAGGAGCTCTGAATGTAGTTCCTGATGCTTTATCACGTATTCCTGGAAATGAAAATGTAGAAGATACTTCCGAAACTTTAGAAGAAATAGTAGTTGGTACACTTGATGTTGATCGTATCGACCCGTGGTACGATAATTTACGCCAGAAGATTTTGGATTCTCCAGAGAGTTATCCACAATGGAAAGTGGAAAATGATTTCGTGCTTAAATTTATCCCAAACAATCTTCAAATGAAAGTAAATATTCCCGAATGGAAATACTTAGTTCCTAAACCTCAAAGGGAGGAGATTATTGATTCTTGTCATAGTCCTCCAAATTGTGGACATTTTGGTTTTTATAAGACATTTCACCGTCTTCAAGAACAATATTATTGGCCAAAAATGCGTCAGGACATTTTAAGATTTGTCAAATCTTGTCTTGTCTGTGGAGCACAAAAGGCACCAAATACTTCTCCTATGGGACTTATGGGTAAAGAAAAACCAGTAAACTATCCATTTCAAGTTATAGCTGTGGATTTAATAGGTCCTTTACCACGTTCTAAAAAAGGTAATAAATGGCTTTTAGTGATAGCTTGTTGGTTTACTAAATATACGTTGTTATTTCCATTGAGAAGTTCTAAAACTCATTTTATCGAAGATATTTTAGAGAATAAAGTTTTTCAAGTTCATGGTTGTCCTGCAACTTTAATTGCAGATAATGGTAGTCAATTTATTTCGAAAACTTTTAAAAAATTATGTAAAACATACGGTGTTAATATTAGATTCAATCCGGTCTATTCTCCTCAATGTAATTTTGTCGAAAGAAATAATCGAACCGTTGGTACAGCCATTAGGTGTTATATAGATTCTCATGATAACTGGGATTTAAATATTTCTAAAATTCAACAAGCAATTAATACTTCTAAGCACGAAGTTACAGGGTTTACGCCAGCATTTTTGGTTTTCGGCAGACATATTCCTTTATCAGGCGATTATTATAAAGATTTGAATGTTGACATCAGTGTTGACGCTGAGGTAATTCCTGGTGATAGAAATGTTTATGCTGAAAATTTAAAAGAGTTAAAAGATATTTTTGTAGACGTTAGAAGTAAAATTCATAAAGCGTACGAACGTAACTCGCGAGCGTATAATCTTAGAAAACGAGATATTTCATTTAAAGTGGGAGACCACGTTTGGCGAAAAAATAAAATTCTTTCTAGCGCAGTCGATAAGTTCACCGCAAAGTTAGTACCTAAATATGTGCAATGCATTGTGAGGAAGAAGTTTTCCAATTTAGTATATGATTTGGAAAATATAGATGGTTCCAAAGCTGGAAAATGGCATATCAAAGACTTAAAACCTTTTAATGCTCCTATTTCAGAAAATTCTGATTCCGAACTTTCAGATGAAGAATAATTTTAGTTATTCCTTAGGAATCGTGAGTTTGCTAGAGTTTTTGTAGACTAATTAAGTCTTCAGTTTTTTTGTGGGTGACGACCCGTAGTTCAGTTCTATTACAGAGTGAACAATTTTTGCAGTTTTATATTTTTGGATACTGGCCATATCCAGAAAGTTGCCAATGTTGGCGTTGATTTAGTTTTGTAGCAAGTGTAGCTTTTTGCCTATAGAGGTATATATTTAGTTTGATAGCAAGTGTTGCTTTTTGCCTATAGAGGTGTATCTTTTGATTTTTAGCAAGTGTCGCTATTTGCCTTTTAGAGGTATATTTGCTGTTGAGCAGTATTTTGGTTTGAGTAATTGGGTCTAGCAAACTTAAAATTTAGCTTTCTGAAATGAGTGAGTAGTTATTTGATAAATGTCATATTATATGCATTATATAGAGTATATTTTGAGATTTTCACGATTTTGACTTTTTGATTCTTAGGAATATTTTTGCAGTACTTATCTTTTGGAGATAAGTTTATAGCCTAATACTTTATAAAGTATTAAACCCCACAAGTTCTTTAAGTTTTTTGTTTAGTACAGGCCGTGGAGTGTTGGGTGCTATCAGATTTCGTACAAACGTGCTGGAGTTAACTTTAGCACACCTGTTCGGAAGGGCAAGCATTGGGGGGAATTTGCTTTGGCGTAGTGATCTACCGCGATGCTACACATAGCTGGGCAGTTCTACTGTGTTTTGCCTGAGCTCAGTTCTTGGCTGTGTTGTGCGGAGGGCTGATGGCAGTGTCACCTTACGGAACACCCTATTTTCGGTTTCTTGAACTTGTGGTAATGCTTTATGCATTTTTTTAGTTTGGTATGGACTAGATTATACCTCCTTTTGTTGGTGGACATCTGGGTCACCAATTCTGTTTAGTTTTCCACCTTTCGGACTATCATAGTGAGGGGTGTGTCCCTGGTTTTTTGGGTGTTGGAGAGCTTATTTATTGTGATTCTCTGGGGTGAGGCCAGTAAACGAGGGTTTCTCACGCAACTTGAGAAAACGCAATACGGGCTTGAAGTTCTCTAGTGTTGCCACCTTGGGATCCAATGGGTATTGCTCTCTGCTGCTTGAAATTCTCAGTGGACATTTCGCCTTGTTGTGATGTTCCGGAAAAGCATTGATTGCTTCGAATCTTTTGATTCATTATTTTTTTGTATATAGACTATATCATGTCTGTCTGTAATGTCAGATGATGATATTTTGGGTTATCCTATGTGGATTGGTTATGACTGTGTGTCATGGATTGTTACGACCAAGAAGGTTGTCCTTTAAAAGTGTATATTGATACGACAATATTTTTTTTTTGGGTTTTAAAAATAGTTCTTGAATTGGAACTTTAGGTCTTCTGACTTGTAAATTTTTAACTATTTGGTTAGTTGGAAGTAAAGTTTTGAATATAGTATTCATGCGTGGAATTAAATTTGTTAGACTTTCACCGATTTTGTACTACTTTGATTTTGTCTTTTTCCTGGATTTGTCTTCCCGATAGTGTCTTCCGCAAGGACGTGTAATACGCGCAGTTATTAATTCAAATTTATTTTCCACAGCATTTCATAGAAAGTTTGATATTTAAAATAGCCTATCGAGCTAGTCTATTTTTTTTCGGAGGGGGGTAAATGTAGCATTCAATATTTCCGAAGCATTTCTCAGGTTAAGATTAAATGAGTACGAATGCTACATAGTAATTTATGCATTATCAATTTAAGTATTAACGCAGTTTGATATAGTTAGGAATTTAAATGCTTAAAAATTACCTTATAAATTTTGAAGATTTAGCTCAGTTTTGTTGATTGTATATTCAGTATATTTTAAGATGGTATTTGGCACTAGATTCCATATCCGGTGTAGTCATGCTCATTTATTTTGTAGAGTTTCCTTTTATCGATGGTTTTCTCCTATGAAAATCCTTTCATTGTTTTGATTACAGGATCTGATATATTTTTGAAAATCAGGTTAGTTTCGATTGAAGTTTATAGCTGTCAAGTAAACCACAGAGTGGTTAAAGGTAGGTAGTTTCAAATTCTTACAGTGCTTTTACGCGCTAAGCCGACAGCCAGATAATTTATGGTGGTGTGTTCGGAAAATGGTGTTGGTCAACGTTGGAAATTGGTTGGTGCCCCGAATTCGGTGTTAAATCGAACATTATGTTGCTAACTTCGGGAAGTAATTAAAGTTCCGTTTCCTGCTGGGAAGCAGCCATTGAGAGAGGGGGACTTAAGCACTTATTCCCCGGCCGTGAAACGCGGTGCAAGCGTTTTTTAAGAGCTAGTGCGGACCTATAAAAGGGGAATCTAAGTCACTATTTTTTTGAGGGGTGATAGGCCTGGTAATTTCCACTTGCAGGTAAGATTTTGATTTTGCTAAAACTGGGATTTTTATTAAACCAGAAATACCTTCATTTGCAGTTTTGAGGTTGGAATTGAGCACGTTTTAGTACAATCACCAGCTTAGACCAGCTTAGACCAGCTTAGAGTAATTTAGCTCACATCAGCTAAGTTTAGCTTAATCTAGCTTAGTTTAGCTCAACTAGCTTATTAAAGTTTGGGAAACCAGTTTATGGAAGTTACACACTTTTGAGTTGGAACTCGATGATCTGTTCTGAGGCTGTTTCTAATTACTTTATGGGCCTTCAGCTGTTTGAGATTTGGATGTGAAAATTCGGGAAATTAGGAGTAACTGGAGGAAGAAGGAGACGATTGTAAATACTACCTCATGGATGGGTGAAGTCAGGATTGACGTTAAGTTGCTGAACCAAATACACTAAACATAAGGTTTATCAGGCCAGTTTTTTTAATTTATATATCATGTAATACCAACTTGGTAAGTCAAATAATTTAATAATTTAACTTCGTACTATAGAAAGGGTAAGGTCTGACAAAGGGTTCTAGAACACTTGAGACGCTAGAAATACTCACCGTTTGGTTACATTACCTCTTTTACACAAACTTTACCAAGTAGCGTAATAATCAAATTACAATAAAATCATATTGCATTACTTTGTCTGGAACCGTATTAAATTTGGTTCTAATGTTTTAATAAACCATCCAGTAATTATTGCAGGTCTGCTACTGCTAACCTAAGAATATATATTTTGATTTCATAACCGGTGTGTTTTATTCCTCTTGATAAGTGTTTTCAGATATGTATCTGTGAAAGACGTCAACAACTTTAGATCCCAAGTGATTTTCTGACTTTCTAGCACTTGGTGAGTATTATACTATTCAAAGAGTCAGTGGTGCCCTCGGGTTGAAAGAGTGAACTGGAACTATGTAGTGAAGAACCCAGGCTAACCGACATAAGAGCTAACCGTTCGCAAATTTAGGTGATAAGCTATCAGTAGTTTGCCACATGATCTTGCAAGAATTTGAGCTTTTGTCATACTTGGTAGTTTTATCTACCATTTATTTGTTTATTTAAAATTTAAGCAACAAACTTAATTCTAAATATAATTGCATATGTTTTAAGGCCAAAAAATTGTATTAGTTGTTACAAGGTTAAACCAGAAAATACAATTTATCGATACTAGTAAAAATATTGAAATTTTTTTTACCTGGTAAGAACTATAACATTTTTTCGACAATCATATCCAAAATTTTCGCTTGTTGTTTAAACTTCATATAAATACTAAGTGAATGGACTTAAAACATATTGCTGTTCCAAATAGTATTAAATAATCTTATAATGGTCATAATTATTCTCATAAGAGTTATACTGCATTTTTCTCAGTGTTTGGCTACTGACTCGGCGTTATGAATATTACGCCCCGTCACAGTGCTGTGGTTATATTGTGTAGAACGTTGTATTAAAGAGATATTTAAGTCAGATAGAACCATTCTGAGGGCCTTTTGTAAAAACATAATAAAAGTTTCATATTCTTGAAAAAGTTATTTAAAATGTTTGTTTATTTTAACGATATCTATAATCAGCCCTCGGTACAGTCCACCAAATTATCGCTGCTGTAAAAAGAGTCGTTTTCAAACCTTGTTATTTGATATACTACTATTAAATTACATGTTTTCTTCAAAATAAATACGGGTACAGCCAGATATTTTCTGTTTAATATTAAAGGAAAACGAAAACTCTAGTAGAAAGAAATTTCTTGTATTTGAAAGATATTTTCAATTAAATGAAACGGATAAAATGTCTATTTATTTACGAGTGGAAAAAAATTTGGGTCTTTTTGATAAAAACTTCCTTACACAATAAATTATTTCGTGTCAAAGGCCGCTCGATGTTTTTCTTACTTCTGTGTTTTGAGTTTTTCTGGACTTGGTAGTTCTTCTTTATATGACCAGAGTTTGGGAAAGTAAATTACGAGTGTTTTATTTCATCATAAAAGTTCATATGTCGTATGTAGCAAAAAATATTGGATACCAATCCGAAATAGCTTTTTATGAAAGCAAAATATGTTATTATTGACTATAGACGTATATTAGAAAATTATTTCGTGTAAATTTACTTGCTTAATTTAATGGTTCGGTAATATTTCGCGTTGAGGCTTCAAAATAAATTACTAGTACTTACTAAGTTAAAGAAGTAGTCCATACTTGAAGTGAAGTGACAAGTTAAATAGGGAGAAATAATACTCAAAGTCAACCTTCACTAAGATATATTTTATAAGAAAAAATTTACTTGGTTCTACATGTTTCCAACGTAGAAACGTTCATCTTCAGGAGAAGTATTAATTATAGTAAAGGAAATTGTGAGTGACACCCTCATAGAGCTTTTAAGGAAGATAAACACTTAAAGAGAATAATGCTTACATCGAAGTAGCAGAATCTGGTAGTACCATTTTCACCGCAAGTTGTTAAAAATAATTGTAATGAAGAATAACTTTAGGGGAAAAGTGTACGTTTTTAAATGTAATATTTAATTTGCAATTACGTAGTAATAGGAATCAGAACCACGCGTATGCACTGGTTTATATGTTAGTCTACCGGTATTCGGAAGTTCACTAATATCATACTGCATTGATAGACCTCTTAATTCTTGGGTATATATTTTTTATTAGACAAATCGAACCCGGGTCGTCTGCGGCCGAGTGCTACAGCTCTACCACTAAGCTGCTATACCGTGGCTATCCTACGGTATATGCTAATTTATCAGAGAAAACTTCTTCTACAGCAAGTATAAGAAATAACGTGATTGCTTAGAGAGCTTTATTGGGCCACGACATGACATTTTGTAGTTTTTGAATTCATTATCTGTCAAAATGTGAGATCTTAGTGAAGTAAAGTCCATCAGCTTAAATTAAAAATGGTGAAACAATTTAACAAGTATCAAGACATTTTTATCGCAGTTTTGTCAGTTTTTATAATTGCTATAAAGAAACTGAACAATATGAAAGACGAACTGCATAAATTCAGGATCGACATTTAGTAGTTTCTTCTTTGCGAAAACAAATAGCAATAGCAAAATACCCTGAAAGTACACACGGATCATCAGATACCATTTATGACCTGACAGAAATAGGTTACGAGAAGCAGATTTCCAAGAAGACTAGTTCAAAAATCTGTTTACACTCGACGTAATAGAACTCTGCGATTAAACTTTGTACCTGACCTTGTGGCAACTTAGATATTGGATACCAGTACTTCTTACAGCCAAACCAAGATTTCCCCTGACGTGATTACCAGGTGCGTACGCAAAGACGTTACTTGCCCTGGTGCTCTACAAAAAGTATGCAAATTTAAAGATGGTTCGGTAATAGTCTGGGGTAACATAACTTTGGAGGAAAAAGAAATCTTGTAGTAATGTCAGACAGTCGTACAGCTACAAGGTAATATAGTAATGTCGTACAGGGACATTATTTTAAGTATCTCACCCGATTGGCGACTTTGCTATCGACCACAATAAAAAAACAATTATGTACTCCCTAACAGCTTTTAGTAAAGAAGCCAAATTTAATGTCAAAAAAAATCTATGTTTACAAATTTGACAGATACGACGCCATATTGGATTTTCTTAAATGGCAACCCTACCTTATAGTAAGCCAGCTGCATTCGCCTATTTGCTCCAACATTAAAAATGTCAATATTTATTTTCAGCCGTTCCGGAGATACGAGGCTTCGAAGTTGGTGATTTTGTTATCATCAAATTAACACAAGCTTTGAGATTAGAAACTCAATTTTTTCTGGAGATACGTAATTTCTTATGGCGGAGCCACCCATGCTATTGTCATATATGTCAGATGTCAGAAAATGACAGTTACGACGCCATTTTGAATTTTTTTAAATGGCAACCCACATTTCTAATTACATCAATGTAATGCATTTCGTGGTCCGATTTTAAAAATATATAGTTGTCGGTATTTATTTCTAACCCTTACTGAAATACGACCGTATCAAAAACCGCATCGTACGATTATATGTTTTAAGTATCTCACCCCATTAAAAAATAGAAGCTTTGTGATTAAAAAATCAATTTTTTCTGGAGTGACGTAATTTCTTAGGGCGGAGCAACCCATGCTATTGTCATATATGTCAGATGTTAGAAAATGACAGTTACGACGCCATTTTGAATTTATATACGATCGTATTTCGGTAAGGGTTGGAAATAAATATCGACAACTATATATTTTTGAAATCGGACTGCGAAATGCAATTCACTGATGTAGTTATAAATGTGGGTTGCCATTTAAAAAAATTCAAAATGGCGTCGTATCTGTTATTTTTTGACATCTGACATATATATGACAATAGTATGGGTGGCTCCACCATAACAAATTACGTATCTCCAGAAAAAATTGATTTTTTAATCACAAAGTTTCTATTTTTTAATGGGGTGACATACTTAAAAGACATCATCGTACGATGCAGTTTTTGATACGGTCGTATTTCGGTAAGGGTTGGAAATAAATATCGACAACTATATATTTTTGATATCGGACCGCGAAATGCCATGCACTGACGTAGTTATAAATGTTGGTTGCTATTTAAAAAAATTCAAAATGGCGTCGTAACTGTAATTTTCTGACATCTGATATATATGACAATAGCATGGGTGGCTCCGCCATAAAAAATTACGTATCCTCAGAAAAAATTGATTTTTTAATCTCAAAGCTTCTGTTAATTCGATGATAACAAAAATCACCAACTTCGAAGCCTCGTATCTCCGGAACGGCTGAAAATAAATATTGACAATTATATATTTTTAATGTTGGCACAAATAGGTGAATGCAGCAGGCTTACTATAAGGTAGGGTTGCCATTTAAGAAAATCCAATATGGCGTCGTATCTGTCAAATTTATAAAAATAGATTTTTTTTGACATGAATTTTGGCTTCTTCACTAAAAGCTATTAGGGAATACATAATTGTTTTTTATTGTAGTCGATAGCAAAGTCGCCAATCGGGTGAGACACTTAAAATAATGTCCCTGTACCTGACCTTGTGGCAACTTAGATATTGGAAACCAGTACTCCTTACAGCCAAACCAAGATTTCCCCTGACGTGATTACCAGGTGCGTACGCAAAGACGTTACTTGCCCTGCTGCTCTGCAAAAAGTATGCAAATTTAAAGATGGTTCGGCAATAGTCTGGGGTAAAATAACTTTGGCGGAAAAAGAAATCTTGTAGTAATGTCAGACAGTCGTACAGCTACAAGGTAATATAGTAATGTCATACATTCAGATAACGTTATACCGACAGTATAGGGCTTGATTTTGTCTTTATGCAAAATAATGAAAGACCTCATAATGTTGCGATTACTACAAATTTTTCGTAACGAGAAATGGATTAGCCAGCGATAAGCCCTGACCTTAATCCCATTGAACACTACAAAAGTATTCGACGACAAATGCTCGTGACAAGTATGCCAAATATTAAAACTCAATACTGTTCAGATAGCGCAACCTAACAATTAAGAAACATTCTTTTAATTTTGGTAATGGTACTTATTTTAAATTGTTAATCTCAATTTATTAATAAAGAATTAGATAAAATTTCTATAAATTGATTTATTGGAAGAAAATATGTGTCTTTCAGAATATAAATGTTTATATGTAAATAACTATCATTTAATAAGTTACAGCGGTCCAAAGAATTTTTTTTAGTGGCGTACTTATTCCGTACCCAGAAGAGTTTATTACTAAACAATTTTCCTTTTATTTTCCGTTTTATTGCAGCTTGTATATATCATCGCCAGAGGGTTTCTCGAGATAGCATGGATTGAAATAGGATTATTCTAATCCGGTTAGCTGAATCGTCTATATATCTATAATTGTGTTTATGCCAATGCTCTATTGCAGATGATCAATTTAAGATATACTAGAAAATATGTAATCAATTAAAATTAAATATATTTATGCAAGAATGTAAATAACTGTACTTTTTCGCATATACATTCACCCTAATTTGACTTAAAAAATGAAACTAAGAAATAAAATTGTTATTTGTTTATTATAATATCATTTATCGACTTTAAACTTAAAGACTTTAAGTTCTTATTTAATTCTATTTTAACCATTTTACTTTGCATTAGTCAACTGTCAATTCATTGGTTTAGAACCGGCACTTGGAGTACCAAGGTGCACAGTACGAGATGCCATCAAGCGATGGATCAGAAGTGAACACAAAATCCATTGGAGAAACAGACAGGGATCCATTGGGGATCCAGACCCAAGACTTACGAAACAGCTGCGAACCAGCTGAGAACTTTTACAGAAATTCTGACAGGACACATGGCTGTCAAGAGCCATCTGCCCAGAATGCAACTGTACAATGGAGATCTTGACTGCAGATTATGCGGACAAGTCAGGAAAGAGTACAGCGCATAGTTTGCCATTGCGAGTCACTAGATCGTAAGAGGCAACAAATACTTGGGCAACCAAAATTGGAACCAGAGGACATCCCTACTTTCTCCCCTGTAGATCTACAAAAACTAGTGCAGGGACCTGCAATTTCCATTTGGGAGTAGAAAAAACCCTTTACTATATTATATTTTGCCATTAAAGTGACGTGGCTTATAATTGTGTTTTATCATAAGTATCATTATAACATCCGGTACAAATCATCAAATGCGAGTATAACAGCAATATTATAATATTATGGGTTATTTCAATATACAGGGTGATTCCTAGGTTGATACTTCTTTATTATCTGTGTATAGAAGGCATTAAAATAAAACACATTTTCAAATACATTTTAAAAAAAAAACTTGAAAATAGGCGAGATACAGAAGTAAAAAATCTAAGTGCGCGCCTGGTCAAAAAAACGTAGCCTGCTATATTTTATGTTATTTTTGTCTTATTAGCCATGCAATTTACGGGTCGGTGGCCAGTTATTTGACAATCTGCTGCGGTGAAAATGTTAAAACTTGAAAACAATGAACTAGTTAACTAGTAGATATGGCGCTAGCTTACAGTGAGTGCCGTCAAAGTGCGGCTGCTGCTTCGAGATTATATGCAGAATGCTTTCCCTTGCGGGCTTATCCTACACCCAGAAGTTGTCTTAATGTTATTTAACGGACAAGTTAGGCAGGACCATATTTAATCCATAATGTAATAAATGAATGTATTTTATTTTTGAGTTTTTTGAAAAAAGGTATTTGAAAATGTTGTTTATTTTAATGACTTCTATATACAGCTAACAAAGCAGGATCAACTTAGAAATCACCCTGTATAATGTCAAAATAGAATTTTCCTATTTTTTTATTGTATTTATTTCCGATTAACATATAGTAAATAGTTTAAGAAATCTAAATAACTGTATAAGTTAAATTAATATTTGTGTATACAGTGTGTCTACGTAAGTTGGCGGCATATGGGAAACTTTTTTATTAATAACTTTACGAAAAAAAGTTATTCTTCATAAAAAGTTCTGCATGGTCCAAAACCTAAAATGCAACCATCAGATGTTAAATTTTTTTAGTCGTAAACGAGGTTTGTAAAAAAAATGTGAATATTGCCCATGAGTACAGTACCTTTATTTTTAACAGTATCGAAAACTGTAATTATGAAAAGTTGTTCGGTATGCAACACTAAAAAGTAGTTTTTTTTTACAAATTTATCGGTAATTTGAGTAAAAATATTTTGTAAAAATTAAAAAAATATATTTTTTAGTGTAATTGCATATTAGAACATAGTTTTCATACCGAACAACTTTTCATAATTACAGTTTTCGATACTGTTAAAAATAAAGGTACTTTACTTTTGGGCAAAATTCATATCTTTTCACAAACCTCGTATACCACTGAAAAAATTTAACATCTGATGGTTGCATTTTAGGTTTTGGACTATGCAGAACTTTTTATGAAGAATTACTTTTTTTCGTAAAGTTAATAATAAAAAAGTTTCCCATATGCCGCCAACTTACGTAGACACACTATACAGGGTGCGCCAAACTCAGTGGCCTATTAGAAATATTTAGAAAACGACAAAATATATTCTTATGAAAATTTGACTGTGTTCATAAGAGCTAGTGCTCTAGCATTTAAAAATATTTTGAAAGGGGCGGTGTTGCCAGATCATCTTGAAACTCCTAGCAACTTTGGAATTTTAAATGAGTAACCCTGTATATTATTTTACTTTTTGTTTCTGCTTAATAACACAAACATTTTTTGTATATAATATTCTATGCCTATCTCTTATGGTTTTTGAGATATTAACTAATTAGTCATTTTTTGGGGCCAAAACATGCTAACCAGAAAATCAAATATTTTTGTGATTAAGGCACCTAGAAAGTTCTAAAACTAATAACTTAATAAAAGGGTTAAACACATTGAATCATTGATTAGAGATAGGTATAGGAATATGTTATACTTATTGGTAGGAAAAATAAACTAGATTTTGTTAAAAAAATAAAATACAGGGTGTTCCATTTAAAAAAGTTGAGAATTTTGCATTTATTTATATTACGAAGATTACGTTTTTTTGTGACGCCCTGTGTAAAAATATTTTCATATATCATCAAAATTCCTAGATGGCCATGCTATAAGAACCGTCTGTAAAAATTTTAACTTTCTAGGTGCCTTAATCACAAAAATATTTGATTTTCTGGTTAGCATGTTTTGGCCCCAAAAAATGACATTAGTTAATATCTTAAAAACCATAAGAGATAGGCATAGAATATTATATACAAAAAATGTTTGTGTTATTAAGCAGAAACAAAAAGTAAAATAATATACAGGGTGTCTTATTTAAAATTCCAAAGTTGCTAGGAGTTTCAAGATGATCTGGCAACACCGCCCCTTTCAAAATATTTTTAAACGCTAGAGCACTAGCTCTTATGAACACAGTCAAATTTTCATAAGAATATATTTTGTCGTTTTCTAAATATTTCTAATAGGCCACTGAGTTTGGCGCACCCTGTATATTACAAGCCTAACTTTTAGGAATATCTATGCTAGCTAACATTCCCAAAAAATTATCCCCCCATTCTATCAGAAATAATGTATCCCTTTTAAAAACTACATGACAAAATAAGTGCAGACAACCATTTATATTGGGACTTAGTTGAGATTATACTTTATAGGCGGTTTGTTTTACGATAACATTTATTGATTGTTTTGGGGATTTGACATAAAGTGATTTTAGTGAGAGTATAAAAAGACAATCAGACGCTTAGATCAGTGTTTTTCTAGCCTAAAGTTATTTTGCCTAAAATAAAATATCTTTAAATTAGAATTTAATAAATTGAGCAAAATAATTAAGCTTATTTTATTGCACTTAAGGGATCTAGAATGGTTTATTACTGACAATGAAACTAATAATTTTTTTGGTTATACAGCTCATATTATGTAGGGTTGCATATAAATTGTTTTTATTTCTACAGGATATTTATTGTTTCCTTTACACTAGAGTTACTAAACTGCTGGACAATTCAAGCGGACCGAGCTAATTGTTAGGTAAACTTTGGAGTAAAATATTTTACGAACGAATAAAGCTATCGATGCGCGGTTTGCAAAATTTAAAAGAGAATTTAATTCTTAATATGCACATTTTTTCCGATTTTTTTTAGTTCTAACCATTAACTGTCTACAGGGTTCAAAGAGAAGTATGTTCTTTTTACCAAAGTTTCTAAGTACCGGATTTCCACAAAAATTATTTCAAACTATTTTGGATGGCATTTTCTTTATCTCCTATTTATAGAGAACAAAATAAATTCTCAAATTTTTGATATCCCTCTTTGTTCATGAAATTTCGATTTTTTTCTCAACCCCTGTAAATTTCAGGTATTTTTGTCATTAGGTCTTACAATGTTTTGTAAGAACGGGTTTTGGTAAGTGATTATAACTTCTTAGGACCACTTTTTTTGCAACGAGTACATTTTAATTTTTTGCGTTTCGTCGTGACCGGTGGCGTACCCATAATCGGTTTTATTTTTATTTTTTTCATTTTATATGCCTCCATTTCCACACATCGTGTGTTTCGTGCCAGGATAACTGCTCACGACGAAACGCAAGAAATTAAAATGTACTCGTTGCAAAAGAAGTGGTCCTAAGAAGTTATAATCACTTACCAAAACCCGTTCTTACAAAACATTGTAAGGCCTAATGACAAAAATACCTGAAATTTACAGGGGTTGAGAAAAAAATCGAAATTTCATGAACAAAGAGGAATATCAAAAATTTGAGAATTTATTTTGTTCTCTATAAATAGAAGATAAAGAAAATGCCATCCAAAATAATTTAAAATTATTTTTGTGGAAATCCGGTACTTAGAAACTTTGTTAAAAAAACATACTTCTCTTTAAACCCTGTAGACAGTTAAAGATTAGAAGTAAAAAAAATCGGAAAAATGTGCATATTAAGAATTAAATTCTCTTTTAAATTTTGCAAACCGCGCATCGATAGCTTTATTCGTTCGTAAAATATTTTACTCCAAAGTTCACCTAACAATTAGCTCGGTCCGCTTGAATTGTCCAGCAGTTTAGATAAATAGGCTATTCCGGGTACCTGAACCCATAATATTTCATATTTATTCCTTGTCTTATAAATGGTGTTGCAACCATTAAAAATGTAATTCCTCATTTTTAGAGAAAAATTCCACGAAACACAAAATACTGAAAAAGTCTAATTTTTAGCAGATTACAACCACAAGTGGTCCTTAAGAATATCCAACCAAGAAAACAATTTGCGAAATAATGCCCCTTTGGAGACAGCGACGTCCTGTCATTCCTCTGTGCTTTGGATCTTTATCACTAACCCGGAAATTTTCCATGAGTTGGCAACATTGTAATAAAAATAATTTTTTAAAAAGAGATAAAAAATTTGGAGAGCTAAAAAGATTTTGTTGTTACTGTGTCAAAATACATATCAGATTGGACCACCAAGAAGTGAAGATTTTGATTTTGGTAGGATGCAACCATCTGCAGATTGGGTTCGAACTCTTTTGTTCTTCTCCTTACAGGGTCTATACCTTCTAAATGATTGTTTTAATACTAAAAATTACACGCAGTCCTGGTGTGTTTGGTTATATATATTTAAACTTGCTGTTGGAACTAGGTAAGCTAATTTGTTAGTTGCAACATGCCGACTTCGTTCCCAATACTACAGGGTGATTCCTAAGTTAATACTTCTATTTTAGCTGTGTATAGAAGGCATTAAAATATACAACATTGTCAAATACCTTTTTTAAAAAAACTCAAAAATAAGTTATTTTTACTCATTTATTACACTATGGATCAAATACGGTCCTGCCTAACTTGCCGGTTGAATTACATTAAGAAAACTTCTAAGTATAGGATGAGCCCGCAAAAGAAAGCGTTCTGCATATAATCTCGAAGCAGCAGCCGCACTTTGACGACACTCACAGTAATTTCAGTTAAATTCAGTTAGTATATTGTTTTCAAATTTTACCATTTCCACGTGTCACCAATATAAAATTAACTTGCATCAGAAGAACACACCGCAGCAGATCGCCAAATAAATAACTGACCATGCATGACTAATAAGACAAAAATAACATAAGGTATATTAGGATAAGTTTTGATTTTTTACTTCTGTGTCTCGCCTATTTTTAAGTTTTTTGAAAAAAGACATTTGAAAATGTTGTATATTTTAATGCCAGCTAAAACAGAAGTATCAACTTAAAAAATTACCCTGTATAGTACATTAAGAATAATATTTAGTTTTCTAAATTAAAGATTTTTGTTTAAACCAACCAAGTTATAGCTAAAATTTGAAAACTAAAGACTATCTAGCAAAAAAAAAAGTAGCTTAAACGATCAACTTATTTTTAAGGATGTAACAATAAACATATTTTTTAAAAAACCCTATCAACATTTATAATAATTCTTTTTGCGTCATTTTCTTTTTTTCCTCACTCGTCAACGTTTGTGTTTAGTGTCGTCAGTTCGCCTCCGCATATATTGCAATCGTCTTTCCAATCAATGCGTCTTTCTGGGATTCGCTTTTATCAAACGAAAATTGTTCGGCATCGATCAGATACGGACTGAATCCACGACCCCATTTAACGATTTTGGCTAGATTGTCGCAGGCCGTGAAGAAAGGTCTATGCCCGACTGAGTAATAATTTTACTTATTTTATTAACTTAATATTTTGATCTTTTATTCATTAAATAGGTGAATAATGAATTTAGTTTAAGAATTGAGTGTTTTCCACGTAAAATTAGGTCGTTAAAGTAGGATAAATGTCAATAAATCAAAAATAATTGAATTTAGACATGTAGTGTGCTATATAAAATTATTATAGGGTTTTTAGTATCATTTAAAAATGCCATAATATACAGACCTTATTCTATTATACTGATACAGTATTCACCTGAAGACACGACTGGAGATACTTACCAGTTGAAACGTTGTGATGTAAAACAAATTAAAGACAATACAAGTCCAAAACTATTCTATCATTCAAGAAACATCATTGTCTCCAACCTTCAATTATTTTTTAATCCATTCTAATCTTAGATATTTTGGGTGATACAGTTACAATGATTTACACAAGTAAACATTTTTAAAAATAAAAAAATTCCAAAGTTTTTTTTATCAAATATATTATTGTTCAATTATAAAATCTCTTTGGTAGATCTTTTCTGATTTCTACTCGCGCTTATAAATGCCATAATTATTCGCAATCTGTTTCCTTCCATTAGGGAACTATCTAGAAAATCAGAAACCTTGTTTTCTTAAAACAAAAAACTATTTTCTTCTAAATCCTTATAGTAGCAAAAACAATTTAAGCTTAAAGCTTCTAGAAAGGAAAAAAGGAAAATGTAAAATTTTTTGTTACAATAAGACTTCAGGAAAATTATACAAACCTTTTTTTATTCAAATAAGACGACACTTTTGATTTTATGGGACGCAGTAAAAATCGGTATATATAGGAACTATTATACTTATTCCATACAAATTTTTTTTATTTTATAGACCATTCAAGTAAGGGCTGCCATTGGTTGTAAAAAAATATCCACACTCTTTGCAGTAGCCATAAAAACTGAAGTATGAAGAAGAGGCTTGCCTTTATAATCATTTTGGTTTTTGTCGTATGTGTTTAACATCTTTTAAAGGTAAAAAATATTGTAAATAAACCTAATTCTACAAAGAAAATATGTTAATAAGGAAACTAAATTAGAGGCTTAGCATTCAGTTTTCTATAAAATTAAATTGCAAATAAAATTAATTCAATAACGATCAAATAATACTTTAAGTATGACTGTCTTACAGCCTGTCTGTTGGCTGTTTGTAAGAGTTACGTCATAAAAATTATAGGCTGTAAAGGACATGTCTTGCAAATAATAGGCATCACACCGGACTATACAGGATGATTCCTAAGTTGATACTTCTTTTTAGAAGGCATTAAAGTAAACACCATTTTGAAATACCTTTTTTCAAAAAACTTTAAAATAGGCGAGATACAGAAGTAAAAAATCTAAGTGCCGGCCTGGTAATCAAAACGTAGCCTGCTATACTTTATATTGTTTTGTCTTAATAGTTATGCAATTTACGGGTCAGTAGTCAGTTATTTATTTGGCAATCTGCTGCGGTGCGTTTTTCTGAAGTAAGTTAATTTTAAATTGGTGACTCGTGAAAATGGTAAAATCTTAAAACAATGAATAGTTAACTAGTAGATATGGTGCTAATTTACGGCGAGTGTCGTCAAGGTACTGCTTCGATATTATACGCAGAACGCTTTCAGTTGCGGGCTCATCCTACATCCAGAAGTTATCTTAATGTTATTTAACGGGCAAGTTAGGCAGAACCGTATTTGATCCATAGTGTAATAAATGAATGTAAGTGCCTTAACCCTTAACTGGTGACCATGCGTCTCACAGACTCCGCAAGATCGTTTACGCATCGGCATTCCCCACCACACATACGTGGCAAGCGACCGTTCCGTGTACCTTCATAGCTTTAAGTGTTCTTGCAGATGGCTTAGTGGGAGGTAGGTCTGTCGTCTCGTTTTTGAATTATTTATATCGCGGAGTCTAGTAGACGCAAGGTCACCATTTATGTTATTATAATATGGCTTTCTCCCGCCACACTGTAAGCGCAATAGACGACGATTTTGAGAAAGTGTGCACAGAATGGTTTATAGAACACTGGCAGATGAGCTAGTTTTCTCACATTTACATAGAAGGTTTAATATAACAACGATACAAAGGCAACTGAAACAGCTTATTGGAAGTATCCTTGATATTCCGGAAAATACTGCTAATGAACAAGAAGAAAAGCTTGAAGTAAGAAAGTATTGCCATATCCGCCCATCCAAACTACGAAGAAATACTGCATATCGGTGCACTAAGTACCAAAAACCCATTTGATTGCAGTGTCCGCGAAAGATCTGTAAAAATTGTACCAGAGTAGAGCAAGACTAATGTTTTTTTTTTATCTCTTTTAGTGATTTGCAGGTTTTGTGTAGGATCTATATTTTGATTATTTTTACAAGTTTTACATAAAATGTACTTATTTTTAAACAATTATTATGTTAATTTGAATATGGTTCAGATTTTTTTGGGATATACCTTGTATTAATTTTGTGTAACAAAAAAATTCACCTTTTTTTATTTTTTTATTTTGACACTTTAGATTTGATTTTTTCTTTTTAATAAATTTTAAAATATCATGAGAACATTATTTTATTAATAAAAAAAAAATGTTATTTTAATATTTATTCAAAACTCTTGAAAAATCCGCTGTTTTTAGCTAGGAGTCTGTCAGACTCATGAGCACCATTTATGTAATTAAAAGTAGGGTCACCAGTTAAGGGTTAATTTTAAGTTTTTTGAAAAAAGGCATTTAAAAATGTTGTTTATTTTAATGCCTTCTATACGGAGCTAAAAAAGAAGTAGGAATCACCCTGTATATTTAACCACGTTTAACTAAGAAGAAAGTTTGACTGTAACACACATGACAATGACAGAAGGAATTTTCTCATAATCATACTGGTCCGATTACCTTAATTTTTATCAGGCCTCCTTAATTGTGGGTAGATATTACCCCCCAACGGTACTTACTATACCTAGTAAAATGCGCATTTGGATACCAATATATTATTTTGTGAGATAATATGTTTGATGTTATAATCAACTAAAATCAATCTCTAAAATATTTTAAGTCAATACACATAAAGTTATTAGTTTTTAAGAATAAAGTGTATGATAGTGTATCATCCACCGTCCACGGGCATATTTTTAATACTATCTACCATATTTTTCTTTCTGATTTTACATATTAGAAAAATATTGATTTAGAAGGTTAGTTTATTACAAGAATTAATACCGGCTATCTACTTTTACTCAAAATTGAAAACCTTTTAGACTAAAGTAAGACTTTGGTTGATTGAAATCGTGTTCAGAATTATATTATATGACGTTTGTATTTGCCATTAAAATTGAATTCCTTAATCTGTTCTCTTACATTTTAAAAGAACTAATATTCCTTTGATCCCAGAAAAAATTATGTCAGTTATAGTTTTTAATGTAGGTAAATGGAACCGTATAACAAAGAGGAAAATTCAAAGTAAAATTTAAATTTGAACAAAATTTAAATATATAACTTTTACATTAATAACACTTTGTGCAAGTGACGGGAGAAACTGAATTTATTTTCTCTATGGGAGAACAAGGGCCTAAATTGTAAAGTTACCGTGAAAAATCAACCGTCTTTCTGCCAAGGAAAATAATAAATAATTTTAGGAGTTTAATTATATTTATTATAAAATAACGAAGTAATTACTAATAATAATAAGATGTAATTACATAATTAGGTACATACATACTATAGCTTTTGAAAAATGCGTGTATCCCCCCCCCCCTCCCCCTCTTATTGACTAGTACTATTTATATAAATAGGAAATTACATTAGTGGCGCACCCAGGATTTTTTTGTTGAGGGGGTATACGTCTTCAATTAAAAGTGACGTGTACAAGTCCTCCTCATTAATGTCCTTAAAAAAAAGTCACCCCTGTTACCAAATTTTCTGTGTTAATATTCAGGGGGTAGTCGCCTGCACGGGCCTGGGTTTCATCTCGGGCCTTAACGTGGCCTGACCACTTAATCAAAAAAGGTTATTGTTTCCGGGCTTTTGTCGGGCTTATCGTGTCTGCAAGTCTAGCCGGACTTTTGTGGCCAGCCGATCTTTCATGTCAGCCTTGGTTTGCCTATTTTTTTTAAAGAAATATTCGTAAACTACGTTTCAAGCCCTAATAGTTTTTTTCCGGGCATGCCGGATCTGCATGATTTTTGTTGACGGGCCGGACCAGACTGCGTGGCAAAATTCCGGCTCAGGCTGGGTCGGGTCGTAAAATTCCACCCCGTGCAGGGTTATATCATGGGGTCTCACAGCTCACTATTTTGTGTAAACAATTATATTTGAGTACTCCCTTATATTTGAGTACTTCCTTACATAAGCAGTTTAATGTGGGGTGAATCATCCTGGTCAGTATCAGTATCATCTGTATGAATATCTTTCTCCAGTAAGGTTTTCGTCAACGAAGAATGCCCCGACCAACCTATTTTCAATAATGCCGGCCCAGACATTAACTTTTTCATTATACTGGATCTGATTATCTCTCAACCATTTTTTTTTCTTTGTCCAGTATCTGTAGTTTTATATTAACCTAAACTTCTAAACAATTTAAAAAACACATTCTTTGGACAATTCTGTTAGTTCAATCGTTATTTCAAAAAACATTGCTCTCGTCTATCAGGTTTATCGTCCAGTAACTCTTGTACAATCACCTTGGTTTGTAGGGATAAAACTTCTGTTTTCTAAAACATTTAGATTACGGTGCATTGAGGAGTATCGTAGTTATGCCCAAGTTGTGTATTTGAATTATGAGAATTTTCCTGTAGTGATAATACATGTTTATTTTTCTCCTTAAGTATATCAGGACGACCACTATTAACACTGTCTTTAACAGTACGGAAAATTCTCCACTTAATTGCTACCATATACACACACTACTATCGACTTTTATCTCCACAGCCCAACATACTCACAATTTCAATGCGTTCATTTTCAGCAAGGCGAATTATGGATGTAATATCAGCAGAGCAAATTTATATAAACAAGTTAGGTTAGATTAGGTAACAGTGGCAGGCCTTTGGATCTGTCCAAACAGTCTCACGTAGTCCTATTAGGTCCGTTGTCACGCGTGTGTACGCGTTCCGTAGAACCCACCTTCATCAGATCTCTGATGGTTAGTGCGGCATACACCGCAGTAGGATTTTAACAACTTATTCAAACCAGCCACTACTATTCAGAAACCTGCTCAGTCGTCCAAGTTGTAAGTTGCATAGTTCCTCCAGGCCATCGAAAAATGGTTCACTTAGAGCAGTGTACCTTCTTCTTGCGAGGCCAAGGCATTCACACAGTTAATGTTGAATACTTTCTTCCTCTTCCTCATCTGTGCAACTTCTGCAGAAGTCGTTAGTGGGTATTTGCATACGTTCAGCATGTCTACCGAAGAGCCAATGTCCGGTAACAACCGCAGTGATATTTCTTACGTCTTTTCGACTGTGTCTCAATAGGCCTGTGGTTCTCTTTTTATGTAAACAAGTAAAATGAATCTTCTTTGAAAATTAGAAAGGTCAAAAAATACCTTGAGAATCATGTAGGCATTGGTAGGTGATAAATGATTTCCAATCAAAATTTGCTATACATTTTAATCGGAACGCTGCAACACAAAAATGTTAGGTATATTATGTATAATGTTATTTCCACAAAGGATCTGAAAATATGAAAGGAAAGCCACACTTTTTTCAGAGAGCTTAAGTTTATCTTGTCAATTTCGTTCAACGAAAGTAAGTACGGCATAAAACAAGCAATTGAACTTTTCCTAAAACAAAAAGTATCTTCCCTTAAGCCTAAATTGGCAAAAAACCAGTCAAGCTTACCGGATGTAACCTAAGCTAGTGAGAAACATAATCATATTAGGCAAGTTTCGAGTTACCAGATAAAATACACTAGGGGAAAGCTGACATCAGGAATCTGGATGTCCAGAAAAATTGAATGAAACAGTATATTCTATTTATAGTATACTTACATACATAGGTAAGATAATATGCACCCCTCAATATACAGAGACGCATTAATACAGGGTATTTCCAAACCTTTCTGAAAATATAAAGGAGGTAAATTCTCACCTTATTTTAGGACGAAAATGTGGTATAAAAGTTTTTCACATGTCGCTTCGTTTCCGAAATACAGAGTGAAAAAAAAAATTAGTAAACCAATAATAATCATTTTAATAATTAATTTAAAAATTTCGACTGGCGCTAATCGTATCAAATCAATATCAATAATATGCAGCCGAAGGTCTTGAAAACTAAAATGTTTGCAATGCACTCTAGACATATCGAAACTTTATATTCCAGTACCTACTGGGTTTTATTTTAATGCATCGCCATTACTTGCCCAAGGCATTCTAGAAGTATTAAACTAAAATTGATACAGCTTTTTAAATAAGGAAAGAAAGACCTTTCATAAGAAATACTATACAGGGTGTCCCATAACTTATGGGCCGTAGAGTAACTGGAGATACTAGACATCAAACTAAGCCGATTAGGTCATATAAGTTTTTTCGGATTGTTACTTGTTCTAGAGATACAGGGTGTTGAAAGTAAAAGTTTATTCTCGAAAATTAGCCATAATTTTAAAACGATTTAATGAATCGAATTGAAAGTTGGCAATATTATGTTTTTATGAGCAAGAAATAAGAATTTGTAGAAATTTTTAAGTTTCAAACTAGAGGGCGCTAGTTGCATACACTGGGCTTCATAAATCTATGATTTTTTTCTTACCTGTGATATTAGGTGTTTTTTAATCATAGTTTCTTAAAGACGGGCATTTTCTGAGTCAAAAAGGTGTACTTTTCAAGATATTTCCCTTTAAACATCCCAAAGCATAAAAAACATAGTACATAATTAAATTAATATTTTAATTATCAAAAAAAAAACTTATATGACATATTCGGCTTAGTTTGATGTCCCATAAGTTATGGGACACTCTGCATAGGGCATTCTATTAATAAAACAACAACTTTACACCGTAGTTCCTTTGTTTTAAGAAAAGTCGCTTTTTGATTGGCAATTTTAGATTCTACGGTCAAGCTTTTTGAAAAAATAGTTTATAAACAGGTTATTAATTATTTAAATGAGGGTAATCTCATTTTTAAAGGTCAGTCCGGGTTCCGTAAGGGATTTAGCACTGCGACTGCCTTGCTGAATGCCTTGGATGATATCTTAAGGGCTGCAGACAGAGGGAAAACGTCAGCCTTGGTTCTTTTTGATTACAGTAAGGCATTCGACACTTTGGATCCTCATTTGTTGTGTGCCAAACTTCATTATTATGGTTTTACGGAAGGTGTAATTAAATTGTTTAAGGATTATCTTACTGGTAGATCACAATGTGTTGTCGTTGATCGCGAACAATCCCAACGCCTGACCTTGGATAGGGGAGTGCCTCAGGGGTCCATCTTGAGGCCATTGCTCTTTGTAATTTTTACCATAAACATGCACACTCATGCAACTGGCGGCAGTCTGACTCAATATGCCGATGATAGTAAGTTTCTTACCAGTTTTGATGAACTAAGTGCGTTACAGATTGAGCAAAATATTAACAATTGTTTGCATTCTATTTATACTTATTCTACTGACAACGGACTCAAAATCAATCCCAAAAAGTCAGCTGTTATGTTTTTTGGAAAGAATAGGAATTGGGCTGAAAGCAGTATTAACTTAGAGATGGCACAAGTAAAAATTCCAGCTGTAAGTGAATATAAAAACTTGGGGATCATGTTCGATTGTAAATTAAGATTTAGAAGTCAAGTTTCAAGGGTGACACAGAGGGCGTACTGTTCGCTGCGTAACCTATATAAAAATCGACATATACTTAATGTGAACCTAAAAAAACAGTTATGTGAGTCTTTAGTACTTTCACACTGCAATTACTGCAATTTTGTGTATGGCCCCTATCTAGATGTCAGTACAAAATATAAATTGCAAACAATACAAAACTCTTGTGTTCGTTTCATATTCGGTTTGGGCATCAGGGATCATGTCAGTCCAAAATTTAAAGAACTACGTTGGCTAAAAATTGGAGAACATGAAAAACTGCATTTGGGGTGCTTTCTGCATAGACTACTAAAAAGTGGAATTCCCAGATACTTGCGCGAAAGACTAATCTTTCGAAGTTCTTTGCATCGGCGCAATACCCGGTACAAGGACCGTTTTCGGATACCCAAGCATCACACTAGTTTATTTAAACAATCGTTTAGCTATACTGCTACCAAACTCATAAATGAAATTGATTCTAACCTCTTGAATAAGTCTCATCTCTCTTTTAAGACTGCTTATAAAAATATTTTGCTTCAAAAATGCTAATTGCTTTTTAATGTAATAAAAAAATTTTTTTTCTTTGTTAAATAATGACTTTTCGACTGTGGTATTAAAAATCCCGGCTCTGGCAACTTTTGGAAGAGATCATCATGGGTGTTTCATGGTTATTATTTTGTTTTTCTTATTAATACCATTTCATAAAATACAAATTGGTAATAGTGTATATTTATATCTACAATGAGTTGAAATTTATTATGCTAATTGTAACAATTTTGTATGCTCGGTTAAAAGCAGCCCTGCTGAATTTCGCCGAGTTAAACATAAAGACCTTTTATTATTATTATTATTATTATTATTATTATTATTATTATTATTATTATTATTATTATTATTATTATTTTTTATTATTATTAAACATAAACAAGATGGGTATATTGGTTTTAATAAAAATACATTGGCCCCTGTTCAGTCCTGGTTGGATGACCCTCTATCTAATATATTTTAATTTCTATTACACTTTACCAACAAGATCATATGTTTTTAATAATTTTCTACTAAAGACATTCTGCATTTATTTTATAGCATGTTTGTAAAAGTAGCACACCAAAATATTTATTGCTTTCCATTAACAATAAAATATTACTCTATCGATGTTACTGATAAATAGTATTAATTAAAATAGAAGAGAGATTGCTAGAAAAGTTTAAATAACCAATAAATAAATTGAAGCAAAATGGAAAAACTTTTATGGAAAGCAATCACGTAGTAGATGTTTTTGTTTCAGAAATTTCAGTTTAAGCTGGATTGCGTGTGAAATTCTCATCATGGAAATAAAATTATTTCGGAAAATCCACGCTGTATGAGTTATAGGCAATTTTATAATGAAAACTGGGATTAGACACCATTATTATTTAATAGGATTTCGAGAACTATCCAAGCTAATTGATTTTTTTTGTTCCATTTGTTACTAGCGTAAAGACACTGGGGTGATACTCTTAGTTTTTTTTTATAAGTCCCAGGGACCTCGAAATGACAAACAAACAAAGTGATGAAATCAAAAGTTTCTATAAATTAATTTAAATGGTTTTGTCATCTTCAGGTCAGGTAGAAGGCCATAAAATGTGAAAATTGGTAGTAAGAATTGCATCAGTTAAACACAGCTTCAACGACCGCAAAAATGCCGAAAATCATTAAATCCGAAGCCAACAAGCTTCAGGAACTCAAAAACCAAAACAGCAACCTTCTAAGCCAACTAGCAGCCGCAGAACGAAGATATGCTCTCCTGAAAGAAGCTTTTAAAAACATGCAAACCCAAAACTCGGATATGCAAAAACAAGTCCAAACCCAAGCCGAACAATTAAACCTGTTTGCCGCCCGAATCCAAGAACAAGAAAACCGTATGCAAGAACAAATAAACAATGATCGATTACTCCATGAAAAACTCATAGAAATGGACGAAGAGTTAGAAAACCAACCATTAGAGCCACTCCTTGCAGACGAGCCAAAAAACACAACCCGTCCGCAAAACCAGAGCCAAAAACTACGCAAAAACCCACAAACAGTTCCAATCGTCATACACACAACCAATCGATGGAAAGAGATAGCAGAAACACTGCGACAAATGAGCCTCGATTTCAGCGACGTAAAATCAGTT
Source organism: Polydrusus cervinus (assembly GCA_935413205.1). Lineage (NCBI taxonomy): Eukaryota > Metazoa > Arthropoda > Insecta > Coleoptera > Curculionidae > Polydrusus > Polydrusus cervinus. The sequence goes on from OW284511.1 coordinate 84,380,789, forward strand.
CAAGCCGGAATATCTATTACACCAAAAGACCCAGATACGCATAGAAACATCACCAAGCTCCTAACAGAGGGAAAAATCCACTACCATACATATCTACTACCAGACCAAAAACTCCTCAACGTAGTCATCAGAGGAATCGATATGAATATCCCGATGGAGGAAGTCAAAGATGAACTAATAGCACAAGGATTCCACCCGCAAGAAATCTATCGTATCAAAGTAGGAAAATACAGAAAACCATGCCCGCTGATCAAAGTCCTGCTGCCAAAACAGGACAAACATATCTTCAACATCACCGAACTACTATACCTGCAAATCCAAGTAGAGACGCAACACCAAAGAAGCCACTACATAAATCAATGCCATAAATGTCAGAAATATGGACATTCACAATCCTGTTGCCAGGGAGCCCTCAAATATCATTGATGTGCGGGGGACCACCACTACACCCAATGTACAAAAACAATGGACACCCCTCCAAAATATGCTAATTGTGGGGGACAACACCCAGCAAACTACTCAGGATGTGAGAAAAATCCAAATAAAAACATCAAACCAAGGGCCACACAAGAAAACCTATCATATGCCAGAGTAGCCTTCAACAATAATGAAAAGAAAAATCCAAATCAAAACAAAGAAAATCCAGAGCCACTACAAAACAACATCATCACCACTCTTCTATCAATGGACAACAATCCAATTGAAAAAAAGCTAAACTTTATAACCAATGCAATCCACAATAATCCAACCTTAAGAAAATTACTAAGCCTCAACCTATAGAAAAGCAGCCAACCAGCCTTTGAAGACAGCAACACTCCGTTCAACCCACAAACTCCAGGAAAAAAGCAACCTTCCTAGAGCCACCAGGCACACTATCCTGGAAGACAAAAGAAAACCGCGTAAGAGTGCAACCCAGCACTAGCGCAAATAGACTCACGAATACAGGAAGAATTGCATTTTCTAAACAAGAACAACGCCGACTTTATTTTAAAATGGTTAACGTAGGTAACATCATGTGAAGGAGAAAAATCATTGGTCATGTTATTTTCACAATATTGAGAAATTACAAAAAAATTTCCTCATTAGTTAGAACCCGAAGGGTCTTTACTGATTAAATCAAAAATCAAATTAAAAATCATTTATTTCATGTCCAAAACAAGAGGTCAATACAAATAATACCAACCTTCAATTTATCCCACTGGTCATTTTACATTAATAAAATTAAGAGGAAGATATAAATTACAATACAGTACAAATATAGTACATAGTATGTGAAATAGCAGTTAAAATTAGTAAAACCTATTTAAAAAAAAAACAATCAACGAATAATTAATAACAACGATGTACAGTAAGGTAAAAAGACAAAAGAAAAGAAAGACTCACCTCACAAAATTCAAAGATCTTGGCAAGCTTAATTCAGAGCATAACCTTCTTCTGAATTCGCGAAATGAGTTAGGTTGTAGTAGCATTTATGAATTCACCAACGGAGTAAAAACAATTCTCTATTAAATAGTTGTGGACCACCCTTCTAAATGGGCGGACTTCCTTATCTGCCGAGGTAACCTTTATTCTATTATAGAGCTTAATCCCCATATATATGGGCGAGTTCTGTCCAACCTGCAACCTTGAAAAAGGCTGATGCATATAGGAACTAGTCCGTGTGGAGTAAGAGTGTATATCTTTATTTTTCAAAAATTGGTGTTCATTTTCTTTTATCTACATTATAAGCAATAAATCACACAAAGCCATCAAATTTTTGAGACCGTGGCTTTGTGTGATTTATTGCTTATACTTAAATCAGGTCTCTTTGAGAAAATTGACAGCTTCTTCGAATTTTATGTACATTGTCAGATTAAAGATGTACACACTGGGCAGGGGCAGACCGCGGTTTTTTTGCAGATCCCGTGATAAGTGGCGATAATTTTGTAGTCGACATTCGATGTCTGTAAAGATATGTCATCCAGAATCAAAATTTGACACATTTTATTAAAGGTCAAATACAGCTTAACGGTTGACTAGAAAAGTCGAAATATGCGAACTTTGCAATAGTTTTCTATACACATAAAGCGATAAAGTTTTCCAATGTATATAATTAAATGACATAGAGAAAGACATTCGCCTTTATACAACCAAATTATTTAAAAACAATGTAACAGTCAATAACTATTAGAGTTGGAATGCAGCAGTTGCTACCTTCCTTTAAAGTTAGTATGGACACCTGTAAGATACAACTGTGTGGTCATTTTTATATTAAAATTCCGTTAACATATTACAAAACTTTTATTTTTTCTTCGACCATTTCTATGACTAGAACCAGTATTTAATACCAATATACCAAAATATTGACCAGCGAAAATATCACAGACCATAAAACAACACCTGAAACAAAAAAAAATCTGCCCGAATTTTATATTCATTATTTATATGTATCTTTCAACTGGCCTACTTATTAACAAAAAAGAAAAACAAAATAAATAAACCTGTTTATTAAAACCATCCAAAAGATTTTGTTGACGCTTCGTTAAAGTAGATAACAAGCAATTTTCACCCCAGGCCGAAAAAATATAACATCGCTAAAGCCTAATGTGGCAAAAACCACAAGAATTTACAAAAAAATATCAAGCCTTGTGGGAAACAGAAGCAGCTGATATAAGTTTTATGTTACGATAAAGAACATAGTGCCAAACCGTCGGCGTCGACTTAAAACGAACATAAGGGTTAATGAGCGGGAACTTTTGGGGGCAGTGCTGCTTCATTTTGGATTTTTATGGCACTTTTGTCTTGATGTGACATTTTTTGTGTGTTATCACGGATAGGAAAAATAAAGGGCCGAGACCATTTGGAGAGAATGATTTCATATTATGTTTCGTAGTTATGATGATATAATATTTTTAATTAAGTAAGGCAATCCTTTTTTTATGATAATGATTTATTTAACTGTATATAGTTTATCATAAGACTTTACCAAAAAAGAACCTTTTTCGAGTATAAAGTTGTAGATTGGAGTATTCTGTTAAGGATTGAAGAAAACCTTCAAGAGCTTTTACAGAAAAATTTTGCAAGATCAAGGTATGTCAACGAAGTGACCTACAACCCACAGTTTGTGATCATTTGTTTTATACTATCAGAGTTAGATGTAGGAGACTCCAACAAGTAAAACTATTTATAACCTACTACTAATACAAACAATCCGCATTAACTTCTATACTGAATACATTATTTATTAATAGATAATAAAATATGACTAAGCTAGGAATTTACTATTTTTTGTTAATTACGCATGAGAATTACGCTCCGTCGGGAGCCAAATGTCAATTTTGAGATGTCAACATCTCAAGGCTATCGAAACATACAGCTTCAATAAAAAACAAGTTAATAGCCGAAATTTTTTGGGTACTGCGAGAACAGAAACGAAGCGATTGTGTGACATTATTCTACAGCGGGATATGTATGCGAACCGCCGCATGGTTGCTCCATATCCAGCTGTAAAATAATGACCCCCAATCGTTTCGCTCCCGTTCCCACTTTCGCAGTCCGGCAATGATTTGAGTGGACCTTTATACTGCTTTATTTTAGACTTTTATAACACCTTTGTTTAAATATTTCTTGTTTTATCATGAATAGATTGTATATAACTGTATACAATTTTTATTATTTCGTTAGAAGCTGGTTTGGCTGTTCATGACACCTACACTGAGAAAAATGAATTATAACCATTATAAGAATTCTTATGGCCATTATAAGAATATTTAATACTATTTGTGACAGCAATATGAGCTAATACCAGTTATACACCAGGTATTGCTAGGACCAGTGCATAAGGATAACTAAAATATGTTATACTGTTTATATGACACGGATGGTAACCATGAAGATTTGTTACATAGCGACTATAAAACGTACTTTTATGGGTATACACATTAGTTAAGAGCGATTATACTGTTTATATAACACGAATTATAACCATGAAGGTTTGTTCTATAGCGACTATAAAACGCTTTATAACCAGTAAACACAGTTGAAAAAGAGTATAATTCAGTTTTATAACCGGTATAAAATTGTTTAGCTGCCAATATAAAACGTTTTTATACTGTTTGCCGATTCAAATTTTGCGCTTGAGCATTCCCAATATTAATTTTTTTATAAATTTATCGATCACTTATCTCTTTACGCAAACTCCAAGCAACAAGCGATATTTTGGATGATTGTATGTTTTAAGACCAAAAAATAATAAAGGAAATGATATTTTACTATATTTATATTGGTATTGACAAATTTTATTTTTTTATTTTACCATGCAACTACTGCTATTTTTCGCTTTAAAACATCTGCAATCGTATATCCAGAATTTAAAATAAACAGATAAATTGCCGATAATATAAAAAATAGTAAATAAAATAGGTTAACATTTTAAAGGTATTTATTTAACTAAAAAAAAACAAAGAAGGGTATTTACCCTCAACACTTTCTAATCAAGAAACATGTGGAGATTGCCCTAAAAACCTACATTGGCCAGTCAGGCAGAAGTTAGTTTAACTAACATGTGGAGATTGCCCTAAAACCTACATTGTCCAGTCAGGCAGAAGTTTTTATATAAGAATTAAGGAGCATTTTACTAGTTTCATATATCGAAAAAATGATTCTAATTATGCTAACCATCTTCTAGAGACGAATTATAATTTTAATAATAATTTTAAAATTTTGCATATAGATAATAAAGGTATTAAATTAAATCTGCTTGAATCTCTAGAAATTAACAAACTTAAAACCTCTGGTTGTTTACTAAATAATCAATTAGATTTAAATAGATCCCCATTGTTAAATCTTTTCTAGGAGGGATAATGTCGGTAAAAACCCATTTTTAGGTACATTGTTATTATAAGTTATAGATGGTATCTATAAATAGTAATCCTTGTTTATATTTTCACACCTGAAGAAGCTGCCGTGCAGCGAAACATGTCGTAAAAATTCATTACGGTGTTTTAAATATAGTGAAAATTTTAGTAAAACAATACGTTTTTTACTTCCATTTGCCTAAATTTCAATGGATTTCCACCAAGTATCGACCGATTCAATCAAAGAATTCTTATGCCCATTATAAGAATATTTAATACTATTTGGAACAGCAATACGAGCTAATACCAGTTATACACCAGATAGGATAGGACCAGTTCATAAGGATAACTAAAATATGTTATACTGTTTATATGACACGGATGGTAACCATGAAGGTTTGTTCCATAGCGACTATAAAACGTACTTCTATGGGTATAGACGTTAGTTAAAATCAATTATACTGTTTATATGACACGGATTATAACCATAAAGGTTTGTTCTATAGCGACTATAAAACGCTTTATAACCAGTAAACACACAGTTGAAAAAGAGTATAATACAGTTTTATAACCGGTATAAAATTGTTTAGCTGCCAATATAAAACGTTTTTATACTGTTTGCCGATTCAAATTTTGCGCTTGCACATTTCCAATATTAATTTTTGATAAATTTAGCGCGCACTTATCTCTTCACGCAAACTCCAAGCAACAAGCAATTTTGGATGATTCTATGTTTTAAGACCAAAAAATAATAAAGGTAAAGAAATTATATTTTACTATATTTATATTGGTATTGACAAATTTCATTTTTTGATTTTACCATGTAACTACTGCTATTTTTCGCTTTAATACATGTGCAATCGTATATCCAGAATTTAAAATAAACTGATAAATGGCCGATATAACTACCAAAAACTAATACAACAAAACAAGAGCTCAAATATATGTGATATTTGAAAGGATTACAAGAAAAAATAGGTTAACATTTTAAAGATATTTATTTAACTAAAAAAAAAATAAAGAAGGGTATTTACCCTCAACACTTTCTAATCAAGAAACAACGAATAATCTAACATCATAAACACAGCTCTTTCTGATAACTTTACACCACCACAAATAAAGCTTAATAATAAACCTCACAACACTGTTCACAAAAAACAACAAACATCTGAAACAACCCACACAGCCAAACAAATGCAAATGGCATCGTAAAACACGTCTTGATACGTCGAAGTCTCCTCCACTCTTGCAAATTAAAAGTATGTTGCATAAGGGAAATAAATGTTTAATATCAAATAATAATTTAATTAATACTCCCAAAAAAGCGTTGTATAGTTAGTATAATCTTTATGTTGTATAAAACTATTTTTATTTCCACAAAGAATGTTTTATTAAAATACATTCTTACAATTCTGGGCTTATATTCATAATTATTTCGTTTTATTGTCCGTATAAATAAAGAGGTAGTAATTCTGTATGCTGTTCGTTTTGCTATAGTAATAGATTGTTTAATAGTGATTATTAAAAATGTTGCTACTGGTATAAGATTATTCCTAACAATTCTGTTTAATTAGTAGATTTTGCTATGTGTAAAGGTAATAGTTATTCATGTAACAAGTGTGTGAAGTTCCTTGACGCAAGAATTTCATGCACAATTTAAATCAAAATATAAACACTTTACGCACTAGTGCATATAATATTTTTCTTTACTATCTAGTGCGTGGAATGAAATATCTGATAAAGTGGTAAAGTAAGTATTATAATGTTTTATATTGTACTGGTGTAGTTAACAAAATGTATTAGTTTTAATCACAAAAATGCGATTTTACAATACAATAACAATAAAGCCAAAATTAAATATTTAAACAACAGTCAGAACTACGGATTTATTTTAATTTTAATTGTGAACAAAATGAATATTAAATGCGCAACTGATACAAATATTAAAACTTGATCCTTGGGTCTTATTTAGATTTTGTTTAGCTGCATATCATATGACAGGCACCCTTCTTTGCTGTCTTAAACTTAATATTAAAAACAGAATATCTTAACTAATAGTTTAGAGTTTATCAAGAATACGAACCTAATGAATATTTATTTTGTTAATACATAACAAAGCATACGAATTTAGATTAGAATGTTATTCCATAGCTTAAAATATCAATATACCACAACAGAAATGATACCATAGCATAGCAACCGCCACAATTGAGAATGTGAAAAAACATATCAGAATTTTAAAAGATAAACACTTTAACAAAATAAGTTGATTTTTCTAATAACTTGCGTGTCTCTGCGGTATTTTTTGTAGCCAAGATAAAGCACATCTTGCTTTCTTTGGATCTGATATTTCTTGCGTAGCTTACGTGGATTTTTTGTAACTTTAGAAAGGACTAGAAATGTTGCAGTAACACTGTCTACATTAATACCGCTTAGCTAAATGGGATAAAAGTAGCAGGAACATTTTTTAGGTACGCATGTGAAAATTTGGAGAATAAGCAAAGCGAATTATACAAGTCATATAAGTGCCTTAAAAATATTTTTAACATAAAAATCAAACAATAATACAGTTAGAAATTAAATTTTTAGAATGTTTAATAGATTGGAAGTGGATAGTATATAAAATTATCAAAGTTGACATTCATTATCAATAAAATCTACTGTAGATTTTTTTGAGTAATCTTTCAAGACCGCGTCAAAGATGCTTAAATTTTAGTATGTTTACCTTTCATAACACAATTGACAAAATGACGTGTGAGCTAACTGCGGCTCACTAAAAATCTGGAAAAATTATTATTAATATAATATTGCTGTTGTCTGTCGGAAAACGGAGAGTTGGTTGCGCAGACTATAACAACCATTGCTGGCTTACTTGTTTATGTAAACTTTTAAATATCCTGTCAGTTTCTTAAAACACTGTTGTGGTTTTTGCTTGAAATGGAAGAAAATATAGAAGAAAATGATAGTTGCATCGATCAATTTAAGCATATTAATGAAGCAGCCAATCGAGCTATCTTTGATTTGTTGCCCAGAAAATCCCGAATGCAATATGAGATTGCTTAAAATAAGTTTGTGAAATGGTGTGAAGAGAATGGCATTTCTGAGAAACATACTGAAAATGTATATATTTTAAGGAGAACTTAAAGTAGTTGCGATTTTAAGAATAGTTAGTAAAAGGAGGTTTGTCATTTAACTCTTGACAATATATGGGCACCTTGTTTAATAATGATTAAAATATTCAATAGATGTAGCCGTTACTTGATGAAGATCCATTATAGAAACTAGGTTAAAAAGAATACAAAAATGTATAAATCTTCACTTATTTTTTTTTATTGTACTATGACAATTGTTTCGACACACAGTGTCTTCGTCAGATAGTAGAAATCTAATGCAAATAATATAATGGTAACCTACTCCAAAATAATGTACCTATTTTACAACTTAATAATAAAGACATTATAGTAATAAAGTACCGAACCCTAATTATGAAAACACACCTTTTCTTAACTATTCTGAAAAATATTTTTAAAAACTATTGTTATAATAATGTCAGGGAATACCGAATGGTTATAGATTTAATAATGGGGAATTATTCAAATCGAGCTGATCGTTTAATAAAATATTTAAATTTTTGTATTTGTTAATTTCCATACTTTCTAAAAAATTAAGTTTTATTGATTTGTTTTCTACATGTAGAATTTCAAATTTGTCATCAAAATTATGTTGTTCGTTATTAAGATGTAAGGAATAATGAGAATTGGTGAGTTTTTTATTATAGCTTGCTTTGTGTTCTTTAATTCTTGTTTCAAAACTTCTACCTGTTTGTCCGATGTAAACTTTTGGGCAACTACCACATTTTAGTTTATACACTCCACATTTTTGTTCTTTTTTGGTTCTGCTTTTGTTATTTTTAATTAGTTTGCCTAACTTATTATTGGTTTTATATGAGATTTTGATGATTAAAATATTAGAGATCAAATACAAGGTGCCACGAAACTTCAGTATGGTTGAAAAAATTTATTTGGATTTTTACCGATAATACAAGGCTCTTCGTTAAGAAAATGTTGAACGTCGGCGGCTTTTTCTAAAAGACGTGAAAGGCAAATATACCTGAAATTATTTTGTTTTAGAAAATTTCTGTTGCTGTAGTGAGATTTCTTAAACTTCAAAATTCTGTCATCTATACGAAATAATTTTATCGCCGTTCTTTAATGCGCTTACTGGCCGTTGCTTAAGTAGATTAAGCGAATTTGACAATAATTAAGCTGTATGGGGGTGGAAATTCTCGACTTTTGCTAAGGGGTACATCAAAGATTCCGGGAAAAATAAGAATTTTATTTCCTAAAACTACTTACAGTAAAATACACGTCAGCAGATGTTGTCTCAGCGTAAACTGGGAATGTGGTTATTTCTGTTCAATCCTTTTCCACCACAGAGAATGATAGAAATGGGGAGATAATTAATTTTCCCCACGACCATTACTGATTGCAATAATTCCAAAATCATTTTTGATAATAGAATGTAAAAATTCTCGCTCCTGAGTTGGAATATTTATTCGGAAACACTTGCTTCTTATGCGTTTTGCGTGTATTTTCATTCCATAACAAGATACGGAATGAATATTTTGTAATTGATCTAAACGACATAGGTTGCCATGAATTTCGAAACTGTCAATGTCAGCAGACAAATTTTAGTGCAAGTCAAAATATGAGTGAAAAATCGGATTAATCAGATATGGAATTGGATAATACTCCACCTGAAATTACAAATATTGCGAATAGTATTTTTGGTCGTGGAGAAAATATAGTCTGCCACTCGGTTAGAATGAAAATTCGACACTTGTGGTTCACTCGGATCAAATTTTCATTCCAACCTCGTTACAGAATCTACTATTCAAGTTATTTAATAATACCATTACCATTAATGTTAATAAATAGAATTAAAATGTATTTTTGACATTTGCTTTAAAAATATTGACGTTTTACTTTTAACACTAGGGCCTTAAAATACGTTAAAGCACTACTTTAAGGTACTAGTGTCTTATAGTAACATTTTTAAGGCTACCGGACGTATTTTAAATTGCATTTGTAACACATTATTTGTAGAAAAAAAAAGTAAATAGTAAAATCATGTATTATACTTTTAATAATGTTAGATTTTTACATCTATTTACCCTCTGATAAAACATACAACTTTTACGTTTATCTCTCAGCAGGGCCCGATATTTTCTGCGTGACTTAAGTGGATTTTTTGCCACTTTAACGATGCTATTTTTTTCTGCTAAGGGGTGAAAACTGCTTGTTTCATACAACTAAACTGCCCACTTTAAAGAAGCGACAAAGGAAAAACACGAATAAACACTTACAAGGGATTGCTTGAATGCATAACAACGAGAGTTTATGTTTTTCTTCCACTTTATACCAGGATTGTATAAACACTAAGTTTTTTAGTCAGTTACCAATTTATAAACTGAAATTATCGTCAAGCAGAATTTTTGTTTAAAAAAATATTTTTACTTTCATTATCCAGAGCCGTAACAAAGAAGGAATAAACAGTTAAATGAAAGAAAACTATATATAAAAATTAAAATTGTAGTTGTAGTAACAATATTCAGTATATTGTCGCGTCTTAAAATGACAGGCGACTGGGTTGTGTAGCTTAGATGGTTTTGATCTATGTTTTAATTATTTTAATAATAATTATTTATTATTTGTGCCCTTATGGTGCGCTATCAAATCACTGAAACACTAAGGATTTTTAAAGACATTTATTTAATGAATAGCAAAGCGATGACAGACAATAATCATAATGTGAATAAAATACAATGTTACGTTAAAGATTATAAAATGGTAAATATAGATAGTTCTCTAATAAGAAGAGAAACTGTTTTTTTTACTTACTTTAGAAAGGTGTTATTCTAGTAAGTTTAAAGAAACAATTTGTTCTTAATAGACAACTTTGACCAAAATAAGAAAAATACAATTTAATACAATTTAACAATTAAATGTAATGAACACTTACGCAATTGAAACAAAGTAAACTGGTTCTGGGGCAGTACTCTTCATGGCTTGAAAACTGTTTTAAACTTTAAGTAGTTATTTGGGCAGAGGTTACCCTTACACTTGAATACTTTTTACAACTCTCCGAGTAAGTGTTCCTCCGAGTTTTTTATAAGTTTTGCAACCCTTACCAGATGGAAGAAGGGGTTTCTTTTTGCTATGTCAGCAATTTATTAAAGAGGGGATTTTCCCCTGGATGGACTATTCAAAATGAAACCCTTTATCCCAATCAATACAAACAATTATGTTTATCAAATTTCCTCTACAAACTCCTCCTACCAAACTAGGAATGTCCTTGTCTTTGTTCTACACACTATTTTTCCACTACACCTATTCTTATCAGCAGACTCAACACCTATTAAGTGTCTTAGCACCACATCAAAGTATGAACTGATTTATTCATCCTTAAGGGTACCAATCCATATCCGACAATATTATTGCAGAAATACCTAATTAAAAAAATAAACCACACCAACATTTTGTGGCAGATTCCTCAAGTGATTTCTGCTTATTAGAACTACCAACAGGTTCGTTTAACATCGTTCATCATAGAAACATGGTCAGTTTCGGGTCTAGATCTGTATCTAGCGGATTTTGTGTTTATTTCTGATTTACTGGCATCTCGTACCGTGCACCTTGAAACTTCTAGTATGGGTTTTGTAACTGTATGTATTTTACGAGCCCTTTCTAGCAATTTCATCGTCTTTTGCATTTCGTCTAGTATCTTCGTCTCTTAGTGCGTACTGCATCTGTATTTTGCTATTTTTGACAAATGTCATTAATTTTCCTTATTATTCCCATATCAATTTTAACGTTACCTTAGTAGACGTGAGAGCTCTACGAGCTGCTTGACTGACTGATAATAATTGTAAAAATAAAGAATTTCTTACTAGTCAGGTGGTAGCAAACTTTTAAGCTTAAATAATAAATTTCAAACTATATGAATGTACCTTATACTATAAGGTTGTATTTTATCTAACGCTGTTAGATAATAAAATACAAATCAGAATGCACAGTACTACAAAAGTGAAAACTTTCCTATTGGTAGAATGTCACCACCTGCAGACCGGTTTCGAACTCTTTTGTTTTCGTAACTGTAACTGTATGAATTTTACGTGCCCTTTCTAGCAATTTCATCGTCTTTTGCATTTCATCTAGTATCTTCGTCTCTTAGTGCGTACTGCATCTGTATTTTGCTATTTTTGACAAATGTCATTAATTTTCCTTATTATTCCCATATCAATTTTAACGTTACCTTAGTAGACGTGAGAGCTCTACGAGCTGCTTGACTGACTGATAATAATTGTAAAAATAAAGAATTTCTTACTAGTCAGGTGGTAGCAAACTTTTAAGCTTAAATAATAAATTTCAAACTATATGAATGTACCTTATACTATAAGGTTGTATTTTATCTAACGCTGTTAGATAATAAAATACAAATCAGAATGCACAGTACTACAAAAGTGAAAACTTTCCTATTGGTAGAATGTCACCATCTGCAGACCGGTTTCGAACTCTTTTGTTTTCGTAACTGTAACTGTATGAATTTTACGTGCCCTTTCTAGCAATTTCATCGTCTTTTGCATTTCGTCTAGTATCTTCGTCTCTTAGTGCGTACTGCATCTGAATTTTGCTATTTTTGACAAAGGTAATTAATTTTCCTTATTATTCCCATATCAATTTTTACGTTACCTTAGTACACGTGAGAGCCCTATGAGCTGCTTGACTGACATAATAATTGTAAAAATAAAGAATTTCTTACTAGTCAGATGGTAGCAAACTTTTAAGCCTAAATAATAAATTTCAAACTATCTGAATGTACCTTATACTATAAGGTTGTATTTTATCTAACGCTGTTAGATAATAAAATACAAATCAGAATGCACAGTACTACAAAAGTGAAAACTTTCCTATTGGTAGAATGTCACCATCTGCAGACCGGTTTCGAACTCTTTTGTTTTCGTAACTGTAACTGTATGAATTTTACGTGCCCTTTCTAGCAATTTCATCGTCTTTTGCATTTCGTCTAGTATCTTCGTCTCTTAGTGCGTACTGCATCTGAATTTTGCTATTTTTGACAAAGGTAATTAATTTTCCTTATTATTCCCATATCAATTTTTACGTTACCTTAGTACACGTGAGAGCCCTATGAGCTGCTTGACTGACATAATAATTGTAAAAATAAAGAATTTCTTACTAGTCAGATGGTAGCAAACTTTTAAGCCTAAATAATAAATTTCAAACTATCTGAATGTACCTTATACTATAAGGTTGTATTTTATCTAACGCTGTTAGATAATAAAATACAAATCAGAATGCACAGTATTACCAATAAGTGAAAACTATCTTATTGGTAGAATGTTACCACCTGCAGACCAGTTTCGAACTCTTTTGTTTCTTGGTAGTACTATGCAATCTGATTAGATAATATTTTATTATCTAACAGTGTTATATGAAATACAAGCTTATAGTATAACTTAAAGAAATACCTAGTCTATACTTGAAGTGAAGTGGGAATTTAAAGGCGAGGAAAAAAAAATTTAAGTCTTCCTTCACTGATATATTCAAAAAATTGTTCAAAAGTTAGAGTCTGTACATATTTTGAATGCATAAGCATTTTTCTTTAGGAAAATTACTTTTAGAACTTTAAGAAAGTATAAAAGTGGACAATGTCCTAACTGAGCTTTAGGTTCATGGTGTAGTTAGAACGAGTTCAGAGATTTAACAGTGGAGGAACATACCACCACAGTTCAGGTCTAGTGAAGAAAACCCGAAAAGTACACACTGGTACAAGGTTGAGAGTTGGGAAATAAAGAAATTGGATGTATAAAAGCAATTAGAAGAAGCATTTGAACAGTAATGGAGTGGGCATATTAACTGAAAGATCCACAAGAGAAAGCAAGAAAGAGATTTTTTATTTATTTTAATTGAGAACTAAATAGGTAAATAAATGTTTGATAACTGACTTAGTTGGGAAAAGTAAAATTTTGTCTTCATATTTAGGGTAAAGGGACAAACCCTTTGTTTGTTGTTGTACCAATGTGTACTTTCCAGGTTTTCTTCACTAGACCTTAACTATTGTGGTATGTTTCTCCACTGTTAAATCTATGAACGCGTTTCAACTTCACCATGAATCTAAATCTCAGTTAGGATATTGTCCACCTTTTTTCCTTTCTTAAAGCTCCTAAAGTAACTCTCCTGAAGATGAATGCTTATGCATTCGAAACATGTAGAGGAACTTTTAAACAATTTTCTGAATATATCAGTGGAGGAAGACTTAAAGTTTCTTTTTTTTCTCCCCTTATAGTGTAAGGTACTTTAAGGTGGTTTGAAATTTATTTTCCATCCAGAAATTTTCGGACGAAAGTGTGTCCCGATTTGCCGTTGTGAACCTACTTCCTTGATGGCGCAATTGGTTAGCGCTCTGTACTGGATATATGGAGGTTGTCGGTTCGAATCCGGCTCGAGAAAATACTTTTTTCTGAATTTCAAATTAGGTGTTTATACACAAGAACTTTCCATCTTAAGATACATATTTTTAAATTTAGCATTGTACATTAAATATTACACTTTGTTCTGATTACCTAATAATCAAAATTCTCAGGAAATATTGCTTTATCAGAAAGCTACTAGTGATAATAAAATACTATATTTATAACTATACAGTTGTGTTTATCATAAATATACGTAATTAATGTAAGGTAGAGTAATAATAAACTTGGTATTTCTCTCGGAGTACGTAAAAAAAAATCTTACAGCAAAAAGTCCCTAATACTTATAAACTTCTGCCAAAAAAAAAATTGAAAAATAATTCATGGGTGTAATTACTTTTAGCATTAAATTAATGGTCTGGTTTGGGTTCTGTTTACCAAAAAAAAAATTATAAAAGGGTTTAAAAATTTAATTTCCTGGGAAAAACATTGGGGGAACGTTTTGTGTTAATTAATTCTTTTTAACCTAAAAGGTTTAAGTAAAAATTTTCAAATAAATTCAATTAAAGCAATAAACGATTTAAAAATCAAATTATTTAAAAATGGCGTGGTTGATATCTACTATGATAAAAGAAATCATAAAATTCTGATATCAATGGCAATGAATAACCACTTAGACTAAACAATACTATAGAGGGTGATGCCTAAGTTTATATTTCTGTTTTAGCTGTGTATAGAAGGCATTAAAATAAACAACATTTTGAAATACCTTTTCTAAAAAAAGGCAAAAATAAGGTACTTACATTTATTTATTACACTACGAATCAAATACGGTCCTGCCTAACTTGCCCGTTGAATAACATTATGAAAACTTCTGGGTGTAGGATGAGCCCGCAAGGAAAAGCGGTCTGCTTATAATCTCGAGACACTTTGCCACACTTACAGTAAATTAGCACCTCATATCTACTAGTTCATTGTTTTCTAATTTTACCATTTTCACGTGTCACCAATTTAAAATTAACTTGCTTCAGAAAAACACACCGCAGAAGATCTCCAAGTAAATAACTGACCACCGACCCGTAAATTGAATGACTAATAAAAGAGACAAACAACATAAAGTATAGTAGGCTACGTTTTGATGACCAGGCCCGGACTTAGATTTTTTACTTCTGTATCCACCTACTTTTAAGTTTAAAAAAAAAGGTATTTGAAAATGTTGTTTATTTTAATGCCTTCTATACACAGCTAAAAAAGAAGTATCAACTTAGGAATCACCCTGTATAAAGACATTTTTAAATACTAACTATAATATAATTATTACTATACAGAGTTATGCTACGTACAACCCCGACTGATAATTCAGAAAATTTAGTAGAAATACTGGAAAATAACAAGAAAGTTTTTTTTTTATATTTAGAAAAAACTTCATTACTTTTATAAAACTTTTCTCTTTCGACAGGATAGATTAGAGTTTCTGAATAATATATTACTATTGCAGGAACTCTTCAGCTTTTGGTATCAATCAATTTGATAACGACTATTAATTTTTTCGACTTTCTTACATAAAGAATACAAATTAAATTCGTCAACTTAGTTTCAAAAATTCATCTTGGCAAAATTAAAAAGTTAGTCTAACTAGCTACAATCGGGTTAACGGGGTCATAAAATGCCAATTTTCTGAAAACTACGTTTTATATTCCAATTTAATTATGCTATAAAATATGCCTTGTTTTCCTACTATTTTAAAGGCAACAAGGGAATAGAATAAAACAGGCCAACAGCAAATCTAGTTCGGGATATATTTAGGACAACAACATGCACTATTGGTACCCTGTTTATGATCACATAGTAAAATTACTGCGTAAGAGTTACAAAAAAGTTTATTATAAAATAATAATTTACAGGTTTCCCATATTATACAGGGTGGAATTAATTCAATATTAGAAAGCCTCTTTATTTACGAAGAAAATACGGAAATACGGATGCCTTTATTTTTAGTTTGGTACACTTTTTTTGAAACGCCATGAAATTTACCCCTCTTTTGGTGGTAGAAACCGCCCCAACTTTTTTTCTCAAATGTAAAGGTACGTATTGCGATAGCTCGTTGGAAAGGGCATAAAAAAAGGAATACGACATACTATTTACTTTTGCATTTTGGTAATGTAGAAAGCCAAAAAAAAATAAGAACTGGCCATTTTAGCAAAAATTCTACTACAATTTTAGTAGCGCAGGCTGGCTAAAAAAAGGGAACATGTTATTAATGAGGTTGTTTGTTTAGTTAATGCCGCATTCCAGTGGTCAATCCGGTAAGCCAAAAATGAGCCTCATGGCTAAACACAATTTTGCAGTAAAAAAACGGGTCAACTTCCAACTATGCTAAAGCCCAATAAGCGAAACAGTCTGTGTCTAAGTCTGTGCATGATGATTTGCCAAACTGTACTAAATATAAATTTTATAAACAGCGGCAGATTGACAGTTCGGGCTGACAATGATTCCTAACCAGTTCTATTTAACCTAAAAAACAATCCAAACCACGTGATTCAATATGGCGGTTGGCTGGTAAAAAGCATTGAGCCACCCGTTAAATGTCACCAGCAATATTATTTATATAGTCACGTGCACCAATTACAAGGCAGTTTTTGCCAGCCAGCCGCCTTTTGGACACATCGTTGGATTGCCTAATTATATGAAAATTATTATAAAAGAATTTAAAACTTGCTATAAATTTATTCATAATAAAAACACGTAGCAAAGAAACCAAACAAATCAAATTTGAGGTTAGAAAATTTTGTTTTGCTGGCAAACAGCTGTGTGCTGTCCACAATTAGATTTGGCGTCAGTATGCTCAGTTTGATTATACATTGAAACTACGGACAGACTCGGAACAAATCCAAATGGGGATAAAAGCTTTGCATGTATTTTTATGTTTTAAAATTAATTTGTTTACCCTGTTATGTACTTCACGCCCCATTTATTTTATAAAACTTAAAATTAAGAAATTGGACCAGATGATACCCGAGGAACAGTTCGGCTTCAGGGAGAGCAGAGGCGCAGTACTGCTAGTAGCGCATGTCGCGCAAAAAGCAATAGAAAAAATCGACAAAGAGCAAACTACTGTGCTTCTGGCCCTGGACATCCGACGAGCCCTTGATAGCGTCTGGTTCAATGGACTGATATACAAACTACTCACTATACACAACTTTCCACTGTACATCGCCACACTAATACATTCTTACATTAATGGCAGATCTCTAAAGGTAAGAGTAAGTAATGATTTTTCCGCCCCTGTGAGGCTACATGCGGGTCTGCAGCAAGGAACAACGTTGGCTGCACCCCTTTTTAATCTCTATACAGCTGACATCCCGTCATTCCCAAATTCTAACCTGGCCATATTTGTGGATGACGTTCTACTATATGCCAGCTCATATTATGCAAATGTGGCCAGGCAGCATTTGTCCAACCACCTAAATACCCTACTTCCGTGGTATAGAAAATGGAAGTTAGAAATAAATGAGGATAAATGTGAGTGTTTGGTTTTAACAAGAAAACACAATAACACTCACATTAATCAACATATACAAATAAATAACAAAGAAATTATACCGACAAACACACTAAAATACTTAGGGGTGACACTAGACAGAATACTACTATTTATAGAACAACTAACAAACATAACACGGAAATACTATGCAGCCGCAAAAACTTTACACAGACTAATGATACATGGATCCTTCTTATTACCAACAAATAAACTTACAATATATACAACAATAATAAGACCAGCCCTGACGTACGCCGCCCCAATTTGGTGCAGTATATCAGACTGGCAATACAGAAGACTACAAAAATTACAAAACATAGTACTTAGACAAATATTATTAGAAAGAAGACTAACGCCACTGCGACACTTACATCAATCGACAAACATACAATACATAAAAGACAACGTATTCGACATATCGCAACAATTTTACGAGACACAACCATAGAACGCACTACTAACAAGAGACTTAACAAGAATAAGACACTAGGACGGCCCATTACACAGACCTATTTACCATCGACTTCTAATTTATTTGCAAAACAGGCCAAATTAATTTTATTAAAGTTTAAAAATAAGTTATATAACAAAACCGAACAAAATAAAATAAACATTATAAACTTCCATATAAGGTAATAATGATACCAAAGTCATAGATATAAAATGCAAAATCCACGACATAGATAACGAACAGGGCAACGCCCACCTTTAAAATGAAAAGCAAATAAATTTTAAAGAACACAAACAGACGGACAAGACAGTAATCCCATTTTTCCATACCACGGGAGTAAGCCCCGCCCACTCCCAAATCCCGATAATTTCTAACTTTTAGTCAAGTCTTAAGACAAAAACCTTTTGCTACACATGTGCCTGAGTAATTAAAGCTGGTTTTTTCGTACCGTTTTTCCAGTGAAACAAGCGCAAATTTACGATAATAGCAACAATTTAATACCAAATTCTCGTAAAGTAAAAACAAGACAAAACTCTTTCATGGCAGTAAAAGATTACTAGAACTGGCCGAACAAAAACAAAAGTAAAAACAGGATCCCTTTTACCAGGGTCAAGATCAGCCCCAACGGGGCGTTGCCTCGTAGTAGTGTCCTGGTTAGCACGACTAACCAGTCGAACTTAGTTTTAAGGCATATTATGTAATAATAATATAGTTTGGTAAAAGAACCTGATATGTATAATATTATTAAGAAATAAAGAATATTTCAAAAGTAAGTACCATCTACGGTAAATGTATTGGGACCTAAAATAATGTGACTCGACGAACATTTTTTCAAAATATTAGAAATACATTAATTATTTTCCAAAATTTATATTGTCTTCGCCTATAAATATTTAAAGGAAATTAAATGACATTAGAGGACACCCTTAAGTAACATAAACTTTCCAAAAAACCGGTCTACCCTGGTTCGTTTTAATTAAGCAGTAAAACATTCCTTAACGTTTTACGTAATATTTTTAGCCGTGTTTATTTTAGCTGTGCCATCATTAAGCTTTCTCGTTTACGTGATGTCCATTCCAAATACGACTTACCCGGCTAAGAGATTTTTTATTAAAGTTACTTAGCAAAACTTTATCTCTTGGTCTGACAGTTTTACGTTATTTATATATCCAGAGCTAGCACAAGATTTTTTTACGTCTCTTTCACTCGATTGATAATGCTCTGTAATAAAGTAGACCAATAGAATGGTAAATCTCTGGAACTAAGCTAATAAATCGGATAATTATGTACTTTTAGAAAAAATACAATCGTATATTTAATTAGTATTTTATGTAGATTTATTTAATGTGCTATAATTGCAATTAGTAATATAACCTTAATAAAAAAAAGTTAATATTCAATAGATGTAGCCGTTACTTGATGAAGATCCATTATAGAAACTAGGTTAAAAAGAATACAAAAATGTATAAATCTTCACTTATTTTTCTATATTCTATATAGTTTCTATAATGGATCTTCATCAAGTAACGGCTACATCTATTGAATATTTATTACAAGCTCCAACGAGCTTTTTAGCCCTTTGGTACTTCAAATTTCTACTAAAGTGTAGAACATGCTCTCAGAATATATGGTACTACAACAAGTGCATTCAGTTTAGTGTTTATCCGAGATATATGAACTTTAGAACCAGTAACACAACCAACTCAGCTAAGAAAGCAAGACAATATGGACTAAGAAGGTGGTGTATTTTGGACCGTGGAATACAGTATAAAAAGAGGGACATTTATAATGTATATCTTAAGGTAACTCATAGTGAATTAATTAATAGATTACATAATATAGAATTTGATATGTTTGACCAAAAGATTAGAACACAGGTAAATCAAATTATTCATAAAAAATTTATCAATCAGAAACAAAAACTCGATAAATTACTTGTTAATACCAAAAGTAATAAAAAACAATCTGTTCCCAAAAATTTTACAAATCATGTTTTTTATGATAGATTTATCAACCTCACAAATGTAAATTTTACTAGTGAAGAAACTTCTCTGTTGAGAAAAGGCTTCAATTATAACTTAAAACCACAGGATAATTCAAAAAGTAGGGAATATCTAGGAATCGAATGTGAACTAGCGTTACACAAAGTACCAAATTCTAATTTTGATAAACATATTCTTGCAAGAACCATCACATCATATAAAACACAAACGTTAAAAGGTCAATTTTCGAGAGAATATAAAGTAGTGAAATCAATAAAAAATAAAACTATTGAAAATAACATAATTTTTACGCGAGCAGACAAAGGTAATACAATTGTAGCTTTAGATGAAGATGATTACGTATCCAAAACACTTACATTCTTAGATCCAGCTAAATTTCAAGTAATGAACTCTGACCCAACACCAATGTTTCAAAAATTAGTCAAAGAATTTATAAAAGACTCCAGCCTATTTAACGGCTCTGAAAAGTATAAACTTACTGTAATGAATCCACAAACTCCTAAATTATATTCGTTAATTAAACTACATAAAAATAATATGCCCATCAGATCAGTTGTTTCTTACGTAACCGCACCTTCAGTAAAATTATCCACCAAACTTATTGACATTACTATTAAACATTGTAACTTTACGTCAAAATTCAGTATTAAAAATTCTTATGAACTGGTCGATAAGATTAAAAATATAGACATTCCTAACAACGCTAAAATTATTTCTTTTGATGTACAAAACCTTTTTCCTAGTATACCACCGAATGATGTAATTAACTTAATAGAAGATTTACTTATGAAAAATAAAACTAATCCAATTATAACACAAGATATCCTAGAAACACTTTCAGTTTGTTTAGATCAAAATTATTTTGAATTTAATAATAAAATTTATTTATCAACAGAAGGATTAATTATGGGAAACCCTCTTAGTCCGCTGTTAGCTGAAATATTTATGGACAACCTCGAAAATAGAATATTTAAAAATACTTTGAGTAGTAAATTTCTTTATTGGTATAGGTATGTCGATGACATTCTAGCTTGTTTTGTAGGGACGGAACGCCAACTTCAAAGTTTTTTTAATTTTATCAATACTTTACATCCTAACATAAATTTTACTCTAGAAGTAGAACAAAACAATTCGATACATTTCTTAGATCTTACAATAACCAAAGTAAACAATAAACACAGTTTCTCGATATATCACAAACCTTCACATACAGACATTCTAATACATAACAGTTCGAATCATCCATATTCCCATAAAATGGCAGCTTTTAACTCATTTGTCCATAGATTGTTAAGTGTTCCGTTATCAGAACAAAACTATATTCAAGAGTTAAATATAATAAAGCAACTAGCAGTAAATATTGGCTATCAACCTAATGTAATAGATCAAATTATAAACAAAAAACAACTAAATAAAGCAATTAGTTTAGCACATCCAACTTTTAAACACAATGAAAACTTAATTTACAAAACACTCACATATACTGGAAAACTTTCACAATTAGCTAAAAACTACTTAACGAAAAGAAATTTTAAAATCTCATATAAAACCAATAATAAGTTAGGCAAACTAATTAAAAATAACAAAAGCAGAACCAAAAAAGAACAAAAATGTGGAGTGTATAAACTAAAATGTGGTAGTTGCCCAAAAGTTTACATCGGACAAACAGGTAGAAGTTTTGAAACAAGAATTAAAGAACACAAAGCAAGCTATAATAAAAAACTCACCAATTCTCATTATTCCTTACATCTTAATAACGAACAACATAATTTTGATGACAAATTTGAAATTCTACATGTAGAAAACAAATCAATAAAACTTAATTTTTTAGAAAGTATGGAAATTAACAAATACAAAAATTTAAATATTTTATTAAACGATCAGCTCGATTTGAATAATTCCCCATTATTAAATCTATAACCATTCGGTATTCCCTGACATTATTATAACAATAGTTTTTAAAAATATTTTTCAGAATAGTTAAGAAAAGGTGTGTTTTCATAATTAGGGTTCGGTACTTTATTACTATAATGTCTTTATTATTAAGTTGTAAAATAGGTACATTATTTTGGAGTAGGTTACCATTATATTTTAAGAGAATATTATTTGCATTAGATTTCTACTATCTGACGAAGACACTGTGTGTCGAAACAATTGTCATAGTACAATAAAAAATAAGTGAAGATTTATACATTTTTCTTTTTAACCTAGTTTCTAAAAAAAGTTAAGCAATAAACTCAAAATTAAAAGGATTTTCATGAGAATCATAATGCATTCTTTATGAGAAATTATTTTAGTCGAAATTCTAGTACTTTAGCCAACCTTGTTATGCTATGTTACCTCTTAGCAAACAACGAGGTGTTATTTCAAGACAATTATATGCATTCCTCGACAATCATCCATTTGACATGTTCTAAAAAAACAACGAAGGTATTTTCTATTGTCTGTTTGAGGTCGGAGACAATAATGTTTCTTGAATGATATAATAGAGTTTTGGACTTACATTGTCTTTATTTATTTTAAATGACAACATTTCCACTGTTGAAGTAAGTGCGCCATATACACTATTGGCACTAATGCAATCAAAAGAGAAGGCACATATGGGCAAGTCGACGTATCGATCGCTCCCGTGGCTGCTTCAACCGCGTGTTCTAAAGAGTGGAAGGTGGGAGGTAGGGGATAGCATGTTCTCTCTTTAACGTGTTTAACGCTACTATTAATCTCCGTCTGATGCGTTTATATCGGCACCCTAAATTCGAGTTTGCCAATAGTATATCGACCGTTTCTATATTATGGACCACTGTCATTTCTCTTAGTTGCATCGAGTCGACGGGCAGCCCACCCTAAGCCCCTGCTGCGGCTCCTCAGTCGCTTGCAGTAAGGCAGTGCGCGCATACGTATTCACGACAGAAAACATATAGGATGTTCCATTTAAAAAATATATATTTTTATTGTCCTACTTTTCTATAGCATCCTGTATATTTAAAAATAATTTTAGAACATATATTTTTTATATCTCACAACTTTTTTTATTATCTGATATCGTCTGTGTTTGACTTGTGTAAAGTTATTAAATTTTTGTAAATTTGTATCCAGAAGTTTTTTGTTAATATTTGTGCTTAAAATATAGTCTGGTAATATTGGTACACTTTTTGTTTTAAGGGTACCTCACGAACTGGTAGGGGGTTTAGATTACAAAGTTCCGAGTTATGTCCCCTATAAGCTATACAGATAGGAGGGTGAATTTTTATGAATACAGTATTACTGGTTAGGTTCCTGTGGTTAGATTAAACGCATTTAAACATTGAATATTTTGCAGAAGATCGGAATTATCTAAATGTTGGGGGACTTCATACCTGAGATTATTACTATTGAAAACGTTATTTACAGGACAAAAATAAAGACAGTGGCTGTGACAAATTTAAACTTGGAGCCCCTTACTTACTGATCAATTACTAGAACTTCCATAGGTCAAACACTGCATTGTTATTCGCAACGGTAAATTACCAGGATCTGTGGTAATTTTATTTAATATTTAATTTGTAACACATTTACAAATAATAATTTTACGAAACCAATATTATTTCTAAAAATATGAAAGTAACTAGGTATATAGCTACAATTTTATTCATTTTATTAGTCATTTTATAAGATGTTACATTTTAAACCATGCCTTAACAGCTCAATCACTGTGGCCTTAACTTTACGTGAGATTTTTTTGCAGGAACCGAAAGTATAAGTTTTTTTTGACGACATTTCTTTTTACTTTGTTTATTACTTATTTGTATATTACAATGTAATTTTGAAATAAAGATTAAATAAATAAATAAATAAAAAACTTCTGCAGAAGTCGTTAGTGGGTATTTGCATACGTTCGGCATGTCGCAGTAATATTTCTCACGTCTTTTCGACTGTGTCTCAATAGCTCTGCGGTTCTCTTTTTATCGAATGTGGGCCACAGTTGCCTGGATGTACTACAGGTTGTCAACCCTGTCCATCTGTTCTGTGCAAGCTGCTTGGCCGTGTAGTCAATGTCCTCTTTGACCAATCCCAGTGGTTTGTTCACTGTATTGTCTGCTAGATCAGCTGGCATGCCTGCGCCCTCTCTTGCGAGCGCATCGGCAACCTCGTTGCCATTTATTTTGGAGTGTCCAGGAACCCAGCACAGAATAACCCGATGTTGGTTGCCAAGTGTGCATAGATTGTTGCGGCATCGCTTTACGAGCTTTGATTTAACGCTGCTGGAACAGATTGCTTTAATCGCCGCCTGACTATCGCTGAAGATGGTGATTGACGAGGCTACTCCCAGGCCAAGGTGTTCCTGCAGGATATTGACCGCCTTCTCTACTGCTAGTACTTCTGCTTGAAAAATACTACAATAGTTAGGGAGTCTATACGATTTCTGTATTTGTAAACTTTCGGAAAAGACCCCGGCTTCCACACCAACGTCCATTTTTGAACCGTCTGTGAAGATTGCGTGATCTGTTTTCGTTATATTCTGATTGCCAACCACTCTTCCCTACTCGGAATGAGTATAGAATACCTAGCTTGAATAATAAATACAAGTTTGTAGGAACCTTGATGTAATATTTAAATGGGATATATACAGAGCCTAACTATAAACCTCCTAAGCTAAACAGAATATTTTATTTCTGCCAATTAATATAAAAACAAGATAATTTCTTTGTTCTAATGGCATTATTTTTTGGTAAATATAACCAAAAAAAAAATCTTTTTAGTTTTCCTAACCAGAAATAGTTATTTTTGATAACGTAATCACAACAACAATAAAAATTAGTACAAAATACCAAGTCATTTTTAAGAGTGTAACGTATTTTAGCTTAAGCACATTGTAGGTCTATTATTTTAGTGTTAAGCATGATGCATGTTACGAAAGGCTAAATCTATGTTTTGTTTATTTACTCGTTTGTGTCGTTAGTATTTTATTATTTCGTTATCGTTACAAATTTTTATGGGTTGCAAGAACAAAAAATGTGATCTGCACTTGACTATTATATAAACGGAAGAACTACAATGAATTTAATATTTACTTTTTAATGAACCTTATTAAAACGTGTTTCTATTTAACAACGTTTAACAAATAAACTCCTTCTATATTTGTTTCTATACGGAAGGTCTTTACAAATTTAATAAAACAATGAAGTGACTATGTAACCCTTTTTCTTAAGATCTTATTTTCTCTGAAAATGCTCGTATTATGCAAACAAAACTCGCCTTCTGTAAATAGTAAACACTTTTAGGGGAATCTTCAAAGAAAATTGCTAGGAGTCGCGTTTACCGATGTAACTTTACGCTTAAGTTAGCAGTTCTAACGTTTGTTGTTCAACAATTTTACCGAGCAAAATAAACTGCTTACTTTGGCAAAGTTAAGGTGCCTAAATGTGCCTAGGTAAGCACTTCCAAGTAAACCACAGTTTTATTTCATGTGTTTTTGTTTTTAACCCGGTTAGACTAAACTTAAAGTTACTAAATTTGTTTTAAGAATTTACGTTTCAATAGTAGACTGGGTTACCAATGTTCATTCGTTTCGTATACAATGGCGGTTTTGAACCTATCGCGCTTGTTTTAGCTATTGACTTTAAATAATAAGAAGTATAGCTTGTAATAACAACGGTTTCATGACTTTTGCAACAAGGAACATTACTACAGAAAATGTATACCCTGACTGTAAGTCATTTACTTACATAAACGGATAGTTTTGTGTTATGTGTCAAAAATCAAAGCGTTATATTATGTTTTATATGTCGTATAGATTAGATTTTACATCAAGAGTCATATATTTATTTAAGGTTTTGTATTCCCTGTTCGATTGTTGTGCTGACTTCAACTGTTGTTCTAACATATTTTTGCAGGTTATATTACCAGAACAGTAGAAATCGTACCGCGCCGATATGAATGGTAAAAAAGAAGGAACTCTGTGTTACCGCTTAGTAAGTATCCACTGGCAACGTCACCGCTACTAACGCACCGCGATGTTCTGAGGAATTTTTTACCTTTACACAACCAAGGGTTGTACTAGTCATTTCACGCTATGCGGCTGTGTTTATAAATTAAGCAGGTACGCGCTGGCCATAAATATCAAAACAGAAATTAGATTTATTTTATTTATTTATATGGTGCCTCGGCTGCTGTGGCCATTGGCACGTTTCCAAAAATATAAATACTATAATTTGTAGAATATGGTGGCTAGCGGAAATATGGTGTGTTAAACAAAAATATAAGAAGACTTATATCAAGTTGTACATATTAATGTCTTTTAGAAATTGTATCACATGTTGACTGGGTGAACCTAGGGTGTCCTTGACCTCTGCTCGTATGTGGTTGGTTTACCTGCTTTCCGTATATTTGGGGCACACCGTAAGGATATGACGAACTGTTAGGGTTATGTTGCAGTAGTCACATAAAGGTGGGTCCCCAGAGTCCATTAAGTACCCATGGGTGGCGCGGGTGTATCCGATGCTTAGTCTATGGATTATGACTGCATCTCTCCTGCTCATGGGGGCCAGGTTAAATGCAGTATTAGGTTGTATCTCTGAGAGCTTCGTATTTGCCTGGTTCCAGTAGTTTTTCCATTTGTTTAAAATATTTTGTTTGAAGCGGTTCTTCAGATCTTTTGGAAGCTGGATTTCTTGAATTGGCAGGTTCAAACTCAGAGCTTCCTTGGCAGCTTGGTCTGCTTTTTCGTTGTCCCTGATACCGACGTGGGATGGTGTCCAAACGATTCCTATCTGGATGTTTTGGTCCGAAAGTTGTTGGCAAATATTATGTATATTTTTTATGAGTATACATATTTTCTATGGAGTGGATCGAGGCTAATAAGTCTGTTAGTTTTATCGCTTATCATAGCATAGATATAAATATTTAAAAATCCTTTTTTTCTACTCCCGCATGAATATCTGTTGTTTCCTTAATACTAAAGTGATTAGCTAAGTGGACTATTCCAAATAACTGAATTAATATAATTTCATATCCATCCTTGTTAGGATATGAGACTTGCCAATCACAGTGGTCAGATTGAAAGACTACAAAGGAACCAAATTAAAATATGCAACCCCAGCATCCCAGTAAACACTCATAAACCACACAATTTTGACAACCACCCATTCACTTAGAAAGTTTCCTTTAAATAATAAAGTTTGTTATAAAATACTAAAATCTGCACTTTATTGGATATCTTGTCGAATTTTCTGATATCATAAAACGGCAATTTTCTTGAGCCCTTATTTATTCGTTTTTTGTTGTTTTACATCCAGGTAGAATAGGATTTTCTTTATTTAAATATTTATCTGAACTATATAGGGAATCGATGCTTGTGGGTTTCTTATTTAAATTATGTTTTATATTGTTACCAGGAAAATGGTTTAGTTATTTTAAAGTTTTCTGTTTATATTTTAAAAATATATTTATAGCAAAATATGGATTATTTTTTACAAGGAGATTATGTCTTTCGCCTCAAAAAGAGCAGTACTGGTGGTAAAGGAGATCTTTCTGGACCAATTATCCTTGGTCCTATTGGTAATGTAAAGCGTAATGACATTTAAGCTAGGAAAAAATTGATTCAAAAAGATACGCTATATTTGAGGATTTAACTCGTCCTCGCTTTAAACTTCTGGTCATCGGCTGGAAAAATTTATTTTTGGGATGCAGTAAAAAACAAGAATTTCGAAATCAAATCCGCAATGGATTTGTAAATATAGTACGGATTTTTATGATGTACCAACAGGAACTCTCTAATAAACATACATGTGCAGCAGTGATAAATTACCTTTTTCTAACCTTATAATAAATTGGACTTATCTTGTGTTTTATTACAGTTTAAGTTATGAGATTTAACCGAGAGTTAAGTTAAACTGATTTAATTTATGTAAACCTGATTTACTTTTAAAATAGTGGATTATTATTTTTTTATATAATTATTTTATACTTGATACATCAGAAAATTTTGGCCGACCACGTGCGTATTCTATTTCACCCCTTAAAAAATTTGACCTACTATGAGAAATGGCAGGGTAATACTTTATCTGCCGCATATGCGCATATTTTACAATAAAATAAAGTGTTCGTTTACTGCTGGAAATCACTCTGATAATGTACGGCTTTACTGTCGGCTGGCGATAAATTTTTTTATAGAATATAAAGAAGTTTTTCCTTGCAGGGCGTTCTTGAAAAATCGACGATATGAGCGTTGTAGTTTCACTATGAACACCTGCAACTACGAAACACAAGCGACATAGAATTAGCAAAACAGAAGATGTAAATTTATGTTAAAGTAAATAATATGGCAGGAACCACCCAAAGTGAGTGATGTAAATTTCGCTAATTTATATGCGATGTGTGACAACCAAGAGGCGTCGAGAATTAACTTTATGAGGAATTTCGATTATAGCATGACACCTAATTAGTTATGCAAACAAACCCAAACACCCTTATGCATATGCGTATAAACTTTGAAAAGGTATATTTTTTAGAATTGGTAATAAGTTTGTATTGACAGTGTAGACTGGAAGAGTAACGAAGTTTTTTAGTAAAGATCAATTTTATTGTTTGCTATTTGTGCCAATTCGGAACAACTGTAACACAATGTAAGAAGTAGTTTGTACAATAAGAGTGGATATAAAGTCCATATCGCACGAGGAAATAATTTGAGTACGCCGCCGTAGGGGAAGTGTTAAAACTTCTGAGTGCGTTGTTGTCAATCCATTTGAGTTGTATAATTTTTTCCAGAACCCAACTTACTAGCCTTATACTATTTTTTAAAGTTATTTAAATTCGGTATTATAATGTCTGAAGGTAAGTTGGAGACAATGATGTTTCTTGAACGGTAGAAAAGTATTTATTTTGAATCACAACGTTTCAACTGGTAAGTATCTCCAATAGTCTTAAGGTGTTTATTTTTCTCCCATGATTGTTGAGTCGACGACGCTAATTATATCCAATATTGGTATCTCTTTTGGAGCGATAGTAAAGTTAAAACCTTTAAAAAGGCTTGGTTTTTATTTATTATTTTAATTTACAAATTGTTAGGTTTTCTCGTCTGTATGAAGATTGCAAAACCGCATGCCATACCTACTAACATAAAAATTGAATAAGTTATAACATGGCCGAAGTTGATTGAAAAAGATTCAGAAACTCCATGGCACAATTGCGAGGTTATATGGCTTCGATTCCCAATGAAGGCATTAACCTTTTTTTAATTTAAAAATCTCAGTATGCATGCCTAAGAATATTTTTAGTATTATTTTAATATTGTTATATCCTTAATTCTTTACATTTTAAGTTCTTGTAATATATGGTATAAGCTTGATTAATGAAGTATATTTGTTAAATGCTGCCCTTCTTCGTTAATGCCAATAGGGGTTCTTTTTATTAAATCATCAATTTAGGAACGAGTCAATAAATTGAAGAAATCGAATTATTTCATATCCTTATATTTAATAAAGTTGGACGTGACGTTTTACTATCGAAGTATTTATACGATGTAAAATTTTACGCATGCATAGGCATAAAAAATTTATGAGAGAAGATTATTTCCCTCTTGTCCTGTCCAAAAATGTTCAAATTAACTTGACATCAATTTTAATATTTGCAAAAATATTTGGTATTTTACTGTCACCAAATGGCCATTTAGTTATTTAGTAATTCTAATATAATTTTTAAAAGTTTATTTTATTACATTTAATTTATTGTTATAGTTTTGTGGCATAAATAAATATCTTTATTACTATTGTGATTATATTTATTATAAACTAACATAGGTACTAAACTATCTAAAAATTATTAGTTTAAGAACAATGTCGGGGGATTTTTGCTTGCTATTGCAAAGTTACCTGCTCTATGCGAAATTATACCTATAAACCGGGTGGAGACATAGAAAATCCCATGCAAGTTTTAGATTGTTCAAATTTGTGCTCCCCTGTTGACTTTAGAGCGGGGTTGTAATGAAACATTTTTAGGGTCTCTGTGTGGTGAATGCACATGCGGAGTTTGAACAATTTTGGACAACCCGATCTTATCTTTTAGGATTGCGGTTGGCTTTTTATTGAAAGTCAACAGGGGATGCTGCGGATACCAGCATTGATTGGACTTATCAACCTGTGATTGAACATTACAGTGAGCAGAAGTGTGATACAAAAGTGGACAAAGGAGGCAAGGCACCGTAACAAACAACTGCAAATGCACAGCACAGAATCATGAAAGAGCTGAAGAAAACAATGATATTTTACTTCCTTGAAGAAAACAAAAATATCAGAACTAGAACTCTCGGGCAAGGGGTAGAAATAAATAACATCACAGTACTGAAAACTTTGAAGAAGCATAAATATCATTCATATAAGTATCAAAACCATCAAGAATTGCTAAAAGAGAATGAAGAGCAAAGCTCACTTTTTCGTTTTGAAATGATGGAGCGAGCTAACACCAACAGATATTTTTATAAAATATTTGCTTCTCAGACGAATGCACGTTTACATTAAATAATTAGCCGAATATACAAACTTATCGGTACTGGAGCCTACAAAATGAACATCGCCTTGCACGCACTCAAACCCAATACCCTCAGAAATTGAATGTTTGGGCAGGAATTTTTGGACAACGCATCATTGAACCATTTTTTATTGACGGAAATCTTAAGGGTCCAACATATTTAGATTTTCTTTAAAATCAAATTGAACCCGCACTGGAGGAAGTCGCTGGTGAAAAATAGGATATTTGGTTCCAAATGGATGGTTGCCCGGCCCACAATTCTCTTGTGGTACGCGAATACCTAAATAATGCCTATAATGGGCACGTTGTCTGTCCAAACTCAACAATTAATTGGCCAGCTAGGTCTCCTGACCTCTCACCAAGCGACTTCTTCCTCTGGGGGCATTTGAAAGATTTACTCAGCACCAACTAGCTAAGGTTCGTAGATAGTTTTAAGATTGTTTGAATATCGTTTAACAACACATGGCGGTTTACTTGAACATTTAATTAGGAATTAACATTATTCCAAACGATTTTACAGTTTTCTTAAAATAAAATTATTAGTTTTTTTTAACAGATAGTTGTTTGTTTAAAGGTTGGAGACATGGACGCTTCTTGAACGGCAGTAAAGTTTTGGACTTGCATTGTCTTTATTTGTTTTGAATCACTACGTTTCAACTAGCAAGCATCTCCAATCGTCTCCAGGTAAATACTGAGTCCAGTATTCACATGAAGTCCAAAACTCTACTGCCATCCATTGCACACCGCCGTTTATTTTCTTTCCCTTTTAGCAATTCTTGATCTTCTGATTTTAAATCATAGTTGAAGATTGCTTATATTAATAACTAATATGTCTACTATTAACTTCCAGTCCAACCAATTGTAATATTTATTGGAAACTAATTAATTTCATTTCAGGAACAATATATGAAACAAAAAGAAAATTGAAAAGAAATAAAATATTTTATCCGATAACAAATGTTCCATAAGTATACACACCATTAGGATTTTTTTGATCATATATTATTTTTAAAACAAAATAAATATTGATATTCGGCAATTCCTTTAAAGCAAAGAAAACAAGTTTGCCAAAGAAATTTATTATTTTGTGTTTCTTTTATTTATTCATGGTTTAGTAAAAATTATTCTCCAAACTTTTTTTACTCTGCAATTTTTTAGGATTGTGTTTTATCATACAGGGTGTTACAAATTCGACGCTTATCATTGGAATATCGTAAACGGTAATAGATATAGCAAAGAAAAAATAGGAGCAAAGTTGCTCAGTTTGAAGACGACAAAAAAAAACATTAAAAAAATTGGAAAATTCCAAATACTTTCGAAGGTATGCGGCAAAAGCTGAATATTCTCGTTTCTCTTTTTATTTTTCCTATATCCAAATAAAGACATGGCCAAAAGGTAATTTTATATTCAAATTTACACTTTTTATTTTCCATAACTTGTTATCAGAAATAATAATGTCGAAATTTTGAGTCTGACTTATCGTCTTCTGTGGGCTTTCATTAGGTTTACTATAAAAGTATTTTTTGATGATGTAAAAGGTCCCTATGCCATAAAAATTAATGTCATTGTTAAATTAAATGAACAAACCCGAGGTTGACAAAATTGTAAGTACTTATTTAAACAACAAACCTGATGATAGAACAAAACGTTGGACAAAAGTCTCGGAACACCAACTAAATAGATAATGAAAAGCGATAATGAAAATGTAAAACTTGTTATGTGTCATTCTTGTAATTAACGCCAAAAAAGAAACACAAGCGATAATTTCCAGTCGTTTACGACTATTTTCGAAAGTAATCGGAATGTTTAAAAATTTCTTAAATGCCTGTTGGTCGACTCCAAATTATGCAACTTTGATGTCGTTTAATCAAAGATTTATTGTCTACCGTTTACAAGGGTAAAGATTGAAGGTGCAATTTTTGGGGTAAATTGTTATTTTATTAAGTAGTATTAAATTATTATTTTATTAGATAGATACTCTATGAAACTTATATAAAAAATAACTTTCTGATGATTATACCTGAAAGACAAAACGACCTTATCAATACTGTTAATAACAAGTTATAGAATATAAGAAATTGCAATGAAACTGTAAAAGGACCCCGCACAAAGCTTATGGGAACTGGGTTTCGGCTAATTTTTCTGAATTTTTTGTATTTTATAGATCTTGACGTACTAATTAAAAGAGTCCATGGCCCTAATTCAATCCTATGACTAGTTTTTGAGGTATGGCCTTTTAAAGTTGGCAACTTCTTACTTTAAGATTTTATGCATTGTCTGGAGTTTTCACTTGTTTCTTAAAAAATATCAACTTTTTAATTTTTTTTATTGGTGGAAAAGTAGGACTTAAGTTTTCTTTCACTTATATAGAAACAAAATATGTACAGGATGGTAAATAATTTATAGGCGGAATAAATAAATACCAATATTAAAAAATTATGAAAATCAAAAAAAAAAAATGTTACTTATTTTTTGAATGTTGAAAACAAACGGCTAGATTTTGTTTATATATTATTAACTTATAGCAGCAAGCAGTGGAAGACAAAAAAATAAGTTGACGTAGAATATATTGCCGAGTATTTTATTTTTCATAGAAAAATTAAAAATTTACAATAAAAAATAAACGACTTTTAATTGATTCATTTAATTATTATGCCAATCTGTAACAATTTTCTTTTACAATAATTATTCTTTAACACATTCTTATCTTAGATAAACAGGGTTGACCAGTTAAAATGATTTATACAAGTGAAAACTTTTAAATATAGGAAAATACAAAATATAAATAATGAAAAAATGTTTTTTTTTAAATCTCAAAGTAAGAAGTTGCCAACATTAAAATAACTCAAAAACTAGTTATAGGATTGGATTACGGCCATAGAATTTTAATCAGGACATCAAGATCTAGAAAATACTAAAAATTCAGAAAAATTAGCCAAAAGCCATTTTCCTTTAGCTTTGTGCGGGTTCCTTTATTTTTGGCCATTTCTTCAGCGAGTAAAATATAAAAACAGAAACGATCATTTTTAGGTGGTGTTTTCGAATATCTTCAAAACAACTCGGAATTTCTCAAACCTGTCAACGGCCTATTAGTCGTCTTCAAAGTGTGCAAATTTTTCCCAATTTAACCTTTGATGAGCGGCAAATTTGTAGCAGCCTGTACAGTTATTTCCATTTATTCTGCTAGGTTTTTTGCTACTTTAATACCAACCCAAACAAATTTAAGTCATAATAATAAATAAAATCGAGACTGCTAGCATTCGTGATCGAAAACAATGTCATAATGACATGCTTTCTATTTAAGGAGTGGAAAAATCTTTATTACTACCCTTAACTCACCCCAACCACTGGTTCGCCTTTACAATAGGAAAAATATGCAAATTTGAAACGCTAAAGTAAATACTCTTGGCAACAGATCGATAGAAAACCTTGAGAATTTTAAAATGCTCTTAAGGATCCTGAGAGAGGATATAAAAATGGATTAAATTGTTGTGAAGATATTTGACCAGAAAAGAAAATAATATAAAACAACAAATTTAAAAGCTATCTTTTCAACCATTACTTTATCGAAACTACACAACAATTTTAAGTTAAATTTTGATAATCTTAAGTTAAATAAAAATTAACAAAGATTATGACTAAAAAAGTATTTAACGTTTATGAGTTATTTTGGGTTACACAAAGATTTTTAACCGTTATTATCTAACCAGTAAGTTTGATTAAGACATATATGATATTCACAAGCCCTATTTATTCACAATCAAAGATACCTGATTAGTAAATTAAAAATAAAGATAACCGCGGCGCTATAGTTGTGGGAAAATTATTACTGCCAATGTCATATATGTCACCGTCAAACTTGCTGGTTAGTTAATCATTATTTAAATTTTTTGTGCAACTCGACATAAGAGTATTAAAGTGGCAGACCACTGGCACAGTCTTACGTAGTGTTATTATGTCCATTGTGATAAAAGACGTAATTCGTAGACATATTAGATCTCGGATGGTTAGCTCTACCTATACTAGGGTGGTCCATTTTTTTTTCAAATATAAAATGTTGGGGTTCCACAAGATTTACTTTATTCCAAAGGTGCTAATATCTGTATTAGAATTAAGGTCAACCGGGCAATATTTAGGTACAGGTCTCTATGATTTAACGTTTAGAGGGACGACGAACTATAAAGCACATATATTTAGTTAAATATTATAAAGTAGAGAGTTTAGCGCCCGTATAAGTAAATAGAAAGCGGCAGGCGGACAAAGTATGTATCTATCTTTTGGTGATGAATCCTTTACAAGATTAAATAGGAAACTTAATAGTTTAAAACATGCACAAATATCTAATCACACTTCTGATTACCATCGGAGGGTGGAGTATTCTGATTTTAATTTTCGCAAACGTCTTTTAAACTTAACGGACATAACGTTCTCTTCTGGGAAAGAACGATTATTAAATGTTAACCTCAAATTTAACTTTTCTTATTCTGTCAATTTCAATATAAAAGAATCACTTGCAATAGAGGCGGAACATATTATCCATACAACTGATATTCTTAACAAAAATATTTTGAGAGCTAGAATAATTAATTTTCTTAATCATGGTATACCAAATAACAGACATTCCAACAACTTCAACTCCATTCACCTTAGGACCCTAATGAATGAGATTGTAAGCAATGACCGTATCATCACTAAAGCAGATAAAGGTTCTTGTTTGGTGATTATGAAAAGAACGGAATATATTGAAGGTTGAAAGTTTCCTGGGCTCTGAAGACTTTCAGGTCATCAATCGTGATCCTACTAATGGTTTTTTCAAAAAAGTGAAGGGAGTATTAGATAAAACTTTAATAACCTTAGAATATTTTAACACAACTAAAAATAAACTGTATCCAATGAATCCTAAGACACCCTTGCTCTATGGTTTACCAAAATTACTAAGGCCAAAAAAAGCCCCATACTTACTTGTCTTAACGACGTGTTTAATTTTGAACCTAATTTGATTTTTAACAATATTAGTAAATGAATTGGTTATGATTTGTTTTGTTTATAACCCGATGTTGACATCGAGATGGTCACCTTGCGATAATTTTAATGCACAGAACATATTGGCTAAGCTCTCATCTTCTTTCATATTTTTACATTTTAATATGTTATGACTGTTTCTTCTCAGTTTTAAATCCTGGGTAATTAGTGGTTTTCAGTTGTTCGTGTATCTGTTAGTTAGGTCTCTTGTTTTAGGTCTGATGATGCCCAAAAGGGTGAAACACATGTAACCATACCGATTATACTTGCTAAGACCGTGACTTTGTTGTCTTTCTTTTCCTTCAAAAGGGAATATTCTTTCAAGATATTTTTAAGAATAAAAATGTGATGAAAACCTAGTAACGCCATCAGTTGGAATCAACTCAATGCAATAGATAGCCATCAAACGTTTTCTTCTTCTCTGAAACTTCTGTAGAAGTCGTTAATAAATAAGTAAATGTTCCGCATGTCTCCAAAAAAGGCTATGTCCGGCAACTACGGCGGTGATATTTCTTTAAACCACTCCGACTGTATTTTGGTTACTCTGCAGTTTTTCTATTATCGAAAATAAGTCACAGTTATTGTTTTGAATTGTTAATTTATTCTATCCATATGGATTTTGCAAAGTTGTTTAGAAATTGGCCATAATTCCTGTGGTTTAGCAACATTACTGTAGATGTTTGTTATTTAAAAAAAAATTAGTAGCCATTTTTAAAACGCCCTTCCCTTCTGATTTACAAATAAAGTCGGTTCGAGTTTAAGTACTAATTTTAACTCTAAGTATCAATATTTGATATAGTTATTGCTAAAACTAAGTATCTCCACTCCTCTACTATCGCTGTTACAGGTCTGATACCTATAAATAATATAAAAAATAAGTATTTACCAATTTATTTTATCAATATAATTTACTTATTAAAATTACAACGGTAGATAAATGTAAAATACTTTATTTACATAATCCCCAGCCTATAGGTATGGATTCCCTAGTTCGAATAAAAATATTTATGTAAAGAAAATCCTATTTTACCGAAAGCTTACCTTGATGTAAATCGAACAAAAAGAAGGACAGATGAAAATTGACGTTTAAAAGTATTAGAAAAGTCGACGATAGAACCAATAAAATGCAGATTTTAGGATTTCAAGGCAAACTGCAATATACAATGGATGTTTTCAAAGCATTTCTGTATTCGAATCTTATATATTTTTATGTTGTTTTTAAAAATACTTTCTTTTGATTGAGCAAAGTTAAATTTTTGTTTTAGAAAGGAGTACGCTTTGTAAATTAAATATTTATAAACCAAAATCTTTTAAGCTTTTTAAATTGTAATTTACCCACAGGGTAAGTAAATGCCTAAATAATTTTTTTCTGACCCCATCAATATTAAAAATTTAAATCAGAAAATTAACTTTTATTTTCGATGTTAAAAATAACTTTTTATGTGCTGTAGGTAATAACCACCCATAATGACACTATACAAAAGCACTAACATGTCGTAACAATGAAACCTCGAATGAAACAAAAGAAAAAATTTCCATTTTCCAATTTTTCAACATAACCTTTTTTCGCTCCAACGCCATTGCGCTTCCTTTCGCCAATAAGCTCCACCCACTCTCCTTTGTTTTGGAGGTCTCTTAATAAGTAATGGAGGAGTACTACACAACTCTACACCAGTGAAGTAAAATATCATTTCACCAGAGAATACTTACAAATATATAAAAATTTATCTCACCTCGCCTATACCCATTCTTTTCTAATATTCTGCCATTGACGCACTATCCTCTCCGAAGGTGGAATACCAAAAATGAAGCATGGAGATATTGCTTGATGTTATAGGAGACGAGAACCGATGGTTGCCATGATAACGTCGAGTGCATTCATGTTGCATTGTCTTATTATGATCGGGGTTGTGTTTTAATGTTCAGGAGATCTACAACTTACCATCGTTTCCGATCGATCGGCCGGCCAGCTCGCAAAAAAATTAAATGATTTTAAATTGATATTCGGTTATGTACTTCCACTAGAGAATAGTGTTGTTGTATTATTAAACCTGAAAATGATATAGTTTGTAACTTGAATTAAAGAAAGTCTAGGCTTTTTTTTTATATAAAATGGGGAACTGACAAAAAATTCTCTTAAATACTTCACCTGTTTTTTTAAACATAAGTCATTACTGCTATAAATCGATTTTTTTTCTATTATGTGTGCATATCCAATAAAATCATATTTTGTCCTATACTTTGACTTACTTTGACCTACACAAACTAGTGCAAGGAACTGGGATCCCAAACTGGGTGTAACCACTAAATAGGGTAAGCACAATAGGCCAAACTTGGCCTAAGTACATCCGGCGCATGGACGGGCCCTCGAAAAAATAGCTTTGTACACTTTCTTGAGTAAACTTAATAAATTAAATACTCGAGAGGCAAATATCCAATAGCTATGATTTTCTTTGTAAACTTGCAGCTTCTTGATGTATAATGAAGATAGCATCGTCCTTATAGTTACTGGTTTAGGGGTTGAAATAGTTGGGAAATGGTCAAGTAAAAAACTTCAGAAATTCAAAGTTTGTATTTATGCCAACGTTTCGACCTCTATGAGGTCATTCGCAGGGCGTTAAAGGGGATTACATTTATTGATTATTTGGAATACAATGTTTTTCTTTTTTTTTATAATATATTATTAAAATTTAGTTGTTACTATTAGTTTAAAAAAAATTTTAAGAATAGTTTCTCTTTATAATGTAATGTAATGTAAAATAAAATGACTTAAGTGAAGGAAAAGTTGTATATTTTACCGTATATTTTAATGAATTAAAATTAGACATTTAAAATGTCAAATTTATCAAAAAATTAAGAAATATATTAATTCAAGCAACATCGCAAAACAGAACTAAATATTAAACAGAACTACTACTTTAGGAACTGTTGAAAATGGCCACCATTTACAGGTCTGCAGTGCCATAGTCGGTCAACAAATTCCTGTTGCACATTAGTAACCACATTAGGTTGAATACTTCTTATCACATTACGAATTCGCTCTTTAAGAATTTCGACGGTATCGGGCTTATTTTTGTACACGATGCCTTTAATATATCCCCAAAGAAAAAAAATCTAAGGAAGTTAAGTCCGGCGACCTTGGTGGCCAATCTATTGCGCCACGTCTCCCTATCCATCGCCCTTGAAAAGTATTATCTAAATATCTTCTGACGTTAGCCGCATAATGGGGCAGTGCGCCGTCTTGTTGATACCACAGATGATCAATTGGGAGGTCAGGATCGTTTGGATTAGGATATAAAGTAGCCAATGCTGGGATTGGACTATCTTCTAAAAACTCGAGGTACAGTTGCCCTGTTAGTGATGCATTAAAAAAATATGGACCTATAACTTTATTATCAACAATACCAGCCCAAACGTTTACACTTTGACGATACTGTGAATGACTTTCCCTGTACCAGTGAGGGTTTTCTCTTGCCCAATATCTAAAATTTTGTTTATTGACTTCACCGCTGAGACAAAATGTGGCTTCATCCGAGAAACAGATCCTTTTAACAAAAAATGGATTATTATTACACATGTCCGTCATTATTTCGCAGAATTCATTTCTGCGATGTGGATCATCATTCAATAACTCTTGAACGAATTGTAATTTATAAGGGTAAAACTTTTTTTTTTCAAAATCTTTGCCACCGTTGTTCTGTGTACATCATTATCACATGCCGCTTGGGTCGTCGAAGAATGTGGATTTTCCTCATAGGTTAACAAAACGTCGGCTTAATCGGCATTATGCGTAACTCCATTTTTGCAAATTTTTCAGGAGACACAATAAACTGATTTTTTAAGAATTGTACTTAATTTAACAAAAAATAATTACTTTAATGGGTAGATAATATCGTATAATAGTCAAAATCTATGCGTCTACTTAATTTTTCTAAACAACTTATTTATTTTATTAAAAAAATGGAGATAGGCAGTTTTCCTTTTTTAATTTTTCATCTTAAAACTGGAGATACGCATTTGTCCTAATAAAACACAGGGAGTTGGAAATAAAAATTTACGTAAAATGAAATACTTTTATGCATTAAGAAAGAAATTAACAACTAACTTATTTTTCGTAACGATTAATAGGTATTATTTCTTATATTATTGGCTTATTCTAAAAGGTACTGTTTACTCGTGGGGTAAATTATTATAAAAGTCATGATAGTCACTTTCCATGCTTAACTTAAGTTGTTGAAGGTGTTCATATTTTTCGGCTTTAATTTTAAGTCTATATTTGTGTAGTTGTGGTAAGTTATGAACATCAGTTGCCCGGATGGTTTTTAGGTTAAGTCTTATTGGTAGAGGTTGCCAATCTTCTGCTGAGTGACGAAGTTTAAAAGAAACTCCTTCCTTTAAATATTTCAGTGCTTTTAGGTTAATTACCAATGGTGTTCCAACCATTTTTCCTGGCCTGATCGATTTAAAATATTTTAGTTCATCATACTTTTTAAAAAAGTTGTGCAGTAGATACTCAACCTTATAAGGTGTTTTTTGACACGCCGTTTTACAAATATGTACATAATCGGCTAGAATGTTAATTTTTTTATTTCGAATCTTTCTTTCAATAACCGAATGAACACTATCAACCTCCATCTGTGTTTGGCCTTTGTGTAGATATTTTTGAATTACAGTAACTCCTTTTTCAAAAGCAAAATTAAAGAGGCCATTTGATAAAGTCGTGTTGCGATTTTGATATCCACAGCCATCACTCCATAATATAAATTGAATGTTAGTTTCTATTCTCTGACGGATAATATTTTTGTAGATGTTCACTTAAAAAATGGATTATGATACTTGTAAACTCGTTACTAGTTAAGCCACCCTCAGACTCATTCCAAAGGTAACAGTATCCTTGATTGCGTTTGAGATCATAGAGCGTAAAGTTATGGACTACCAGTTTTGTTTTATAATACAGTGACGAGACATTGGATTTTGGACAAAGCAGAACGGATTGAAGATCCATGGTGAATACTTCATTTTCTGACTCTTTATCTTTACTTTTTTCATTTCTTGCTTCATCTTTTAGTACAATATGTTCGTTGTACTTGTCTTCTGTTAAATTACCTGTTTCAAAGGCAACACAGGTGTCACAGAGATCCTTCTTCGGCTTATAAAGTGACAGTCGCTTTTTATCAAATTCTTTATGAAACGTTGCAATTGAAACATGTTTTTTATTATGTGTTTTGCAGTAATCGCTTTTATAGAGTTTATATAACTGGGCTTTAGAATTCCAAATGGGCTCTAGATAGAGCTTAGATGTGGAAGCCCTACAGTAATGGGACTCTAACTTTGGAAAACTTTCAAAAAAAGCATGCAGCAATTTTACAGGTGGATTAATAGTGGGAAGCATTTGCGCATGCTCTAAATTTAACTCGTCATTATTTTGTCGTGTTTCTAAAATATTATTTTTAGCCCATTTCTTTATTACCCACTCTCGTGTCCCTGTTGTATTAAGAAACATTGTCTGACATACTCGTAATCTGGCTTTGCCCAAATAAAACTGATTTGAATATGTCCTCCTTGAAACATTATTATTTCCCCTTTTTCTAGCGGTAGGATGTACAGCCACATGGTTTTTTACAAACAATTTCTTTTCTACCCAAGTATATTGCCAAAATTCTTTAAAAATATCTTCTCTTTGAATTTGATCCAGCTGTCGACATTTTAAAACCGAGTTATTATTTGCACTTAATTTACAGAGACAAGCATTTTTTATTAACTTTGGTTCCTTTAAAACATCGTACCTCCACTTTCCATCTTCTTTTCTTTTCCCGGCATATGGTTTCCCCTTTTCTCTATTAACTCGATTTTAGTTTTCATACCATTTCTTTATGTTTACTTTATATTTTGTGAAACGTTTTCGTCGTGGTGTTTCATCTTTTGGTATGTTTTCAGTTTTCTCAGTAGATTCATCTTCTGAGTTAGATCTGCCATCTTCTAAGGTTGGATCAAAGTCAGGATCATTGTTAACTATTTTCTTGTTGATGCATTCTCCAGTAATAAGATCTGCCTTAACCTCATAACGCCCAACTCCAGAACAAGAAGGTATTTTATTAATAATGGGATTATTCTGATCAATTTCCATGTCAAGAGAATTACCAGTATCAAGTGAGCCCAACGTTTCACCTAAAAACACAACATTATTTAAAATTGTATTTTAAATTTAAATATTATTGTTCTTACCACAATTTTCCGTTATTAGCATTTTTTGAACTTCATGATCTTTAAACTCTTTATTTTTAAATTCATTGGACTCAAACTCAGATATAATTTCGATAATTGGTACATCTACTGCTTCTCTGATGCATTCGTTGGTAACTTGCTTTTCTACTGGACCTACATTTACAGTATTTATTATTTGATCTGAAAAAAAAATATCATATTGATAAAAGATAAATTTTACTACTTTTGAATTGCATAGTTATCAAACATCAATTTATATAATATGCATTTATATTTTATATTATGATACCTTATTCTTATATAATTTACTTACCCTCATCATTTAAAAATATTATTTCAGCTTGTTGAATAGCGTCCATAACATCGATGTTAGTGTTTTGACTAAAATGTCTGGGAAAGTTTTAGCTTTCATTTAAACTGTAGGTTGCATTTTCCTGAAAGTTACTATTAGCAACTTCCAATGCCTTGAATATTTTTTCTATTCGCCTTGCCATGATCTAGTTAAAAATATGTTTATTAAAACCACATAGAAAAAAAAGTAACTCCTCTTCAAACAACGTATGTCTACCAAAAATTACGTTCCGAAAACTGCGTAACTCCGTTAAATATAAAATATCATACTTTTGATCTTTTATAATAACTATTGACGCAAATAAATGCTGTCTCTAATACATAGAAGTTAGCCTTACCTTTATAGGGATAGTGCTACAAAAAATACAAATGTTATTATCACTTACACTTTGTTTTAAAAACTCACAGATGCACGACACGTGTGCTTGCCTTAAGTGTTATGGCTAACTAATGGACTTACGCATTTTGCCTACTGAAATTGGCGGGAAAGGAGATACGAAGTTTTCTACTTCTGAAATTGCAAATAAACTAATTTAAATCGGGAGATACGGTTTGTTCCAGCTTTTAGAATACATTTTTTACTACTAGATGGCAGTAATAACCATATTTTGACCAAATGTGGAGTTACACATAATGCCGATTAAGCCGACGAAAAGATCTAACTTTTTTTCATCTGAAATCGTAGGGCGACCTTTTCCAGTAAGATCCTTCACACTGCCAGTATCCCTCCATTTTCTTTCAATTTTGCTCACTGCCGATTTACTTATGCGTTCCCTATGGGGATATTTGTTATTAAACATTTCACTAACTTCCTGTTGTGTTCTAGTCTTATCACCAGTACCAAGCATTATTAAAATTTCCATTCTTTCCTTCTCGGTTAAACGCATAGTCAATATTTGGATCCAAAAGAACAGCAATATTTTATTGGCAACTACTGACAGTGACACTCATTAGAACTAGGTGTTGATACCTCCTAATTATTTCGTAAAGGTATGTGTTTATAATCAAATTATTAAGGCGATATGGCAAAGGTTATTATGTCTTATAATTTAAATATCTCGAAAACTGTCAATTTTAGTCATATGTTATGTTATACGAAATTTGGCTAGAATTGTGCGTAAAATCCAAAACAGCAAAAAAAACTAGGGTATTCCATTAAAAAAACCAAAGTTGACAGTTGTAGAGCTTTTGTGAGTGGTCCTGTATAATTCAAAATAATTTTACAGTCTGCGCAAAAGTAAAATTAAATCGACGTGTCCGAGGGTTTTAAGGTTGCTTTTTCAATTTTCGAGATATTGAATTGTTTCCTTAATTTATCATAACCCTGTATATATTTTTTTTTAGTTTAATGGTATGTTTATTATTATTTTTTTCCCTTTATATATTGAAATTGTTAAGAGGAAATAAATGCATGTTTGAATGTTAGACTTTTAATTGTTAGGGTGTTGTGTATATTTTATAATGTTGAAATAGGACGCACTAAGATTGTCTAGGTCTTGTTTTTTATTATGCTGAAAATCCTCAAAATGTTCGGCTAAAGCTGTTTTTGCTTTTGAATTAATTAAGTTGTTAGGCCTAACGCTTCTGCGATGTTCTGAAACTCTTGTTTTCAAGTATTTACTTGT
Organism: Polydrusus cervinus; assembly: GCA_935413205.1. Lineage (NCBI taxonomy): Eukaryota > Metazoa > Arthropoda > Insecta > Coleoptera > Curculionidae > Polydrusus > Polydrusus cervinus. The sequence continues at coordinate 84,424,838 of OW284511.1, forward strand.
TTGGCCTATGTATACTCCGTCACATTTTTAGTATTATAGTTACTTTTAAATATAGTTTTGATTTTTGAACTTTGTGAGATACGTATTTAGTTTGCAAATTACCCTTATAACAATTGTTTAAGTTTTTAAGAAAACTTTAAATAGATATTACTAGTAGGGTAAAACTTTAGGACCTCCCGGGTTAAAATAACTGGTTTAGGAGGGCTTAAATGTAGTGAATAAGAGAACCATTTTATAAGATTATCTGTAATAAGTTTTGGGACGTGACCTTTTTGAACCCCAGCTACTAAGAAACTGATAACAACGAGCGAACGTAAAGATATAAAGGAGTTTTTGATAAAATTAACTTGTTTTATGTTTGTCCTAAAAGAACTTCTAAAGATGATTTGATGTCAGAACAAATAACCTATTTTTGTTATAAATACTGACAAATAATATGACGCATGAAAAAATGTTAGACAAATGCGCATTTTGTAAGTCAATATAAAATATATATTTTCTTATGTTTTATTATATGTATAAGCATTCAGTGTTCGGTTTCTAGTCAAGTACACCTAGTTTCACGGCTAACTTCCAGGTGAATAAAATCATTTTAAATTTGCTGCAATTTTTAGCCGCAACAGCCTATATATTCTTGGGTCGTGAAACTTCGTCTTTTAGCGTCTTTACAAATCAATAGTATGCGTAAGACAGAGAAAGAAATAACCTTACCTCACTTTCGATCTTTGTCACAGTCAATCAACAGCCAAATTATTGCTTAATTTTAACGATCGCGCAACAACGCTTAGGCAGGCCGACACTATTAGTGGACCAGCGCAAACATCGGGGCAGTGTTGCCAGACTGGCCAACGAATTATTCTGCGGAGTGGATCATCTGCTGAATTGTGTATCAAGGTTGTATTATCAGATATATTTTTATTGGCCCCTTACTTCGTCCTTATCAATAGTTCAGAAAAAACAAAATTCTGAATATTTTAATTGTATATTGTGTTTTTAAATCTAATTGTTAAAGTATTCCTTATTTATTAAAAATTCTTTAAAAATCTGCAAACTACGAAATAATTCTGCAGCTCTGCAAATAGATATGCTTCCAAAAATCTGCTAAATGCAGAAAAGTCTGCTATTCTGGTAGGTAGTTATTTATACGGACGATAATTTGATAAATAATGCTAATCGACTTAAGATAGGTATATGAGTACGAGATCGTCTCGAACTGAGGGATTTGATGAATCCGAAAAGTCAAACCTAATCCTAATCGGCATATGCGCGTATGAAGTGTGGTGTTCACCCGGCAATAATGATTTTGCTTCAATATTGACATATTATATCCTTTGTTGTAAATTAAAAATTATTATTAAGGAAACTATTTTAGTATTTATTAGCATGCCTAGTTTGAAAGCGTAAATTAATTCACGTGTAATGTTTAGCGGTAGCTTAGCGATAGACAGGAAGACATCGAAACGATAGATCCACCGCTAAAACCAAAGATCTGGCAACACTTATCAATATTAAAAACGTTATTGGCTGGCTGCATTCCATTCTCTTCTTCCCAGAATTATATTACTATTCGGTTTTACTCGGCTGTATATATAGTGCGTATCATATGAACAATTCACTAAATTTCAATAATTCCACCTGGAAGTTAACCGTGAAATTAGGTGTACATACGAATAACAAACCATAATATACTGTAAAATCGGCTCATTATGTCTAGTATTGTTACAGTAAAATTCTGTTTAAAAAAATCTATATTTTCAATAAGCTAATAATGTAATGTACTTTTTATTGTGTGCATACATATATATAATGCATTACATATGCTGTAAAATTATTTAATGTAAAATTACTTGCTTTGTAATAGGTAATATTTCGCTTTGAGGCTTCAACTAATAGTTACCTTATGATAAAATTAATGGTAAAGGTGTGATAAATTTATGTATAAAATTACATGTTTGTAAATGTTTTATTGAATTTACAATTACTTAGTTATAGCTATAGGTTTATGTAAATTACATCTATTTTATAAATGTTAATTTTATTTTTTTGGAACATTTCTTTTTAAAAGTAGAAAATTATTTTCATTGATTCATCGCTTTCATTCAAAGTGTAATTTTGTATTCACCTGAAGACGACTAGAAATGCTTTCCAGTTGAAACGTAGTGATTCAAAACAAATAAGGACAATGCAATTCCAAAACTCTACTGCCATTCAAAGTGTAACGGGTTATACGATCTTAAAGGAAATATTATTTTTCAACTTCTAATAGAACAGAATATTTTATCTAATAAAACTTTTTTCTTCGACTTTCTACAACCTGCTACTTCCGATATAAAAGCAATGAGTCACTGACAATAATTTTTGACCTGAAGTGTACATACCACGGGTTTTCCCGACGTTTATTTCTGGAATGAATAATAATAGATATACCGGGCGATTCAAGACGAGCTTGCATTAGATCTTTTGAGGAAACTTCTGATAATATTTTTTAAAAAATCTGTAGGTTTAAGTTTATCAATATGCTCTCTTAAACTGTCACTTCCGGTTATACCGGAAATAGCTTAAACTTAAATTTTTTTAATACAATTAAGAATTTTTTATTATATTTTTGGTTTTTGCATTAAACTTTAATTAAATTTTATGGAACACGTTTTTTACCTTCTCTTCATATTTTGTAATTATTTCGTAAATGCATAGCGATGAAATTATCGGTATATATTTTTTACCTTAGCGCCTGGACTAAATCTTTTTTGTTATTGTATAGTTAGAGAATCAACAAATCTCCAAAGATATTTAAACTTGGCATACAACATACAGGAAGGTCACAATTAAGGGCTAATTGTAAAAATATTTAAACACTAAAAACTTTCCTATTTTAAATGGCACACCCTGTATATTTTTATTTTATATATTAATAAACTAACTGCTTAAAATTGCTATAACCTTTTCTATACCTATATAAACGCGTTTTCTTAGAATATTATATAAATAATTACAAAATATGCAAATATCTCAGAAATTAGTAGACTTAAAACGTGTTCCATAAAATGTAATTAAAATTTAATGCAAAAACCAAAAATATAATAAAAAAATGCTGTATTGTATTTAAAAAATGAGAGTTGAAGCTACTTCCGGCATAACAGGAAGTATCAGAAATATGTTAATATTTTAGTTTAAAAGAGCATATCGATAAACTTAAACCTACAGATTTCCAAAAAAATATTTTCAGTAGTTTCTTTAAAAGTTCTAAGGCAAGCTCTCGTAAATCACCCGGTATATTTAAATATTTTACATTCTATACATTCGAAACATAGGAAATCCTATGCAAGTTTTAGACCGTCCAAATATTTGCTGTTGACTTTAGAGCGGGGTTGTAGGGAGACTTTTTAGGGTCTCTGTGTGGTGAGTGCACATGCGGAGTTTAACTTGTTTGACTAGGATTGCGATTGGTTTTTCATTGGAATTCAACAGGGGATGCTGCAGATACCATCATTGATTGGATTTGTCAACCTGTGATTAAACGTCACAGTGCGCAGATGTGTGATTTATTTTTAAAAAAAAAGGACGAAACAGCCTGTCATTGTCTACCTGTGCCCCAGGGATTCCATTACCTTTGGCGTCCCTGTGTACTTTAATGCAAAAGATAGACGCACTACTCTGTCCGCTTGCCGCTAAGCTTCTTTTCTTTATATATTTTAACGGACACTAAATTCCACTATTTTATTTATACTTACACACGGCATTAACGGAATAGTGCTGCAAACCGGTGGGCGACTGCAGCGCGATCTGGATCTGAATCCACAAAACCGTAGCGATGGTATTAGAGAAGCGAGAAATGTTTCCTATACTGGCGAAATGGCCGTTCCGTGCTTGATTGATTTAGATTTATTTATTTCTACGTTTTCACGTTAGATGGCTATCTTTTGCATTGGGTTGATTCCTACTGATGGCGTTACTGGGTTTTCATCGCGTTTTTATTTCTTAAAAACGCCTTGAAAAGAACAGTCTCGCTGTATTGGGAGTTGCTTACGGGTTTTGACTTTCTGATGAGTTCTAACAAGAACGAAACAGCCTGTCATTGTCTACCTGTGTCCCAGGTATTCCATTACCTTTGGCGTCCCTGTGTACTTTAATGCAAAAGATAGACGCACTACTCTGTCCGCTTGCCGCTAAGCTTCTTTTCTTTAATAAATATAACATTTTATTTTCAAATTAAACAAAAAAATACTAACTCCTAACCTTAGAGGCAATGTTAGTTGCCAATTTGCGATATGTAGCTTTTAAAGTAATTTCCTTATTTTAAAACTAAAAAGAAATAGGTAATGTGATGACTTTTTTTTAAAGTAATTTGCCCAGCTCTGTTTGCTACTACGATAGTGTTCTTCCTAAATTAATTTATATAAAATATTAATTAAAAATTAGCATTGTTAAACAAAAATTTCTCTCACAGCACTATGCCTTGGGATATGTATTCAGGAAATTATGTACATTTCCCTAGTGGATAATAAAAATATTCTTCTCGCTTCTTGAACATCTATATTGGTCTGCACAGGAAATGATCAATAATACTTATCTTATAACAGCACGTATTATTAGCTAAAAATATTGTAATGAAAAGTAAGATCTATAAAGGTTAATATTGATCTCTTGGACCACGTATTTGCTTTTTTTACGATACTGTTTAAACAACATATTAAAATACTAATGTAATTTTAATAACGACCATTATTTACAAAAAAAAACATGTTTTTTTAATTTAAAGAATATTACCTAAATCTAAGAGAATTATGACTTTTACATAGGTTTAAGAAATGGGTTTTTAATTTGTGATACTAATTTATTTGTACGTAACTATAGTAAGTAAATTAATCCTATAACTAATAAATTCCGGATCTATTTACATGTTGTATTTGGTAAAAATAATTAGGTAACTAACACCAGAGCCATATTTCTTTAAAACAATTATCACATTGCAGATGATGAAATGATGACATCAAAACCTCTTGATAAAATTAAGTGTGATACATGGTTGAATTCAAAGCTTAAAAAGATTTCAAAAAATAAAATAAAAAATACAGGTCCGTATTTAAAAAATTAAAGTTGATCATGCTTCCACAAAAACGAAACGTTGCAATGAAATTCTAAAAACACCACGATATGGAGCAAGAAAAGTTGCCTTAACAATGTTGTGTTTGTTTTTTTATAGCGGATAAAATAAGTAGGCCAATTTAAAAAAACAAAATCTCAATATTTTAGTTTTTTTCAAATATTTCTAAAACTAAAAAACATAGCTAAAATATTTATTTACGATATTACTGGGCACAAAATTCCGAAACTTTGCCACCATTTGACTGATGCTGTATCTCTTATAGTTTCCGAGATCCCCATGATGAGGCTCGAATTTGGGACACCCTGTGCAGGGTGAGTCAACGATAGAGTAAAGTTCATATTCTCCTCTATATTATGCAAAAGTTGAAGCAATCATGTATATTTAAAAATGATATTGGAATATACGGGGTGGCCCAAAAAAAATGGGCCGAATATAACTTAGGTTTATTTAAAGGAAAACCCTATTTCTTGTAGTATTTCCTAATTCCCCACTAAATTCTACGGTTATTTTGTATAAAATGTTATATATCTAAATTTATTAGTTTCTGAGATATTGACGTTTAAAATATGGCATTTTCAGTTTTTGACAGGCTGTAACACTGGAACGGTTCATCTTAGAGAAAAATGGTTTTCACCTCACGGTCTAAATTTTTAAACAATACATAATACCAAACATACATTATACAGAAATTAAATTATAAAAAATCATAATATTCTTCGTCATCTGAGGAACTGTCATCTCTTGGCGTTATAATTAACGGGTCGACGATCCGATCAATCGGGTGGTCAAGATACCACATTTTTTCCTCTTCTTTAATGACATGATGAACTGTTTTTCGCCAGTTCTCTGGTATCACTTCCTTAATGGCTTGATCAAACAGTAGCTTAATGTCTTTCATTTCGAATGTCGTGTTGTATCTACAAATCCTTTCACTTGCGTCTATAGAAGTTCCATAGGATTTAGTTCGCGGTATCCGTAGCACAGCTACATTATGGTTTTCAGCTATATATTTTACAACATATTTCATAAAACGATGTTTGTGTAAATTTGCTATAGCTAATAGTTCCTTCTTTATCAAATTATTTTCAAATTCAATACTTTTGGTGGTTAACCAGTCGATATTTTTCTATTTTCTCCAAGATGAAGTTCTTCTTCTCTGTGCGTCGTGAATGACTGTCGTTATCCATAACTACTACTGAATCAGCTGGAAGATATTTTATCATTTCACCAAAATAGTCCTCAAAAACATTCGAATTTATGTCCTTGTGGTAATCTCCCGTGGCCGTCATCGAAATTGAGCCGAACTGGACGTAATTTTCCATTTTATAACTCTACACCTTTCTGAAAGATACTATAAAGAAAAATTTTAAACACCGCTGAAAATATTGAAATAGACTTTTTTTTCTGTATAGACAGTTAAAAAATAAACAATTAAAATAAAATCGTGCGATCAGACTAACTATCGTTTTTCTAAAATTTCAAAAGATCGATATAATAAGCTAAATACTAACTATACAAAATTAATAAATGCCAAAATCCACCCCTTCTTTAGTCCTTTAATGTAACCAAAATATCTAAACAAACCTGAACAAATAGACTTCCGCGTATACAATAAACAGCAACCTGATCATATCAATAGAACATTGATTCGGGAAACAAGATCCCACTGTGAAACATGTGTGAGCATTATGCGGGGTTGTGTTATTTGCGTATATTATGGAAACGTATTGGCGGTTTGTAATATCTATACCGTTAATGAAGCGAGGTTAATATTGGGTTTAATTTCATTGGCAGAAATTGAGTCGTCATAATACAACAATTTTTTTTAAAACAAACATAATTATCGTTAAAGTTATGTTTTAAGTTTATTTTAGTTTTGTCGATCAAATTATATTACTTTCGTAAAGAAAATATTGCTATTGTATATTTTGTTGTTGCTATATAATAACCAAAAAACTCGTTTTTTGACAATTGACATCCATTGACCAAGACCCTCGATAGCCTGGAGCATCGAAGACAGGTTGGTGATTTGGCTCTCTTTTACAGATATTTCCATGGCAGGTGTTCGACTGACATTGCCCACTTGATTCCACCTAGAGCAATGCAAAACAGAAATACACGGCGAACCACTGCCGCTCATCCATATGTTGTTCAGCTTAGTACTCCTCGAACTTCATTGTTCAAGAATTCTTTCATCTGGAGAACGTCATCTTTGTGGAATGATCTTCCTGAGGTCGTGTTTCCCAATGAATACAATCTTCAACGTTTCAAGACCAACGTTAATCGCTTTTTTCGCACTCGCACCGCTCGCGCTCCCAAAGCGCCTTAAAGGATTTTTCCTACAGTGCTGGTGTCTTATCATAAAAAAAAAAAAAAAAAAAGATACAAGATATCGGCCAGCTGATCCGGACCTTCAAAATTTCCCCAGGTTTTGGCACAGATGTATTCAGGCCATCATCAGCTTGTGATGTTTTATTTAACGTAGTTTTAAACGATGTTTAGATCGATTTTAATGTAAGACTTTGTATTTTGAACATTAAATTAAACGTTTTATTTAGTATTTGATTGTTGAGGTTATTACTAAATTGGTCGTATATAAAATGAATTTGTCCCATAAATGTATGTTTTTGTGTTGTACACTATAACTAATAATTATGGATCATAATTAATGTTCGTCTAGTATTTCGCTGAGAATAAGGTAATTATAAACAGTTTCAATTTATTTTTACAAGTATTTATCATATCTAGCGTTTAGAGTTATGTAAGGCATTTTAACCAATTTGTTCAAAGTTTAGCCTGGTGGGGTGGTACGGGTTTTCACTTTAGAACTAATGATCGTGGTTTCGAATCCCACTTCGGACAGTTTACTTTTTTTTATTTATATTATTTTTTTTAGTTTACAACTTTTTTTTTAGTAATTATTATTTTTTTTAAATCGATTTCACCTATAAAAAAATAATTTAAATTTTTAAAATAGAAAAATACTGAATATTATTATGTATGTATAGGTGATTTACAAGATATTTTCATACTCACTTAATTTATTTAATGAAAAACGGTTGATCAAAATAAATTTTGGTATTAAATTCATACTACAAAATGGCAGCAATGAGATTTTTTTTATAATTTAATAAGAAAACAAAGTATAAATTCATTTCATTATACGTAATTAAAATGTTGGTAAAGATCTGTTATGTCTACACCACGCCAAAATTGATTATTTTTTGAGGAAAACCGTTTTTGTCGGAAACGCTTAGTTTTTACTTCGGATTAAATATTTTGGTATTCAATTTTAATGAAAAAACGAGTAAAGGGGGCATTATTTTATATTTACCTAATTATAAGCTATTTTAAATCAAAAATATAACCAAATGCAAAGTCAAATACAATAAAATACTTTTATCTACTTTCATTTAGTAATATGAACTTTACAGATCTGTAAATCATTTGTAAGGGCATCTATTACAGCACTAGTGCTGTAATAGATGCCTTTACAGCACTAGTGCTGTAATGGGAAAAAACGGTTTTATTAAAATTTTGCTGTTAAATAAAACCACACTTTTTAGAAGAATGATTTATTATTAACAACTATATCTTGATTTTGCTTGACTAAAATCATAGTTCTCAACATTAAGTAGTGAGTCCATAGTGTAGATGGTTTCTTGAAGCGTTGCTTTATGGAAAAATAACCCAAAAGGATTTTCTCAAATACCTCCTTTATTTTGTTAGCTTTGCACCAATCTTTAAACTTCTGATACTCCAACTCATACCGCGCCTTGGATTTTGTCTGAACTAAACTTGAGATCGCTTCGTTTGCCGCTACTTCTATATCAGAGGGTAAACTTCCATCAGAATCGCTCATTTTGAAAAACGCTTTTTATATTTTTGAATTTGTTTGACAAAGTTTCGACAGTAACCATGTGAAACAGTAACTATGCGAAAGGTAACATAAAAAACTTGATTAGTAGACTTAATAGCAGGTGCATTTTTACATGTGCATTTTTATTTAAAAAAATGCCTTTTGCCAAATATTTTTATTCATAGATGAAAGTAGATAAAATTTTGTACAATATTCTTGTTGTAAATTCACATTACTACACTCGATGTTTTAATAAACTCGGCTGACGCCTCATTTGACAACTTTAACATCTCGTGTTGTAATATAAATGTTTATAACACTTATATCGTAAATAAGTATTACATGTGACATTCCAACAACAAATGACAACCAACCGTATGTGTAGCTATAACAGATAATTATCAAAATGTTTTGTCATAAAGAAACATTTTTAGATTCCGTATTCTAATAACTAACATGTTTTTTTTCTCCTTTTCCAGATACAATTAAGATCCCTCCATAGACTAAGCGTAAACCATATTTCTATTCAATTAATTTACAATGCAGTTTTTCTAACTAATCTTTTTCTCTTTAATCTTAGGGTTCTTTAATTTTTTATGAATCAAATTTCTAATATTACGATTTTTCTACATTCACTTATCCCACCAGTACATGTTTTCTTCAATTATGTACCACTTTTGCGGTTTACTTCCTTATCTTATTATAATCTTGTTTGGCATGATTACAGTTACTATTAATGGCTTTCAGAATATTACTCGTTTTAAAACAAACTTTACATATTAAAAATGTCCAATCCTGGTATTTACGTCAAATTATACCAACATAACTCACTAAAATTAACCAGTATGTCATTCATGTCACGTGATTGGGTCACGATCTTACGAGTTCTATCGAAATCATTACTATAGCAGTAGTAAGAACCAAGTTCAATGCAGAAGACAGGCTCAACGCAAATTACTGATTTCACGTCCGGTGGGTCTGTCTTCTGTATTGGAATTGATTCCTACAGATGGCGATGGTGTGTTTTTATTACCTATTTATTCTTAAGTCAGTCTTGAATGCGCGCTTTTGTTATTTCTGAAGTTGCTTATGAGCTATTACTTTCCGTAGAGTCCTAATAGAAGCCACCAGTCGAAGACGAAACCAACAAGTCAAAAAGAGAGGAAAAATTGTGTCTACCAGATCTCCTGCGAATGTGGCCGATCTTACATTGGTGAGACACTCGAAACAAGGATCAAGGAACACAGAAACAACTGGCTAAAAGGAAAATCCCAAAATGCAGGTGCAGCAGACCATGTCTGAAGACATGCCATCATATCAAGTGGGCAGAAGCTTAAATCCTGCACAAAGTACCACACTGGAGAAAGAGGAAGTTCGAGGAAGCTGCTACCATACGCCAGAACCCAGATTGTTTTAGTAGACGCTCATTAAATATAACAAATATCTGGAAACCTTTGTTAGGTAGATGTAAACTTAAAATACCACGCACGAACTGACCGTATGATTGCATCCATCTCAGTTATGATTCAGTGCATCTAGCTAGTATAAGTAAAGTTGTAGTAAATGTTAGTATTCGCCTAAAGATGACTGGAGATAGTTACCAGTTGAAAAGTTGTGGAGTAAAACAAAAAAGATAGATGAAAGTTCAAAACTCTTCTATAATTCAAAAAACATCATTGCCTTTAACCTTCAAACAGACACTAGCATAAATACGTCTTTTCTGTTTTTTCTTATTTTGTTTAAAATTGTTTTATGGCACCATTCTCTCTTGTCGTGCATAGTTCTAATTTTCATAAATATTTAAATTAAATGTGTTCCAGACACCAGTTTCATAACCAGCAGTTATTTATGGCATCTCAGGATTCGCGTAAACGCGCTCGCCTAAACTTGGAAAAAGTCTTCGTGACTGCCGGGTAATAAAAATGTATTATTAATATTTACGAAAAATTACGATTATTTAGTAGGTACATGTACTAGCCTACCCACACGGTCACAATATAGGGTTAAAATATGCTTTTTCGCTCTCACATTCGGCAATTTTTTACAATTTAATTTGAGTAAGTTGCAGGATGGCGACACTTTTATATAGGTAACGGAGAACAAAAGTAGCATGGAATAAAAATAAATATTTAATTTTCCTACGACCATCTATGAAAATAACAAAAAAGCACGATTAATTTGCGTGTTGAAAAAAAAAGTGTTGAAATATCAAGGCACATTATTTAATTTAAACATATGGTGCCAATTTGACAGACAACCCCTACATATTAAAAAAAAAATAGAAAGCAGTAATTGTAAAAAGTGTTTAACTTATCATGCATTTGTCGAGTGATTCAGAATAAGAGTGTGAAAATACGCCGTCTGAAATTATAAATTTTTTAAATAATATACTGGAAAATCTATTACCAGAAAAACAAATCGCGCTGAAGAGAGTGTCATGTATTAAACAAGAAATCTCTACAAGTACCAATAGCATAGAGAATAGAGCTTTAACCTGCAGATCGCAAGGGCACAGGTTCAAATCCCGTCAGGAGTATATGACTTTTTTTTATAAAAACATTAAATAATTTATAGAATTGTTTTAAATTAAAATCTTCCACGTGGGATGGATTTTTTAAATTTATGTTGAATACATCTTTCCTTGATTAAATTTGAACTTTTTTATTCTGGTTAATCTAGAAGTCAATCCAGGATTAGTTCTTCCTATGATATATAAAATACGAAAAAATGAAAATGTTAAACTACAAATAAAGGAAACGCCTATTGATAAACTATGAAACCAGATATTAAGTGGAACATACTCCTAAGTATGCTAACTTCAATACTAGTGTTGATGTTTTTTTACAAATCAAAGGCTTTTTTAATAATTCTTTGTGGTCGTAGAAAAAATAGTGTACATTTCTCGTGTAAAAGTGATTATCTAAAACTCGGAGAATCCTCGTTTGAAAAGTATCACTTTCATCACTTGTTATGTAATATAGTATTATTGTGAGTTTATCTTTTTTATTGTTTCATTTTCAGTTTGTCCTGCTGCTTGGCACTGCTTTAACAAACTTTTTGGTACTCAACACTGGTTAACGAGATAGTAAATACGGTCAATTTGGCTGTTTTACCTTTATTTGTTGAGTCCTTATTTTATGAGGCTGAAAATTATACATTCATAGATTTATCTTGCATATTTATATACTATTCTTTTTTATTTCTTTTGCAACCTTTAAAATCTTAACTGAACTTAACATTTTCCTGCAGAATATAGCCAAAGTACTTTTACTTTATTACATGCAATAACAGCAGGGCAAAGGAAAAGATTAAAAGAGATAACGCTAAACTGGCATTCTGTGAAATTGTATGTTAACCGACATATCCGACTTTATCATAACAGTAATTTCTTATCGAACCAGCCATCTGGCGCCGGAGATTCGTAACTGCTATGATATGCGAATGCATATTTCCTGCAAGCGTCCGACTGTAAATATTATAACATTTATTAAAAATCTTGAAGCCTGCAATTTTCCAATAAAATATAGTACGTCTAGAAAGTATCTGGAAAAAGTAATTTAAAAAAAAATTAGTAGGTTACAGAAACTAATAATTTCTAGGAATAAATAAAAACATAAAGTCTTTCTCCACTGGTTTATTAAATAGTAAAATTAAAAGTTGGTAGATATTCTACATGTTTCGGGTGTAGTAACACCCATCATCAGGAATAAAATATGAAGAGAAAGTATTTATAAGTGAGAGGAACAGACCTAAACCAGTTAGGTCTGTTCCTGTTTTTTAATACCTTTTTCACGGTCAACTACAATGACAAGTTAATGCTTGATTAGAATAATAAAAAAAATTTTTTTATGAAATTCGTGAATTAAGTCGTGGAAGAAATAGACTGTACACCCCGAATACTCCACCATAATTTTAAAATGTGCACCACAATGATCTCTACAACTTTTGTATTTCAAATTTTTTTCTAATTCTTAAATAGGCGAAAATTAACTTTACTCCATCGTGGGCTCACCCTGTACCAGTCGTATTATATCGTCAATGCCCTATAAAATGTATTATTAATTTTATTTTTTTTTCCATTTTCTTAAAAGAAAAATATAAGTTTGTTCTCTACATTTTTCTAAAGTTCAATTTAGTAACAATATTTTGTTTTTCTCTAAAGTTTTTTACATTTGAAGTAAACAGTTTACTATTTGAGCTGGTTGCTCCGTTCAACGAAAAATTAAATACATTAAACCTAATGGGAAAGCAAAGACTGAAAGGAAAAGAATGAAGAAAGTAAGTGAAGTATGATTGCGTTTTAAAGATAAAGCCAAGACGAAAGCTACTTAATACCCAAGTCAAATTATGTTGTTCTTTCATTGGTTTTCCAGACCAAATTAAAATAAATTTATTAAATATCAAAACAACATAAAAATATTATCAGTTCCAAGTAAAAACATATTCTCTCGTAGACGAAAAGATCCTGCCTGAAAATGAACAGATTAATGTTAGGTTGCACAAAAAATTTTAATAATAATAATAATCTAACCAGTAAAGTTGACTGTGACATACATGACATTGACAGAAATAATTTTCTTATAATCATACTGGCCCGGTTAACTTAATTATATACTAATTAGGTACCTTTGATTATGAGAACATAATGTCATTTATGCCACAGTCAAACCTGCTGGTTAGTTAATTAGTGTAAAATATCTTAGTAGAGGGAGATGGTATGTTCCGCATCAATTCCGGAGGTCCCTTCTGCGCATGCGCCGGCAGTTGCTAAAACAGCTCTGTTTAAGGTATTTTGAACAGCTCTGTTTAAGTTTAAAACAGCTAAACGGCTCTGTTTAAAACAGTTTTGTTTAAAACAGCTCTGTTCTAAACGTCTCTGTTTAGAACAGCTCTGTTGAAAACAGCTAAAACAGCTCTGTTTACTCTACTGCCGGCGCATGCGCAGTTTGAACCTCCGGAATTAATGCAGAACATACCATCTCCCTCTACTCATCTTTGTGCAACCCAACATGTTGTCCTTCAAGAGTTAACACCAGCGAGGCTAAGGTGGTTGCCTGTCTTAGGTAAAAGAACATAGCTTAATGTGATATGTAAAAAAAAAGATGATTTTGAAATTAACGAAACGTATGAAGAATAAGGAACATGACCGGTGTAATGTAAGATGTCTTTATTGGGTAACACAACTTACTGCCTTACATGTTTCGAAGTTTTAAACATAGAGAACACAAAGGAATACTAATTTCATTTAAAGATGATAGACTACTTCTAAAGATTAATAACTTTCGGTTGGTTGTCCCAAAAGACCCTAGAGGCCTCGGCTTGTAGAAAAATATGTACAATGCTGACTACCTTAATAGCAAAGCTGCTTCTTTCAAAAGATGTAAATCATCTTAATGGCTAACCGGCTGTTAGGATGATAAACTAAACATAATTAAGGTTCACATAAAATTTAAAGTATAACCGTTGTAAACTAATTTTACCGTTAATTCTAGACTTGTCTAGAGGGTATTGTCTTCAATATGGATATATTTACCATTTTAAAGTAGAAAACATTTAATTTTGAGACGCTCTATTTTATAGCGTGTACTTTTTGACGTCGTAGCCTTTGCTTACTTTTTACTAAGTTCTTGGCAGAAAATATTTATTTTTGTAACGTTTTCCACTGGCGTTATCGATATTGTGTGTTGATCCTTGCAAGATGTTTAAAGTAAAATAATACATTAATGGAGAGTCTCGCAAGTGAAGATTAATTATCCTGTACCCCACCAGAAATATCAGTTGCAGCCAAACTTGTTACACTGAATCTTCTACTGGAAAAGTTCAGACGGCAGTATAAAGGGCAATGTGAAGAATTTAAAACATGATTTTTGAAAAAAAGCATCCGAAAATATTTTACTGGTATATCTTGCTGGAAGATCGGGTGTAGTTAAATCGTCCACATTATGATCAATATATTCTATGTTATGTGTCTTAATGTCAAGGAAAACGTGGATATAAGGAAGTTTCCAATATTGGTCCCGTATTTAAAAGAACTTTCAGTTGGGCATCAAGCTAAGAAGTCTATGGTTTAAACGCGAGAGCAAATTAATCATCTTTTAACTGAGGCAGATGATAACATTAAATGTTAAACAAATTTTGTTTATTAGTAAAGGTAACTTATTTTATTTAAAATTTATCTATCGATATAAAAAATTTAAATTGTTTTAGGGTTTTTTGATTATGGATATCTCGGGTGCTTGACGCCGGGAGAAGTTAACACAAATGAGTATTGATGATATATTTTATTTTAATAATAAAAGTTCCCGATTCAAAAACAAACGTACTGCGCATGTTCACAGTTTTCAAACTGGAATATATCGAACTTTACAGAAAATGTGCAGCTCTTTGTCCAAGCATCATAAAATATCTAAACAATAGACGCTTTAGCCAATATTGGAATTAATTTAATTGGAAAAATACCATCCCTAATATCAAAATATCTCAGAATAGCAAATCCTTATGCATATACCGGGCACTGCTTTCGGAGGACGTCTGCAACATTTCTTGCTATGAAATGATTACTTTAAAGTGCCATAAAAGATGGAAATCTTTAACCGTGGCCGAGGGATATGTGGAGGACTCAATAAAAAATAAAATTAATTTTTCAAATAAAATTCCATCTAGTTTAAACGTGAATGATAGTAATTAATCTCTACCCTTCGAGCAGCCGATTTCTCAGGAATAAATATTACATCCAGTAATGATTGCACAATTAACTTTAAAATTGTAAATAATAATTGAAATAACTGTTATAAAAACACGTACTGTTTTTAACACATATTTTAAAAAATACTAATTTCAAATGTTTAGTCTATAAAATGTGATGTTTGTTTTGTCAATTATACAGCAGTTCATGGTTATACTAAAATGTACCTAATAAATTTATTTTTAACAAAGAAATTCATAACTGTATGTAAGTACCTGTTTAGTCTATAAAATGTGATGTTTGTTTCGTCAATTATACTTGAACTGTTTTTAAATACATTTTATTTATATATATATCTGAATGTACATATCTTTATAGATATATCCTATAAAGATAAACTATTCTTAAAATTTGTTTTTAACTAATAGTAACAACTAAATTTTAATAATATATTATAAAAAAAACATTGTATTCCAAATAATTAATAAATGAAATCCCTTTTAGCGCCCTGAGGATGACCTCATAGAGGTCGAAACGTTGGCATAAATACAAACTTTGAATTTCTGAAGTATTTTACTTGACCATTTCCCAACTATTTCAACCCCTAAACCAATACGAATTTTAGTTTATTTATTTGCTTTAGCAACAAATACTTTTTTAACTAAATTTTTGTTTAATTCTTGTGTATACATTAGAAATTTAATTAGTTGAATTTTCGTCAATAAAATTATATAAAATGGTCATAATTAAATTTAAAATAGGTTTATGATTTGCAAAATATTTTGAGCACGGGGTCATGGTAACATTAAAAAAAATATAACAACAAAAAAAGTCTTATTTTAGACACTGACGTTAAAGCGCAAGCATTGTCATTTTTTTACAGTTATAGAAAAAAACACGTTTAACAAAACTGATGTGACATTTAGAATATATAAAAACTTGTATAAAGAACAAATGTAAAAATACGATAATAATATTATGAAACCATAATAATATTTTTAGAATAATATAATTTGTAAGTAGGTTTTCTTGGGAAGCTCTAAATTAATTTATGAAGCTAATTTAATAAAGTATTTTCGTACACTTCACGGGTATACCTATATGTACCCATCGAAATTATCATAGCGCTAAATTGGATTATTAATACTTTAATAAACAGGTGTGTTATAATTAAATTAATTAATAACAAAACAGTAAGCAAAACGTAAATTGGCAAACGAAACGTAAAGGAAAGCATCAGGTGTGGCAAATGTCCCTTATTTCAGGGAAAATAAGAACCATGGATGCTTTAGAACAGGGTAGAGACGGATGTATATAAAAGATTTTAATGTACGAAATTTCATATGAACAGGTTTGTGGAACAGGACAAAAAGTCAGTATTTTTGTACAATATTTGGCTTTTGATGAAACATCAACGAATTTATAATTAACTTTGTTCCATTAAACAGTCGTTTAAAATTTTCGTTTTTATTTTATCAGGGAAGTTTCATTTATTATAAAAGTCGAGGGTGCCAATCGCGTATATTCTAAACCACCAAAAATAAAAACCGGCCGAATTTTTTTTCCCCCTTAATAGTCTAGGCTAGGAGTTAGTTGCGTGCAACCTGTACTAGACAGCTGGTTAAATGACACCTTTTTTGTTGACTCCTTGTTTGTATTAACATAATGGCATGCCTACCGGCCTATTTTTGTCGAGACGTTAATTTAGAACAATTTCTAAAACTAGCAGTTTTGACATTTATCAACTATATTATGATATTAACCAACGCAGTGGCGTGCATACAATCAAAGCAAAAAGGCGTTGCCTACCCTGGGAAAATTCTATAATAATTTTAAAATTATGTACTTGACAAATCTAGTAGATATTGATAAAAATAATACTTATCAATTCATTTTCCTTTTCTTAAGTAGTAGTGGTATTTCAACGTTATTTTAACCATTATAATATAGATAATTAGCTATAATAGTTTAACTCCTTGATATTATTATTTATAATCAAAAATCTAAAATATTGTTTAATGAGTAATAAATAGTTACCACTTTTCTGTGACAGTTATAGAATTTCGGTACTCATACTTTAAATACCTCTTATTAAAATTTAATATTTTCAGAATGTTTTGCTAATATCTTCAGCTAGAAAAGAGATGTTATCTCGCGGCTTTCACTAACTTCTTCCAGTTTTAGTTGCCCTTTCGATTGTGTAAAACCTAACATATGGTTTAATTAAAATTATTAAGAAAACCGCAAATTTTAACACATTCCTTATACATCAGTCCATGATATTTTAAGCATCCATCTTAATATGAACATTTCTAGTCTTGCTCTTGCTTGTTCTATCCTACCTTTTTCTTTAAATTCAAGCCCAGGAGTACTGCAATGAGCAGTTATCTACGATATTAAGTTATCTACGGTCACGTAAAGCTATCTGTCACAGTTTATGTTACAAAAAGTTCTCTTACAGCACCAAAGGTAAAGTTTCACTCAGCTTCTGCAAGTGTATTGGCCAAATCCGTCTTGACTTGCGCATCATGAAAATAACCTCCTTTTCACGGCAAGGCGTCAGTTGACCAAACAGCTAAAGTTTAACCCACGAATGTAAATTTCTTGAGCAAATCGATCTTACTGGTTTACATTTTTTTTTTCACAAATTTGAAGTGACACTTTAGGCCAATCCAAATGATTTTCAAAAACAAAAGATATAAAAGGGCATCAGTTTTTGCTTATATAAAGGACGTTGTAGTTAAGAAAAAATATGCTTAAATAGTACATTGTATATTTAGTAGGAAAAGCTGAACATTCCCGGACGACCGTAAAGATTGTATGTCAAGGCGCAAGCAGAGACTGACAATACAAAGTCCGGGAATGTGGCTTTTTCTACGAGGTATACATACTATTTTTTCGTAAATCGAAAATTATTAAAAGGAGATAACTTATTACAATCAACTTGTTAAATTTTGAAATAAATATAAATATTATTAACTTTGTTCAAAAATAAAGGATGCCATTAAATATTTGTGTTGTAACTATGGAAATACAGTAAATTGAATTGTCAAGCTTAACACATTTTAGTTTGCAAGTAGCCGTACAGAAATAATATTTCTTTTCAGTACATTAATAAATATTTCCTGAGAGTTATTTTCCGTTGCCTAGCAACGACTAAGGGTAAGGAAATATTAACTTTTTCTTTCAGAAATGTTATCAAAAATGTCAATATTTCCGATCGATTTTCGGAAAAATAAATTATTTTCAAAAATGGTCATATTTTTTGGTTCTCCTCTTAAAGCAAACTTATTTTTAAGAGTACATTTTTAAACTACATACAAAAAAACTTCAGTCACATATTTAAATTAAAGAAATTAAAATCAATATGCTCAATTTATTAAATAACTCTATGTTCACAATTGACCCGTATGTTAATTTATATTACTGAGAAAATGTTCCCAAATCTCCATTTTGATTAGTTACGGATGCCAGCTTGTGTATTTGAGGGTATACATTTGTTAAATGAAAATTCCCTTATATAACTAAATGATACCCGGTGTACCTAATTTATATTATTACACTGGCCTAGCACTGATATGCAAATCAACATATACCTAACAGGCATTCAGCGCGATTACCTTCCTTCCTTGCTTAAATTATTGTTGTTATGGTAATATTGCTCTATTTTCTTGAATATGATACACAGGAAGATACAATCTGCTAGAAGGAAATTAAACATTTGTTTAATATTAATCTGGAATCATCTTGTTACCATCTCTAATACAAAACCGCCGAGCTGGTATGAACAAGGATGAGGTAAGATTTTTGTTATTATTGTAATTTTTTACCTTAAATTTTAGACATTTTAAATATTAACATATGTAATCACCAAAGGGTTATAAATTTGGAATATCGAAATATTTAGATCTTACTTCTACCTGTGTTTTCAACGTGGCATTATTTTGATAATATGCCATATGAAGCTTTTGTGTTCATTTGATGTTTAATGCAATTAAATTGTCTTACGGATAAATTATTTGCCAGGATGTTGTTACAAATAAATACGGAGTCCGGGAATGTAGCTTTTTCTACGAGACATACATACTATTTTTCCGTAAATCGAAAATTATTAAAAGGACATACTAACTTATTACAAGCAAAAATAAATATTATTAACTTTGTTCACAAATAAAGGATGCCATACAGTGTTGTAACTATAGAAACACAGTAATATGGAATTGTTAAGCTTAACACATTTAAGTTTACAAGTAGCCGTACAGAAATAATATTTCCTTATAGTATGTACAATAATAAATATTTCCCAACAGTTATTTTCCGTTGCCTAGCAACGACTAAGTGTAAGGAAATATTGACTTTTTCTTTCAGAAATGTTATTAAAAATGCCAATATTTCCGATCGATTTTCGGAAAAATATTTTTTTCTTCAAACGTCAATAAACCTTTTTTTAACGTTTTTCTACTAATTTTTTGACGTTAAAGTTCTACTTTTTCGTCAAAAGGCGGTTGCTTTTGGCAACGGAAGAAAAAGTATTTACTTTTTCTTCCGTTGCCAATAGCAGCGGAAGTAAAAGTAGGACTGTGTTCTCATGACTAAATATATATTAAATAATACCAGAAAGTTATAAACATACTTTATTTATTTTAATAAAAATAAAGTACAGCAATGTGACTTAGGGTAAATGTACTTTTAGGGTAATAGCACTAGCATTTAAAAACTATGTTAATCCCTATAATAATAATAAATAATAATAATAATAATAATAATAATAAAGTTAAATTTGTTTAAGGAGGTGCGTTTACCCATATTGGCCGTACATAACTATTTAAATACAACATTAAAAGTACAATTATTAATTGTAGCCCCAGAAAAATTAAGACTGCTTGTTCCGATGGCCTGTTGGTTGGTTGTTTCGGTATTTTCTAGTGTTGAACTCTCAGTGAAACCACTTTCTGTCGAATTTATTGCAGTATTTAAATTATTAGTAATTGATTTATTATTATTTGGTTGTAAAATTTTTTTTGCAATATCTTTCTTATTGGTCATCGATTCGTCGATGTACCCTTCAGCTACAGTACTCGATTTCCACCCCCCGTGGCGCTTTAAACACGTAATGTCTGCCCCTGCATGTACAAGCAGTGTAGCTGAAGTTCTCCTTAGACAATGGCCGGTGTACTCTATTGCACCTGGTAGTTTTAAAAACACTGCTGCTTCCTTAGGAACAGCACTTATTTTATGAATTCCCATTACCATGCGACAACACCGACCATTTACAAATTTAAAAAAAAAATCTCTTCTCGCGCATACCTTCCGGGCGTAATGATGCATAGTTTTTATAAATGCTTAAATATTGCTCCCCAATAATAGTAAACGACCGCGGTTTCCTAGTTTTATTATTAGGAATTCTTATGTGAATCGCAGATCCTAAGTCTTGTATGTCATCAACGACCATTTTCAACATTTCTTCACATCGGCATGCACCCGATATTCCAATAACCAAAACAATCTAAAAATTATATATATTACCTTTATAAAAAATTTGTATACTTTGAGGTAATACCTAAATTTACCTTAATTCTCAAATATTGCTGATTAGGAGCTTCAGATAGAAATTTTTCAAACTGTTCCCTGGTGAATACTTTAGCTTTTTTGGGAATGTAGCCTTCGTTTTGCTTCTTTAAAAAAGCTCGTAGCTTCAAATACTTGCTTATGTTTATTTCTTGTCTGATATTTAGCATTGATCTTAACATAGAATAATGTGACCACATTGTTGAACCTTTCATTTTTTGATTGCTCGCTAGTTCCGAAAAATATGCCAAGAGTACATTTTCAGAATTATTTTTGGTGTTTTTCTCAGTGCACCATGCCTGGAATCTTCTAAACGCAGCTTCGTAAACACCACTGGATTTTGTTGGCAGCAAATTGTTCGCAACATTTGCTGCAATTTTGGCAACCTCCGGGGGCGTACAGGTAAATTCTGAGTCTGACATTTTAATTTGAAGTAAATGTAGTTTTAAAAAATTCTATTTTTAAAAGGATAAAAATTAAATAAAGTTACGCAATAATGAATGCTGACACTTGTCAAATCGAATGGCACGTCGCTATCAAACAATATAATAATAAATCCATAGTAACGCTAGCCCCTTCTCAAAACTTAAAATTTTTAAATAAAACAATTAAAACATTTTGTATCTTTGTGTTTTCATATTTAAACAACGTCTGAAGAAAAAAAAGTATGCTTTATTCGGAGTAAAAGCAACTTCTTATGACTCGTCCGTAATTGCCGGACTCACTTTGTTCGTCCGGCAAACCTACAGGCTCGTCAGAAAAGTATCGCTTTTACTCCTAATAATAATATACTATTTTGCTTATTGCAAAGAAACATCAACAAGATTATACAATACCTAGATTCCTATCTGCATGGACACTTGGAACAAAAAAATAATTTCGTTTCTGGATGCCAACGATGTACCCCCTGGAAGTCATCGCATTTCAGTGTCTGCATCAATAGATTCCAAATAACACAGAAATTTTCGTTAGTAGCTTTAAAACCCACCTTGATAAAAGTTTATCATGAAAGTAGTGTGTACTAGTGAATTCTGCAGCTAATGAATGCTTGATCCAGAATGCACAATTATACACTTCTTATGTGGAACTGGCAAAAAGCTTTATTCAGATATTTAAAGCTTAAACAATAGTAGACTTTTTTAACGAGGAAAATGGGGGGCTTTAGAAAATTGAAAAAGCACCTTATGAGACGTTGCTAATAAAAAGAGAAGAAACAAGAAGTTTTTTTTCACCTTTCACAGAACAATATTCTTCTGAAACAGATGTCAGTACTCTTTATTAGCATTTTTTTAAAACATAAATCTGTCAGACAGATTTTTACCATTTCCTTATACTAATTCGTTTTAAAAACTATTTTTCCCCGCTTTACGCTGTTATCAACTTAGCGCCAAAATGTTTGTAATAAATCACTGGTCAAGTGCAAGATGAGCCTCTTACAATAAGGATCCCGACCCGCCCAGAAAGGAACTAATCCGTCTTCAGCAGTCATATAATCCAGTGTGTGTAAACGTGGAAAGCTAGAAACGTGTTAAAATGAAATAGGTGGTTCTAATAGATAAAGCGGAGATTATTTTAGATTTTATTTAGGTAAATACAGATGGTTAATCAAAAATGTACGTTAGGTCGATAATACACATTGGCACAATAAATAAAAACTGCCCAATAAACAATAATTGCTTCATTAAATGAACAACTTGGTTGAGATAAAAATAAATTTGGGGGAAGAAAAACTTGTTTTAAGTGATAAAATTGTAAGGTGAAGTGGGGTAATTGTGATATAGTTTATGAATAGTTCACGAACAAATAGATAAATATTATACTTTTAATGCAACAAATTTTTTTTTTAAATACTCAATACTTCGAAGAACATGATTCTTAATTGATTCTAGGCCTGACATCTTTTCAGATCCTTTTCCAAAAAAGTAGGGTATTTTTTTTTTAAATGATGCCAGTATATCACATTTACCCCGGAGTTTGGGGCAAATGTGATAATGGTCTCTCTCCACGTATAAACAAGTAACTTGAAATGGAATGGGGCAAATGTATAAACATTGTAGTTTGTTCATTATTTTACATTTTACAAAATAAAATTAAATAGATTGAGCAAAAAGTTATAAACTTTATTAAGTACAAACAAAAACTAAAAAAATAACTTTCTCCATAGTCAAAACCAATGCTATAAGGAGTGTAAGTACAAATATGAAAATAAATATTATATTCATTATTTAAACGAAAAATATGAGCTTTTATACATTAACAGGCTAAATTATAACCTTCAAATGACAGTGAAAATATAAAAGAACCGCGTCTATTGGTAGTTGGCTTTGGCAAAACCATAACAATATCAGCTTGCCCTACAGTATCCACATCCTCCACTTTTGGCCATGAAAATGTATTTTTTGAAAATTTGGTGAACCTAACTGTCCAACCATCATCACATGAGTCGGTCGCCATTCCAACAAAATGCTTTATTACTTTCTTGGTGCAATATCTGACTAGCACCCAAGAATTAGGAGTTACAGTTTGGTCGACCTCTTCATTCTTATCCATATTAGCATCTGCATACTCTTCCCAAATCTCTTCAGAGTTGTCGGAATCCATATATGGAGGAGACTTGGGATCGACATCCTCACTACTCGAGGAAATTGATCGTTTTTTTGTAATTCTTTTAGCTGGTTTTGATTCCCCTGTTTCTTTTGGTTGTTTTGGTTTCTTTATGTTCATTTTAAGTCGATGTACTGCCTCTTCTGAAGTTAATATTTCCGAACCAGGACATACTCTTGATTTTTTTTGTTGCTCTGGTTTAGGTACTTGGCGAATTGCGGACAATAACAAGTTCTCAAATGATGTGCTAGCCATGGATTTCTCTATCGTCATTTCTTTCGATGTCGTAGCCACTGCAGGGTCATCTACAATCGAATTTCCCTCAACAGTTATAGTGTTTGTCGGCACCATGACTTCTTTGATGTGCGAATTGGTCTTAAAATCATCCCATCTTTTGAGAGCTTCTGGTGGAAAAACTTCCTCTGCGATAACATTTTTATTAAGTGGCGATATTCCACCCTTTCGGAAACCACCCTTTATAACCTCAGTTGGAATAGATTTCCAAGTCTCACAGAGAAATTGTGAAAATATTTTCTTGGGCAGTTTCTGGCCAACATGCTGCCGTTGCCAAGATATCAACTTTTCATCCCATTTTAATTTGAAAGGACGAAACACAGAAAGGTCTAAAGGTTGTAGTAGATGGCTACTGTGCGGGGGTAGTTTTAATATTGTTATATTGTTCTCAATTGCTGCTTCAAGTATTTCCAAACTTATATGGGTCGAATGACCATCGTAAACTATCAAAACAGGACGTTCTAGACCAACTGCTGGAATCAAAGTCTTTAGGAAGTAATTTGTAAAAATTGCACTCTCCATCCAGCCTTTCTTGCTGGCAGCATAAACGGTGCCAGGAAAATCTGATTTAGGAGGAGCGAGCCACTGGTCCCACAGGTGTTTACCCTTAAATATTATTAACGGCGGGGCTTTACCGCCAGCAGCATTGCACATTAACAGAATAGTTGTGTTTTCTTTACCGGGGGAACTAATTGTCCTCGAAGATGCTTTATTAACTGCACTGACCACTTTAGATTTTCTCGGGTCTATACTTAGACTGCTTTCGTCCAGGTTCCATATCCTGTCAGGCTTGTCAAGAATATTAAGCTCTATCATGGTTTTTTCCAATAGGTCAAAATATGCATAAATTATAAATGGATCTAATGCTTTCTTTCTAGCAAATTCTACATTTTGTGGGATCTTGAGACTCATATTATGGCGTCGCTTGAAGTTAAGAAACCAATCTTCACCAGGGACTTCGTCTTTAAAATTTGTCTTAATTTTATTATCCGCTACAAATTTCCCAACCACTTCAAATACTTCCTTCCTTGAAAACCCGAATCCCCACTTTTCTAGGGTTTTCAAGCCATTGGCTAACTTTAGTTCTTCTGCGATTGGAATATTTGTTGGACGTCCTTTATTGTCTTGTATCTTTCCCCGGATACCTTTAACACGACTGTGAAGTGTTACGTAAGGTATTTTAAATTGTTTGGCAGCCCCATATATAGTATTTCGTCCTGCATTTACTTCATTTATGGCCAAAGTTAAATCTTCCTTCGTGTACTGCATTTCAGTTTTATTCCTTTTCTTGATATAAGTTCGTACCATTATGTATCTAGAACAACGGGGTAAATGTATTACATACGTCACAATTACCCCAAATTAATATTTCACATTTGCCCCTAAAAGTATTTTTTACGGGGCAAATGTGATATACCTTTAAAAAAATACACATGGTGATATTCTAGTCGTAGTGATTTGTACACAAGCTATACAACTATAAATCATAATTTCCAAAACACTAAAACAGACTTACCTCAAAAAATGTTAATTTCACTTGAAAACTACTAAACAGACGCCGAAAAGAATGTTGGGTTAAATTATGACTAATCGTTGACACGCCGCTTGCAGCTAGACCGGCTGGAATTGTCGTTCGCTCTAGTGTGGCGCTTATTGGTATGCGAGCTTAAGGAGTTGTAAGGTAGATGGCAGCACTAGTAATAAATTTGAACTAAATTTATGAACTATTATCACATTTGCCCCGTTATCACATTTACCCCACTCCACCTTATTTATTTATTTTATATAATATTGCACTTTATCCAAGGTTTTATTCCTCCCTATTCTAAATAAGTACAGACAGCCGCTACATGGTGGGTTTAAAAGTAAAGGATAGGCATTTTTGTATAATCAGGCATTTTAGTCTGTTCAAGAATTTTTAGAATATAAACTAGTGGTTAAGCTAATGCGTCGGCATCTGCGTGGTCTATACCATGTATGTACTTTATCAGACTATGATGTAGCTTTTTGTTTTAAATTGGTTTCTTGTATGACTAGTCTTATCAATTGCAAAATTTCAATGATGAACAAAGAATTTAAATTTGTATTAATCCTAAATACTAATACAAAAAATCTTTACCAGCTGGGCCGAGACATTTTTTAAACTTCTTAAATAATATACCATAAATAGTTATTTACTTAACAAAGGTGGAAAGTGGTAGTTGTCCTGATGTGACAGCAGTGGCACGAATGATGCGAAGCGGTGTTTGAGTACGACATCAAAGGTGGAAAAAATACTTTTGGCATGTGTTACAGTATTTTTTTTTTTACGAACTTCCGCAGGTTTACTTTAAATTTAACAATACTTTATTAGAGGGAAATAAATAGTACATTGTATATCTAGCAGAAAAAGCTGAACATTCCCGGACGACCGTAAAGATTGTATGTCGAGGCGCAAGCCGAGACTGACAATCCGGAGTCCGGGAATGTGGCTTTTTCTACGAGGTATACATACTATTTTTCCGTAAATCGAAAATTATTAAAAGGATATAACTTATTACAATCAACTTGTTAACATTTTGAAATAAATATTATTAACTTTGTTCACAAATGAAGGATGCCATTAAATATTTGTGATGTAACTATGGAAACACAGTAATATTGAATTGTCAAGCTTAACACATTTTAGTTTACAAGTAGCCCTACAGAAATAACATTTCCTTACACTACAATAATAAATATTTTCTAACAGTTATTTGCCGTTGCCTAGCAATGACTAAGTGTAAGAAAATATTGATTTTTTCTTTCAGAAATTTTATCAAAAATGTCAATAATTTAAGAAAACTTTTTTCTAAATAATAAAAACAAGCAAAGAGCAATTTTTTGCGGCAAATAAATATTTTTGAAAATAAAAACAAGAAAATAGCTTTTGTTTATAAATCTTATTGTTCGGAAACACTGGGGATAATAACTAATAACATTTACACAATATTAAAATTTAAAATATTTTTTAATGAATTGGCACATAAATTATTGTGTCGTACATAACCGGATTTTTTGACTTGTCCTTTTATAAGCCTCGCTCTTAAGTTTACTTACAACAGGCTTGCTCAATTAACCCTTATATTATTAATTTTTTCCATTTATACCTTTTTTATTAAGTTTGATACGATCATGCAAAACAGTCAAAATTCTAATACATATGGAAATATTTTTCATAATTTTATTTTTTAGATGTCATATGAAACAAAAATCTACATTTATCCAATAAGTAACGCACCATCGTTTTTGTTTCGTCGAGCGTGCCTTGATTTATTAAATATGAAAACACGTTTTCGATGCCATTTTTTCAACGCATTAGCGTCAGTAAAATTAACTTTATTATTATATTTGCCTGCTTTTTACGAATCTTATGTAAAAATATAAGTTGTTTTGAAGGTATTTGATATTAATAAAAATTGTGATGACTTTGAGTTTTGGGAGTAAATTAAAAAAAAATGTATTTTATGTTTTTTGTGCATAACTTCTAACTCTGATGGTTTGTCTGGTGGATTTATTTTCGGCGATTTTGATTTTCGTAATCAACATGATGGTATTAGGACTAGGCTTACTAAGGTACGTAGAAGCGATCAGCCGTTAGACATGTTTGTGGACCATACACACCTAAAAGGCGATTACGATATTACGCAAGTTCCCGAATGAAAATTGATGCATTGAACGATCGTTTCAAAATATTGCACTAAAACTTCTTGAACTCTACCGTTATCTCCGGAAAAATATACTTTTAGTTTTTTGATTAGTCGCATGGCTACCAAAAACAGCTTGCTTTCCTTATTTGTATTGCATGGTTAATGAGAAATTATGATATTCCAAACACTCACCACTTGGCAATTGAAGAAAACACTATCCATACCATACTTGAAAATAAATGTCATATTTTTATTCAAAATTATTTTTTTAATTCCGCAGTGCCTATCGCTATTATAAGAAACACAACTGTGTTAAAAAAGCTACATCGCTATCGATCGGTATGAATATTCGTATCATATTTAAGTGTCGATAAAATACTCGGGTTTCATCCGTGGAATCAACTTTCTGTAAAAAATCAGAACGGATTTTATACTTATTGATGGCACTATATTTTTTTTGTTAAAAAGATGGTTTATAACATTTTTTGTATTTTGTAAACATGAGACTGTACCGACCATCATGAGATCATATTGGGGTTGTTAGAAAACACCCAGTCTGCACCATTTGCCTTTCTTGGTGTACGACTGTCATATTTTCTCCTCTCTCCTCCTTCCTCGGTAAGATTTGATTAAAAATATTAATGGTCAACATTATTCTGGTTCTTAAAGTTTTGTAAAATAGGTTTACGATTTATAAACAAATTAGTTTGTTGCGGTACAAAACGTTTTAAAAGTTGGGTTATAGGTTAAAAAAGTGAGTGATCGGTGTAAATTATATCTCTCTTTTCGCACTCACATAAACTGCTTGAGATCAACATCTATGTCGATTTCTATCGACATAGATGGCTCTATATCGCTTAGAAGTGAGAATTTCTATGAACGTAGTGGCAAATTCGAACCGACATCACCTTGGAAGATGAACATGTTTATACCCCAGATTTGAAACAATTTTGAAAGGACACGAGGGTCTTCGAAAATAGAAACGTATTCCTTGAAATGTACACTTTATTAGATTACGGTTGAGTCGCTGGTTACACGTTTTAATTGTATAATAGGATACAATACCCGGTCTTTGTCCATAATTGATCGGTTAAATATTTGTGAAATATTATGTCCTAGTAACCAGTAATAATACTAAATAAACCAGTACAAATAGTTCCGAATACACCGGTAATAAACGAAAAAATTATAAAAAAAACGTAATTTCCAGAAGTAAAATAACATAGGCAAACTAACATTATTGCAAAAAAATACAGTTTTTAACAAATTGCATAAACCGATGTGAATCGGTTCTGAGAGGCAAGCGGTCCTTAGGGCCCTTTACACTATCAACCAGATCGACGTGACTGATTGACAATTTGATGTATCGGGCAAAGTCGAGAATGATGGATTGACGAATGGGGCGGCCCGACCAATGGATTTTAAGAAATTTTGAAATCCAACAATCTGAAAGATATGATAAAACTTTCCGGATTCAATCCGATTGATAATCTAAGTGCCTTTATAGAGAACTAACGTGTAACAAGGTAATGTCAGGACTGGTATAGGAATGTCATGGGGGATTATTGGAGTTGTTAAAAAAACAGAGTAAAACTGCAATGGATACCAGGATATGAAGCTATTAAAAATACATCCATAGGTCTAGAACAGGCACTTAGATTTCCCAAGGTGCAGAGTGGCCATTAAGCGACTGCCCCGAAATAAATTCAAAATCTACTAAAACAACAGCCAAGATCATTGTAATAGTTTAAATTTACTCAGCCTCACATATATTTAAAATTTACATATCTTACACTAAATCTTTGCCAAACTGTCTTGGACAAATAAATATATCTTGTATTGCACTTCGGTCTTGGCCTCGGCCTATTGTTTTGCATGATTCTGTAGGTAGATTATGTAACAACTTTTAAAACCTACATATATGTATTCTTGTGAAAATAAATGGTTCAGTTTCAGTTGGTGGTTCTAGGCATTATTTTCTGCGGTAATGTGAAAAACTTTGTCCTCTTGCACAAATGAACCCAATCCTTACCGAGTTGGCTTACCACCTGATGTCGTTGCTAGTAATGGCATGCCAACAGAAGTTCGTGTCCATGCTTCTTCAGTTCTTCTCTGATTTAATAGGTCGAATGTCCGGTCGTTTTTTATTACTCTGATTATCACATTTATAAGAGTACCATCTTATTGGTTAATTTTTGACGTTTCAAGAAAACTAAATCTGCCCAAAAAAGTTTTTGTGGTGGTTGCTTTTCCACAAGTGTACTTTAGAAAACAAAGTTTAAACTACGCGTGAGCATGTTTTATAAGGATTTTAAATCACCTTTGATTGGCAACTAAAATAACTTCATTCTAGTGAAACATTTAAGTGGACCGTGGTTGTGGCTATAAAAGCTGGCGTGCCAAAAAAAAACTACCTATTTTTCTAATTAATGCTCGGTAAAGGTGTTTGCTATTTTGTATTTCACACCCTTACCATGTGGTGATATAAAAACCAAGGTAAAGTTTTTATTATTTATTATAAACTTGTTTGGGACCCTTAATTTAAGTAGGCATAATAATTATATACCCAAAACTAACGGAACAAGCTTCTTTTAATAAGCAAAATGCAACTGTGCAATTGGGACCAAAGCTGCATGCTCTGCAGTCAAGATAGGGAAATAGTACATTATAATGCTAGTTATTATATTGGATAAAGCCACAAGTACTCGGGAAATTAAAACTTGAAAGAATGAGAATATCCCGAAACACTCCCCAGTTAAGCTACATAACCTAGTTAAAAGAACTAGAATCGCCAAGTGAATGTAAAAAGAAACTAGTGTAAACATAATGATTTGCCAAACCTAACCAAAATATATGTGAACGCACCCACGAAAACAAAAGTTACCAAAGACTACAGAAATAAGGTTAGCAAGACGAGAAGCATAGATACATGCATAAGAGTATACTTTAAATCATGTCTAGAAAAAGAAAACCAAGTAGCAACAATAAATAAAAGAAAAGGAATAATTTAAAGAAGCCAAGAATATTTGTCAGAGATGTAGACATGACAACACAAAAGTAAAAGAATAAGTTTATTCAGCCTTCATAAAACGTATTCTAAACTTTATTAAACATCTCACAACGTTAAATAAATATTTGCATTTACCATAAAAGAGATATTTTTATAAAGCGGTGGAGAAAATTGTTCGCATTGGTTCTATTACTTTGTAAAAAAAAACTTGGCAATAAAACCCAATAACTAAATAACCGTTTATTACCTATTTTGTTTGTTGTATGTTGATTTTGGTATTCAAACCTCTAATTTTCAGAAAATGTACCCCCCTATAAATATTAAAGAGGTTTAAATATAGCCAATCAAAATATTTATATTTTGGTTAATTTAAAATGTATTATGTTTCCTAAACTGCGTTAAAAGAGCTTTTTCTAAATCGACCACATCAATGATAAGATTCTCCTTTAAACCTAAAATAGGAGAAAATAGTCTAACTCTGAAAAACTACAAGAAGGTTGTTCGGTCATTTAATCTAATAAGACTTCGGTTAGAAGTCCGATGTACTTGTAACATTTTCTCTTTGTTGCCTACTTTTCTTGGGTTTATCTTACGAACAGAAGATTGCAGTTTTCTTTCATATAATGAATATGAAAAATAAAAGTTTTAAGCTGCCCTAGGACATGTAAATACAAAGTACAAATTGCGGACAAGATGCAAATATTTGTTTTCTTCTTAAGAGAGTTTTAAAGTAAGATTGTTTTATGCATCTTTTTTATCACGGGATTCTATTTTCCACTTGAAGAAGAATATTGCAATAGTTGATTTTTTAAATTTAATTTTATATAGGTTTTTATTTTTTATTTTTGAAATGTTTACTCCACTTTGGGAATGAACTTAGAGTATCGAGGTGCACAGTGTGAGAGATGTCATAAAGTAATAGATCAAGAGGAAACCTTAAATCTATTTGAGTAATATTTGGTATTCCAGATGACGGAAGCAAAAAAAAGTTTACTGTGAACGAAAGCGTAGTAAATTAAGATCATTGTTTGGGGGTTGTGAAAGACTTTGCAGGTTCTGTTAATGAAACCTAACATTTTGTTTGACTCTGTAATTATTTTATTGAAGTGAGCTTGAAACAACCATTTGGAGTCCAAGTTGATACCCAGATCTCTTATTTGATTTACCTTTTTTAGTGTAGAGTTTTTAATGTTGTATGAGCACTCAATGATATTATTGTGTTTAGTAAACGTTACAAAACAGCATTTTTTGTTCAAATACAAGCTGTTGTTACTGCAATAATCTACCAGACGAATCAGGTTCAGCTGTATTTTTAAGCAGTCATCCAGGTTTCTTATAGAGCGTAACATTTTTAAGTCATCAGCATAGACAACAAATTTTGTGTAGTGAAAACATTGTTTGGTGGTAATGTAGATAATAAAAAATAAAGGACCTAGATGACTGACCTAAGGAATCTCTGAGGTAGCCGAGAAAGCATCAGACTGAAATCCATTGACAGTCACAATCTGAGAACGATACGAGATGTTGTAATTTAAGCTTTGACAACGTATAGATGATTGATTGATCAGTTTCTTGACACATCATTTTCAAAGGGGAAAAAAAGATACGTAAATTACGTTTGATATTATCTTAAATAATAGTAATTGTAAACATGTAATAAATAAAATTATGATTAAAATAAATTTATACATAATGTTCAAAACTGTAAATAAAGACTTAACAGCCTAATAAAATGTTATTAGGCCTTTAACATTACAACTTGCTAGTAAAATTAGAACCATTTTATTTAGGCCTATAATTTACGCTGTTCAACTTCGACAGTTGTAAATAAAACCTATAATAACATGTAATTTTCTACAAAATTACTAATGTGCGTTAAACCGTAATAATGGTGTACCATGTATGAGTAATTAATTCAATGCAATCGATAAATTAACAACACCCGACTTTGATCATCTTTCTGGCATTACAACTTGATTAACTCAAATTATAGGCCACAAATTATCCAATCATGTTGCTTAGTATGGGAAACATAACAGCTACGGTAATTATGATGTGCAATAATAATTGGTATTTTGCACGAGCTGAAGATTCAATATCCTGATATCTTACAACTTATTTTACGCTCAGGTAATGTGTAGGGGAGCCTATTCAACAGTAAACAACATTATTTTAATTCTTTAAAACATTTTACTTCCATCAGTATATATTTTGTTTTTCAAGAGTTCATTGGACAAGCTGCATACTGTCACCCACTGGTTCACTATTGAACAGGCTCCCATATGTATTTATGCGCCTTTTAAATAATGTAATTTTTACACCAACTATAACCGAAAGAAAGTTTTTAGTGGCAGGCGGACAAAGTAGTGCATCTATCTTTTGCATTAACGTACATAGGGACGCCATAAGTAATGGGTTCCCTGGAGCACAGGTAGATAATGAAAGACTGTTTCGTCCTTGTTAAGACTCATCAGAAAGCCAAAACCCGTAAGCAACACCCAGTACAGCGAGAATATTTTTTCAAGAAATTTTTAAGAATAAAAATGTGATGAAATCCTAGTGACGCCATCAGTGGGAATCAACTTAAACATGTTTTTACGTTTGATGGCTATCTTTTGCATTGAGTTGATTCCCACTGATGGCGTTACTAGGTTTTCATCACATTTTTATTCTTAAAAATGTATTGAAAGAATATTCTCGCTGTACTGGGAGTTGCTTACGGGTTTTAGCTTTCTGATGAGTCCTAACAAGGACAAAACAGTCTGTCATTGTCTACCTGTGCCCCAGGGAACCCATTACCTTTGGCGTCTCTGTGTACTTTAATGCAAAAGATAGATGCACTACTTGGTCCTCCTGCCGCTAAAAACTTTCTTTGTATTTACTTATACGGACACTAAACTCTTAACTAACTATAACCGGAAAACATTTAATTTAATTAAAATTAAAAGATTTTTATGCCTCCGCTGGTATTTAAACCCACCTTAAGACCTTAAGAATTACCGTTGATTGCTCTAATTATTGCGTTTTAGAGACTCTGGAATTCTTTCACCAATATTAGCCATATGATTTATTCAATTTTAATTGTAGTGGCATACAGTTTAGAATATTTTGCAATATCAAACTTGGAAGCATATTATTAAGGAAAGTAACGTATAGCGACATTTGCAGGAATCGGATATGAGATGACTAAACACTTTTGTCATTGTTGTCAATAACATATTTTAATGAAAGGAAACATTCAGTTCAGTTGCGACGATTAAGTTCCACTTTCCTAATAACAGCTTCCTCAGTTTAAAATCGCAGAATATTCCAAACTATATATTACTAAAATAAAAATTAAATAAACATTGGTCGAAGTCAAAGTAGAAGACGTAGCATCATTGATGATTGAAAGTATCAACGAATCCGGGTGGTGCGTCCGAACAGGAGGATAAATATTGAGGGGGTGATAAAATATTCGCTTTCTTATTAATTTAACAGAAAACTTTTATAAAGATTTTTAAAATGGTTAGTTAAAGTTAAATGTCTGCCAATTTTGAACTATTTCACAAATACCATTTTTAAGATATTAAGAAAATTCTGTCTTCAAGCCATTCAGTTGAGACAAAAGTTACAAATGTTAAATGGTATTGCTGTGGAAATAGTTATTAAGTAGTATCTGACTTGTTATCAGTAGATTTTTCCAATCGACTCATTCCAGGTAAATCCATTAGAAAAATATATTAAAAATTTGAATCCAAAGGTACCGTACCAAGTAAACGCTCATGCAAAGCTGTAAATGATGAGAGGCATGATGATTGTGACCTAAATTTACTGATAAAGGTATGGTTAGTACTAGGATGCTAGGAAAAACTGTAGGCAAACATCACCGAACTGCATTATGAGTGAGTTTTACAGAAGCACACAATATAATTCAAATAAGTACAAGAAACACCAAGAATTGCGGGAAGGTAATGAAGAACGAAGATCAAACATTTGTTTTGAAATCATGGAACGCTGTAATAATGAAATGAAATATATGTTTTCGCGAGTTTTGCTTTACGTTAAGCCATAAACCAAATGTTCAAAACTGCAGGTATCGGAGGCAAAAAAAATAACAATCGTTTTATCGCTACACTTTACCCTCAAAAAATTAATGTTTGGACGGGGACTTTTGGACACCACATAATTGGGCCATTTTTTCTGGATCAAATATTAACATCTGCAAGTTTTCTGGATCTGTTGCAAAATCAAATTGAACCTGCATTGGAAGCTGCCGCTGGTGACAATCAGGTGGTCTGAATTCAAATAAAAGGCTGTCCAGCCCATAATTCCATCACAATAAGGCACCATCTTCCTGACGCTTTCTAAAGGAATGTGATTAGACCAAATCATGTGATAAGCTGGCCGGCCAGGTCCTCCTACAAACGACTTTTTCCTATTGGTGCACATAACAAATAAAGTTTATAAAGATGTTCGGCACGAAAATCTAGAAGAACTGAAAAATGTCAGCAGGTTGGATTGAATTTCGCCCTACCAATAGGCCAATTTAAGAAGGGAGTTTTATACTCGTTTAGGATATTGTTTGGCAGCTAATGGAGGGTTGTTTGAACATCTTCTTAAACATTAATTAAAACAATACCTACCACTGTAAATAATAATGATTTTTTTAAATATTGCCACAAAATTATCATTAGTTTATTGGTTATTTATTGTGTAGTGTAAAATTTAAAAAATATTTACTGCATGTTAATTTTTTCTTACTAAAAGTTTATTACAGTTATTGAACAGGTAATTTTATTCAAAAGCTGTCCCTATAACATTAACATTGATATAAAATGACTTTGACAAACTTTTAGTCAATTAGTGTATACTGACAGAAATGTGTAAGGTTCCTAGTTTATCATTTTAAAGAATATATTTTGTTAAATAACTCTTATGTTAATAATAAACACATTTTAGATTGGACAAGGACATTTCTCTTATTGTATTCTATAAAAAGTTTAAGTACATTTTTGGGCTAAAATAAATACGGGAGCAAAAATTTGACCACCTGGAATATCCCATATGTTGTAACGGTGTTGGACCCGGTACCTATGAAGTTTGTGCTCTACTTTTAATCTTTTTTTT
Source organism: Polydrusus cervinus (assembly GCA_935413205.1). Classification (NCBI taxonomy): domain Eukaryota; kingdom Metazoa; phylum Arthropoda; class Insecta; order Coleoptera; family Curculionidae; genus Polydrusus; species Polydrusus cervinus. The sequence goes on from OW284511.1 coordinate 84,460,742, forward strand.
ATTATAGTTTCTCTCGTTAGCAATGAGACAAACGATAGAAGATCCAAAAATTCCAAGACTGATGGAAATGGGGATGGAAAACGTAGATAATAATTTTAAAATTATATCGAAATGGAGAATAGTAAAGCATCATCAAATGGGGACATTTGAATTTACCGATGGTTGTCTGCAATAAAATAAAAAACATAAGTTGCAACTTCTATAGCACATGGTGTAACTTTAAAACATTGCCACTTTGCCACTAAATCTGTGGGGACGTGTGCAAAAGGCACTGATAGATGGCGTGTATCGGATTTGGACAGACGCGAAGCTGATGTATAGGCGACCCACCGTCTTATTTACGACCAAACCTCCCTAATGCTCCCATATCTGTGGCCGCTATGTTATGAATGTTTCCCGAGGGATTCAGCGTTGATCCCTGCACGCAACGGGGTTAACGAGGATGCTGAGACTCGAGAAATGGGAATGTTTTATTGTCGACATACGATGAAAAGTTTTAGGGAAATAGAAGGGAAATAGGGAAAAACCTGTTTACTCGACTTGAATGATGGATTATCCAGTCAACCATTGTTTTTTCTCTTTTTTCTTATAAAAAATATACGTGACATTGTCTGAATCCTGAATTGCTGGCACTGCTATAAACGATAAAAAATTTGAATATTTTTATTGTTTCGGTTGGAAATAAAAGAATTTGTTACAAAGGCTAAAAAAAACTACCTATGTCTATGTCGAGTCGTGTAACAAAAACATATTATTTTGCATTTTATATTCCGTCCAGTTTTTTTACATATCATCATGTGAAAAAAAAGTACAAAAACTAGGGGCTAAAATTATATATTATAATAATTCGGACTTTAAAAAAGACAAAAATATATATTTGACATAATTGAAATAATACGTTACTAATAGGAACCTAAGATCCGGTTGTACAATAAGAACTTAAGTACGAGTGTTGTAAAGCTCTACCCAAAGTTGAACTCGGTTCTGCTGAGCTCTCATTTTTCAGGTAAGTTGTCAATTTTCTAGGCTTAAACCAAGTTATTAATGACTGATGACATATAACCCAATAAACTTTTTAAAATATTATTTTTTGATTTAAAATTTGTGGTAATATTTTAAAGTTATGAATGCAAATAATGAGGTTGATCACTTTCTGGATTTATCAGACGCATCGGATGACGAAGATGTCACGGATGTACTAGGAGCTATAGAAAACGTTCGGAGACGACCCCAAAACTACAGATCGGGACCTGATCATATTCACATTATCGTAATTAAATTTAGTCTCAATATTTTTCTAACATTCAATTTTTTCTTTATTAGTAATAATATTTTATTTTTATTTTCCAAAATACCTTTAAACTCTTTAATAAAAGTTAGTAGCAGACATTCTTCTTTGGAAGTAAAATTTGCAGTTTTGTGTTAGAATACATGGAAAAAGTATATGGAAATTGTAAATACCCCAAACTTTGACAACGGATAAAGTTTTATGGTTTTTTGACAGCGTAATCATTGCCAGCATGGTAATATAATTATTAATTTCACCTGTGCAGACTTGTGGTTAGGAATTGATTATACAACAGAACCAAGTTCAACTTTCAGTAGAGCTTTACAGAACTCGTACTTAAGCTCTTATTGTACAACTGGATCTAAGTGTATTGGGGATTTTTAGCAGTAATATGTTAAGTACGTGTAAAATTGCCTAAAACCATGCATGTCCTGCTGACAAGCATTTTTGAGGCAAAAATAAAAATACAAATGAATGAAAGCCACTTCTTAAGGGAAACAAACTTGAAGGCATGATTATAGAACAATTTTATATACACGAAACATATTTTTTGCGTATTTCCTGAATAAAAATACCATAAAAATATTATTAAGAGGTTTGGAGACACAACTAAATAAAAATCTAGATAACATAAATGTACCAGGGATCGTAATCATGAATATTAAATAATAAAATATTGTTAACATACCCTAGGAATGTGTTCTTTAGCTAAATCAGGCTGAAAGTATGGTTTTTAAAAAAATCCAGTAAAAATTGCATCTAGTTATAATGTATGAGAAAAAGAATAATTTTAACAATATTGTTATGGGCGTCGCGCCGAGCCGTTGAAAAAAAGCATTGCTAATATGGAATACAGAGTGACCCGAAATCTGCCTGCAATATTCCTAGGACGTAGACTACATTCAAAAATATAAAAAAACTGTCCTATAAATATACCCCGAGAAATGCTTCTTTAGGGAGCTAGAGCCCCTCAAAGAGAGTCGGAGGAAAGTTTTTGTTTGTAATAGCATGAAAACCGTTTAGGATAATTGCATGACAATTGGTACATGCCTTACAACCGATAAGTTGTAAATTACAGTGATTTTAAAGTAAAAATATGTCTTCTAGTTGCGTCGGACAGGTGGAAATATTATCCAACATTTCTTATTTCTAATATTTTTTAATTATAAGTGCAGGATTCGGAGTTTTTAAAAAAACAATACAGCAGAATTTATTAGAACGCAACTTTCCTCTAATTTAACCATCTCTGTATCTTTTATGGTTTCCGAGATGTCTGTAGAGTGCATCCATGTCTGGGACACTTTGTATATTGATGGAAAATGGATTTACGTAATTCATTTATTTTCTTCTAACTTGGCATTCCACTTCAAGCATGGACTGTTACTTCAATTTCAAATAGATTTGCTATATAGATCTGCAATTACTTGCATTGTCTTTATTTATTTCAACTGGTAAGTATCTCGAGTCGTCTTCAGGTGAATACTTAATAAGTACAGTAACACAGACAGAAAAGCTGTGTCTACTGGATCCCCTGCGAATGTGGCTAGTCTTACATTGGTCAGACACTAAAACCACTCGAAACTAGGATCAAGGAACACAGAAATAATACGCTAAAGGGAGAGACCGAACAATCAGGTGCAGTTGACCATGCCTGGACACACGGACATCATATAAGCTGGACAGAAGCTGAAATCCTGCATAAGGAACCACACTGGAGGAAGAGAAAATTCATGGAAGCTGCTACCATACATCAGAACCCAGGTTGTTTAGGAAGCCTTCATTAATTGTCTGGAAATCTTTATTAAAAAGGTAGTCTTAAAATAATACCGCTCACGAACTGAACGCATGACTGCACCCATGCCAGTTATGCTCCAGTGCATCTAGTTACCATAAAAAGAGCTGTAGTTACTGCACTTATTCAGTATTCACCTGAAGACGACTGGAGATACTTACCAGTTGAAACGTTGTGATTCAAAACAAATAATGACAATTCAAGTCCAAAACTTTTCTATCATTTAAGAAACATCATTGTCTCCGACCTTTAAACAGACTCTGCAATAGTATATTACATAACAAGTGACGAAAGTGATACTTTTCAAACGAAGAGATATTTAGCACGAGGCGTCAGCCGAGTGCGGAAATTCTCCGAGTTTTACAATAATCACTTTCACACGAGTAATGTACACTATTTTTCCTACGACCACAAAGAATTATTAAAAAAGGCTTTGATTTGTAAAAAAAAAATATTTCAACTTTAGAGTTGAAAAAAAATATTTCAACTTTATAGTTGAAATTAGCATACCTAGCATTATGTTCTACTTAATATCTGGTTCATATAGTTTGTCAATAGGCTTTTCCTTTATTTGTAGTTTAACATTTTAATTTTTTCATATTTTATATAATTATATATCATAGGAAGACCTAATCCTGGATTGACTTCTAGATTAACCAGAATGAAACATTTTAAATTTCAAGGAAATATTCATTAAACCAAAATTTAAAAAATCCACCCAACAAGGAAGATTTCAATTCAAAATAATTCTATAAATTATTTAATGTTTTTATAAAAAAAAGTCAAATACTCCTTATGGGATTTGAACCTGTCACCTCCCGTTCTGTAGACAAGAGCTTTAGTGTCTACGCCATGGCGTCCATGGCTACCAGTTAACATTTGTTGTTTAAATATATGACATTTTCTTCAGCGCGACTTGTTTTTTCTTTTATTAACATTTTTTATAATTTCACATGGCGTATTTTCACACTCTAATTTTAAATTACTCTACAAATACATGAAAAATAAGTTAAAATACTTTACAATTACTGATTTCTAAAATTTGTTCTTTTTAATAAATAGGGGTGGTCTGTCAAATTGACATCATATGTTTAAACTAAATAGTGTGCCTTGTATTACCCTCTAGAGTTGAAATATTTTCTTTCAACACGCGTGTGATATTCGGCGCTTTCGAGCCAGGTTAACCGTGCTCTTTTTCTCTTTTTCATAGGTTGTCGTAGGAAAAAACTTATTCATTCACGACCTCCTAAAAATTACAATATTTGTTAGGAAAATTACCACAGAAAAATATTTATGTTTTTACTTAACTGCCGAATATTAACGATTAAAACTAATACAGCGGAATTAAATTCTCACTAAGAAAATACTCGACAAAAAATCCCCCATATTTCCACAGCACAGTAAAATCGTATTATTTATACGATAAAGGATCCTTTCTAAAAGCGTGTTGGTTTCAAAAATATTTTTACTATAGTTTTAAAGGTATGCTAAATAAATGTTTTAACGATTCAGCTATAACCCAGTTTATATGCAAAATTTAAACAGTTATTTTCTTGGAAATTGTTAAGGTTTTGTGATTTTATATCGCTGGTTTATTTTGTTTTACTAAACTCTAGCGAACGTGCATCTTAACTAAATTTTCCTTTAATGAGCAAACATCTTGTGGAGTGTATATTAATCCTTAAGGCTTAGAACAACATACTCAATTTCCAGCATAATGCCCTTGAATACAAATTTGCAACGTTTATACTTCCTAAGCGAGAATCTTAATATTATATTTTATATAAACGATGCAGTTAGCATGTTACCCACACAAACAGTAGAGAAATCTGGACTACACTACAAAAAAATGTTTTTTCTTTAAAAACAAAAGAAAGTTTACATACAAGATGAATTTGCACTTATTCTAATTGATGATGGGTTTTAAAGTCCGAAACATATTATTATTACTAGGTGTAATACGTCGTTGAAAAAAAAAATTCTAATTATTCCGATTGCTTTCGTAAGTAAGTCGTAACTACTCTTTAGATAAATCAAGTTTAATAAATAATATTATAACACCTACAAAATAAAAGTGTCACACAACAGTATTTGAGGTGATTTTAGGGCATAAACTTAACTTAATTTTGACATTTTTAAAGAAATGTTTTATGACAAAATGTATGCCAGATTAAACCCAGTGTGCTTTGCTTTGACGTGAGCTTAAGAAATCTTGGCGTTTTCATGGCAACCGTGATGAAAATAAGCGAATTTGATTTTTGACGTTCCACGCGTCTGATTTAGTCTTGGATTTTTAATTAATTGTTAGTTGTGGCACGTTTATAAACTTAAAAGTAAATCATAATGATGTGTTTGCATATTTTTCTTTATCACAAACGGCTTTTATTTCGGGTCTGTTCAGTAAATTATCCAATTAGATACACCTCTAGAAGCGGTGTCTTATCTTCATACCGTTGTTTTTCACTCGAAACTAGATTTTCTAAGAAAATTTTCAGAAAATCGATTTCTTGTAAAAAACAGCGGTATTACCGCTAAGACGCCTCCTCTATCGGTATATTACTGTTGAAAAAACATTGTAAATAAGGGGTTTGGAAAGAAAGCACTATTTTCCTTCTTAAATTTATTAAAAACAAGACTAGTGCCTACGCGTTTCGGCCAAAAGGACCATCATCAGGATTTGCTGTAAGGAACAAGGTATATGTTATACAATGTGAAAAATAAAACACATTAAAAACTTACAGACAATAAGGTCCAAAAACACAAAGACAAAGTAGGGCACACTTTGGTCAATTAAAAGAATTAATTAATACTAAAAAACACTGATGTAAGTCACATTTTTAAAAAAAATATCTAAACGAAAACAATTAAAATACAACATCATGATTGTCGTCAGAGGTACGAATAACTGGCAAATTATTTATATTTTATTAAAACGGTTTACTGCAAAAACTATCAAATATCGATGCAGATTCGTCCTCGAAAATAATAATACAAGGATTATTTACATTAAATCTATGAAAATGAAATTGTATTTTAATTTTTAAAAAGTTCGACAGCACAAACATAATTACGAATCAGAAACTACCCTGCTTATTGAGATTTTCCGGAGAGATATAGAGAGATATTTTCCAACACATCTAGTTTTTTTTCCGTCCCCTATTTCAATTATTTTCGTTTAGATATTTTTAAAAAAATACTTACTTATATCGTGTTTTTTTTTCGTATTAATTAATTTTTTTAATTGACCAAAGTGGGCCCTAATTTGTTTTTGTGTTTTTGGAATTATTGCCTGTAAGTTTGTAGTTTGTTTTATTTTTTCATATTGTGTAATATACACCTTGTTCCTTACAGCAAGTCCTGATAATGGCCCTTTTGGCCGAAACGCGTAGACACTAGTTTTGTTTTTAATAAATTTAAGAAGGAAGATAGGGCTTTCTTTCCAAACCCCTTATATACAGGGTCCTGCGCCTCACATCCCGTCGTCTGTAGCTCACTTATTAATTAAGTTAGGATTATGACGTTTTGCAGGCTTTACCTGTATACTAGGGCACATTTCAGGAAAATATTTTTGTTTATACAGCGTGTTTCAAAAAAGTGTGACGTCATAAAGATATGTTTTTTTAGAATACATGCCATATATTTTCTTACTTATTTGGATGCATCTTGTAGTTGATTACATACCCCTAAAATTTTAATGAAATCGGTTCAGTATTATAGGCGAAAAAAAATAAAAACTAAAAAAAAACAGTTTTGCACCACTGGTTTTAAAAATTAATAAAAATTAAAAATAATGTCTCGTTAATAAAATTATACAAAGGTACTTAATAAATAAGGTCTCACAGTTGCGTTAACCAAGTTTGATTAATACGAATTGTATAGGGTGTCCAAAGTTTAGTGTCAAACTTTGCAAACTTTAAAGCAATTTATTTTTCTTATTTCAAATTGGAACCCCTGTATATTATTATGTCATTCGATGTAGAATTAAAATTCAAACATTTACAACCCTATCGCAATTTCTAATGCATTTAGACTTATATATTTGCAGAAAACTCATTTTATCAACTATTCCACCAGTCATTATTATACATATAATAAATATCAAAGATAGCTTTTAAAAACAATTTATTGATATTAAAGTTTACTAAAAGGACAAATAAAAATTCTTTTAGCATGCTCCTAATATGAAAATCATATCTACGAGCTTTTCTTGGATGTATGCCATTACAAAAAATAATATAGCTTAAATAATTAATACTAATCTAATAATATTTGAAATTATAAAATAACTAAAGTTAAAATGGGCTTTTGTCACTTTAATGAACTTTAATACCAATAAATTGTTTTTCAAAGCCACCTTTGATATTTATTATATAATAATGACTGGTGGAAAGGTTGATAAAACGAGTTTTCTGTAAATAAATCTTAATGCGTTAGAAACTGCGATAGGGTTGTAATTAGAACAAATGTTTAAATTGTAATTCTGCATCGAATGACATAATAATATACAGGGGTTCCAATTTGAAATAACAAAAATAAATTGCTTCAAAGTTTGCAAAGTTTGACACTAAATTTTGTACACCCTGTACAATTCGTATTAATCAAACTGGGTTAACGAGACTTTAGGACCTTATTTATTAAGTACCTTTGTAGAATTTTAATAATGAGGCATTATTTTTATTTTTTATTAATTTTTAAAACCAGTGGTGCAAAACTGATTTTTTTTAGTTTTTATTTTTTTTTCGCCTATAATACTGAACCGATTTCAATAAAATTGTAGGGGTATGTAGGCAACTACAAGATGCATCCAAATAAGTAAGAAAATATATGGCATGTAATCTAAAAAAACATATCCTTATGACGTCACACTTTTTTGGAACACCCTGTATAAACAAAAATATTTTCCTGAAATGCGCCCTAGGATACAGGTAAAGTCTGCAAAATATCAAAATCCTAACTTAATTAATAATGATGATGAGCTACAGAAGACGGGAGGTGAGGCGAAGGACCCTGTATACTAAACTGCATTTTGCTTTTTAGGTTACTGCTACCAAAATTTACCCCACCTGTAAAAAAACTCATAAGCCGCACCTGCTTCTTGATTATAACTATTTAATAAATTTTAAAGTATTTTGCTTCGTTCGTTAAAATAAAAATAATAGCTCATACGTCGTAAAACACTTGGTCGTACGTAACGACGCTATAGCGAAAGCGTTATCACCTAGCTTTTTACCTTTGTCGTCAGAGCCGTATCATAAACATTGGCATCGTCTTCTTTTTATCTATCGGCCGTTAGTCGTACACACCCAACGAATTTATCGAGCAATTGACTATCGTGGGTTAACGCAATATCTTTTAGCAGATTTTCGAGATTCTTTTAAATGTTCCATGAAATTGGGTAGATAAGTTAATCTTGACCATTTTCATTATTTTAAATACAGTTAGATTTAATCTAGTTTCCAGTATCAATAAATATTTACAAATGGGTTGATACTTTATTAAAACGTGTTTCCTTTGATATAGTTCTAAATGAGAATTAGCTATGGCTATGTACACTGTACACGTTAAGTAGGATTGAAGAAAAGAGAATTTGTATTGCGTGTAAATGTGTGAATGCTTCGGGTGGTATTGGTTGGTTGGTTCAAGGAGGGTTGACCTGTTGTCAGTATTCTGCAGCCAAATGGCTTATTGTATCCCTTTTGCTTAACGTTGGGGTAATGTCAGCCAGACGGGACCTACAGTTTTTCACGTAGGATCCGAGCCACGCGTATGCACTGGTTTATCCGTCAGTCCTCTAAAGACATGACTATCCGCCCTCAATGGGTTGTATTCGGGAATCAATCAGTGTCATACTGCATTCTTACCTCTAAAATTTCGGGTATACTTTTTTTATTAAGCGTACCCGTCCCGGGGATCGAACCCGGGTCACCTGCGGCCGAATGCGACAGCTTTACCACTGAGCTACCATACCTTGGTGGGTGATATTAATAATAATCGGTTATTTAAATTTGGATAGACTTTATATATGGACTAAATATACTCCCGAGATAACAAACATTTCCTGACTTTTTATATCTAAACTAGAAGTGACTAAAGTTAATCTTTTGTCTTGGTTGTTACAACAATAACAATATTGCCACTTGTCACAAAACTTATATATAAAAAACAATACCAACTTAAATTCAGTTTTGATTGTTAAACCAACTACAAAATGCTTCTTTTATTAATATTATAACAGATCGCTTTCGGCTTTCGCCATCATCAGTGCTATTCGTCAATAAAATTACACAAGGATATCCTCATTTGGGTAGAATGGCATTTCGTCCACTTAGCATTTTAACCTGCTTTTACCACTGTTAAAATGTTTTTTTTTAAATCAAGGATGTTTCATGTTTTGTCTCGTATTGTCTTTTTCACCATTTTAAAATTCTTTTTAAAAAAATAAGTGCGAAATACCATTCTACCAAAATGATGATATCATTGAGTAATTTTATTGACGAATAGCACTCATGATGGCGAAAGCCGAAAACACTCTGTTATAATATTAATAAAAAAAGCATTTACACGCAATAAAAATTCTTTCTTCTTTAATAGTTCTAAATAACCATAATTTTTATTAGAAACTGGAAAATTTAATAACTAATTACCGAATTATTAGGGGAATATGGCTGTTTGAGCGGATTATATCTTAAGCCATTCTTAAAATTTAAGTGTTCCTTAAAAATAATTGTCTTGCGTGGACCAATTTCCAACCTCCCTTAGTTGATAAGATTGTAAACGAGACAATACTACAAGTATTAGTTTATACAATTACTGGCTTGATGCACGTCACAGCTTCTGACGTAATTTTTGATTCGAGTCATATCGTTGATTAAATGGTATATTTTTTCAATTCTGTCAGGATTTAAATAAACCTCAAAATGAGCATTTCTTCAAATCTAGGGTAGATTCCGTTACTTTATATAAAAGAAAATTTTAGGCTTAAGGTTACTTCAAATTTTAGGTCACGCTTAAAGCGCCCGCGCAAATGGCCATTATGAGATAAGAGTGACTGTAATGGTGGTATGACAGCTCAGCTGTCGCATTTGGACGCAGTATACTCAATATTTTAGATGTTAGAATGCAGTATCACGATCGACTTCTAAACACGACCCATTGAGGGTGGATAATCCTGCCTTAAGACTGACCGATAAACGCAGTGCGTATGCGTAGTTCGGATCCCAAGTAAAAAACTGGGAATACAATGATACAGCAGTAGTAGTATAGTGTAAATATGTCAACCATCCTCTAACTAATGTAGACTCTGATGTAGATGTAGTAACACCGATAAATTTGAAAAGTTGACTATCTCTGTTTAATATAATAATATCTTAAGTATATTATTATTATTATTTTCGATTCAACAATGGTTTAGTCGAGGTGTTAAGTTTTAGGGCCTAGAGGCCCTGTAACCCATGTCTATGGTACTAAGAATAATTTGATTATACCAATTTTTAAGTAATTATATTAAAAATAGATATGAATTTCATGGAGATTATCTTCTTAATGTTCTTATTCCTTAAACAGAAATATTGTTAATAAAACAAAACAAGCATTACTAACAAAGTTTACTTTTACACAGAGTTAGTCAAGTTTAAGAAGCTTTGCAATAATTAGGCATTTCAATTTCATTAACTTGTTTCTCTCATTTCCTTCTTTCGTTAATCTCTGGGTAAAGTGCTAATATAGAGAAAGCCTCGATGCTGTTTAAAATTCATAGAACTACCGACTTAGGTACCTTGATATTTGTTTCATCTCTGCAACTTTTAGGCTCAATAAAGTAGAAAATGCATCTGCTTAAGCGATTCGTAAAAGACCTAATGCAACAAATATAATTCCTTGAATTGAACGCTGATAAAATGTAAATAAATTTTGAGTTTCAAAAAATACAGTTATGGAACTTTAAAAAAATGATACTTCTTAATTAGGAGTATTGTGTAAGTATCGTCTAAATACAAAAAATAATTATAAACCGTTTAAATTTAGATTCTAAAAAAAAATGTGTATCAGCCTATAAATTTTATACAAGAAAAAAAACAATCCTTAAAGATTTTATTTTCTAATTTGCAATTATCCGTGTACTGGCAATAAACTGTTTATAGTCACAATAGGTTGTAACATTGTGCGTCCTTTTATTTAACTGCTTTGTTTTAAGATAGAGATAACCCTTGTTTTATTTACTAAAGTTTAGTCAGATAGGGTTGACATTTTACTGTTATTGTTAAATTACACAGTTCAACAAATTTTAACTTTTTTTACTCATATTTGGAAGGAAAAACGTTGGAGAAAGTTTTGATGCAATGGGTAGGTCGCGACTGATGGATGATCTCTGTGGCCGACGTGTATACTTACAGGGTGTTATGGAATTGACGCCCTATATTTAAATCCATAAACCCTCATATAAACTCATTTAAGAGCAAAATATTTTTAAATGTCACTTTGCTTTAGTCAGCGAAAAAAATCACTTTGTGTTTTTTTGGAGCCGAATCCGCTACTGGAAATAAGTGACCCATTATCCCTTATGTTTTCATTTATAAGTTAAATGAAAGAGGTCAGTGACCCCACCGAATGCGGGGTTGCTTCTATTCTGTTACAATAGGCTCCTTGTAAATAAAGAAATCCAATAATGTCAAAATGTACAACCATCATGTTAAAAATAAACTAATTGATAGATTCAGCCGATACAAGGTGGAAATCCATACTATAGACTTATGAAGTACAGTACAAGTGTTTTACTGTACTTCATAAGTCTATAAAAATAAACTAATTGTTAAAAATCCAATCTTTAGCTCAACTTTATTTTTCTATTCGACTTTATAAAATATTATTATTAATATCATAACAAAAAGTAGAAAATAAAGAATAAAACCAAAAGTAAAACGAAGTGAAATACATGGGCAGGATAAACATAGAAAGCAAATATTTGTTAGTTATTAGTGGATATTCATACATGCAAAAAAGCAAAAAAAAAATAAGTAAAGGTAACAGAGGTAGAATAATTTAGGTGACAAACAGGAAAAAACTCCCTCTTATTATTATCATATTTTTTTTTAAATCAAAAAAGATTCTTAAAGGCGTAAGGATTATCAAGGATAATTTTTTTTTGAGAGCTTTTTAAAAAGGTTTTTATTTTGTGTAGAACCGCGAATATTTAAAGGCAGCAGGTTAAAACATTTAGGACCATAGTATAATATGGATCTTTGAGAAATTGAACTCTCTTAACATAAAATTGTTAGACATATTTTCAATAAAAACTCTATAATCTTCTTAATCATAGGTTAAACGCCCTCTATCGGTAAATTTAAAAACTTAAAAATATTTTCCAGCCTTTTCTCTTGACCGGTCTTGCAATCCATTTTTTTACGTCAAAACGTTGTGACAAACGGTTCCTAAGATATCATTTATCTCCCTATGGATGCATTTGTTTTGCGGACGACACGTCTCTGTTATGCAGCTGTAGCAATGTTAATGAATTAAAAAATAAATGTGATAATCTAAAACAAAAAGCAGATGAGTGGTTCTTTCAAAATAATCTAATATTGAATATGGATATGGATAAGACCCAAGAAGTTATTTTTTTAATAGCTCATAATGTTGTAGATAGTTCAGCGGCTAAGGTACTGGGTGTGGCGCTGGACAATGGACATGCATGACTCCGCCCACTAGCCATGCGTCACTGCACCTACCTAGTATAAATAGAGCTGTAGTTATCATAAGTCATATCAAAAATAACTAACCCCTTCAAATATTTTAGAGATGATAAATTCCTGCATATGCGGTCAACGTATGCAGGTAGATCCAAAACAAAAACATGCCTCGGCATGGAGATGTGGAAAGATCAGTAAGACGTCTGGAGGTTTTTATAGGCCATTTCGGGTCCGGAAACCGAAAGAACGCGGGGAGTTTTAGTCGGTAGGCAATCCCTTCAGGATTAAATCCGACAGTACCTTGTCCCCACAAGGTCTCTTTGGAAGATCTCTCCTCGAAAAAAAAACTTATTTAGTATTCACCTGAAGACGACTGGAGAATGCTTACCAGTTGAAACGTAGTGATTCAAAACAAATAAAGACAATGTAAGTCCAAAACTCTACTCCCGTTTAAGTTTTTATATCATATACAATTTTATGATGTAACAATATGATGGGTTGATTGATTTCAAAGTAAATTTTTTTTGTTTTTATCGCATTCAACTAAAGGTTTTTAGTAAACATTTTTTACTATTAATTTATTGAAAGTAAATATTACCTTAAAATAATTTATTTAGTGCATAAACTTTTTAATTGTTTATAGTAAAATTATTGTTAGGGTATAATAGGGCTTTTGCAGTAGGTACTTCATTAAAACAATTTAATACAAATACAAATTGCATTGTTGTTTCGGTGAAATGGTGCAAATGGTTTGGTAAGTGATGGATTGTTTAAAGCTTTAGTAAATCCCCTAAAATATTTTCATTATTTAAAGCTCAGTGTTTTTCCGTAATAAACGGGGTTCGGGCTTCGCAGAGTTTTGTTTAAATTTGAAACTGCCGTAGAAACCATTATTCAGGGCAGTTTTATTGGACAAAGATTTATGACCCTTTGAAAAGGTAATATTTTTGATCACAATACTTTGTAACATTCTTTGAGTATAAACATTGTGTGGATCGATTTTCTCAAAAAATACAGAGTTATGATATAAAGATGGATCAGCAATTTATAGAGAATATTGCCCACTCTATCAAGAATCGCTCGGAGTCGTCAAATACATTTTTTTAAATGTATTTTTATATTAGATATTATACAGCGACCGACGAAAACTTTTTTATTATTGATTGATGATTGTATTTTTGATAAAAAGTTTCTAGGTCCCTTAAACTAAAAACTCTTATTTTGGATACAATATTCATTTGTATTAGTTGTTTATAATTAAAAGTTATAGAAAGAAACTTAGCGGACAGAGTAGTGCGTCTATCTTTTGCATATACACAGAGACGCAAAGGTAATGGGTTCCCTGGGGCACAGGTAGACAATGACAGGCTGTTTCGTCCTTGTTAGGACGCTATAACCTGTAAGCAATTCCCATTACAGCGAAAATATGTTTTTAAGATATTTTTAGGAATAAATATATGATGAAAAGCTAGTATCGCCATCTGTTGGAATCAATTTAATACAAAAGATAGCCATGTAACGTGAAAACATAGAAGTCATAGAACTATAAATAAATCAAGCACGGAACAGCCACCCATCCATAATAGGAAACATTTTTGCGCTTTCCTACACATCTCTACGGGTTTGTAGATTCAGATCTAAACTGCTGGACAATTGCTTTCGAGCAAGAAAAATTTCGCTCAAATTTAACAGTTCATATTTTCTGAACCAGATATGATATCGACCTACGGTTTTGAATGGTTGATAGATTCATCTCTTGGAAAATAATTGTCAATGTTGGATTTTCTTTAACTGTCAGAAAATTTTATATACAGGGTGTTAAAGAAGACGATGATTTTTGCTCCAATTTTAATAGCGTGTAACTTTCACAATAATATTTTTAAATATTATCACTCTACGTCACACTGTACAATATACCTGTAGTGCGATATAAAAAATTAAAAAATAAGAAAAATTCACCTAATCTAGGGGCGAGTACTTTCCAATATAAAACAATCGTGAAAAATTGTGAGATACTCATAAACCATAGACATGTTTATAAGTACGCCACTGTACATCATAACATTTAGGTACAACTATTGTTACTGAACATAATCAAGCATTTCATAAGGTATAATAATCACTCGCAAAGTTTGCACGATACAACGCACAGTGAGATCTAGCTACCAATAAGTTTAAATAAAGCAAGGTTTTCCAAAAAAAATTGGTATTTCTTAAAATATGGCAGTCATCAAAACTTTGACAAATTACTTTCTTTGCTATAAACCAGTGATTCAATTGACGTAGAGTGATACAATTTAAAAATATTACTGTGAAAGTTACACGCCATTAAAATTATAGCAAAAATCATCGTCTTCTTTAACACCCTATATATAAAATTTTCTGACAGTTATAGAAAACACAATATTGACAACTGTTTCCCAAGGGATAAATCTATCAACCATTCAAAACCGTAGGTCGATATCATATCTGGTTCAGAAAATATTAACTGTTAAATTTAGGCGAAATTTTTCTTGCTCGAAAGCAATTATCCAGCAACTTGAAGAAGTAGTCCATACTTAAAGTGGAGTGGAAATTTAGAAGGAAAGGAATAAGAACACAAACTCTTCCTCCACTTTTATACTAAAGAAAAATTATTTTAAAGGGTTAAAAAATTCTCTACATGTTTCGAATGCAGAAGCATTCATCTTCAGGAGAATAAATAAAAAGAAAAATTATTAGATATTACCTTAACGGAGCATCCAAATTTGCAGGCACAAAGAACCGGTTCAATGAATAGAACGGAAAGAAAATCATAATGTGACTAGCATTATGAAAAAGAGAAAAAAATTATGGGTTTATGGCTTAGGGCACATAAGAGTTCAAATGTAGAATGAAGGGTTCAGGATAGTAATAAAGTTCAATATAATCGAACATTAATTTTTTTCTGTTCCTGCCTGGTTACCGGCGTGAATGGGGTGGGTTGGGAGAGGATACATTTTACACTTTTTCCTGCATTCTTAAACCTACTAAATTTTGGCCATACTTTTTTTATTAGGCGTATGCCCACTCCGAGGATTAAACCGGGACCGCCACGGTCGAATGTAAGTAAGCAATACAGAAATAAAGAGGTAAGATTGAGAACAAAAATTAAAAATTCAACAAGAGCACATTTGAATTTGCTACGCTCTGCTTTAACATCAAATTATTTTAGATAGTAATTTTTCTTAATTTCATTTCCCGGGCATTACTTTATTACACGGTTATTTAAAAACCTTTTGTTTAATTCATTAAAAATGAAAACAAGCCAGTATGAAAGGGAACAGAAAGCTGCGACAGGAAATTCCATGCTGTTAACAGCTAATGGATAAGACAAATAAAACCATTAAAATACTTCTGACTTGCATTCACTGCGGGGTTTTGGAGTACAGTGCAATTTAGCTCTACAGTTGAATTCTTTGCAAAAGTTGAACAGAATAACTGCAAAACTAAAACAATGAACCGCTTGCTTGTAGAACTTGTACCTATTATAACTTAATAAGGAAAAACATTTGTGCCCTAAAGCAACATGGCATTCCTGCTCAATACCCTGATTTAATTAACAAGTAACAACTTTTAAGTAAAAAGTAGCATTTTAAGATTACAAATAAATAGTTTTTATTAAAATATTTTTACTTTGATTAAACTAGAAATATTACAACCAAATAATAAAAGTACATAAGATATGTGTACGACCTATATTAATCAAATCGATGCTGAGATTGCAACGCTAAGAAAATTACACACTGAGAAAAATGAGTTAACCATATAAGAATTCTTATGGCCATTATAAGAATATTTAATAATATTTGGGACAGCAATACGAGCTAATACCAGTTTTATACCAAATATTGCTATGACCAGTGCATAAGGATAACTAAAATATGTTATACTGTTTATATGACACGGATGGTAACCATGAAGGTTTGTTCCATAGCGACTATAAAACGTACTTCTATGGGTATACACATTAGTTATAAACGATTATACTGTTTATATGACACGGATTATAACCATAAAGATTTGTTCAATAGCGACTATAAAACGCTTTATAACCAGTAAACACAGTTGAAAAAGAGTATAATCCAGTTTTATAATGGGTATAAGATTGTTTAGCTGCCAATATAAAACGTTTTTATACTGTTTGCCGATTCAAATTTTGCGCTTACGCATTCCCAATATTAATTTTTTATAAATTTATCGATCACTTATCTCTTTACGCAAACTCCAAGCAACAAGCGAAGTTTTGAATGATTGTATGTTTTAAGACCAAAAAATAATAAAGGTAAAGAAATGATATTTTACAATATTTATATTGGTATTGACAAATTTCATTTTTTGATTTTACCATGTAACTACTGCTATTTTTCGCTTTAAAACATGTGTAATCGTATATCCAGAATTTAAAATAAACTGATGAATGGCCGATAATATAAAAAATAGTAAATAATAAAAATAGGTGTAACATTTTAAAGGCAATTATTTAACTAAAAAAAAAAACAAATAAGGGTATTTACCCTCAACACTTTCTAATCAAGAAATAACGAAAAATCTGAGATTATAAACACAGCTCTTGTTACAAAATACTGATAATTTTACACCACCATAAATAAAGCTTAATAATAACCTCCCAACACATACATCTGAGACAACCCGCACAGCCGAACAAATGCAAATGGCATCGTAAAACACGTCTTGATCTTGATACGTCGCAGGCTCCCCCACTCTTGTCAATTAAAAGTATGTTGCATAAGGGTTAATAAATGTTTAATATCAAATAATAATTTGATTAAAACCCAAAAAAAGCGTTTTTTTGTTGGTATAATCTTTATGTTGTATAAAACCATTTTTATTTCCAAAAATAATGTTTTATTAAAATACATTCTTACAATTCTGGGCTTATAGGTATTTATATTTAATTCGTTTTATTGTCCGTATAAATAAAGAGGTAGCAATTCTGTATGCTGTTCGTTAGTTAACTTTTTTGCTATAGTAATAGATTGTTTAATAGTGATTATTTAAAATGTTGCTACTGGTATAAGACTATTCTTAACAATTCTGTTTAATTAGTCGATTTTGCTCTGTGCAGGTAGAGAGTTCGAAATGAGAAGACATGGGTGGTACATAATGTAGTAAGATGGGAAAGACAGAGAAGAAGCCATTCGTAAAAATTCGTTATAAGAGTGAAATAGTTCACGCAGAAGCTATACCCATGGTGGAGAAAAGACCAAGAAGAAGACGATCAAAATGATGAAGAGATAGCAACGCTTATATCCGATTGATGCAATATAAATAGTACATTGTATACCTAGTAGGAAAAGCTGAACATTCCCGGATGACCGTAAAAATTGTATGTCAAGGTGCAAGCCGAGACTGGCAATACGGAGTCTGGGAATGAGGCTTTTCCTACGAGGTATACATACTATTATTCCGAAAATCGAAATTTATTAAAAGGAAATAAATTGTTACAATCAACTTGGAAATAAAGTAATATTGAATTATCAAACTTGACGTATTTTAGTCTACAAATAGCTGTACAGAAATAATATTTCCTTACAGTACAATGATAAATATTTCCTAACAGTAATTATCCATGGATAGCAACGACTAAGTACAAGGAGGTATTGATTTTTTCTTTTGCAAATATTATCAAAAAGGTTTTTCGATCGATTTTCGGAAAATAATATTATTTTAAAGTAAATTGGACCTAATTATAATTATATTTTTATCATGATAACTGAATAAGAAAAAATGTTGTATGAAACACCTTGCAAAATGAGTTTTTTTTGCATATGATGTGTTCTTTACATCTAGTGCAAGAAACATGCTCTTATTGCAACTGGATATATAAATAGCTATTAAGCCCCTTCCTTTTAAGGGGATGTGCGCCAAAAAAACAACTTTATTTTAAAAAAATTAAGAAAAAAAAACTAAGAATAATAGTTTAAACCGCACCTTTCTATCGCAAATAATAACGGAGATATGCCTCTGCATAGATGTCATATTTCAGCACATGACGTCACAAGAGCTTGACCGCTGCATAAATAAGTATAGTGCATGGAATTTACGTAAGTTTTAACGCTTAGTATTCGTCGGGTTGTTAAAAATAATTTAATGAAAACCTTACTGCCTAATGAAAAAATAGTTTGAAGATTAAAAAAATGTACAGAGCGCCGCTAGCCGAAGCTTTCGTGACGTCACGCAAACTTTAACCCGCTATTTCTCAGCAATTGTTAGTCGTAGAATGACGAGGTTTGAACCGTTATTTTTTTGTACTAAAACTTTAATTTTTGGCGCACACCCCCTTTCAGAAAAATACCAATTATAAAATTTAAGGTTTAAATGCTTAGTGTAACGGTTAGTTTTTATTTTAATATTTAAATCTATTATATTTTTTAATTTATATCTTGCATTACTGTTAATGTACTCTGCTTTATCGATAAAGATGTAATTTAACTTTCAAATAAGCATATTTGGACTATGATATTTCGCAATATTGAAAAGAAAATTTGGTTGACACAAAAAATATTTTGGTGTTACAAAAAAAAATTTGTACAGAGTTTGTTGTGAAAAATGTTATCTTTATCAACAAATTGACCCTTCGAAAAACTAATAGATTCGAAAGAAACACATAGTAAAGGGCGTAAAAACTTTTATCATTTTAATGTCATTGTTTTCACTGCGGAGTTTCCCAACGTTATGTAATGTAGGCCTGTTTAAAACTTACTCTGTGAAATTACTAGGAACTGAACACAATAAACAATTTATTCGCAAAACTTCTACCAACTTGAACTTTAAGAGGAGACTAGGGAAAATACTCTCAAGAGAAATGCGATTTCTAATTAAGTATTCTAATTAAATCTAATTGTCTGAAAACAAGTAAAACAACGAAGACTTAGAGAAAATAGTGTTAGAAAAAGACAATTTAGTGTCCTAATAAAAATACATGTATTTTTAGGATACCGAAAACCTATTTTACTAGCAAAGATGTCCATCGTGTCAGTCGCACACAGTCGTTAATATAATTTATTTTCCTAAGATCATAAGGAAAAGTTACTTTTCGGCACGATTTATCGTGCGGAAAGTACCACTTTTCCGCATGATTTTACTTTCCCGCACAATTTTTACTTCACCCCACTATTTTTGAAATTGTGGCAGAATTTATATAAAATGTTCTAATTTGACACCCCTGGTATATATTACAATAATAAGGTGCAGGTTGTGATTAAAATGTCAAATACACATCACCTCGTTCTGGAGCAGGTGGAAATATTGTTTTTGTTATCCTATAAAGTATACAGGGTGTCCCGAAATTAGGTGACAATATTTTAAGGGGATAAAGTACATCCAAAAATAGGACTAAAATCCTCTATTGAAAAACGCTTCGTTATGGGGCTAGAGCCCTCCGAATGGAAGCTATGATAAGCGGTTTTTTCACAATATCTCAGAAACTGATTGAAGTATCAAAACAAAATTTGATACATGTTTTACCCATGACAAGACGCAATAAACGGTTTGTTTAGCTTTGGTGTATTTCTTCCAGTGGCGTCCCACTGGGTAGGTAGTAAGGAGAATATTGCCCTAACTTTTTTACTTGTAGGATTTTTTAACGCCAGATACAATTTTTAAAAGCATCGAAGTCTTCTATTGAAAAAAGGTACTCTTGCTTTATTTCGGTAGGATTTACCATTTTTCAGTAAAATCGATTTTAAAATTTTCTGTTTTTTACAAGCCGTTGAAAAGGCTAAGGTGTTTTTTTGCATATCTCAGGAAACACTTAATATCGAAACATGAAATTTATTAGAAGCTCTACCAGCGATAAGGCATATTATATGTTACTATTTTTTTTTAATTTGAGGGGCTTTCATACTTTTAATGTAATTTTTTTAAATTTTTAAATTTTTTGTTAATAAAACCTATTATTGTAATTTGACAGAATATAACGTTTTTAACAGATTTTTAGACCTTGTTTTTTAAATATTTATTTTTATAAGAGACTCAAAATAAAACAAAAAAGAATAACAAATTGCAAATCAAATTTAATTGTAAAACCACACGGGAAACTAATTCTTAAGCAAATGTTTAAAATGATTTCCATTTTGTTGTCTGTCTTATAAAAATAAATATTTTTAAAAAAAACAAGGTCTAAAAATCTGTTGAATACGTTATATTCGGTCAAATTACAATAATAGGTTTTATTAACAAAAATTTAAAATAATTATATTAAAAGTATGAAAGCCCCTCAAATTAAAAAAAAAATAGTAACATTTACTTTAGGCTCCACCCCGTGCGACGAAACTGGAAAAATATTTTAATAATACATCTATTAATAAATATGCCTTATCGCTAGTAGAGCTTCTAATAAATTTCATGTTTTAATATTAAGTGTTTGCTGAGATATGCAAAAAAACACTTTAGCGTTTTCAACGGCTTGTAAAAAACCGAAAATTTTAAAATCGATTTTACTGAAAAATGGTGAGTCTTACTGAAATGAAGCAAGAGTACCTTTTTTCAATAGAAGACTTCAATGCTTTTAAGAATTGCACCTGGCGTTAAAAAATCCTACAAGTAAAAAAGTTAGGGCAATATTCTCCTTACTACCTACCCAGTAGCACGCCACTGAAAGAAATACACCAAAGCTAAACAAACCGTTTATTGCGTCTTGTCATGGGTAAAACATGTATTAAATTTTGTTTTGATACTTCAATCAGTTTCTGAGATATTGTGAAAAAACCGCTTATCATACCTTCCATTCGGGGGGCTCTAGCCCCATAACGAAGCGTTTTTCAAGGTATATTAATAGAGTATTTTAGTCCTATATTTGGATGTACTTCATCCCCTTAAAATATTGTCACCTAATTTCGGGACACCCTGTATAAATGAAATGCACATTTAACTTTAATAATATGCTTAATTTGTTCTCAGTTCTCTAATCTCCTAATCTAAAATAAAGATTTTTGTAATTTTTATATGTAAATATGTGTTTATATGTAAATCGTGCAGAAAAGTAACTTTTCAGGACTACTAGCACTAGTAACTTTTCCGCACGATTTCTTAAATTAATGAATACCTTATCTAAAACACTCAATGAAGTGAAATACTTGCAAAATAAATATTTTTTTTGCCAGAAGCTCAATAATTTTTGTAATAACAGTATATTATTACGAACCTAATTGACGTTTATCTGAAAACTTTTGTACCTAACACAAATAACTATTTTGACTACAGCGTAACACGATATTACTACCCAGCTTGACACGTCCTAATAAAATAATAAATTATTAGGAAATTTTGTTAGGTTATAGGGTTGCACTGTCAGGGCCTGCTCTAGGTGGCGGACAATCCGGCGGTAAATCTAAAGAGCGGCATTTTGGTTGTAAATTTGACAAAATATTGGTAAGTTAAATACCCAAATAATCTAAATTTATACTTGTCGATTTTTTTTGCCGAAAATTAACATGCAATTTATATTTCGCAATTACAAGAGCTTGGCGGCAGGTATGCGTATAACATTTTAGAGTTGCCAAACTGAACATTTAAGGCGCCGTATCTCACACTTACTTTACATTGGCGATTTGTAGATTGCGCATAACAATTGCGGATAAACCAACTAGATTTCTGCGTGTTTTAGTTATACGACGGGTCGAGTTCGCTCATTTTACGTGTTCGTCAGAGAGAAGCTGCCACAGATATAATAACGCGCGGATTAATGTTAGGTATGGAGGGATGTAAGAAAGTTGCAAGCAGTATTGCCAATTATGTTATATGTTTCTTTCTAAACATACGTTTCTATTATAATTTAAAACCATTAATTTTTTTTTTAATAAAAGATTTACTATATCTTTTATTATATTGAAAACATATAAATTTGGTTTCAATTGATTACTGTGATTGGTCAGTTTCATATCCTAACTAGGATTGATATGCAATCATATCTGTAAAGCTAACCGAAATAGCCCACTTTTCCAATCACTTAAGTGAAATTTTAATTTCCATGTGGGAATAGAAAAAAAACATATCCACTTCCCTTCGGATTTAATTTGTCAAGAAAATGTATTATAAAGCATTCCAGCTTATATGTTTAACTCAAATAAAATACATATTACGTCAATACAATGCGGTTATTTAAAATTTGAAATGTTGAAAATGGGTAGGATAAAAAAAGAAAAAGTTTTCCACAATAAAAAGAAACACCAAATCCGGTTTCTTTATTCCTTTTACATTCTTTATTGCGAATTGTTGTTTCTGGGTTCTTTTTGAGCAATCTAAGAAAAAGAATTATGATTTTTTATTTTTCTCTGAAAAATATTTTTGTTTCGTATTGTCACCCAATAATTAAGTCTATTGATGTTTATTTTTGGTATCTATTTTTGTATTAAATTACTCTGTTGTGAAGATACATTATTTTAGTAAAGGAGCACATAAATGATTTTAAAGATTAGTTAAGATAATTTAAATAAATTCGCAAAGATAAATAAATATTTCTAGAAATTTGTATTAGCTAAAAAAGAGTTACAACTAAAACAAAATAGTATAATATAAGGCCTGGCAAAGTACGGGCGCCTCATGGGCAAAAAAGAGAACGTAATATATCAGCAATAAATTAAATTATGAGAAACCCTACTTCGCCTTGTTGATTCGACGCAGACGGCTGTTTGAAGAACGAGAGATCAACGCGAAATAGGTTTTCTCTTTATTCAATTTATAGCTGGTTCCATTACAGGAATTCTGACAGGAAACATGGCTGTCAAGAACCATCTGCACATAATAGAGTACCTCGACTGCAGATTATGCGGACAAGTCAGGGAAACTCTACAGCACATAGTTTGCCATTGCGAGTCACCAGATCGAAGGAAACAACAAATACTCGGACATTAAAATTATTTTTTAATATACGAGCGGACAAAAATGACTATTTATTAGGATCCTGAATTAACAATAATATTCTTGATTTAATAAAAAAAACTTTGTTAATTTTCCTATTTTTCAAAATTTTCACTTGGGTAAATTATTATAACCCCTGTTCATCTAAAATTAAAATGTAGTAAAAAATAATTTTTGTAAAAGGAATGTTACAGATTGGATAACATTATAACATATTAAAATTAAATTCGTTTATTATGCTTTCAGGTAAATGTAACTTTTTTTGGAAACAAAATACCAGGCAATATACACATCAACCTATACCAATTTCTTTTAGATATTAAGATATGAAGAAAATCTAGCCGTTTATTCTCAATATTCAAAAAATGAGTAACATTTTTTTAAATTTTCATAATTTTTAAATATTATTAATTATTTAATCCGCCTATAAATTATTCAACATCCTAAACATATTTTATTTTTATATTAACGAAAAAGCACTTAAAGCCTACTTTCCATCAATAAAGAAAAATAAAAAAGTTGATAGTTTTTAAGAAACAAGTGAAAACTCCAGAAAATGCAGAAAAAAGAAAAGTAAGAAGTTGCCAACTTTCAAAGGCCATAACTCAAAAACTAGTATAGAATTGGATTACGTCCATGGACACTTTTGATCAGGGTGTACAAAATACTGAAATTTAGGAAAACTAGCCAATAGCCACTTTTCTTATGCTTTGTGAGGGGTCCTTAAACCCTACGTACAGCATAGAACAAATAATTATTATATATTATAACATTTTTGCATTCTACGCAAGATTCTAGGCAGATTTTGTATACCATGTCCTATACCTATGTCTAAACGTTTTTGACATATTTGAATATTTATGTCAAAAATGACGTTTGCAAGCCTTAGAATAATTACCAATTTTTTCTATAAAGAAGCCTAATTTATTTAATTTAAGTGGGATTCCTTGTTATAAAGGATCTGCTTTAATAGATTTTTTATAACTAATTAATACAGGGTGTTTAAAAAATAAGAATAAAAATAAAATTGAAAAAACTGCAAAAAGTCTAGATTTTTAAATGGAAACACAAATTTTATAATTATTTCTTATTTAGCATTAATAAGGGTAAGTTTGTATAAGAGTGTATATCCCAAAAATTCTTAGTTTTCGAAATATTGCCAATTTAATATTTTTATATGGGGATTTTGCTGCAGATTTTAGGTTCAGTTACTCTTAGTTGGCTATAACGGCGTTGAAAAACAATCAAATGCTAAAAAATCTATAAAGCTGTCACTTACCATTTAAACATTATTAATAAGCACATTGTGATGGCTTCTGTTTTTGCGGATATGGAATGTAAATGTGACATGATATAACTTTATCACATTCTCCATAAATAATCTTCGTTTGTATAGTTTAAACGCCCAGGCATGATTATTAATAATTTTAAGTGAGAGCGTCATAGATTTTTTTAGCATTTGATTGTTTTTTAACGCCGCCATAGCCAACTAAGAGTAACTGAACCTAAAATCTGCAGCAAAATCCCCATATAAAAATATTAAATTGGCAATATTTCGACAACTAAGAATTTTTGGGATATACAATCTTTTACAAACCTACCCTTATTTTTAATGCTAAATAAGAAATAATTATAAAATTTGGGTGTTTCCGTTTGAAAATCTAGACTTTTTGCAGTTTTTTCAATTTCATTTTTAATCTTATTTTTTAAACACCCACTTGAATTAAATAAATAAGGCTTCTTTATAGAAAAAACTGATAATTATTCTAAGGCTTGCAAACGTCATTTTTGACATAAAAATTCAAATATGTCAAAAACGTTTAGACATAGGTACAGGACATGGTATACAAAATCTGCCTAGAATCTTGCGTAGAATGCAAAAATGTAATAATATATAGGGTGTCCCATTTAAAATAAGGAAGTTGACACTTACTTTTGGTATAACCGGAAGTGCTACCATTATGAAAATATTTTAGCCCGGTCGCCCACATCAGCATCAGCTTACTGCCAAATTTTCAAAATTTTCCTATGTATAGTTTTCCATATATAGATCGATTCGGTGGGACACCCTGTATAATAAGCTACTCGATTGTCAAAAAAAAGAATGGCTGTTAATCGGTTGCCTAAAAGCTGAATAAGTGCAAACATTCTACTTTTGCGGAGTTTTTATACTATAAATTTGATTTTAAGAGGTTGTGTAATACTCGAGGAAGATTTTTATTATTAAGAATCGGTACCTAATAGTGAAAAAACCCATTTAGCAACTTTTACCAAAATTACCCTATATATAGTCACTCTTAGAAAAAAAACTGACTTAAGTTGATACTTACATAATAGTAATGGAATCATATGACTGGTGGCATGGTAGAATTTTCTTACCTAAAAAAAATTGAAATCAAAGATTATTAATTATATTAAGGAATATATAGAATTTTACACAAGCACTATTTTTTGACATAATTGTTATAATTACGGTATTTTCAATTTTTTTTTGCATGACATCATATTTATTATTCATAAAGTTTTTACCGAGATTTTTTTTAGGGAAAAAACTTTTTAAATAATATTACAAATAATCACCGTTTTATCTTTATAGCCTTTGTTGTTTATTTTCATATTAAAAAATTAACAATATCTTTGTCAAAAATTCACAACAATACGGTATTTGGTTTTAAAATTTCTGGAATACGAAATAATATTATATTCCCTCAATGTCAACTTATCATTTAACGGAAATAAAAGCCACTCCAGATACCCCTTAAAAAGCCTCTCCTTTTCCGCCTCTCAAGGTTTTACTGATAACTGATATCGCAGTCAAGGGATCAAATGTCAAGCTTTTTTATTTTTAAAGCAATATTCAACAAACCTAAATTTTTAATTATTTCGTGTTAAATTCAGTTTTGTCATAAATATTACTGGAAATTTTATGAAACTTCCTACTAATACTTGTTGAAATAGATGAGAAAACAACTGTCGTATAATGAGTTTATTTTACTCAGTCAACAACACGAGTGAATAAATGTATGAAGACGAGGCATCATCGTGTAAAATAGTGGTCACAATATTAATAGTGTCTGTGAGTTCATGAATCCACGACCTTAATCAAATTCGTGGGACTATTTAGTTATTTTTTTTGTTTTATGACCCAGAGCAAGAATTATCTTAATTTTTTTAGGACAACATCTGTTTATGTCTGTTTACGCACTGTGTTGTCGTTCCAATGCACTAGTTTATGCCTTAAAGAAGAAAAATGATAAATAATTGTTCTTAGATACATACTGGCTGTTTCAAGATATCAAGAGTGCACTGTTAAAAATAATTAGGGTAGAGTGGGGTAGGTTCAAACATGGGGCACCTCCAGATGATGTGAATTTACTGCCCTCAAAAATGAAACGTGATTTGGTATTTTAACAGTTAATAACAGTGTTTACTTCACGCCGCGTGGTAAAATCTTATGCCGTTATTCCAAGTAATTTAAAGGTTACACTGGTTAACAAGATTTTTGTCCCAAGCGCAAAAATGTCTGATTTCAATAAAATTTTACATGCTGAAATCAATCATGTTTTCAGAATTTCTCCATCACCCTTAGTTTTTATGTTCCAGTATATGTGATTATTTACCTATAAAATGCACGCATAGGTCTGTACTATAAGAGTCATCTAACAAAAAACTTGTGTCAGGCATTGCTATTTTATTATTTGTGTATTGTAACAATAACTTGTTGTGACTAGAAATAACAAAGTGTGCTCTGTGTGTCACGCGGAACATGTCTTGGCTTGTTGAGACCTGCAAGCAGTTCCGAGTCCTACATAACATTTATTGTTGTTTTAGTTATCGGCTAGAGCTCGGTGAATGAACATATAGGCAGACTTTTTTAACGTTTTGAAGAATGTGCTGTGGTGCATTTTAAGCTATTGTAGTGTAACTCACCTGTAAAAATGCCAAGAAATTGTGTAAACCACCCGAACTCTTTTTGCTACATCTGCGGTGAATTGACATTTAAATCTCAAAAACGGTCTTTCACGCCTCTCGTTAATAAATGCTATGAACAGTATTTCAAGTGTAAAGTCGGCGATCAAGACAAAAGCTGGGCTCCCCATATTTGCTGTGTTACGTGTGTCAGACTTCTTACAGCGTGGGCAAAAGGTAAACGACATATTATGCATTTTGCTATTCCCATGATTTGGAGGGAACCATCAGACCATATTACCGATTGCTATTTTTGTCTTACAAATATCAGTGGTATAACTTCTAAATCCAAACATACTGTTAAATATCCTCATATTCCATCTGCACTGAGACCAGTGCCGCACAGTCCGGAATTACCTGTGCCTGACCCCCCACAAAATATGACACCGAGCGACGATGAAACTGCCGATGACGAAGTAAACAACGAAAGTTTTTCAGCCGAAAATATTGATCTGGATCCAACATTTACACCAGATTCGTCTTCTTGTGCGCCGCATCTTCTAAGTCAAGAAGAACTTAACGACCTTGTCCGAAAAAGCAGCATGGTTTTCTTTCAAGGACATTTGCAACGGCGTCTTGGGAAATCGTAAATCCGAAAATTACGTAGAGAATGTTAACAATTTATTGGTCTCATATAAAGCCATGGGTTGCAACATGAGTCTAAAAATACACTTTCTTCATTCACACTTGGACTTTTTTCCGAAAAACCTTGGAGCAGTAAGTGACGAACATGGCAAGCGATTTCACCAGGACATTCTGGACATGGAGAAGAGATACCAAGGCAAATGGAGCCCCGCTATGTTGGCAGACTATTGCTGGACGCTGAAGAGAGATGTTTCTGATGCAAAGTACAGTCGAAAGTCATATATGACCACATTTTCTAAGTAAATATATCACTTTGTACTTTATTTTTTCATAACTTATACCCATATTATAATATATACGTTCACAAAAATTCATTGCTTTGTCACTTTAAAACCCTGCGTGATGGAAAAATTCTGAAAACATATATGAAATATGTTTAAAAAGTACTACCAAGTACACCCACTTCAGCTCGTGGGACAAAAAAAATCTTAAATTTTGTTGACCAGTGTTATTATAGAAAATAATAAATAGTTACCTTAAGTATTATGTTCATCTATTTGTAAGATTTTCCACTATTTAGTATTGCAATTTTTTGATTGGCATACATAAAAAGTATAACATTTTTAGAGCACATAGCCTATATTTCAAAAATCGGCAACTGCATAAGTTTCAGATTTGTTAGGTTGTTTACATTTTCTACAAACGGTGCACATCCGAACAGTATAGAGTGGGGTACATTTGAACTGTCCCCGGAGGGGGGCAACCTATTTTTTTTTGTTATATAAAAGAACTATATTACTTTTGCATAGATTTTATCCTTTCAGAAATAAGCCTTGTTTTTTCACAGTCCTGTACCTAAAATGATCAAATGTTTGTTACCAGACATTAGTCTAAACATGTTTTGTACTGAAAATACATTTTTTTTGTCAAACTTTAAAAAAAAATAGTTTGGATCTTTGCCATTATCTAAATAGTTACTCAAATATCAAAATACAAGTTTTATTGGGAAACAAGGGCACCTTTATACCCAACTGATAAATGAAAAATATTATTCAATGCACTATTTGTTTTATTCCTTCGTTCCTAAGGGAATATTTTTTTAAGTCCACTTCTTATGTCCACTAAACAAATAGTTTCTAGAGAAATGTTAGAATTGGTCATGTGGAAGGAACAGAAACACATAAATTTGTCTTTAAGAGCCTGCTTACCAAAACATTGCTATCTTTTTATTTGCTTCTTGTATTTATTTAGAAAATATTTTACCCTTTTGACAGTTGAACAGTTTATTGACCATAAAAGCAAAACTATAGAAAAATGGTTTTACCAACATCTCGTTTCTTTGTGAAATATTTTGTTATCGAATGTTTAATATTATTAATATTAGCAGTAGAGTTTTGGACTTGCATTGTCTTTATTTGTTTTGAATCACTACGTTTCAACTGGCAAGTATCTCCAGTCGTCTTCAGGTGAATACAGTATTATTGCTTCATTGCATCTCGTGCTGTGTACCTTGGTACTCCCAGTGACGGTTCTGGACCAATGAATGTTTATTTGGAGCCTTTTTTGCGAGTTTATCGGCTTTTTCGTTTCCTGTATTACCTTCGTGCCCTGGTACCCACTGCAGTTTTACTATGTTTACTTTTGCCAGGGTCTCCAGTTCCTCTTGGCATTCCCATACCAGTCTTGAGGTTACCTTGTTGCATATTAGCGATTTAAGAGCTTATATAACTACTACTTAAACAAAAGCAATTTTATATTTTTGTCAATATTAGTAAGCTCGATAGACACACCCCTAACTCCAAATTCGATAGTTCTTTTTTAATGTCAAAATGGCAGACAAATTTTAATAATTAAGACTATCCAGGCATAATTTGTGTTGAGAGAATTTTAAGTAGAGAGCGGTTTTCATGTTGAGTTGTAAGTATAAATCCCTCGAGATATTTTTAAGGGTCAAATATATCTGTCGTCAGTGTATAACATTTATAAGAAATAATATCGTTATAATTTATTAAAAGACTTCTTAATGCCAATGGTTCCAATCAGCAGCCGAACAGAAAAAAATGGTTCCTTAAATCAATGTAAATAAATGTTAACTTAAACGAAATATGTAGATCTTTCAATATGGTCAACAAAATAATTATATCAAATCAAAAACTCTATTTCTGTAAATTTATATATTCCAAACTTACTGAAACAAAAATTCACCATTCTTTCATATTAACAAATCATTTTAACGAAATAAACAACATTTTTAAAAGAAACGGTTCCCAAATGAATTTTCATTATGACATAATAATATATAATTGATTTAAAGAAATATTTGATTTTTTGAAATACATGCTTTTTCCGAAAATCGCTCGGAAATATTGACATTTATGATAACATTTCTGAAAGAAAAAGTCAATATTTCCTTACACTTAGTCGTTGCTAGGCAACGGAAAATAACTGTTAGGAAATATTTATTATTGTACTGTAAGGAAATATTATTTCTGTACGGCTACTTGTAAACTAAAATGTGTTTAGCTTGACAATTCAATATTACTGTGTTTTCATAGTTATAACACAAATATCTTTTATTGGTGAACAAAGTTAATAATATTTATTTCAAATTTTAACAAGTTGATTGTAATAAGTTATGTTCTTTTAATAAATTTCGATTTACAGAATAATAGTATGTATACCTCGTAGTCCTAGAAAAACACTCCATGGTTTTTTTTTTTTTAATCGACCATCTAAAAAGTAGGGTAAGAACCCCTAAAATCAGCCCGACGCCAATGAAGAATACCCATGAACTTCCCAATGTAATAGAGTGAGAGATACGGGTAGAAGCATAGCCTCGCAAGGGAGACAGATGGGTGTCAACGTTGCCAAATATTACACTTTGTTAGGTGTTCAATAAAGAAAACAAAACATATGTTTTTTAGGCGAACTTACAGCATCAGCTGTTTGTGTTTAGTATACAAGAAATTATTTTTTAACCAGTTCACTTTTTAACTAAATAAAAATAATAAAATAAAGAAAATAAATAATTAATCAATTATTAGTTTTTGTCAGCTGCCTTGGTATTTTGTTAAGTTTGCCTAACATAAAGTGAACAGGTCCACAAATTTTAGGTTAAAAGTTGCCCTAATGAAAAATAGCAGGTACTTACTTACCAGTTTTTTTTTGTTTTACATTCTGAGAGGTGAAAAGCTCATGTTCATCACAAGCCACGAGACTTGTGATAGTGTGGGACTCTGGGTCCTTACCGACATATTATATACAACAATTTAAGTACACTACCACACACCGGTTTCGTCCAATCCATCTTCTAGGAAAATGTTCTTCTAAGTATTGAGTCACAATACGAGCACGGGGCGCCATCATGCAATAGCCACATATCTCTGACTCTAGCTAACGGAACATTTTCTAAAAGTTCTGGAAGGTCGTTTTGCAGGAAGGCTAAATAACCCTCTGCGTTTAGTCTTGCTGGTAGAATATGAGGTCCTATTAGGTGGTCGTCTATAATACCAGCCCATATGTTAAGGGAAAACTGCCTCTGGTAATGTGTTTCTCGATATGCATGAGGGTTTTCCATTCTCCATATGTGGGTATTATGCTGATTAAATATTCCATTTCGGGTAAAGCCAGCTTCATCTGTAAATAATATCCTTCGGAACTAATCAGGTCTTCGTCTTGACTTTTCTGTACGTACCACTCGCAGTATCCTTGTCCTAAAGAATAGTCTCTTGGTTCCAACTTTTGAACTTTTGTTATGTGATACGGATGAAGTCTCTCTTCTTTAAGGGTGCGCCATGTAGTATAATTTGATGCTAGCCCCACTCGTCTAGTTATGTTCCGAGTACCTAAGGTTTGCATTTCTTGTTCGGCCTCTTTCAACGTCGGATCCTTTAAAATTACCATAATCTCTTAATTGTTGCACCGTCGATATAAATGTTCCTTCAGCTGGTGGCACCCGGTTTGGAAATTGTTCAATGTATAAAAGCCGTGCTTGTCTCGTATTTTGATTTGCTTCCCCGTAACATAAAACAATATCCGTTAGTTCACCAGCCGTTCTTGGCATTTTGAAGTCAATTGATGAATTTACTTAATAATAACAACCAAAAAAAGGATTTTTGCGCGAATTTTGATCGTTCTAATATAATCTGTCTTGCCAGTTTATTCAAATAACCTTCTTGTCGACTGCAACCTTGAACCTTCCTAGCATTTTTGTGATTTATTCTGCTATCATAGTGTATTCCTAGCGCATTCACCAAAACTAATCAATCAAATATTAAAAAACTATTATTTTAGTAAAGAGAAAATTATTATTAGCGCAGATAAACAAAGGTAAAATTCTTCATTCTATCATTTAAAGGTAAAATGTGTTTCGCGCCTACTAAACAATTTCGCAAACTTAAAACAAAAAACAACATTAAACAGTTTTGCGACGAATATTAATTTAAATTTGGCGCCATTTAAGTAATTAATTGTAATGACAGTTGCGTCTGACACATGAACTCCATACGATGTGATTCTCACAAAAGAGTCCAGTATTTCGGAGCGGCGTTTCGTTTTAATAACAAACTGTGAGATTTTAGTGAGGAAAAATATAAATATGAAGAAAAACTAGTGAGGAAAAATATAAATATGAAGAAAAACAAGTGTTTGCACAAGGACGCCAAAAGAAGTAACTAATTAATCAAATAATTTTGCTTAAATAAAATAATGTGTTGTTTTCGTTGTGAAATACTGGTTAATTTTCAAAGTGTGAATAGCAGATTGGATTTAAAAGAATTTGTTTATTTCATTATCGTTTGTATGCCAGTTTTTAAGGATTCTTGCTGAGATATGTTTAATTTTAATTTCCAAAAAGTTTGAATATAACCTAATAACATAGGGTCAGTGAATTCCTATTTAGTAGGTCACTGTCATGCAACATTGTAAAATCACTGACCTTCCTATTTTAGTTTGACAGTTCAAAATCAAAACAAACGCACGTGGGTAAGGCAGTGCAGGCATCTTAGATCAAAAACACAAAAGGTGAATTTTCTCACTTATTAAAGCAAACCGACATTTATAAATATTTTTTCTTCGAAGGTTATCATATCAAGATTTACAGGTTCAAATATTATCAGGCAAATACATAACACCCTGTATTTAAAAATACAGGTTTCTCTCCTAACATTAAATTTTAAATTTTTGTTGTACACGATTCAAATATAAAACTATTACAAAATGAAACTGTAAAAACACAATATCTTACTTGTATTACCATACAAAGTTCTCAAGAAAGGAAACAAACTAATAAAAGAATCGTGACATTTCGCTTTAAAGACCGTTAAAGACAAATTTATGCGTTTTTTATTCGTCAGTCCTCAAGAATTTCCCACGAAACTATTTGTTTAGAAGGTCAAAAAATAGATTAAAACAATGACAAAAGAAACATTTAAGAAGGAAAAAAGGAAACCCAAAGCGATTGAAAAAAAGATAAGCGTATATGTTATTTCAGGCCTTTTCTTAGGAAAACACCAGCACAATGGAATAAAATCGATTGATATTTACATAAAAGTTTATTTTCACAAAGAAATTTTATATTAAACCGATATTTTTGAATCGTTTATCAGAAAAACTTGAAAGGCAACAATGCATATTGAATTAAAAGCATTTAAGCAGCTTTAAAATAAGTTAAGCAGTGTAGAGTATAATGACATAGATGCCGACGGAGATCGAGATATCTCTTTGGAAACGAAAGTGACGTCAATAAAAACTAGAAATGGAGTGTCATTAATATTAGGTAATCCAGACCAAGTGGTTATGGGCAAAAGCATAAGTTACCGTTACATGTCATTTTTATGATCACGTGTACCAAGTACAAACTTTTAACACTCTACAAAGCCCAGATTCGACCATCATTAGAATATTGCTCTCATGTCTGGAGCTCTGCACCCAAGCACACCCTTCGGCAACTGGATTCCATTCAAAGGAGAGCCGTTCGTCTGATCGGCGACCCCGAGCTGACCAAGACCCTCGATAGCCTGGAGCATCGAAGACAGGTTGGTGATTTGGCTCTCTTTTACAGATATTTCCATGGCAGGTGTTCGACTGACATTGCCCACTTGATTCCACCTAGAGCAATGCAAAACAGAAATACACGGCAAACCACTGCCGCCCATCCATATGTTGTTCAGCTTAGTACTCCTTGAACTTCATTGTTCAAGAATTCTTTCATCTGGAGAACGTCATCTTTGTGGAATGATCTTCCTGAGGTCGTGTTTACCAAAGAATACAATCTTCAACGTTTCAAGACCAATGTTAATCGCTTTTTTCGCACTCGCACCGCTCCCAGAGCGCCTTAAAGGATTTTTCCTACAGTGCAGGTGTTTTATCATAAAAAAAAAACCCAAACAAAAAATAAATAGAGATTATACCAACCCCACATACCAAGACCGTAGCGCCTGGCCGGTCCCCTTTCCCTAAATTGCGTTTCATGATTTGCCGGCGAACTATATTGACCGAAATCGATGATACAAACTTATTTTTGCACATATTTTTCAACAATCGAATTATTATATTACTCAAATAGATAAAAATTAAATTAAATGAATTCAGAAGAACGAAATAACTATGCCCTTCGAATATTTAGGTCTACAGTATTTGAATAATAAATCCATAATATAATTTGCGAGTCGTGTGACCGATTATATTGTTATTTTTGGAAGGATAAGCTAGAGGAAAGCGGACAAAGTGGTGCGTTTGTCTTTTTATTAAAGTACACAGGGACGCCAAACCATGAGTTTCCTAGGGCACAGGTAAACAATAACAGCTGTTTTGTTTAAATAGGACTCTACTGAAAACATTAACCTGAACAGCAATTCTAGAAACAGCGAACTTTCACTACTTATTTTAAGAATAAAATAAGCAGTAAAATCGCCTCATAGCCATCTGTAGGAATTGACTCGAATATAGAAAACAGAGCCACCGCACGTTTATTAGAAAGCGTATTTTATTAGTTATTTTCTCAGTAAATAATTAAAGAATTTAAGAACTAAAACCGTAGAAAATTTTATTTTTTCTTGCTCTATACGATAGGGTCAAAATTAAAATTTAGTGAAACAGCCCATTATTTAAATAACGAAAAAAATTAATGACGAAAACGTAATTAAAATATAACAAAATCCTCAGGATTAAATTATTTTAGTCGGAAATTTTCACGAACGCCTGAAGTTATAATGGAACAACATGCTTTTCTCATAATAATATCCTACATTGCCACAGGCCTAACATCCTATAATAAACTATACTAGAAATAGAACGTATATTACTAAAGTAATTAATATACTTGTAGTTACCAATTCATTATTCTACAATCCACGACTATGTAGAGAAAAAAAGTCCTATTAAGAAGTAGTGGACGTCCTATGAAATAAACAGTCCAAATATGTTGAAAAGAGAGCAAGTTCGTGAAACTAAACAGTAAAATTATAAAGTAGAGAGTTTAGTGACCGTATAAGTAAAGTAAAAAGCAAGTTTTAGCGGCAGGCGGACAAAGTAGTGCATCTATCTTTTGCATTAAAGTACACAGGGACGTTTAATGGCCATTTTTTGCGTTGAGTTGATTCCTACTCATGGCGTTATTAGGTTTTCATCACACTCTTATTCTTAAAAATGTCTTGAGAGAAAATTATCGCCATACCGGGAATTGCTTACAAGTTATGGCTTTCTGTTAAGTCCTAACAAGGATGAAACAGCCTGTGCCCCAGAAAACCCATTACCTTTTGCGTCCTTTTGTACTTTAATGCAAAAGATAGATGCATTACTTTGTCCGCTTGCCGCTAAAAAACTTTCTTTTTAGTAAAATTATGTTTTCTATGAGATTAGCATTCTTAATTAATTAGGGCTTGTGGGTATAATATTAATAAAATAATTTCTTGTAGGAATGTTTGTCAATACAATCGGTCAATTAGAACAGTAAGTGGTGTCAGTAGACGGTTTTACTATATAACCTTGATAAAGACCCAATAAATATCGAAACGTTGTTTATTCTTTTTCATTCGTGCGTAATATGTATTTTACACACTTAATACGTGATATACTATTTTCTAGTGTCTGTCGAATACTGAAGTATTCACCTGAAGACGACTGAAGATGCTTACCAGTTGAAACGTAGTGATTATAAACAAATAAAGATAATGCAAGTCCAAAACTCTACTGCCGTTCATACTATTTTCTACTCCTATATTAGTAAACGTTGTTTTACGTACAGTTCACTCTATAAGTAAATCCATTCTAACGCACAACTGTGCGCAAAGAATACAAACGCACAAATAATGTGCGTTATAATGCCTAGTATATCAATCAAGTTAGCCTTAAACCACTCCAATCGTGACATTTATTTATCTTGCGTTTTTAATATTTGACAGTGACATGGTCATTATTTAAGATTTGAAGTTCAAATCAATACTTTATAAAGTATAAACATATCTTTAATTTATTAGGAAGAGTTGTAGAAAAAGTATAGTATTTTATTTACCTATTATGTGTTGCAGTAGTGTAATACCACCTAACGGACGTGTATCGTATGATATTTTATTTCATCCTGTTTTTACAGTCCTTTTTAAAAGGAATCAATAAATATGTTTATTTAAATGTTTCAAAAAAAAAAAAGTTAGTCATAATAAATCATATTATTTTAATTGCAATTGAGCTATTGGTTTCCATAGTTAAATATAATTGTTATTTGTTTGTCAAATAGTTATCTATTTATTATTATTTTAAGGAACAGAAAAAAGTTATTGTTTCGAAAACCAAAACATGGTTGCTGTAGGGTCAAAATCAATCATTGTTAAGTATAATGACGTAGGCGACGGCGTAGAGAAAACTTTAAAAAACTGCTATAAAACATTTAATAATTACTTTTTTGTGTGTACATAACAAGTGAAAAAAGTGATACTTTTCAAACGAAGAGATATTTAGCACGAGGCGTCAGCCGAGTGCGGAAATTCTCCGAGTTTTAGAATAATCACTTTGAAATGAGTAATGTACACTATATTTCCTACGACCACAAATAATTATTGAAAAAGCCTTTGAATTGTGAAAAAAATATTTCAACACTAGTGTTAAAAAAAATATGAACACTAGTGTTGAAATTAGCATACTTAGGATTATGCTCCACTTAATAACTGGTTTCATAGTTTATCAATAGGCTTTTCCTTTATTTGTAGTTTAACTTTTTCATATTTTACATATTATAGGAAGAACAGAACTAATCCTGGATTGACTTCTAGATTAACCAGAATGAAAAATTTTAAATTTAATCAAGCAATGATGCATTAAACATAAATTTAAAAAAATCCACCCAACAAGGAAGATATAAAAAAAGTCAAATACTAGTGAAGGGATTTAAACCTGTGACCTTGCGATCTGCAGGCTAGAGCTCTATTATCTACGCTATGGCTTCCGATAAACATTTGTTGTTTAATACATGACACTCTCTTCAGCGCGATTTGTTTTTTCTGGTAATAGATTTTCCAGTATATTATTAACATTTTTTATAATTTCAGATGGCGTATTTTCACACTCTAATTCGAAATCACTCGACAAATACATGATAAATATAATTACTGCTTTCTAAAATTTGTTCTTTTTAATAAATAGGGGTGGTCTGTCAAATTGACACCATATGTTTAAATTAAATAGTGTGCCTTGTATTTCAATTCTAGAGTTGAAATATTTTTTTCAACACGCGTATGATATTCGGCGCTTTCGAGGAAAGTTAACCATGCTAGTTGTCTCATTTTCATAGGGTCGTAGGAAAAGTAATATTCTGGTTTTTCATGATGTCATACAGATTTCAAAAGTGACGCCATCAATCGTTATGTAGCAGCTTTTAAAGTTTTTTCTTGCCTACGTCATTGTACCGGGTGGTCAACTAAGAATGACCGCCAGCCATATCTCAGAAACTAGTAACCGTACAGAACTAAGGTAAATTTTTTTATGACAAAAGTGTACAAGAAAAAATGCTGGAAATTATATTTAAGTTCCGCATTTTGCCGCAAGACGGCGTAATTGAAAAGTAAATTTTAAAATTTTACATATCTCCAAAAATTCCACATTAAAAAGCTTGGACAATTATTTATCGTTTTGGTCTTATGCTCATTGGCGTACCGACTTTAATCAGAGGGGGGTAAGCTGTTGAAAGTGTAATCAGTAAAATCGCTGTAAGTTTTAAACGATTTATCCGATTTTAGCAAACTAAAGACTGTTTGGAAGAGAAATGTATACACTTTCACCAATCGTATTTAGTTGTCCATAATAGTTCTAAAAAAAATGCTATTTTAATAAGGAACGGTGTGCCTGAGGAGAAAAACGCAAGAGGCCATTTTTGTGCAGAATTGACCATGATAATCAGAAATAAATATAATCCACATGGAAAAATATCAGTCGCGTACCACTTTTTTTCTAAAAAATATATAATCACTTAGTTTTAAAAATTATTTTATTGGCGATAACGCTGAAACGAACGGAGATATCGAGCTGCGGTTTTAATATTTTTTCTAGCAAATTTCATCTACTTTTCGATTTTGGTATCATAATTATACCGTATGAATTATTTTTTCGGAGTAAAATCAAAAAAAGTGTAAATTGCGCCCTTTAGCATTTTTTTTTAGAACTATTAGATATGGACAACTAAATACGTTTGGTGAAAGTGCATACATTCCTCTTCCAAACAGCCATTAGTTTGCTAAAATCGGATAAGTCGTTTAAAAGTTACAGCGAGTTAACTGATTACACTTTCAACAACCCCCCCTCTTATTAATCTTGGTACGCCAATGAGCATTAGACCAAAATGATGCATAATTGTCCAAGCTTTTTAATGGTGTTATCAAAGATATACCTTAACGTGGAATTTTCAGAGATATGTAAAATTTTAAAATTTACTTTTTAATTACGCCCTCTTGCGGCAAAATGCGGAACTTAAAAATAATTTCCGGCATTCTCTCTTGGGCACTTTTGTTGTAAAAAAATTTACCCGAATGCTGTACGATTACTAGTTTCTGAGATATGGCCGGCGGTCATTCTTAGTTGACCACCCGCTACTTTACATGATTGATTTTGACTCTCATACTGTTATATTCCATTTACCGATCGCAAATGAGTACAGGGTAAGTAGATTTACTGGACAGGATGAAATAAATTATTATAGTGTATTTATTAGTTGCTGTCCTTACACACTGTATACAGAAATACCCTATTGCCAGAATAACTGCGATCTTTATGTAATGTAAAAGATAATATATCTATTACACTGCTTCTTTAATGCTTCATACTGAATTTTACTTAAATTCATTGTTATTATTAAATGCGTCTTTTAGGTAGTTAAATTTTATTATACGTATTCCTTCTTTCCCCTATTTCCTTATTTTCGTAAGATGTATTTACTGTTAATTTGGAAGCATCCGAAATAAAATCTAATCAAGGATAAGCAAAATCCTAAACATAAAAGCCTGTTTTTCGACTCTGTGAAAATCTTGTTAGTCTGAGTTAACAAGATTTCATACAAAATTTGGGTGATTTTTTATTATTTCTTTCTTCTTTCTAGGCTTTCTATCAGGGATTAATTATTATCAAAAGAAACGATTTATTGCAGCACAGAATAAATAATCGTAAATAATACGGAGTGTTATGGAAAGCTCTTATAATATTTCAACCGTGATATTATTGCAATATTGAGATTGCAGAAATAAATTATTTAATGTTTTGCTGTAATAAACTGGAAAATTCACCATTCGTCTTTTAAAATGTATTGTTTGCGCTTTACAACATTACTTTGTCCTGGGTTCCTGGACACTTCAAAATAGATGGCAACGAGGCTGCCGATGTGCTCGCGAGAGACATGCCAGCGGATCTATCAGACAATACGGTGAACAAACCGCTGGGATAAGTCAAAGAGAAGATTGATTACACGGCCAGGCAGCTTGCACAGAACAGATGGATAGAGTTGATAACCTGTAGTATCCAGGCAATTGTGGCCCAAATTCAATAAAAAAAGAAACGCAGAGCTATTAAGACACAGTCGGGAAGACGTGAAAAATATTACTGCGGTTGTTATCAGTCATTGTCTCTTCGGTAGACATGCCGAACGTATGCAAATACCCATTATCGACATCTGTAGAAGTTGCAGAGATGAGGAAGAGATGGAGGAAGAAAGTATTCAACATTTTCTTTGTGAATGCCCTGGCCTCGCAAGAAGAAGGTTCACTGCTCTGGGTGAACCATTTTTTGATAGCCTGGAGGAACGAATCAACTTACAACTTGGACGACTGAGCAGGTTTCTAAACAGTAGTGGCTGGTTTCAATAAGTTATTAAAAGCCTTCTGCGGTGTACGCCACACTAACCATCAGATGAAGGTGGGTTTTACGGAATACGCGTGATATCACAACGGCCCTAATAGGACCACGTGAGACTGTTTAGTCAGAACCAAAGGTCCGCCACTAACCTAACCTTTACTAAGGATTTATAAAATACAAATAAGTAAAAATTTTATTTTTTTATTATTGCAGTTGCACGTTACACATTTTTAATAAGCTGTTTATAAAGCAAGGCAACCTAATGAATAGCTTAAGATATTGTTTTTTTTATCCATGTTTAATTCCTAAAAAAAATATATTGCAAACGTTCTTTTTTCTATCATATTTTTTTCATAACTATGCAACAAAAACAAGATGATAATGTAATATGGTTTAAAATATCTTCACAAAAAATCACTAAGTTTATATGCTGCCTTTACCGTCCTCCAAGCGACATGCATTACAGGGCCCTCTTCTCATCACTAGCCAACACAATCGACTTCTTGCAAACCAATCATCCGAATGCCGAAGTTGCTATCTTTGGCGACTTTAACGTCCACAATGTCAACTGGCTTAAATACTCAAACACCAACGATGAGCAAGGCCGCGAGGCCGAATCTTTTGCGATCAGTTCTGGTCTAACTCATCTCGTAGAAGAACCAACGCGGGTTCCAGACCGAGCTGGGGATTTTGCTAGTCTTTTAGATCTCTTTTTAACTTCAAATCCAGACCTATATACGGTCACCGTACAACCACCATTGGGCTCTTCCGATCACAAACTTATTTCAACCCTAAGCGAGCTGCCAATTAATTCTAAACAACCTCCTAAACCCCGTAAGATTTGACACTATACATCAGCTAAGTGGGAAGACCTAAAGGACCATTTTCGCAACTTTCCCTGGCTAAGCGTATGCTTTTCTTCGGATGATCCATCTGTCTGTGAAAAGGAGGTCTCCGACGTCATTCTAACTAGCATGGAGGCCTTTATTCCTTTCTCCAAAAAGCGCCCTTCCAACGGCAAGCCCCGGTTTAGCAAGAATTGCGAGCGTGCTGTCAGATCTAAAAACCTGGCTTACCGACAGTGGCGTAAAAACCCTACTCCTGAAAATCGCGCCATCTTTGTTACCACCCGAAACCAATGTAAGCAAATGATAGACCAAAGCAAAGAAGCTCATAACGAGAGAATCAAAAACAAACTTCTTGCCAGTCCTAACGGATCAAAGTCCTTTTGGTCAGTCGCTAAGGCCGTCAGCCAAAACTTTACAAAGTCAACTATTCCACCTCTAACACGTTCCGACGGCACAATAGCAACCACAGCCGGGGATAAAGCAAACCTACTTGCTGAACTGTTTTCCTCGCATTCCACTGTAGACTTTCAGGGAAAACCACCACCCAACATTCCCTCAGTTCAATCGCAAATGTCTGAAATCGTGTTCCGTCAGCGTCTTGTTAAACGGATTCTTAAAGGACTCGACGTCAACAAAGCTTCTGGTCCAGACGTAATTCCTATCATTGTTCTCAAGACATGCGCCGATGAACTTACACCAGTATTTTGTAGACTTTTCAACTTATCCTACAAAAAAGGAATATTTCCATCCTGCTGGAAGTCGGCGCGTGTCCAGCCTATTCCAAAGAAAGGTAAAAAGACCCTGCCAAGCAACTACCGACCCGTCGCATTGCTTTCAGTAATTTCAAAAGTAATGGAGAAAGCTATTAACCAACAACTCCTAAAGTATCTGGAAGGGCTTATATTATCAGCGACCATCAATACGGTTTTCGTAAGTCCAGATCGACAGGTGACCTTCTGGCATATGTCACCCATCTTTGGAGCAACACCATCGAACATCATGGAGAATCCCGGGCTGTTGCACTGGACATCTCTAGGGCTTTTGATCGTGTTTGGCACGATGGGTTTCTAAGTAAATTGCGATCCTACGGTATGCCTAATGGATTTTGTTTATGGCTAACCAGCTTCCTTAAGAACCGTTCTCTGCAAGTGGCGATTGACGGGTTTCTCTCAGACACCTTCACCATCAATGCCGGTGTTCCTCAAGGGTCCATATTGTCGCCTACCCTCTTTTTACTGTATATTAACGACCTTCTAGTAAAAACCCAAAATCCAATTTATAGCTTTGCTGATGACAGCACACTTGTCTCATCTTTTACCTTGACTCCCCAAACATCCGCTGCCGACGCACATCTTCGCAGGCAGCATGAAGTATTGCACCTCAACAATGACCTGGAAGAAATTTTGGCTTGGGGTGACAGTAACCAAGTCGAATTTAATGCTAAGAAAACCCAGGCAGCAGTCTTCTCCAAAAAGGTTAACATTGCAGAACCGGATATAGTCATGGCAGGACACGCAATTCCCCTGGCACCGTCTATTAATTTGCTGGGGGTCAATCTGGGAGGTAATTATGTCTTGGCATAATCACGTTGCCGCAATTGCCAAGACAGCTGCACAGAAACTTGGTGTACTTTTCCGCACCAAAAGGTTGTACACACCTCATCAACTTTTGACACTCTACAAAGCCCAGATTCGACCATCATTAAAATATTGCTCTCATGTCTGGAGCTCTGCACCCAAGCACACCCTTCGG
Organism: Polydrusus cervinus; assembly: GCA_935413205.1. Lineage (NCBI taxonomy): Eukaryota > Metazoa > Arthropoda > Insecta > Coleoptera > Curculionidae > Polydrusus > Polydrusus cervinus. The sequence continues at coordinate 84,503,891 of OW284511.1, forward strand.
CTACTGGATTCCATTCAAAGGAGAGCCGTTCGTCTGATCGGCGACCCTGAGCTGACCAAGACCCTCGATAGCCTGGAGCATCGAAGACAGGTTGGTGATTTGGCTCTCTTTTACAGATATTTCCATGGCAGGTGTTCGACTGACATTGCCCACTTGATTCCACCCAGAGCAATGCAAAACAGAAATACACGGCGAATCACTGCCGCTCATCCATATGTTGTTCAGCTTAGTACTCCTCGAACTTCATTGTTCAAGAATTCTTTCATCTGGAGAACGTCATCTTTGTGGAATGATCTTCCTGAGGTCGTGTTTCCCAATGAATACAATCTTCAACGTTTCAAGACCAACGTTAATCGCTTTTTTCGCACTCGCACCGCTCCCAGAGCGCCTTAAAGGATTTTTCCTACAGTGCAGGTGTCTTATCATAAAAAAAAAATACAAGAAACCACTTTTTATTTTAATTAAGTTTTTAGGCTTCTCAATTGCTTATACAACTGAATTAAATGCAACTGCAAATTTTATTTTAATTTATAATTTAACTGTCTTGTGACAATAAGAATATACAAAATAAATACAATAAAGATAAATATATTACACCAAATATTGTCATAGTTAAGCATGCGTCCAACAAGCAAGTGGTTAAGATGAGAATGTCCGATTCTTGTCTTGAAAACATAAACAAATGAACACGGCCCCTCCCAATTATCCTTCCGTACCACGATTCGCGTCCTCAATGTTATCATCGTCTACAGTCGTGGTTCGGAATATATTAAAGTGACCAAAATAGCTATGACGTTAGTTATACACTTGAAACGAAAAAATGAGTTCTGGTAACTGAAAATCGAATAAATCACAATTAGCAAAATTCTAGAGTCTATAAATGCACAATGTGTTACTAAAACAAGCTTATTTGATAAATACAAAATATCTTTTTGTACTATTGGCTTTTTTTTAACGGAAACCTGAGAATATATAAAAAATTGTAAAAAATGGAACTTTAAAATAAACGTAATATGTTTTTGTAGATTTCTATATTTTGTAAAATAAATGAAATAGGTGGTGGAGAAACAAAACACCATAAACTACTGATTACTAGAATTAGAGGCCCAGACATAAGTGAACAAAGTAACACGTCAGGGAGTACCAGGACACGAAGGTGTTGCGGGGAACGAAAAAGACGATGCACTTGCAAGGAAAGGCTCTGAAAATACATTCATAAGTCCAGAACTGGCACTCGGAGTTCCAAGGTACATAGTACGAGATGCCATAAACGGATAGATCAGGAGTGAATATAAAATGTATTAAAACAACAGACAGGAGTTATACCACAGCTACTGCTTCATTGGGGATCCAGACCAGACCCGAGACTAACCAAACAGCTGCTTCAAATGTACAGGAATCAACTGAGAACTGTTACAGGAATTCTGACAGGACACATCTGCACAGAATGCAACTGTATTATGAAGACCTTGACTGCAGATTTTGTGGATAATTCAGAGAAACATTACAGTACATAGTTTGTCATTGCGGGTCACTAGATCGTAACAGGCAACAACTGGAACCAGGGGACATACTGACCCTCTCCCCAGTTGACCTACACAAACTAGTGCAAGGAACTGGGCTCACTAAGTGGGTGTGAAAATCAAACAGGGTGAGCACACTGGGACAACCAGGCCTAAGTGCATCCGGCATATGGACGGGCCCTTAAAAAAAAAGTAAGTAAGTTTTTAAATCGACACCCTTTATAATTTACTAACATTCCCTACTAATTTAGTATACAACCTATTCAAACATAAAAATATATATTTAATAGGTACGCCGTAGACTATACGCGGCTTTATAAAGTTTAAATTAAGTTAACATCGTACGATGAAAGGTCCTTAAGTCACGTAAACAAGATTCCCTGTTGTTGTTGTGCATTCTTTTTTTTATATAATACTCTTTTGATGGTTATTTTAGGGCGAACTAAAATCCACTTAATATGATTTCAAGAACAACAAGCCGAGTATTTAGGGTAGCTTATTTTCGCATTTTGGTTTTCAAAATATCCAAGCATAATAACAAGATTTGCCTTTTTTTTGTCAAAAGCAGCGTCTTTATTTTTCATTATACGTCTTTTTGCCATTAACAACGACTTTTTTTTAAATATACACAGTTTTTACATTTAAGCTATTTAGGATACTTTTAGCAATCTATGTAATTCACGAAATAAACAAAAAAAATATTTATTACTAAGAATATAAACGTAATCTCAATAAGTTTATAGAGAATCAGTAACAATTTTCGATTCTACCCTTGCTTGCATAGAAAGCGGTCCACGTAAAATTTTGAAATTTAGGTGGATCCCACAGCGCTAAAATTTGCGGTATTAAATTGCGATTCATCTTGACCCGAATTGCAAAAAACTAAGGAAATTGTTGATTTTTTTTTATAAAGAAAGAATATTCGAAGAAAAAATATAAGATAGTGAAACCCGGCATAATATATGTAAATATTACTATGCTTATTCTTAAAAATATCTTGAAAACATCATTATGTTGTACTGGGAATTCGCAAGAGAGGGCGCAAGCATGCCAGCTGATCTAGCAGACAATACAGTAAACAAACCACTGGGATTAGTCAAAGAGGAGATTGATTTCACGGCCAAGCTGCTTACACAGAACAGATGGACAGGGTTGACAACCTGTAGTACATCCAGGCAACTGTGGCCCACATTTGATAAAAATAGAACCGCAGAGCTATTGAGACACCGTCGAAAAGACGTGAAAAATATTACTGCGGTTGTTACCGGACATTGCCTCTTCGGTAGACAGGCCGAACGTATGCAAACACCCACTAACGACTTTTGCAGAAGTTGCAGAGATGAGGAAGAGAAAGAAAGTATTCAACATTTTCTGTGTGAATGCCCTGGCCTCGCAAAAAGATGGTTCACTGTTCTGGGTGAACCATCTTTCAATAGCTTGGAGGAACTAAGCAACTTACAACTTGGACGGCTGAGTAGGTTTCTGAACAGTAGTGGCTGGTTTGAATAAGTTGTTAAAATCCTTCTGCGGTGTACTCCGCACTAACCATCAAAGATCTGATGAAGGTGAGTTCGACGGAACACGTGTGGTATCACAACGGACCTAATTAGGACTACGTGAGACTGTCTGGTCAGAACCAAAGGTCTGTCACTCTTACCTAACCTAACATACTGGGAATTGCTTACAGGTTATGGCCTTCTGATGAGTCCCAATAAGGATGAAACAGTCGTTTTCTACCTGTGTCCCAGAGAACCCATTACCTTTTACGTCCCTGTGAACTTTAATGCAAAAGATAGATGTACTACTTTGTCCACCTGTCGGTAAAAAACTTTCTTTCTATAATATGGAAAGTTTATTGCAATATAAAAAATTTTTTAAATGATTACTTTGAATACAATGATTTCGATCATTAATATTTAGTAAAGTAGTAAAAGTTTTGTGTTCGTAATAATAAAATAGATAGATAAGTTAGCGGCAAGCAGACACAGTGGTGCATCTGTCTTTTGCATTAAAGTAAACAGGAACACAGCTGTTTTGTCCTTAGGACTCATCAAAAAGCCATAAAACGTATGCAACTTCAGAAAAAGCGAAAATACGTTCTAAAGACTAAATAAATAGTGAAAACACAGTATCACCATTATATTAAAATGACAGTTGCACATTTTTATCATACAAATTTTTTACACCAGACCAACACAAAAATTACAAATTGTTATTCTATTAAAACAATGGATATTTTCATAATATATCGCTGAATATTAATGAAAGAATAGTGGTCGGTATTTGCGACACAGTCGAGAGATTCTGTCTTTATAATACCATTTCACATTTAATGTTAGATGAGTTTCTACGTAGAATTCAATGACTTAGTGGATCTATCTGGTCCCCATATTTTAGGTTTACGTGGCGTAGTAGATCTGTATGATCCCCGCATTTTGGGTCTATGTGACCTAGTTATGTGGTCTCCTATTTTGGTCTGTATGAAATATAAAAGTTTTTTTTTTGTAATCTACCCAAGTAATTATGGTAAAAGATAAATAATGTGCTTAAGATGGAAAGTTCTTGTGTATAAACACCTAATTTGAAATTCAGAAAAAAGTATTTCCTCGAGCCGGATTCGAACCGACAACCTCCGTATATCCAGTACAGAGCGCTAACCAATTGCGCCATCAAGGAAGTAGGTTCACAACGGCAAGTCGGGAAACACTTTCGTCCGAAAATTTCAAATATTTACTGAAATACGCACAGTGATAGATATTGTAAATCATTTTTACCCTTTTTAAACAACAACATTACCGTTTCGGCAACCAGATGTATGCTTTTCAGGCGGCTGATTAATACCTATCGGTTCTTTTTCGTAAGAAAATAAAGTATGTATATATCTTAAGATGGAAAGTCCTTGTGTATAAACACCTAATTTGAAATTCAGAAAAAAGTATTTCCTCGAGCCGGATTCGAACCGACAACCTCCGTATATCCAGTACAGAGCGCTAACCAATTGCGCCATCAAGGAAGTAGGTTCACAATGGCAAATCGGGAAACACTTTCGTCCGAAAATTTCAAATATTTACTGAAATACGCACAGTGATAGATATTGTAAATCATTTTTACCCTTTTTAAACAACAACATTACCGTTTCGGCAACCAGATGTATGCTTTTCAGGCGGCTGATTAATACCTATCGGTTCTTTTTCGTAAGAAAATAAAGTATGTATATATCTTAAGATGGAAAGTTCTTGTGTATAAACACCTAATTTGAAATTCAGAAAAAAGTATTTCCTCGAGCCGGATTCGAACCGACAACCTCCGTATATCCAGTACAGAGCGCTAACCAATTGCGCCATCAAGGAAGTAGGTTCACAACGGCAAATCGGGAAACACTTTCAGCCGCCTGAAAAGCATACATCTGGTTGCCGAAACGGTAATGTTGTTGTTTAAAAAGGGTAAAAATGATTTACAATATCTATCACTGTGCGTATTTCAGTAAATATTTGAAATTTTCGGACGAAAGTGTTTCCCGACTTGCCGTTGTGAACCTACTTCTTTGATGGCGCAATTGGTTAGCGCTCTGTACTGGATATACGGAGGTTGTCGGTTCGAATCCGGCTCGAGGAAATACTTTTTTCTGAATTTCAAATTAGGTGTTTATACACAAGAACTTTCCATCTTAAGATATATACATACTTTATTCTCTTACGAAAAAGAACCGATAGGTATTAATCAGCCGCCCGAAAAGCATACATCTGGTTGCCGAAACGGTAATGTTGTTGTTTAAAAAGGGTAAAAATGATTTACAATATCTATCACTGTGCGTAATGTGCTTAATTTACAATTATTATTGTTTTGTATCAATCAGTTAGTTTAGCTATGTTAATAGTTTGTCTATATTTACACAGTCATTGTACTTTTTCTTTAATTTTAGGTCGGTCATCTTGACAGACAACCTAGCCTGATTTATCTTGATGTGTTTAAAAGGTAACAATAAAATATGCAATTATATTTTGTAAATACTTAATTTTTTGTTTGAATACGATTAATAATTTGCTTAATTTATTAAGCAATCTTTAATTATATTGTAAATCGGCATGATTAAAAATAACGGAACAAAATTATTTAATTAAAAAAAAATATAACGCCCTATTTATAGTGAACGTAAGATGTCATTGGTGCAATTTAAGATGGATTTTTTTATATCGTCGATATCAGAACAGTTCTTAAGAAAAACGTTAGTAATATAATTACCAAAAAAAAACCAATTACCCGACACTTTTGAGATATTTTTTCTTTTGGTAATATATTCTTGCCTATATTAATTTTTTATTCTACTGAAGCGTTACTTTACTTTTGATAAAAAATACCTGTCAGCTAAATTATAAAATGCTTATGTTTGTCACGGCAAAATACATGAATATTTAATAAATTGTTTTACATATTCCTTTAGTGGTTCAAACTTTACCATCGCCTGGATTTTTATTGAAAAGTATGTATGCACGTTCTTTTTTGGTTTTTGCTACACTTTACATAAGGAAATGTAGATACTTTATATTATTTGAACTGACATTGCGATAAAAATAACGGAATATATAGGGTTTTTTTTGTTGCTAGGGTTGGCGGAGGAGCCATGATACTTAGGCCTATGAGGCCCACGCAAGACGGGACCTACAGATTGAATGCCATTAACTTACCACTGAGGCACTACTGCGGTCAAATATTATATCGACTGGTGCATTGTAGATAGAATAATAGGAAATCGCATGCAAGTTTTGAACTATCCAAATATTTTCGCCCCTGTTGACTTTGGAGCGGTGTTCTAGGGAGACTTTTTTAGGGCCTCTGTATGGTGAGTACCCATACGGAGTTTGAACAATTTTGGACAACCCGATCTAAACTTATTTGAATAGGATTGCCGTTGGTTTTTCATTGGAATTCAATGGGTGATGCTGCGGAGTCAACTGTGCGTTATGATGGCTAATATGCCCATCAAATTAGCCTAAACTACTCAAATCGTGACATTTATCTAACTTACGTTTTGAATATTTGACAGAAACATTATCATTATTTGAGATTTGAAGTATTGCATGTTGTTAAGCAATTGCACACTCATGTAATTATCGCACTCGCCGCTACGCGATTCGTTTACTATTTTTCCATTCGTGCGTAATATGCTTTTTACTACACTTAATACGTAATATACTATAACGTAACAAGTCTGGCAGGTGACTTATTACAGTAACAGTTGTTTTACTGAGGAGGCGACGCAGGAGCCGAATCTGGAATATTGTCACGCCCAGATTTTAGGGTGTGACGGGGGACGTAAGGTAGCACGGGACCTTGGCGACTATAAGAAAAACAACGTGATTCCGAAAACAAATTTATTAAAAACATAAAAATAATAATTACCTGAAGGGTTTACAAGAAAATCAAAAATAATAAACAGTTTGGATTTAAACCTTTAAATTTTAAAATAAAATTCTACTTACATTAATTTGGGCTCATCGCTGGCATTTGGGTGTCTTGAGGACCAACAAAATTTCACATTTTTAGACGTGGATATGTCACGGACCGGAGCACTAGTGCCCTCCGATATTTTTCTACCAACGATGTGTAGTTCCATCAAGTCAGCGATTTTTCCCACTTTAGGGAGACAATGGACTTAGGTCATATACCTTGTTTCTGTCGACTTGATGACACCACAATAATTGTTAGATCGGGATGTACGTATAACATTTCATAATTGCAACTTTTTAAGAATTGCTTAATAAACTCGGCGCCGGTTTCATGTTGCGTTGAATGGCCTGTGTTAAACGCAAATAATGATTAAAATATTAAAATGGAAAATATATTGATTTATGAAATATTATTGTCCCCTTTCGTGACAATATAAACGAGTACCGTAATAACACCTGACCTTATTTGCAAAAATGATACTTTGCTTGTTTTTATCTTTGAAAAGGTAGATAATTATATACAGGGTGTCCATGAAATGACTGTACAACGCTTCACCACAAATCCCTTAACCAAAAATAAGGCGATCTAGGCAAACTTACCTATATGCAATGTTGCTTCGTTTTGCCGCTACAGGGCGCTAAAGTTTTCAAATTAATATTGTTTTTTCGTAATAATTTCTAAACGCCTTTATCGATTTCCACTAATTTTAAAACTAAAAATGACCATTATTAATAGCGTGTCTTGACGTATGCGCCATCTTTTTGGAATACCTGCAAATTTAAAAAATGCGTGTGATTGGTAATTAAAAGTTCCTCTTTTTGTTACCCTCCGTCTCTTTAGTTAGATATGCAGTTTCTCTACAAAAAAATTATTTGCCATACCTTGTAATTCTTCATTGCTGTTTATTCAGAACGAGAAAACATGAAAAAAACTTTAATTTTAAATAACTAGCAACTAGTTTGATTTGTATAACAATTGTTCGAAACTTTTTCATGTTTTGCATCGTAAATATTTTTTTTTGTAGAGAAACTGCATGTCTGGCTAAATTCTTACAAGAGACAAAAAAGTTTTAACGTGAAGTCAGCTAGTGTCAGAGAAATAATATAAGTCATTTATACGGGGGGTAACAAAAAGAGGAACTTTTAATTACTAATCTCAAGTCATTTTTGAAAGCTTTAGCGCCCTGTAGCTGCAAAACGAAGCAACATTGCATATAGGTAAGTTTGTCTAGATCGCCTTATTTTTGGTGAAGCGTTGTACAATCATTTCAAGGACACCCTGTATATTATGTCGATTGCTTATCACAAAACAACTTTTATCAAAAAATATTGCACTCTTTCTTTTCACCGTTAAAATAGCATTTCACAAAAACTATCGGTAAAAATATCTCACAAAAAGTATTTTCCAGCTACACTCCTCTACTCGTATAACAGTCAGCCGCCAATCTAAATACGATTCCACTCCGATTGTTAACACGTTTTTTACGTTTAACTGCATTTCGTTTTTCCGAGCACTTGCAAATCTAAAACATCAACGTTCGCAATTTCCGCCGGGAAACACCACGCTTACTGCTTTTTAAGTGCTTACCGGATATTCTAAAGATAAATCAAACGGAAGTTTGCCGGAATCAAACCAAACAAAATTTATCTCTCTATTTAGTCGTTTTGCGGACATTGGCAATTTACAAAAGATTAAAATAAAATCGTTACATTGATCCTGTATTTTGGTTCGTTTGATTCCTTTAAAATGAAAATTTGTTTTAACTGGAAATAATATTATTTTCTGCAGAATTGCGGAAAGTATTTACTGCTGCGTAACTGTTTGAATGCGGAAAATACGAAAAAAAATCACAGATCTCGAATCTTATGCAAGCTTCTTAGGCGTATTAAAAATATCAAATACAACTACTTAAATTTTCGAATGTATATACATAATTTATGCATGCACATTAGCAATTTCCTTATACTGGTTTTTCATTCTATATTTTCCTTAATTTATAACAATATTAATGCGATTTCAGAGATTAAAGTATGTTTATCTCGTAAGAAAATCACATTCCCGGATTATAACGCAGATTCGCCTGAGTTATGGCCTCGAAAAACAATTGTAGTTCGAAATGTATTGCTTTTACTACTAGATACACCATATACAGGGTGATTCCTAAGTTGATTCTTCTTTTTTAGCCGTGTATAGAAGGCATTAAATAAACAACATTTTCAAATACCTTTTTCCAAAAAACTCAATAATAAAATACTTACATTATTTATTTATTACACTATGGATCAAATACGGTCCTGCCTAACTTGCCCGTTGAATAACATTAAGAAAACTTCTGGGTGTAGAATGAGCCCGCAAGGGAACGCGTTCTGCGTATAATCTCGAAGCAAATGCCGCACTTTGACGACACTCACTCTAAATGAGCACCGTATCTACCAATTCATTGTTTACAAATTTTATCATTTTCACTTGCTACCAATTTAAAATTAACTTGATTAAGAGAAACACACAGCAGTGGATTGCTTAACACCACCCGTATGACTAATACTAATAAGAGATAAGAAAAACAACATTAAGTATAGCGGGCTACGTTTTGATCACCAGGCCCGCCCTTAGATTTTTTACTTCTGTATCTCGCCTATTTTTAAGTTTAGGTATTTGAAAATGTTGTTTATTTTAATGCCTTCTATACAAGCTAAAAAAGAAGTATCAACTTAGGAATCACCCTGTATAGGGTTACTAGAGCAAGAAGTTTCCAACTAGGACCACATTTTTAAAAGATCTGACCGTTACAATAATTATCTTCTGATCCCAAAGATTATGAGAAGTTATTTTTCAATAGTGGGTCATAACAAGTTCTCACATCCAGGCGCGATAAGTAGTTTTCTTGCTCATAAACAACAAAACTTTAAAAATTCATTTTTAACAATAAAAAGGCAATGGTAAAAGAAATAAAGTCTAGTTCTGTCTGTAGCCAACCTTTTACCGTAACATAGACTTCAACAGGGTGACTTGGCCCAGCAAGATAACATACAAAACTCTTACTTTAGCTAATTCTTGCTGTTTGCAGTAATACATTTCAATTTATTAAATAAAATATAAGATTTTCCAAAATAAGTTGGTTTTAGGGCTAATTTCCCGAATATTTGAGTATTTTCCTAGAGTAACCAAGGAGTCACCCCCATTTAATGCATCAACGCCATAACACCCGGTGTTTACTGTATCTCAGCAACTAAGAGAGAGAGAATTTGTGTTACCCATTTATTCACGGTGTAAATTTGGTCAGATATCTAGTTTTCACAAAACTTGACTTATCCATTTTTTCACATACGGCTTAAAATTTAATAGTGCAATTAACATTAATTATCAAATCCTATTGATAAGTTGTAAGTTTCCCAGTGAGCGAAAATTCCTTTCCTTTATACCATAAATACGATTTTATTGGTTTGGTGGAAAAATTCGATTCTCGGTAAATTACAAAAGTCCATACAGTAAAGTAGCATGAAGATAAATTCTGTCTAGATAGAATTTAACAATTTCCCTATTTGATTTATACTCGTGAATATCGGAAATGCGTTTTGAAAAAAGGAAGAATAGTAATTTCAGAGGATATACCAAACATATTCAGATAATATTCATATGGAATGAAAAAGAAAATTCTATTTTTTTGTATTAAACATACCTACATCGATAATTATTTCAATTTATTATACAAAATAAAACATTAGTATATTACATAACAAGTGATAAAAGTGATACTTTTCAAACGAGGAGATATTTAGCACGAGGCGTCAGCCGAGTGCAGAAATTCTCCGAGTTTTAGAATAATCACTTTCACACGAGTAGTGTACACTATTTTTCCTACGACCACAAAGAATTAATAAAAAAACCTTTGATTTGTGAAAAAAATATTTCAACTCTAGAGCTGAAAAAAAATATTTCAACTCTAGAGTGGAAATACAAGGCACACTATTTAATTTAAATATATGATGCCAATTTAATAGATCGAAAGGTCACAGGTTCAAATTCCATCAGGAGTACTTGGCTTTTTTTTATAGAAACATTAAATAAATTATAAAATTATTTTAAATTGAAATCTTCCTTCTTGAATGATTTTTTTTATTTAATCAAGGAAAAATGCATTAAAAATAAATTTAAAAAATTTACCCAACAAGGAAGATTTCAATTCAAAATAATTCTATAAATTATTTAATGTTTTTATAAAAAAAAGTCAAATACTCCCGATGGGATTTTAACCTGTGGTCTTTCGATTCGTAGGTCAAGGCTCTAGTCTCTAGGCTATAGCGACCCATAAACATTTTCTGCTTAAGTTTAATATATGACATTTTCTTCAGCGGGGCTTGTTTTGACTGGTAATAAATTTTCCAGTATATTCCTAACTTTTTTATAATTTCAGATGGCGTATTTTCACACTCTAATTCTGAATCACTCGACAAATACGTGATAAATAAACTAAACTGCTTTCTAAAATTTGTTCTTTTTAATAAATAGGTGTGGTCTGTCAAATTGGCATCATATGCCTAAATTAAATAGTGTGCATTTAAGAAAGCATGAAAAATAAATTTTCCAACCACCTGAAAGTGCCTTATACTATAAGGTGTATTTTGTCTAACACTGTTAGATAATAAAATACAAATCGGATTGCATAGTTCTACCAAGAAATGAAAACTTTACATTGGTAGGATGTCACCACCTGCAGACCGGTTTCGAACTCTTTTGTTCTCGTCAGTACAGGGTAGGTGTTCATACCAAACCAAATGAAAGTTTTAAAACCTAATGCATATAATATCAACCTTCTTCGGTCGTATATATACGTTAGCGCCATCTCTTGGTAGTCCCATGCAATTTATCTGAGTATACCCGTCAAGGGATTTACAAGAATTGTAAAAACACAGAATCTCTTACTAGTCAGGTGGAAGCAAACATTTAAGAAAGCATGAAAAATAAATTTTCAAACCACCTGAAAGTGCCTTATACTATAAGGTGTATTTTGTCTAACACTGTTAGATAATAAAATACAAATCGGATTGCATAGTTCTACCAAGAAATGAAAACTTTACATTGATAGGATGTCACCACCTGCTAGTGTGCCTTGTATTTCCACTCTAGAGTTGAAATATTTTCTTTCAACACGCGTGTGATATTAGGCGCTTTCGAGCCAAGTTAACCGTGCTTTTTTTCTCATTTTCATAGGTGGTCGTAGGAAAAATATTAAATGTAATGGTACTACAGTAGTAAAATTTGATTGACCTTCAATTTGTTCTGGGTTTTTTAAGAAAAAATAATAACAAAATAAAAAATAAATGCGTTATTTAATACGTTTTTTAGTGAATGATGCCAGATTCAGAAATTGTTTTTCACTTTTTACATTTAGCCTAGACCCTTGATAAATTAAAGTCCTCTTCCAATATAAGATTTTAAAAAATATTCATAACCTCATTAAATAAATAAAAATTCCCATTCATGTTCCATCTAATTCATATAACAAACAAATTCTAAAAACAGCACGGTAATACTATTTTTATTGTAGAAATATTTAATTTCTGGCAAATTGCAAAAGACCGCAAGATAAAGTAATAAGAAGAAAAATGTGTTTAGTTTGAACTTAAGAATTTTCTTATTTGATTTATTGCCTTGATTTCCGGTATGTACTCAAAAGACAGCGAGCAATGCGCTTCTAAAGAGATATTGCAGACATTTTCTGCTCTATGTTTAAAATGTTCTAAGTAAAACGAAAAAATTGTTTTTTTTTAAAGAAAAAGAAAATGCTGGCTTGGCGAGCGAATCAAATTAAGTTATTACATACATTGTTTTACAGTTACAAAACAGATGGAATTTAATTACATACATTTTTTATCGATACAATTAACATCTAGAAATAAACTAACAATACAATATCAATACACTTTAAAAAGTTAATACTTATCCAATAACATATTTATTAGTGATAAAGATGTATTTTTGTTATTCAGATACAAAAAGTCATTGTCATGACATTGATTTTCGTTGTCAAATGTACATCATACAGGGTGGCTGACCGGGAACCGTCTTCATCTACATATGGAAAACTATACATAGGGAAATTTTGAAAATTTGACAGTACTAATGTTAATGGAGGCAACCCTGTTTTGTTGTTCGTCGTAACATTAAATAGAGGCTCCACATAGTCGAGGGCCTAAATATCTTACTTTGTGTGAAAAATAAGCAAGATTACCTTTTTGTGATTCTATTTTGTTTATTTTTATTTTCTTCAGTTCGCACCAGTCGTTGAGAACCGATTCACATAATATCTTCGAACTATTCGGCAGTACATTTGCTATTACAGCGTTGTCAGCTTCGTCAATATTAGAAGGTAAAGCACCTTCGAATTCGGTCATTTTTTAAGACAAAACTGTAAAATTAAAATGGTTATTTTACCAACGTTTTGTTGATGTTCACATTGGCAGTAATTTTCCATACCAGATTGCTGCAATATAATCTCTATAGAGAATAACGGAAGAGAAAATACCTCCTCTTAAGCTAAATCCTGCCGAATTATGGTTTACTTTTTATCATTTTGTACCCAATAATATCGTAAAAAATATTTGAGCTTTGGTTTTTACTTTTTGAAATATTCAAAAAAAACTTAAATTTTGAGTTTTTGATTTTTTAATTGACTTATTTTAACCGCAACGACACAGATGGCGCTCCGTGCCACATCTTACTGGTGTGCCCCACCAAGTGCTGCCTTAAGTAGCTTCGAGATCCCTTTTCTTTTCGTCGGATCCTAGCTCTACTGCTGAGTCATGATATGACGAAATGCGTCTAGAGATGGATCTGGCGAAATGAAAAGGAATATCTTCTCCTTTACTCATTATTTTCGGTTAATAAACCGATGTGAGTTAGCGCTGCCTAGCGGGACTCCTGTAATTGTGACGAATGTCTTTAGAGGCGATATCCTCTTAACATTTACTTATTTCTATAAGTTTGTTAGAGGTGCTGGTATGCTCAAGAGTGTCTAACAATGACAGAGATGGCGCTCCGTGCCACATCTTACTGGTGTGTCCCACCAAGTGCTGCCTTAAGTAGCTTCGAGATTCCTTTTCTTTTCGTCGGATCCTAGCTCTACTGATAAGTCATGATATGACGAAACGCGTCTAGAGATGGATCTGGCGAAATGAAATGGAAAATCTTTTTCTTTAAATATAACATTGTTTAAGCAACTTTTTAACTTTATACTACCATGTTTTTGGAATGTCGGTATAACGTTTTGTTTTTGTGGAACTGTTATCCACTTTAATTTTTTAAAGACCTGCAATTTTTATATTATTTTTTGAAATATTTTTAAGCCCAAAATTCAAACAGGTATCACACTTAATAATTTTTAGACACTGTAATCTATACATTATCAAGAATTTGATAATTAGATACTTTGAAATAAATACGGCCCTGGCATTTATGTAAGGTGTATTTGTATATAGCCGGATATACTTAAGTAATATACATATTATGTAGGAAACAAATTAAAAGAGAAAAGACCAGCAACAAAAACAAAAAGTAAAAAAACTTCTTTATATAAGGTGTTCAAACAAGTGTCCTTCTCGAATGCATTTTTGAGTGAGCCTCCGCAAGAACCACAACTTAAATTCACTACATCTGTTGACATTATTAAGCCAACCAATCAAGTATCAAGTTTTCGTCATAGCCACCTTTGGTTTGTTTAACTCTATATCATGCTCTGTTATAATTTATATTAAATTTAAGTTTTTTGTCAGTCAGTTTTTTGTGGCTGGATTGAATTATTTATTTATTAATTTTTTTATTTAAAAATTTAGTTTGTTTTCGAATTATCTGCTTTATAAATATTATTATCAAAAACTACAATTAAATATGTAATTTTTGGTTAATAGTTCGATGACCCTTTAATTTACTCAGCGGTAATTTAAGTAATAAAATTTGCTCGAAACATATTTAATATACAGGGTGTCCGGTAACTTATGGGCCGTAGAGTAACTGGAGATACTAGACATCAAACTAAGCCGATTATGTCGTATAAGTTTTTTCGGATTGTTACTCGTTCTAGAGATACAGGGTGTTGAAAGTTAAAGTTTATTCTCGAAAATAAGCCATAATTTTAAAACGGTTTAATGATTCGAATTGAAATTTGGCAATATTATGTTCTTATGAGCAACAAATAAGAATTTGTAGAAATTTTTAAGTTTCAAACTAGAGGGCGCTAGTTGCATACACTGGGCTTCATAAATCTATGATTTTTTTCTTACCTGTGATATTAGGTGTTTTTCAATTATAGTTTCTTAAAAAGGGCATTTTCTGAGTCAAAAATGTGTACTTGAATGATCTTAATATCTTTAACGGTTTTCGAGATATTTTTCGAGATACCCAAAGCATAAAAAAAACATAGTACATTAAATTAATAAATTAAATTAATATTTTAATTTAAAAAAAAACAACTTATATGACATAATCGGCTTAATTTGATGTCTGAGTATCTCCAGTTACTCTACGGCCCATAAGTTACCGGACACCCTGTATATTAGAAGTACAGTTCAATTATTCTATAACTTAAATTCCGTATTTGCATGTTGTATTTGGTAAAAATTATTAGGTAACTGACACCAGAGCAGTATTTATTTAAAGATAATTATTAAAATCCTGAAGATGTTAAGATAACAATAAAACGTCGAAAACGTACTAAATGTAATGCATGGTGCAATTTAATTTATTTTATAATTAGAAATATAATATATAAATATAATTATAAAATATTTCGAAAATAAAATAAAAACTGCAGGTCCTTATTTAAAAAATTAAAGTTGATAACAGTTCCACAAAAACGAAACATTGTACTGAAATTTTAAAAATATTATAGTATAAAGTAAAAAAAAGTTGCTTTAATAATGCAATTGTTTTTCTGCAGCGATTAAAATAAGTCAGTTAAATAATAAAATTAAAAACTCGAAATTTTTGTTTTTTTCGATTATTTCAAAAAGTCAAAAAGAAAGCTCAAATACTATTCTTTCACGATATTATTGATCATAAAAATGTTTAACTTTGCCACCATTTGGGCCATCTCTTATAGTTTTCGATATATCCACGATGAGCATCGAATGTGGTACACCCTGTACCACATAAAAATATTACAAAGTGTTTTAGTTTTTTCCCATCAAAAATTATGCCTCAAAAAATGAAAATACAAAAGTATCGGAATTTTTTTTTACCCAAATTATTAAGCTTCCAAATACGCAACTTTAACTCAATAATACCCATGTACGCACGCGAATTTGTGGCACCCTGTATATAGATTTTTTGCAATATACTACAAATAAATTATTTTCTAAAAATTGGGCTTTGTATTCGCTGTTTAATTTGCATAGGTTTCCTATATTATATTTATAAGAGTCAGGTCAAAACCTACGTATTGATCAAAACCAACGATTTTGTATAAAATATTTAAATCACATCTTAAATAATTATGTATTTAAAAAACCGGTTAACTTTAATGACTTTTCTGTTGATTGTTTTGTGCCGAAGTTAATTCTTCTTTGATAAAAATTTAATTCAAGTATTAATTTTGCATAGTCGCCTCTGCGAAATACGCAGAGTAAGTTAAAAGTTTTAATTTAAATTCTAATAACGGATATTTTGTTTAACTTTAAAGATTTTTAATTAAAAGAAAAATGTTCTGAATGTTTTAAGAAGTTTGAAAAATTAATTGCACTACCACGATTAAACATTGTGTTTATAAAATTCGTGTTTTTTTGTATTAACTTTATATAGTTTTTAGTACTGTTATAATTAATTAAAAAAGTTTTACTTTAAGAACTCAGTAGCGGGTATTATTATTTTTTAAGTATTCACCCTTATATTTTTAATTTTTATAAAGACAAAATTAATTTGAGATGCTTAAATATCTATACATAATTTAGAGTTAGGGCGTTTACGATAATGAAATTATAGTCTCTTAATTTCTGTCAATTTTGTAGAGAAAAATTAGTCTGCTGCTTTTTTTTCCTGTCTCACACTCTTGTCGATCGAAAAATCGTCATTACAATCTAAACCTCACAAAATATCAATAGCATTTAAAACCACAAATACTCTTAAACAAAATATAGTTAAAACAAAGGGTCGATCCCCTTGCTAAGTCCGGTGTTTATTCTTTGCATTGCGGAAAATCCTCGGCTGTATATGTGGGACAGACAGGTAGAAGGATATCAACAAGAGTTCAGGAACACCTTAGTTTTGTGAATAAATACCAAAATACTGATATAACTAACACAAAATCCGCCTTCGCTAACCATTTATTGGAATCCAAACATCGATTCTCAGTACCTAAAAATATAAATGTTATTCACGAATGCCATAAAAGCAAGAAGTTGGATTTGTCAGAAAAACTTGAAAACACTAAGGCAAAAAAGAGTCCGGGCCTTACCTGTGTTAACGACGTCTTCAATTTTGTACCCTATTTAATTTTTAACAATATAAACAATTAGGCAATCCAACGATGTGTCCAAATGGCGGCTGGCTGGCAAATACTGCGTTGTAATTGGTGCACGTGACTATATAAATAATATTGCTGGTGACATTTAACGGGTGGCTCAATGCTTTTTACCAGCCAATCGCCATATTGAATCACGTGGTTTGGATTCCCTAATTAGTTGGTAAATATACTTAACCTTATATTTTCCTTTCTTTTTCATGCTTGCGAAATGTTATCCTTGACACTTGTCTCTTCTTCTTAAAGTTTTATGGAGGTTTTAAGAACATGGGCGATTTATTTGAATCGAATGACAACCGAATCCCTTACCCTACTGCTCTTGTTATTTTGGGTTATTGACCAAATAGTCTGTCACTTTATTTGCAAAGTCATGTATATTACGTGTTAATTTTAATTTTTCTTTTTTATTCTGAATGTTAGGTAGGAAGAAATTTTATTTTTAATTGGTTACTTTATTTGTATAGTTTTTAGGTCTGATGATGCCCAAAGTTTAGGGCGAAACATGTCACCCATTGATTAGATTTTAAGACATGATTGAGACTTTGACTTTGAGTTTCCCCATTTTTAAAAATTAAAAAAAGTCTCTTTGAGAAGTGGATTACTTATTTGAATTACAATCTAAGTTAGTGCAGATATAATTTTTTGATAATAGATTGAACAACTTTACTAACCCCGCTCCCTCCCCACTTCCTGAAATCTGCTAAATCCTTCCATGCAAGAGCACTAATATAATTCTTTACTAAACTTCTAACCTCTTGATTTTTTGATCTAATTCTCTTACTTCTTCAGGTTTCTGCAATTTTTACCCTCGTACTAATAAAAAATGGTCATTTATACTTCCACTTTTCCAATGATTTAAATTTACGTTTTTTTTTCTTAAACCTTTTGTATTTCCCAGATTTTCAGTAGTAATTAGGTAAAATATAAATTTTTCCGTAACTAATGAAATTTTTTGTTAGTGAAAAACTACCTAGAACTCTAGCTTAACTACATTACACTCTAAAAATGGGAAAAGTTTAATGACTTTGCCCTTTATTGTTTTACGCCTTAAGACATTTTTCTTTGATGAAAATTTAATTTGAATATTAATTTTGTATAGTCGCCTTGCAGCAAAGGAAGCAAAGTTAGTTAAAAATTTTAAATTTAAATTCCTGAATACACATTTAATTTTAATGAAATCTTTGTTAATTTAAACAGTGACATTTTACCATTAGCGCCACAAAAAAGAAATGATACGCATAAGTCAGCTGTCATCAAAGATTTACATTGAATAAAAATTCATTCTGGATGCCAAGCAATGCGTAATCGATTAATCCTTAGATAAAAAAGTTTTGTAAAATACTTGTAGATTTAATGGAATTATAATTATTATAGCTATTAATATAACGAGATTATTATGCGATATATAGTAGTCGAGGACATTACTAGGTGACGAGGCAACAGCCGAGTCACCCGCAATGTCCGAGACGGTGGTAAATCGCTAATAATCGAGTTGTATTCAAAGCTTTATCGTATCATTGACAACGGCGATGCGAAAATAAAAACAAGGTTTTATGTCATTTCATTTTGGCATTTCAAAAAGTCATCATTAAAATCATGCAAGATTTTGATATTCCTGACGATATATTAGCTGCAGCCAACATTATAAGGTTAAACTTGCTTCCGGACAAAGCTAAAATCCATTATGAAAAAGAATATCGGCAGTTCTGTGAGTGGCGAAACAAAGTACATGTTCAAGGTGCAGAAGAAACGGTTTGCTGGCGTATTTTGAAAAACTCTCTGAGAAATACTCTGCTTCATCCTTTTGGCCGAAATATTCCATGTTACGAGCGACTTTAGAACTTAAGGAAAGAGTGGAAATCGACAAATAAGGCGCCTTAATACTTTTCATCAAGAAGAAAAATGTTGGATTCAAATCGGCGATGTTTCCGGCAGTGGATTAAGCACTGGGGAACAGCACGAAATCGAAAGGAGTGCTTGCTCGGTCAATAATCAGTCTTCAGAGGGCATACCTAAGATCGTGAACGTTAAAGACAAAGGTGTATCCATCAAATTAGAAAACTGTCAAAATATTGTTTTACATGTTCATGAAAAATAGTTCTAACATTATTTGGTATCTAACGTATTATGCTTTCGTAACTTATATATGGTAACTAATGTATTATGAGTAACTAAGGTGTTATGTAGGTTTTAGTACGTTTATGATGTTAATAATTATTAATAAAGATATCATATAAAAATGAGTTAATCTTCAATGATACGATAAAGGGTATTTTTAATTCCATAGGAACTAAAAGGGGTACATTAATACAAAAAAATGCTCAAGTTATACTCATGGTTTATGGCAACACATAACGTAAAGTAATATTTTCGGGAGTCTACTACTACAATATACAGGGTTATGATCAGCCTTTTACCATAAAATACCAAGAATAGGTTGGATCCGTAAAATTTTTTTTTTTAAATGCATTTTTTTTATAAAAAACGTATTCTACACGGTGGATCAATCTGTACATGTATCAACTAAATTTTTTTTTAACGAAACATATTTTTTCTACTCCCACATGGAAATTTGCTGTTTCCTTTACACTTAAGTGGCGGGTAAAGTAAGCTATTCCAGTTAACTCTGCGGCAAAATTTTATAACAATCCTAGATAGGTAATGAAACTGACCAATCACAGTATATTATTTTTACTGAGGCTCCGCCTTCCATTTCAGATACTAAATTATATAATTTAAATGCATATGGTACAATTTGTTATTAATTTGTTCAATATAATAAAATTTAGACGCATTTATAATAGATTAATAAATAATACAATCTGCTGAATGTGCATAGAAAATTAATTTCATGTAGCATCATTTATCAGTTGGTTTTCCCATAATTAGTTTAACGTTTCGATAGTCGAGAGGTAGATCGTTTGACTATGGAACCAATGGTCGTGAGTTCGAGCCCGGCAACCTGAAAACTTTTTTTACATTTTTTAGCATAAGGTTTGTAAGTTTGGTCGTAGAAAAAATATACTGTTCAACTCGCATACAGCTATTTAATTAGCTATTTTAGCTATATTGCCCTCGAAAATTTAAGCACTCCGCCTACGGCGTCGTGCTCAATTTACTTCCTCGTGCGATATGGACATCATATCCACTCTTGTTGTACAAACTACTATTTACATTCTACAATCATTTCTAGATATTTTTTATTAATCATACATATTTTCAACCTTTTACGAAATATACACTTAAAAAATAGACAAACGACAAAGTATGAAAAAGAACTATTTTATAAGATGTTTAAAATGCCCCCTACCAACTGATCTGAAGTTTCCTGTTGTACATTTTGTACTACTTGTGGCGAAATATCTCTTATTACTGGTCAAATGAACTCATTAAGCTCATCCATCGAGTTTTAGATTCTATTATCATTTAGGTATAACCGCGGCAGTGGCTCAGAGGTTGAGTTACTGGCATTCGACCGTGGCGACTCGGGTTCGATTCCTGGAATGGGCATACGTACAAATAAAAAAAGAATGTCCGAAATTCAATGGATTTAACAATGCAGTATGTCACTAGTGATTCCTAATAACGGAACCCAGTGGGGTAAAAAGGATATCTAGTGCGTACACGTGGTTCGGATTCCACGTTAGGCTTTAGGTCCCGTCTAGCTGACATTACTCAGACGATAGGGAATACAATGGGCCCCATATAGGCCTAAGTATACTGGCTCTTTCGCCAACCCCAGCAAAAAAAATAAAAAATCATTTAGGTATTTGGTTTAGGCTAAAAGTTTTTAAATAAAACTTGCTCCAGTCATATTTTAAACCATGTATTTTCTATAAATTTAACGTAAATTTTCTATATTTTGTCCCCTGAAACATGCTACTGGCTGTGCTAGTACTTCAAATCCTTCATATAACACTGTGGTTTTCAGATGATAATTAAGTTATGCAAAGTAAAAACAATCTTGATTTAAAAAATTCAACAGCTACATAGTTTCAATTAACTTTTTTCCGCTGAATAATCTCCACTTAGTTTCTATAATTACAAAGTTAAAACGCCGTTTTAATTGCGAATAATTAATTACTTAAATTGTAAATAAAATTTCTTTTAACTACAAAAATTTAAATTGCCTTTTAAAAAAAATATTCCGTTTAAATAAAAAAGAAAAAAGAGAATTTGTCTAAGAACCCAGAAATTTTTTTGTATGCAAAGATAGACTGCTAATAGCTCCAAAGATTAATGGTGGTCCATTTTAAAATTTCCATTTCGAATCTCCACACCTTGAAGTTGAAATGTCAGTTACTTACTTTACTTTTAAAACATCTTTATTTGTTTGCTATAATTGTTTACATGGCATTTTCCTGCAATATTTACAATATTTATATAATATCATGTTCTGCTAGCGACTAGCTAGGAAAAGCTTCAAGGCACGCCTAGAAAGGGTTAGTGTTAGCCCTTGGTATAGCAAACATGACTTAATTATTTTGTATGGTCAGTTTATGTATCCCATTCACTGCCTTGAGAACATTAGTTTTGCAATAAATTGCTTAAATCTGTTTGTGAATTTTCACTTATTTACCAGGTTCTCCACTAAGGGCTTGCTGGAAAAACGTTCGAAAAAATCAGCTTAATTTATTCAGGTACGTGTGGCGCGTTTTGCATTTAAGCTTGAAATATTTTAGTATCTTTTAGGTTGGTGGGATTTGAGAGTGGGCGGGGCTTGAGAAGTGGAAATTTGGAAAATTTTGGGATTTTTATCTATCCTGGTGAAAAATACGAAATCTGTGGTATATGGGCTTGTATGTTGGGTTATTTATGTTGTGTGTGTTAGGTTCTGTGTGAGAAGTACGTTTTGTATTTGTGTTTCGTAAAATTTTGTCGATTGTTCGTGTAAGTATTGTCTTATGTACGGTGTGTTTGTCGTAATGTAAGTATTATAGTGGTGTTGTTCGTATTACTGAAAGTACATGTCTAAGCATTATGTTCTGTTTTGTAGGCGGTTGAATTGTTCGTTTGAAATGCTACACCAAACCGGTGCGGCGTGAGTCAAGGTCGGTCTTATGATTTGGTTGTATATTGTCAGTTGTTCTTCTACAAAAATCCAAGAAGTGGACAAAGGTTTATAAAATCACCTTTTATAGCCTGATTACATAAAAATACATTAAATATAATATAATAGAAAGATAATATTATGTACAATAATTTATTATAATATTAAATTACGACGTAAGAAAGTGTGAATTTTATAAAATAATATAATAAACAATAGAAATAGAAAATCAATATATTTATTATAAAAAATAAGATCTATTTATAATAGAACATTTTACAAAACCATGTTTTACGGTTTAAATTGTGTTTGGCCTACGTTTAAAGATAAGCATCAACGGAAACAGTGTTCATTCTACACACAGACTTGGATTAGGATCGATGCTACGTCGCGTCGGCCGGAATGGTTCTCCCTTATAAGTAAATCTTTATTGGATTGGCGATGCACATAATATTTTATTAAAAACATTGGCTAATGTGACTACTTAAAGTTTTGGTTCCCGTGCGACTAATCTATACGGGGTAAGTCAATGGTAGAAAGTACATTTTTTGTTTATTTTAAAAATTAGATAAAAATGTGAAATACAACGGCTAGAGATCGAATATTTTAAGAGTATGATCGAGAATACAATATTTTCAAAAAAATTAACCTGTGTTTCAAATATATTAATATTACATTTTTGAATTATACTAAGAATTCAACACCTATTTTATATGGCACGCTGCTTGTCTAAATTCAAATGTTTTCGAGTTTTGAACATTAAAAAATTTAGGTTGATCTCACTTTAATAGGATGAAGTGTTTAAATGGTGCATGTTAGTTTTTTATTGTTAATACAAAAATATCAACTTTCGGTTAAAAAAGGTGGTATTTTTGGGTAAAAAATAAAACACGAAGATAAGAACCCATTTTTTCCTAAGATATATCATTTGGACGCTGCAGTCTGTCAAAGAGGATTTAATGCAATTTTTTAATTATTCATATCTCAAAAACCATTGAATTTATTTTATGTGCCATATAACATAGGTGTTGAATTCTTAGTACAATTTAAAAATGCAGTAATAATATATTAAAACAGGTTATATTCGCCACGTTTTTGCGGGATACCTTGTATGCTCCAATATAATTTTAAAATATGCATCTTAACGATATCTATAACTTCTGCATTTAACGTTTTTATTAAGTTTTTAAAATAAAGAGAAAATGAACTGTACTGTAGATTTGACTCACCCTGTATAATATCCAAATAGTGCATCTTACAATAACTTATAATATAAAATCAGAAAAGAATAAGAAAGCAAATTTGTCCTTCACCTTCTTTAATATAAAACAAAACAATTTCTGCCTACGCATTTCGGTTAATAAACCATCATAGGGGCTAGCAGGTCAAAAACTTAGGCACTAGACAATCAATGTTTTGATTGCTAGCCCCGATGATGGTTTTCTACACAATCAAAACATTGATTGTCTAGCGCCTAAGTTTTTGACCTGCTAGCCCCGATGATGGTTTTTAACCCGAAACGCGTAGGCAGTAACTGTTTTGTTTTATATTAAAGAAGGTAAAGGACAAATTTGCTTTCTTATTCAGTTAATGATGTCCCTTCTGGAGAGTAGATATGAAAATCAACACAATTTCTATCTGGTTGCACGTCACCGCTTCAGACTTAATTTTTGATTCGAGTCATGTCGTTGATACAATTTTTTTACTATTCTATTACAATTATTTGAATAGGCTTCAAAATGAAAATTTCTTATTTTGCTGAAAAATGGGACGAATTTTCAGAATATGTTCTAACTTATATTTTTCGCTTTCAAATAACTTTTAAGACGTAAAATTAAAATTAATATAATGACAAAGGTTGTCAAAATGAAACTCGTCGAAAATAAGTAAGAGTTTTTCTACAAAAACTAGCGATTGCAATCTGCAAATCAATTTGTATACAATTTCAGTAAATATTAGCAAATAACTCATATTTAAATTAGACACATTTTTAAAATAAAAAAAAAGTTTACAAAAGAAACCTTAAACTAATCTTTACAGTTTTCATTAATTTCAAGCCCTTAAGAAACCCGAGCTAAAACGTGTCAGTAAAACCATCTTAGAAGCCCCACAACCTAATTAGAAGGAGATTACTGTTTATCTTTAACCGAAGGGCAGAAGGGCAAGTGAAGGCTCTGCTTGGGAATATGTAATGCTACTTTGTATTCAAAGTGAATAAACTTTGTGAAGTTTTAAAACAAACTTATATAAGGGTATATTAAGTACCTTATAAGAGGATTATTTCTTTGAAGGTTTATAGTTTATATTAAACGCATATTATTTTAAAATGATCGTAGGTATATACAGGGGAAACTGGCAAAAAACTTCTTGGTTAAAGTATATCTCAGAAAGGTGTCGACTAATAAAAGCTTATTAGGTATGAAAAGGGACTACAGAGTGACCCAACGAATATTTAAGGCAGCATAGGCTGCTAAAATCACTTATTCCTAAATGTTTTATTAAGCTTTAACAGATGATTTGATATCGATTACATTTCACCGCTGCAAGATGAATAAAAACTTACGTCAGACTTTCTCGTCAGGTGTTTTAAAAAGTTCATTATACAGGGTGATTCCTAAGTTGATACTTCTTTTTCTTTCTTTTCCTAAACATAGGTGAGATACACAAGTAAAAAATCTAAGTGCGGGCCTGGCATCGAAACGTAACCTGCTATACTTTATGTTGTTTGCCTTATCTCTTATTAGTTATGCACTTTACGGGTCGGTGGTGAGTTATTTGGCAATACGATGCGGTGTGTTTTTCTGAAGCAAGTTAATTCTAAATAGGTGACACGTGAAAATGGTAAAATTTGCAAACAATGAACTATTAGATTTGATGCTAATTTACGGTGAGTGTCGTCAAAGTGCGGCTGCTACTTTGAGATTATACGCAGAACCTTTCGGGCTTATCCACACCCAGAAGTTTTCTTAATGTTATTCAACGGGCAAGTTAGGCAGGACCGTATTTGATACATAGTGTAATAACCTTATTTTTGAGCTTTTTTGAAAAAGGTATTTAAAGATGTTTTTTATTTTAATGCCTTCTATACACAGCTAAAAAAGAAGTATCGACTTAGAAATCACCCTGTATAGTGGACTGAAATTACTCATAGATGAATCTTTAATTTTATAAGATTTTAGTCTGGTTTATAATAATTTTCCAAATTTTACCACACTTCATCTAATACACTCCTCCTTTCCTTAAAAAATTATAAATTAATAGCTTATATTCGTGTTGAATAGAAATCACCATATAAAAAAAACCTTTAGTTATTTCAGGTGGTGTAATGACAATATTTAACCTGGACAAATAATTTATGTTACGATTTCATGTTTCAACACCGTCTACTAACGAAGAGGTGAAAAAGCTATTTGTCATGCTATTATATCCTAATTTATGTTTTTATTCATACATATTTTATAAAGATATTTTCCACCAAAACGGCCTTTTAATTTGTGTGAATATTATTTTATATTTTTATTTTGTCACGAAACGCTTTTCTGGACGCGCTATTACGAACCGATAATATTAATCTTTGAAATTGCTTTAAAAGTACAGGAGCGGGGATACATGCACGGAGTAAGGCCAGAGAAACCCGCATTTTTCCCTCTAGGAAAGTCTCCCACAGTGTTTCAAGCATAAATCTACGGCCTTATGGCAAAAGTAAACAAAGTAACACTGCAGTAGGAACCAGGGCACAAAGTTATTACAGGAAACCAAAAGGCAGATAAACCTGCAAAGAAAGGCGCACAAAAGACATTATTTGGTTCAGAATCGGCACTCGGAGTTCCAAGGTGCACAGTACGAGATGCCACAAAGTGATGGATTAGGAATAAACACAAAAACCACTTGAACAACAGACAGCGATTATACCATAGCAAATGCTTCATTGGAGATCTAGACCCGAGACTAACAAAAGAGCTGCTTCAAATGAATGGCTGTTAAGAATCATTTCCACAGAATGCAACTATACAATGGAGACCTTAACTGCAGATCATTCAGACAAGTTAGGAAAACAGTAAAGCACAGAGTTTGCCATTGCGAGATCTACTAGATTGAAAGAGCCTACCAATACTCTGGCAACCAAAACTAGAACCAGAGGACATTCTGACCCTCTTCCCAGTTGACCTACACAAACTAGTGCAAAGAACTGGGATCACTGAGTTGGTGTGAAAAAAATTTATTTGCCTTTTTTTATGGATGAAATCTTTTTCATTGTTATTCAGTTTTTAAATTGGTTTGTGATCTAAGGAATATGTGGTAGGTTCTTATAAAGACCTTATACTAACGCCCAATATAAAAACTGTTTTTAAATAGTGCAGTCACACTGATGGTGAGTATGTACACATTATAAATGATAATTAAAAAAAAAGTGTTTAGAATTTGCACGCAATGGCATAGCTAATAAACTACAAAACAAACCATTTTGGATATTTAGATTAGTTTGTTATTTATAAACAAGTCCTGGTAGTTAATCCGGCGGTTTTCAAATAACATTTCGATAAATAAATTACATGTGTATTTGTGATATTTACATATTAGCATTGTTAGCTGAGAAGAGTTTTGAATAATTATGGCAAAGTTGTGCAACACATAATTTATTTAAATTGTTCGGCTTTATTTCGAAATGTTTGCATATTATAATTTAATTGTTAATGAGTTTAAAGTGGCCGTATGTAAGCTTTGAAGTGAATTTTAAATTTTTAACTACCTCTTTAGTAACCTTTTTTGTTATTCGTAGGTTGGGATAATTCGGTTGACCTTTTGAGAACAAAGGGAATTTTATTACTGGACGGACGTTTGTTTACAGATTTTTTCAATTGTAAATTGTATACAAACATGTGTATATGTCAGAGTTGGTTTGACGTTATCCAATGCTGTGATAATTATGATGAAAAAAAATTCTTCTTTCTATCTCTTGGATCTATTTAGTGGTCTCTAATTTCTGCTGATATCGCAATATGTCAACGACGTATTTGGATAAAACGTAAAATAAATCATAATGATCAATGATCGTGAATGAGTTTCCTTCCCTACCTAGTTTGGATTTGTAGGATATTCCAAACAAAGGGGGGAGGTTGAGAATAGCACCGCTGGTTATCCGCAAAAAATTTTGAGTGCCAAGCCCAAATTTGTCCAGTTTTTGTTAAGAATTTAGTGAAGAATGGTTAAAACCCAGACAGATGTTTCAAAACTAAAGCTTTATTTTTTTAAAAATTATTTATAAACGCATAAACCAAACAATAAACAAATAAAACATTTAATTAGGATCAATCCAGAAATTAAACGGGTGTGTTTCTAGATTTAGCTGCTGCAAATTCTTTTATAATATGATTAAAATCAATTTCATCAAGTATCTCTTGCTCTAGAGCGAAGATTGCCAAACCAGATAATCTTTCTTGTGACATGGTAGACCTCAAATTATTTTTAATTCAGAGAATGATCTCTCACCACAAGCAACAGACACAATCATGTAAAGTGAGGAGGCTTCTTAAGGCAATACTAATATTTGATAGAGAGGAATTTAGATTATTTTCAAATATATATTGTAGAATTTCAAGGGGATTGGACGCTTTAGGTAATGAAAACAATCTTAGGGCTTTAATCTCGTTAAATAAATCATTTTCTTCCACGTCAGCCACCTTCTTTTCCTGATCAGTTAGCTTTTGTTGTAGAGCATGACAGCATTTTAAAAGATCTTCGTCATTTAATTTTATAAAATATAAATATAAAATATTTTCAGTTTTTGTGTCTTGACCCTTAAACGTTGCGAAATAAAATATTAATTATTTGGATTACGACGCCTCCCGCTGTTTTGTACTTCTAGAGTATTCGAGTCTGGACAAGAAAATCAGCAAGTTCTAACAACTTCTAGGCAAACTCGAATTATACGAGTACCTATTGTATGTTGGATCATATTGCATATTCAGATGTAAATATTGATTTTAAAAATATAATGTTTTCTGAATGATATAATAGTTTTGGACTTGCATTGTCTTTAATTTGTTTTACATCACAACCTTTCAACTGGTAAGTATCTCCAGTCGTCTTCAGGTGAATACTAAATAAGTAAAGTAACTACAGCTCTATTTATACCAGCTAGATGTACTGGAGCATGACTGAGATGGGTGCAGTCATGCGTTTAATTCTTGTGCGGTATTTTAAGTTTACATCTACTTAACAAAGGTTTCCATATATTTCTTATATCTAGTGAGGGCTTACTAAAACAATCTGGGTTCTGGTACATGATAGCAGCTTCCTTGAACTTCCTCTTCCTCCAATGTGGTTCTTTGTGCAGGATTCGAGCTTCTGTCCACTTAATGTGATGACCGTGTGTCCAGGCATGGTCAGCTGCCCCTGATTTTTCGGTTTCTCCTTTAAGCGTGTTGTTTCTGTGTTCCTTGACCCTAGTTTCAAGTGGCCTTAGAGTCTCACCAATGTAGGATCTGCCACATTCGCAGGGAATCTGATAGACACAGTTTTTCCTATCTTTTTGGTTGGTTGGTTTCGTCTTCGTCAGGTGGCTTCTTAAAGTGTCTTTTGAGGTCTATCATAAGACGACTGGAGATACTTACCAGTTAAAACGTTGTGATGTAAAACAAATTAAAGACAATGCAAGTCCAAAACTATTATATCATTCAAGAAACATCATTGTCACCAACCTTCAAACAGACAATAATGTTTTCTGTTCCAATATAAGGAATTAGGTAGGTAATTATATTTATGAACATAAACTTTGCTTAGAATATTGAAAAAAAAAACGATTTCTTTTATGCCTTGCTCGTTGGAAATTGTTAACAAATAAAAAAAAATCTCCTTTCTTCGTCTTTGAACGCGGGCGCCACTCTATAAGGGGTTTTGGCGCCCCTTATCGAGAGGCGCCCGCCTGCTGTGCACGCATTGCACACGCGGTTGCGCGGGCTTTGATTCCAAAGTGTAATAACATAAAATTGAATAAGCTAGATGACGGAAGTTGTTTGAGAGAATCTTAGTATCTCGGTAGCGCAATTGTTAGAACGAGGGACATGTAATTTTTGGTTCTTTGTTCAATTCTCAGCGAAGACATTATGTCGGATATGGATGGGTATCTTTAAGAATGGATTACTCATCTAATACTTCGCTGTGAAGTTAAGAGTCTTAATGGGTGATAAATAGGTGTAGTGGAAAGATAGTCAGTAGATAAATGTTTATAAAAATAACTATTTGTAATTGGTTGAAGAAACGGTTCCACTTTGAATAGTATATTCAAGAATCTTCTCTTTTATCAAGGATTGTTAATAATTC
This sequence comes from Polydrusus cervinus, assembly GCA_935413205.1. NCBI lineage: Eukaryota > Metazoa > Arthropoda > Insecta > Coleoptera > Curculionidae > Polydrusus > Polydrusus cervinus. The sequence continues at coordinate 84,533,748 of OW284511.1, forward strand.
CTGACACAGTGAAAAGGAACTCCTTCTCTATTTTGAAAGGGGTTATGAAAACTCAAAGAAACACTTACTCAGTGAAGTTATTAAAGTATTCAAGTGTAAGAGGTAACTTTTGACCGTTTGGTAGCTCAAATCTCTCTAAATTATGTAGATCATAATGTCCGAGCAAAAACAGTTTCCAGCCAATGAGTAAGTGGTCTTTGTAATGTTTATTTAAATGTTAAATTTTTTATTTCGCTTTAGGCCTGACTGCAAAGCGGAATTTTTTTCTCTTGAACTTACTTAAAATAGCACCTCTCTAAATTTGCTGATTTAATAATTTTATTTTATTTTTTAATATTTGTATGTTATTCGTTATAATGTAATCGTCAATTGCTTTGCTTTGTTTTGCTTTAATAAAACTATTGAAAATCTTTGGTGTTTCAGTAAATAAATAGCGCACAACAAATTAAATAGATTAAAACGTAGTTTTAAACTATCTACGCTACACGTTCCAGTCGCCTACCATTTTGATAAGCGACATTAATTCTTTACCTTTGTCTACAAGACGCTAAGCGTTTTAAGTTCAAATATTATTAGGTTTATCTTGATCCATCTATAGCCCCTACTGTCTCCTATTCTTTTAAAAATCAATATTTTTTATAGAGGTCTCTAGGTTTTTTTTCAAACATCAATCGATGTTAAAAGATTCGACAAGACTAACCATCAACCTAAAACCCAACGTGATATTCCCACTTAAATATGATTTACAGTACTTACTCAAAAAAGTGATAAAATTTTTCAACACCGATAAGTCTTTCAACAATCCCTTAGAGACAGGGATGTTGTTTTAATATATCCGACTTGTTCCTGATAAATGAATGACGTATCCCTGTAAATTCAAATGAACGCTGTAAAATTATTTGGTTCGTAATAGGTATATTCCGCCTTGAAGCTTCAAGTAAAATTACTAATACTTTTTATGTGGTTAAAATAATAATAGTAGATTCTGTAACGAGGTTGGAATGAAAATTTGATCCGAGTGGAAGATTCCGAACGCGAGCATAGCGAGCGTGAGGAACCACGAGTATCGAATTTGCATGCTAACCGAGTAGCAGACTATATTTTCTCCACGACCAAAAATACTATTCGCAATATTTGTAATTTCAGGTGAAGTATTATCCAGTTCCATATCTGATTCATCCGATTTTTCACTCATATTTTGACTTGCACTAAAATTTGTCTGCTGACATTGACAGTTTCGAAATTCATGGCAACCTATGTCATTTAGATCAATTACAGAATATTCATTCCGTATCTTGTTATGGAATGAAACTATACGTAAAACGCACAAGAAGCAAGTGTTTCATAATAAATATTCCAACTCAAGAGCGAGAATTTTTACATTCTATTATCAAAAATGATTTTGGAATTATTGCATTCAGTAATGGTCGTGGAGAAATATATTTTCCGTCCTCGAATAGGACACGAATGGCCCTGCGCTATAATAGTTACACAGTACCTAAGTAATTAAAGCTGGGTTTTTCGTACCGTTTTTCCAGTGAAACAAGCGTAAAATATTTCCCAAAATAGCAACCAATTAATATCAGATTTCTTTAAAGCACCTGCAAAATAAACTCTCTCGTGGCGGTAAAAGATTACTGGAACCGGCCGCATAAAATTAATTAAAAACAGCCTTCTTTCCTACCGGGGTCAAAACCAACCCCGACGGGGCGGTGCGTTGCCTCGTTGTTGTGTCCTGGTTAGCACGCAGCTTATACAGTAGAACCTAGTTTATAAGTTATGTTATGTATAATAATATAATTAAGTAGGAAAAACCTAACATATACAATAAAATTAAATGAATAAAGAATATTTTCAAAGTAAAGTATAATAATGGGTATGGTAAGTACCTAACCTTTAGCTGTATAATAAAATTCAATTTTCATACCTTCGTATTTTAGAAACATTAATTTTAAAATGTGCAGATTTTACATAGCTTGGTATTTTAGTCATCACCCTGTATAAAAAAGAAGACATAAAGTGAAGTCACATTGTTCTTAGTGGTCCAAGAGCAGCCTAGCCGATAAACTGAATAAAGAACGGATTGTTGATAAAAATATTCGCTAATTCTTTTTCTGACTAACCAATTTTGCAGTCGCTTTTACCAAATTTATAGTACTAGGACTATTTTTAAATCAAAATTAAAACTTTGGGGTCATTTCCATGAAAAATGAGGCAATACGAAAATATTTTTTTTCCATTCCCACATGGAAACTAGCTGTTTCCTTTACACTAAAGTGATTGGAAAAGTGGGATAGTCCGGGTAACTGAACGGACATGATTTCATATCTATCCTAGTGAGGATATGAAACTGACCAATTACAGTGGTCAATTACAAAGAAACCAAATTTAATTGTTTTACAAGTCGATTTCTGACACTTGATAGAAGTAAGGTTAAGAATATACTTAAAAAATATGCAAAGCTGTCAGATTAAATGTGTATAAATATATTGCATTTTGTCTGAATGTGAGAAAGAAAAGACATATTCAAAATGATTTTGTGTAAATATAAGAAATGACTCAAATTGATAAATATGTTACAGTATAATTTGGTTCATGGATTTGCCAACGAAATGAGTTTCTTTTCAATTGTTTTTTTATTATGTTTCTCACAAGTTCACGAACAACTAAAAAGACAAGTTGTGATGCCTAGTTTAAATAATTTTTTTAAACTTTTAGTATGAAGTTCGGAAGTTGAGTCGTAGAAAAAAAATACTGTACAACGCGAGTGAATTATCCATATTGCGGCGCTTGGAAGTTTGAGCACTCCGACTACGGCGTAGTACTCAATTTACTTCCTAGTGCGATATGGACATCATATCCACTCTTGTTGTATAAACTACTATAGTAGTTTTAGTTAAATAAACCAGGAAATGATGCCGTACTGGTATGGAAGGCTCTTAAGAGAGATTTAAAAAAATCCAGAATTAATTTATAATGGTACAAATCTATTTTTTGAATAATAAATAAAAAATGTTAGTACAAAGGTGTAAAAATGGCAGTGGAGATAAATTGCCACTAAAGTATAAATATGGCCACTATTACAACAAATGAACCATAACCTGGAAATGAATTTTATTTTACAGCAAATATTGATATTTTATCCACCTTGTTTTATTTTTATTTGTTTCTGGTTTCAGGGCAGCAATAAATTCTATTTATACGTCAAACCAATAATGGCTTTTTTGCTATCATTTATTTATTACTACGCTGCTAATGTTTTTGCACTACCGCAGGAATTTATTTTAAAAATGTACCGCAGCATTGTAAATGCGGTTTTGGTTTAATTCGAGATAAAATTGAATTGGTCAATGTTTTGATTTTTGCTGGATCATCTTTGACAGTTTGTTATTCCCTGGATAGTCCGATATGATTTCTTCATTATATTTTTCGTAAAGAGACCATACCAAAGCTTGAGAAAAATTGGCGTTGAATTTCTTATAATACTCTTTTGTTGCACTGGACATCTCTAGGGCTTTTGTTCGTGTTTGGCACGATGGGCTTCTAAGTAAATTGCGATCCTACGGTATGCCTAATGGATTTTGTTTATGGTTAACCAGCTTCCTTAAGAACCGTTCTCTGCAAGTGGCGATTGACGGGTTTCTCTCAGACACCTTCACCATCAATGCCGGTGTTCCTCAAGGGTCCATATTGTCGCCTACCCTCTTTTTACTGTATATTAACGACCTTCTAGTGAAAACCCAAAATCCAATTTATAGCTTTGCTGATGACAGCACACTTGTCTCATCTTTTACCTTGACTCCCCAAACATCCGCTGCCGACGCACATCTTCGCAGGCAACATGAAGTATTGCGCCTCAACAAGGACCTGGAAGAAATTTTGGCTTGGGGTGACAGTAACCAAGTAGAATTTAATGCTAAGAAAACCCAGGCAGCAGTCTTCTCCAAAAAGGTTAACATTGCAGAACCGGATATAGTCATGGCAGGACACGCAATTCCCCTGGCACCGTCTATTAATTTGCTGGGGGTCAATCTGGGAGGTAATATGTCTTGGCATGATCACGTTGCCGCAATTGCCAAGACAGCTGCACAGAAACTTGGTGTACTTTTCCGCACCAAAAGGTTGTACACACCTCATCAACTTTTGACACTCTACAAAGCCCAGATTCGACCATCATTAGAATATTGCTCTCATGTCTGGAGCTCTGCACCCAAGCACACCCTTCGGCTACTGGATTCCATTCAAAAGAGAGCCGTTCGTCTGATCGGCGACCCCGAGCTGACCAAGACCCTCGATAGCCTGGAGCATCGAAGACAGGTTGGTGATTTAGCTCTCTTTTACAGATATTTCCATGGCAGGTGTTCGACTGACATTGCCCACTTGATTCCACCTAGAGCAATGCAAAACAGAAATACACGGCGAACCACTGCCGCTCATCCATATGTTGTTCAGCTTAGTACTCCTCGAACTTCATTGTTCAAGAATTCTTTCATCTGGAGAACGTCATCTTTGTGGAATGATCTTCCTGAGGTCGTGTTTCCCAGTGAATACAATCTTCAACGTTTCAAGACCCACGTTAATCGCTTTTTTCGCACTCGCACCGCTCCCAGAGCGCCTTAAAGGATTTTTCCTACAGTGGTGATTTAGCTCTCTTTTACAGATATTTCCATGGCAGGTGTTCGACTGACATTGCCCACTTGATTCCACCTAGAGCAATGCAAAACAGAAATACACGGCGAACCACTGCCGCTCATCCATATGTTGTTCAGCTTAGTACTCCTCGAACTTCATTGTTCGAGAATTCTTTCATCTGGAGAACGTCATCTTTGTGGAATGATCTTCCTGAGGTCGTGTTTCCCAGTCAACGTTTCAAGACCAACGTTAATCGCTTTTTTCGCACTCGCACCGCTCCCAGAGCGCCTTAAAGGATTTTTCCTACAGTGCAGGTGTTTTATCATAAAAAAAAAACTCTTTTTATGTTAAAACATTAAGAAATATATTCTATAGAAGCATATAGCAAAATTTGTAAATGTACTCAGCTTGAATGATAAAAGACTATTGGACTTGCATTGTCTATGTCTGTTTTAAATCACAACGTTTTAACTGGTAAGTATCTCCAATCGTCTTTAGGTGAATACTAAATAAGTATCAGTAAGTTAAATAGTGTTTATAAGTAGGTACTTTAATGAGCTAGTAAAACATTTTCAGTAATTTCACAGATGCCGTTTGTATTACACCAGATTGTGGACATCTCATACTTATACCTTTGGGGTTTCTCTGGTAAACCTTGATTCCATGTCGTATTAGGAATAGCCCTTAATTCAGAGGAAGTTAAACTTAAATCATCTTGATCCATATTTTCCAATAATATTAAAAGAAAAATTAGAATATAAATTTCGCGACGATATGGCAGACCCAAAAAATAAATTTATTTACTAATAACATGCTATGATAAATAATGTAATAGTATTACCAACATTTAAACATAAACAGCCGTATTCAGTAAACGGTTCTAAATTTAAAACCGTTCTAAACTAACAGTTTTGAGTTTAAAATGACAAGTGTCAGAATAGGTCAAATAAGTTTTGTACTGTAAATATTTTTTTGGTTTTTCTTTGAATATATAAAGAAAAACGTATTTTAGTAGGTACTGAGTTCTTTATAGAACTAAAACGTGTTTCCAATCATATACAGGTCAAATTATTTATCGGTGAGATGATTTAATTACAAAAAAATCAAATTAACAAAAAAGCGTCATATGGCATATATAATAATGCCACGGTGACTGTTAAATAAAATACCGTTTACTATAAACTGATTTTATTCGTCTCTCTTGCACCATTTTAGTGCATTTCCATTTTTTATCTACATTTCCTTTGTTATCTTGTTGGTGTGATTTACTTGAAAAGAGACGAATAAAACCAGTTTATAGTAAACGGTATTTTATTGCGAACAGGATTGAATTTAAAAAAAATCAGCGGGTGTTATACACAACAAAACTAAATGAGAAAAAGTGGCATAAGGGTTATATAAAAAATAAAAATAAATTTAAGCCAAGGTCATTTGACATAACGACAGATAATAACAATGTGTTATTATATTATTAGCTATAGATGACGAGAGGTGAGGTGCAGGAATCATCACATTATTTGCTATAAACGGCACTTGAACGAGGTGTGATAATAAAACAGTGGCTGCTCGCGGTCTGAAAAAATGGTGAAGAGGGTATTTAAACACACATTGACTAAAAACCCGTGTAACAAAACGTATCTTTTATCATCTGTCCAACGACTGAATGTAGTTTCCAACAAATTTCAAACGGGTTCATTTTTAAAACAAACAACTAAGTAGGTACGTACACTACTGAATTAACTGAAAAATAAAAACAAAAACTTTTTAATCACAAAGTAAATACGTAAAAACGATATCTATAACCGTAAGTTTCGCGAAGCCTCAAATGCCTTAAGGTTAGGCGAACCAATGCTAAAACAATGGTGCATACGACTGATTACATGCTGTTAGCTTGACTGACGTCACGTAGCCATAGCAACGGTGAATATCAAAGCCATGTTGGGTGTTGGGTCTTCTATGAGCTTACGGACACGGTCGGTTGAGGCGCGCAAAAATGCACGAGTATTTATAATTATTGTCCATCGGAGTTAACTGTTGCTCCATTATGCATAGCTACATTCGGATTAAATTAATATTATTAATTCGAACATAATTATTTGTTAAGGGCTAAAATGGTAGCTGTATTGGTACATTAATATTTAATATTTGCGAAGAACTTTCCTCCCGATTTTATTTTTGGTAAAGAGCCCCTTCACCTACTTCACCTGACGAGCCGCCACTGAGATAAAACGAAAAATGAAACTAAGTGCAGTATAGTAAGTAAAAAGATACAGCTTTAATTCTAAGAGAGAGTCGTAACGTACTTAAATGTATAAACGAAGTGGATCACACTGTATAAACTGACCAAAGAGATAAAAGTTTAAAACCATGCCATTAGAGAAATCAGCTTGACCCAGATCCACTAACACCCGCCCAAGTTTTTACGTAACATTTCACGTCTTTTTATTAAAGGCGACGTTTTTATAGCTTGGACCTTTGCAGAGGATTATGACGTTTATATGAAATGTCCAGTAAAGTTAATTTATATTTGTGTCTCCAAAAACATTTTAGCTTTTAAGTTAAAGGACCTAACAACTTTAAAAAAAGGTTGTATTTTGGGGATTATCTAAAATTTATGTTTGTTAAAATAAAATCCTTTTTTAGCGCTTAACGCTAATTGCCAAGGGTAATTAAAACTTTTCAGGCCCTGCCATGCAAATGAGATGTGTGTCATTCATAAGTGATTTTTTTTTAGTGCAAAAAGATACAAATTTTTTGGAAACATCAGTTTTTGCCAAAATTATATCAGCAAACGAACTTAGTGCCAAAAGTACTTATAGATTTTATTAATTAAGGGTGGCCTTAAGTTATTAGAATTTATGTAGACACCTGTAATGGGAGGAAATGAATTAATTTTTATATAGTCAGATCTAGTCTTAACGTGCGGGTCCAAAGGTCACTGATATGCGTCAAATCAGACAACACAGAAGCTATCAAAATGTTGTGAGATTATTTACAAATATACCGAAGGAAGGAAAAATAGTTTCATTATTTTAGCTATCGCGAAGATAGCCACATATACCTAATATTATTAGTTTTGTAAAAATTATGTACAGGGGAGTTGAAAAAGTTACAAAAAAATTATATGATCGGTAATTATATACTTACTGTACCCTTTAATTAAAAACGACAATAATAAACAGTGCAATTTAATTTAACAATTTTACTACTAAAACCTAAAAATATAATGGCATTTAGTCTGATGAACTATTTCGATAATGAAAGAAAAAGTGGAAATTCGCAAACCAATATACAGGAAACCGTAATGAAAACCCTGGGAATTAGTTTAAGGACTATGCAGAATAATGTGCATGAAAAAAAAAGCATAATATAATACCCAAGAATACTAAAAAATGTAAACGAAAAACACTTATAAAATCTGAAAAGTCCTCGTCGTCTGAGTCGTCTTAGAATGGAGCAATTATCATTGGCGCTATTTCGACATCTAGTACTTGTTCTCGATCCCACCAATCCCTTATTAATATTTCTGTATGTTCCACCGATTTCTTCCAGGACTGTTGTGTAATATGATCTAATGAATCTTGCCAAACTATTTGTACTTGGTCGGATTTAAGACCATCACCTACATGTTTTTCATAATAAGACTTTGCACCAGCCCATATTAATTCTATTGCGTTAAACTGGCAATGATATGGTGGCAGTCGTAGAACCTCATGGCCATATTCACGCAGTATTTCATCTACCGCGTATATTTTGGGTTTTTTAAGAGACTTTGCTATTGATAGGAGTTCCGATTTAAGCATATTTGGTAAAGGATTTTGGTTGTGTTTTTCCAGCCACTCATAAATATCACTTTTCCTCGTACCGCACCCCTTCTTCCTTTTAACACTTTTTACAGACTCATCTTGCCAAGATTTTGAACCACTTCCATTCGAAAATATCCACGTTTCGTCTAAAAATACATTTTTGAAATAGTTTATCAGATTAAGTACTATTTTTTTTGATTGGGGATGCAAAAACCCAGAAAATTGTTTCATTTTGTCACAAAACTGGCATATTTAAAATAAAACGTTGCTGGTGCTATTATAAGCTTTTTTAGAATCGCTGGAAAGTAAATACATATCCTTTTTTTTTCATGTCAAAATGGAATAAGTCTGTCTCATTTATCTTACGTATTTTATTTAGAGGGTATAATTAAACGCAAGTAAAGAAAACAAAAACTGAGAGTATGTCTTTCTTGAATCGTATGACCCGCACGATAAGACCAGATCCGACTATACATATTTTATACTATTTTTTTATTTGGTATTTTTTTCATTGAAAAAAACATTTTTAAAAAGAAAATAGGCCTAAAAATTTAAAAAAATTTCACCCATATTCCCTAAAGGGGTGTATAATCTACACCATCGAAATATTTAAATCGATAGTCTCACAGTTGGTGGTCACTGTCATATATATGGTATAGACTATACTTTATAGACACTTAAGGTGATATGAATACATCACATCTACTTTTTGATACACCCTGTATAATTTCTTTTTGAAGCAAAAAATCCGGAAGAAAAAATTATAATCGACGTGTCCGAGCGATTTTTAAAAAAATTAATACCTGATTTTTAAATGAAATTGTTTCATATTTTAGCCCATCAGTGTATATTAATTATTCGTATTGATATAAAATTTACACTTCTTCTTCCTGGTGACATTTTTTACAAGACAAATTCCTGGCGCAATTTTTGAAATATGCATCTTTGCGTTCGTTAAATGAATATGACAGGTTTAGTTAACTTTGAATAAACGATTTAAATGCAAGGCCAGAGTTGTAAATACCCAACAGCGATGGTCAATCTTTTAAAATATTTCTTTTGAAACCGACCGCGATCCTAGGGGTCCCAAAAGCTCAAAGGAACGTAGAAAACTGTGCTTCCTGGTTTTGAAAATCTAGACTCAAACTTATTGACTAAGAAACTTGTCGACAAGTAAATGTAGTCCCTTAATTTTATATCCTTCATAACCTTCATCAAATATTATTTATTGGGCAATTTATATTCTACAGACATATATTCCACAAATGTATACCTAATAAAATATTAAGGCCCTCATGCCATACCTAATCTCGTAGTCTTTGAATAAAGGCCAATAATTCACGTAGAAAATCTTCGGGAATATAAATAATATATATGTTTGGCTATAAAAATTATGGTCGTATTATATTTTAAGCATCGAATAAAACCCGGTAAGTGTAAGTTTGCTTAATTGTGGTCAAATTTTAGTTTCTCTGCCTTCTTTCTATCTTATACTATTTTAATGAATAAGTATTACAACATTTATACAAGACCAGAAAGATACATTTACAGGATTAAGTAGGAGTCCCAAATAACAGAGCTCCAAAGAAAAAATAAAAGAAATAGTAATCTAATTAAAATCTTTTCTATAACCAAAAAGCAAATATAATAAGGCATTCCCGATGCGCGTTATAATGATAAAAAACTGCAAGCGACGCAACTAAAGTCGACCAGTGGAATAATTTACCGGCTCACGCTATCGCCGAGTTATTATTTATCTATTTGAGCCACACGAACGTCCTCTTTGAGCTCCTTAAAACACCCGAGCGGTATGCCGCTTCCACCATGTCTGTCTAAGGTAGTCCAGCGCGTTATTGGGTATTATCTGTTGTTTGTTTCGATTTTTTACACTTCTTTATAGTTTACAGCAAGTTTAAATATAATAATAATATAGTGCGTGCGTGTGATTCTGTTTATGGGACAACAATAATTAACTGTGTACTACGGAAGTGGTCTTTAAGTTAATTAATGTAAAGAGATATTTTTAATTTTCATAGAAAGACAAGATCGAATTGATAGGAAACGGTAGACCGGCCGTTACCTGATATTATTGAAAAATCTGGCGTAAGTAGAGGAACAAGTTACACACGCAAATTTAATAGAGACATTTATTTAAAAAATGAATAGATTTGCGGATGTAATGAACAAAAAAGCTTTATACTGTTTTTCCTGCTTACTTTTTGGTGCCGGTAAAGCTTGAATGGAAATAGGGGCACCAATCTAGAGCACTTTAGTTTGAAGACAAAAAGACACCAAAACTCCAAAAGCCGTTTTCAGAATCCTTAATCTTCGAGATATTTCATGAGAAAGTAATCACCAAATTATTTTTAAGTTCTAAATTTACCGCTAGATGGCGTTGAGCATATGAAGAAGTAGATTATAGGACTGTTGTCTTATTTTTATTATCATTTATTGTCATTTACATTAGTTCTTCTCTGCGACAAGTCCCAGGAATACAAAAAAAATTAACCTTAAATAATAACGTGTTGATATAATCTTTAATAAATGTTAACAACAAATATAAAATAATAAAGATAACTTTACTAAGTACTAGTTCTACTAATAGATATATATATATATATATATATATATATATTTTTACTCGTAAATTGTCTGAGAAGAAAGTAAAAATACAAAATCTGCAATATTCGGCATAGTGGTCTCAAAAATGCGATAAATCAAACAGTAGTGCATAAAGTAATCAGAGTAATAAGTTAAATTTTATAAATATTTATATAAAAAAGAGTTAAAATACCTGATATGAGTATGTATCAAGAACACAAATAGTGTAATTTCTATAGTTATTAAAGTTTTCTCGAGTGTTTCAGGTACAAAACCAATTTTTTATTCTACCTTTAAATTAATATAATACTTGACAACGGTTAAAAGTTTGTTTTTACAGGAAGAGCATGTTCCAAAATATGTCTTAACATTCAACAAAAAAGACATGCTCATTTTGAAGCTTAATTAAATCAAAAACAGAACTGAAAAAATATAGGATTTAATCGACGACATGATTCGAATCAAAAATTACGTCAGAAGCTGTGACGTGCAACCAGCCAGTAATTGTACGAACTTTACTATAATACACCATTATAGGTACATACAAGTGTGTAATGGACAGATATTGCTAATTCAATAGGTTCAATTTTCTAATGCTAAATTAATAATATTTACACTAAGTTTAAGTTAAGGTATATTTTGTTATTTCTTTAAACACTTTCCATGAGCCTGCGAAAGCCTGCGAATTACTTGCCCTAAACAAACACCGCGTTGTATTCTTTGCCATCCCAAAGGACCTACGTACACAAAAAGCAATCGAAGCTGGTTTTGGAAACAAATTTCATGAATAATCATTAAAGGGACCTACCTATACATTATTAAACAGACTACAGACAAAAATAAAGGATTTTGCATTTAAGAGTAAACAGTAGTCATCAGGAGCAAATAGTGCATTTCCACCACATCGCGCATATTGTACTTGTGTCTGGCGACGGCAATAAAATCTTTCTTTTTTATATACAAAATATAAAAACGAATATTACGAGAATTAAGTGGCACGCGTCAGGGGAGATTTTTAAGATAATACTATCGTGGCATCGTTTGTAATAAAATAGTGGAATTTAGTGTCCGTTAAAATATATCAAGAAAAGAAGCTTAGCGGCAAGCGGACAGAGTAGTGCGTCTATCTTTTGCATTAAAGTACACAGGGACGCCAAAGGTAATGCGTTCCCTGGGGCACAGGTAGACAATGATAGGCTGTTTCGTTCTTGTTAGAACTCATCAGAAAGTAAGCAATTCCCAATATAGCGAGACTGTTCTTTTCAAGGCGTTTTTAAGAAATAATTTATTATAACCCAGTAACGCCATCAGTAGGAATCAACTCTATGCAAAAGATAGCCATCTAACGTGAAAACATATTGGGAGTTGCTTACAGGTTATGACTTTCTGATGAGTTCTAACAAGAACGAAACAGCCTGTCATTGTCTACCTGTGCCCCAGGGAACCCATTACCTTTGGCGTCCCTGTGTACTTTAATGCAAAAGATAGACGCACTACGCTGTCCGCTTGCCGCTAAGCTTCTTTCCTTTATATATTTTAATGGACACTAAATTCCACTATTTTATTTAACTTACATACGCCATTTACAGAATAGTGCTGCAAACCGGTGGGCGACTGCAGCGCGATCTGGATCTGAATCCACAAAACCGTGATGACGGTATTAAAGAAGCGAAAAATGTTTTCTATACTGGTGAAGTGGCCGTTCCGTACTTAATTGACTTAGATTTATTTATTTCTACGTTTTCACGTTAGATGGCTATCTTTTGCATTGAGTTGATTCCTACTGATGGCGTTACTCGGTTTTCATCGCGTTTTTATTTCTTAAAAACGCAAATAACAAGAACGAAACAGCCTGTCATTGTCTACCTGTGCCCCAGGGAACCCATTACCTTTGGCGTCCCTGTGTACTTTAATGCAAAAGATAGACGCACTACGCTGTCCGCTTGCCGCTAAGCTTCTTTCCTTTATATATTTTAATGGACCCTAAATTCCACTATTTTATTTAACTTACATACGCCATTTACAGAATAGTACTGCAAACCGGTGGGCGACTGCAGCGCGATCTGGATCTGAATCCACAAAACCGTGAAGACGGTATTAAAGAAGCGAAAAATGTTTTCTATACTGGTGAAGTGGCCGTTCCGTACTTAATTGACTTAGATTTATTTATTTCTACGTTTTCACGTTAGATGGCTATCTTTTGCATTGAGTTGATTCCTACTGATGGCGTTACTTGGTTTCCATCGCGTTTTTATTTCTTAAAAACGCAAATAACAAGAACGAAACAGCCTGTCATTGTCTACCTGTGCCCCAGGGAACCCATTACCTTTGGCGTCCCTGAGTACTTTAATGCAATAGATAGACGCACTACTCTGTCCGCTTGCCGCTAAGCTTCTTTTCTTTATCGTTTGTAATTTTAATTGAAAATAAGAAATTAACATGAATAGCCGCAATATTTCTAATTTTATATTCTGTTTAGCGAATGATTAATTTGAACTTATACAATTGAGAAAATAAACTAAATTTTCAATTTTCTTTCTGAAAAACCAATAAAGTATCATCCGCCAAACTAGAGGTTCTTCTGAATCCCTGAGTAAAAGTTTTGTATTAAATTTTCAATTAGATAAGCAAGCAAACAAAGCCGCATTTTACGCTGGTATGGAAGACTTTATAACACAATTTATGTAGGGTTGTTAAAAAAACGGAACTTGGTTTTTATATCATAACTTTTTTATTTATGGACCGATTTTATTGATTTCTGTCTTGTCTAGGACAGGAAGAATCAATATATATCGCTAATCTTAGAGCAATACCGCGCATCAACTACCCATCTCAGTTATGCTTCAGTGCACTTGTCTAGTATAAATAGAGCTGTTATTTTTTTTTGTAGTATTTATCAAAAGACGACTGAAGATACTAACCTGCAGTAGAACCACAGACAATCGTAATCGACAGTTTGTCGATAATTTCCCCTTACGTCTCTCTTCGTCTCACCCTGACTCAAGGTTAATTTACAAAATCGCTACCACCGACAATCGTTTTACGGAAATATATCGATTTAACCGAATCGCCACAAAGCGACTGACAAGTGAATCCCGCTAAAGCTTGTCGATGAGTAATCTAACCTCAAAATTAGTTTTGTTTATGTTTTTTTTTCAGCAAAATTTTTTAAAAATTATTTGCCATTCTTGCACACACGGTAAGTAGAAATATTGGTATGATGAATAAATCTCTGACCCAAATTATTTGTTATGATAAAAGAAATTTCATTAAAGCAGTTTGACATCGAATGTTGGCTTTGTACTGAAATATCTACGCTTTGCCCCATGAGCCTCTGGTAACTGCCAGTAGCGAAAAATTGCAGTGCTGCAAATATTTTTGTCCGTGGGGACAATGCACCTCTTCGCGGAATATTTGGGGTGGTGGTGGGGCAATAGCATATCCTCCAGCATTTATGCCTGTGGCTTAGTCAGTCGGTATCTTCATCTAAATTCCACGTCGTCCACAGTAAAAGGATTAAATGAGTCCTCTGCAAATTAAAACGTCGTAGACGTAACCTACGTCTCTCGCGGTCCATTAAAATAATTACTGGTAACATTTTGATTAATAAACTATAATAACTCACAAAATAATAAATGATTGAAAGTCTCCAAATATTTAAAAACGACCATAAACACGCGAAAACAAATAAACAAACAAAAACATAACCTATTTTATTCTTCTTTTTTTTCTGTAAATTATTGGCCTTTAATCATAACCTAGGAAACATAGGGAATGTTTTTAGAATGGATTATAAGTCTTTATCGACAGAGCGGAAACACCCGAATAGATGACGATTTCGGTAAAGCGATTGACTGTGGTACGAATTTTCGATCGCTTCGACAAGAGAGTCGTCGACTTCTCCTTGTCGATCCGACTTAAAGGCGATTGTTCGTGGTTCCGCTACTGTTGAAACAAATAAAGACAATGCAAGTCCAACACTCATCTGTCATTCAAAAAACATCATTGTCTTCAACCTTCAAAGAGGCATCAGAAAAAGTTGGTTAGTTAGGCCGTGTTTATCCAACTCTCTAAACTTAATTTAAAGAAGTGACGGTTATTTCTCTATTAAATCGATACATTTTCTTGGTCTAGTAAAGATTCTATTTTAAGCATGTTTGAAGCCATAAACTCTTAATCAAAAATGTAAACTCCACAAATTAAAATTTAACTCTTTCCTTATTAAAAGATTTAAACATAACATAAAATATAAAAATTTAAGCCTTGTCTTGCCACATGATTTCTTCCACGGCAGTCGTTACGTAACCATAATAATTATGCACTATACTTATTATTGTTCATACAATTAAAAGTTAAGAACTGTCAAGGTATTTATTATCCACTAAACTTATGTATTATGCTTAAGTAGTGGAATTAACCTATTGATCTCAATAAATGTTTTTAACTTTATGCTTATCTATTAAATTTACGATCATAAATTAAAATTATGTTTATGTCTTATAATATTACAGATTTGTTTACTTATATTTCAGCAGTTCACATGCACGGATTAGAAGAGTAAGAGAGAGCAACTAACAATTCTTTTAACATGAACCACAGAAATTAAGGGACGTTTGAAATCTGATTGAATCTAAAGTTTTAAGAGCATAATGTAGATAATACGATTATACTTCAGAAAACTTAATTTCAAGTGTTTCGTTTTATTTCCTCTTTTAAGGCGCTCTGGGAGCGGTGCGAGTGCGAAAAAAGCGATTAACGTTGGTCTTGAAACGTTGAAGATTGTATTCATTGGGAAACACGACCTCAGGAAGATCATTTCACAAAGATGACGTTCTCCAGATGAAAGAATTCTTGAACAATGAAGTTCGAGGAGTACTAAGTTGAACAACATATGGATGAGCGGCAGTGGTTTGCCGTGTATTTCTGTTTTGAATTGCTCTAGGTGGAATCAAGTGGGCAATGTCAGTCGAACACCTGCCATGGAAATATCTGTAAAAGAGAGCCAAATCACCAACCTATCTTCGATGCTCCAGGCTATCGAGGGTCTTGGTCAGCTCGGGGTCGCCGATCAGACGAATGGCTCTCCTTTGAATGAAATCCAGTAGCCGAAGGGTGTGCTTGGGTGCAGAGCTCCAGACATGAGAGCAATATTCTAATGATGGTCGAATCTGGGCTTTGTAGAGTGTCAAAAGTTGATGAGGTGTGTACAACCTTTTGGTGCGGAAAAGTACACCAAGTTTCTGTGCAGCTGCCTTGGCAATTGCGGCAACGTGATCATGCCAAGACATATTACCTCCCAGATTGACCCCCAGCAAATTAATAGACGGTGCCAGGGGAATTGCGTGTCCTGCCATGACTATATCTGGTTCTGCAATGTTAACCTTTTTGGAGAAGACTGCTGCCTGGGTTTTCTTAGCATTAAATTCTACTTGGTTACTGTCACCCCAAGCCAAAATTTTGTCCAGGTCTTTGTTGAGGCGCAATACTTCATGCTGCCTGCAAAGATGTGCGTCGGCAGCGGATGTTTGGGGAGTCAAGGTAAAAGATGAGACAAGTGTGCTGTCATCAGCAAAGCTATAAATTGGATTTTGGGATTTTCACTAGAAGGTCGTTAATATACAGTAAAAAGAGGGTAGGCGACAATATGGACCCTTGAGGAACACCAGCATTGATGGTGAAGGTGTCTGAAAGAAACCCGTCAATCGCCACTTGCAGAGAACGAATGAATAATTAAAAGATCGTTATAACTTTCCTTTCTAATATTAACCAACACAAAATAATCTTTTTCAGCTTTTGCCGCTTTTTTATACTCAATATTATTTCAAATAACGGCGCTAATTTTGACCTTTATGCCGAAATGGCGCAAAAGGAAACACAAAGTAAGATAAAGAACTTCTAATGAGTTTTTCAATTGCCACGGTAAACATTTACCCTCTATATGCAAAGTAGCAATTTACAATGAAAATTGTGTGTAAAGTGACTTTTGCGGGTAGATAGATAAATTGAAAAATTCTATGTGAATTGGTGTCAAATTGTTATCGACATCTCGTTATTAAAAATGAATTCGTGGTAATTTCGGAAAGAAATAAGAAGTGAAAAGGGCTTTAAGTAAGCTTGAGCTTTTCACGTTGGTTATTTTGTTTATTATTAATATTTTCTAACTTTAGATAATGAAATCATATCTTATAGTGAGAATACATAACAAACGCACCTTCTCCTCTCAAAAACTTTGGGGGTTTGTTGTTGTAGTTATTATGTAAAAGTGAAATTTTCAGGAAATCGGTTTTCTGGAACAGCATTTTTTATTGACAAGACTTTTTTTAAATTGTATTAATGCATTAATATTGATTACTGTTTTTTTGTTGATTTCCCTCAATGGTTTTCTTATGGACTGCATTTATTTTGAAATAACACACTAAATCCGTAACATTTGTAACTTACTTTATAGCTAACAAACCGAACAAAACAGAATTGTTTATTATTAATTTGTTTTATAATAAGTGGTTTGTACAACAAGAGTGGATATGATGTCTACATCTCACGAGGAAGTAAATTCCGAAAACTTCCGAGTGCGATATGGACAATCCACTCGAGTTAAAAAGGTCATCAAACTTACGAACCTTATGTTAAAATTTTTTTAAGACGTTTGGAGGCGGCTGGGCTTGATTATTGACCATTGGATCCAAAGTTCGCTGTTTTGTCGTAAACTGTGATTGGTCAGTAGTTTATAAGAACACCACTGAGGAATCTAATTTTACCTTTACACATCTAAACCGTGGTTTCGCGTATTGAAAATAATAAAAGGTCGTTTTAAGAGAATTGAACCAAAACACTACGGACTATTGAGAGAATATGTCTAAATCCACGAAGAATATGCTGTTATATAATTTTGTTTGTTCTGTTTGGTGTAGAGTATATATTGATATTTTGTAAGCAAAAAGACATAAAGTCTCTTTCAAAATATGAAATATCAGGTCTCTTTGAGTAAAAAATGGACAAATTAAGCGAGTATGTTCTCAATGTTAGTTTTCACAGCTTTTTGTTGGTATAAATTCATCTTAACCTGTACTGTTTAGGAACTTCCGTACTATATGGCATGTTTGGAGGATGACGCTTTTCTGAATTAGTGGATATAAATAACCTGATAGGCCCAGTTTTTCCAAGTTGGGCTTAAAATTTTTCATCATAGGTCCCTCCACCGATATTATGATCGGAATTATGTCTATTTTATCTAGCTTTCATATATTTTTAATCTCTATAGCCAAATTCGAGTACTTGGTCTTCTTCTTTGATTCGGTTTTAGAGAGGTTGTATATTAGTGGGCAACCTATATCGATTATGAAAGCTTTCTCTGGTTTTTTCGATGAGAAGAATATCCGGACGGTTGTGGTCTATTGTTCGATCCGTTATTATTGGCCTGTCCCAATATAAGAGATATTCAGGGGATTCAAGGACTGGCTCGGGTGAGTATTGGTAGTATGGTGGGAGGTTTTCCCTTAGCCCTAGTTTATGGGCCAGTTTCTTGTGGATGATCTTAGCCACCTGATTATGTCTCCCCAGGTTTTGGGGGCCATAGCACCACAACCCGCCGTGATATGTTCTATCGTTTCTCCGGGACAATTACATTTTCTGCACACATCTTCCACATTTCTCTTCAAGATGACCTTTTCATAGTTTCGAGTTCGAATGACACGGTCTTGGATAGAGATTATAAAACCTTCTGTTTCAGCGTGGAGCTGCCTTTTCTCTAACCAATTCAGTGACATTTCTCTATCTATGAGTGGATTTTGGAGTGCAGTAAGGTATTTGCCGTGTAGAGCTTTCTCTTGCCAAGTTACAAGCTGTTGACTTGGCGGCGGGCGGATGATGTTAGGTAATCCGTTTTGCTTTAAGTTAAGGGCTGTATATCCAGCGTCTGCTGCTACCACTTTTTTAAGAATTTCCCCATTCAATTCTTGGAAGTACTTTCTCATAGAGGTCTCTTGCGACTTGCACAAGTTATATATAATAATGAGACCTCTTCCTCCCTCCTTTCGTTTTAGGTAGATTTTTTCAAGTGCATAGCGTGGGTGGTGGAATCTGAATTTTGTTAGCAGCCTGCGCGTAAGCCTATCTTGTTCGTGCAAATCCGTGTCTGAATACTTAAGGATTCCGAATGAGTAGGTAAGTATTAGTATTGCCCAGGTGTTGATGGCAGTAGTAAGGTTAGCAGCATTCAGGTGAGTATTAAAAAGCTTTGTTAGTCTGCTTTTGCATTTATTTTTAAACTCCCTTTTTAGGCTTGTGTGGTTTATTTGTTGGTTTTGGGAGATGCCTAAGTATTTATATGTTTTGTTTTCATCTAGTATATCTATGCCTTCAAGCAGTCCACGATTTTGTTCAGCCTTTCCGCGTAAGACATTCAAGATTGCGCACTTGTCTAATCCAAACGACATTTTGATGTCATCGCTAAATGTCTTGGTTATTTGAAGTAGGGACTGTAGGTGGGTTTTGCTTTCAGCGTAGAGTTTGATATCGTCCATAAATAGAAGGTGGTTTATTCTAAGTAGAGTATATATTATTATTATTATTATTATTATTATTATTATTATTATTATTATTATTATTATTATTATTATTATTATTAAACCCATGTTCTTTTTTAAAGAAAAATTATAAACCATACATTTTTTTTAATTCGAAAGAAATTTACATATTGTTTCTCAAGGCCGTATCCCAAGAATGCGTTTTTTGAGGGTCGTCTTCCAAGAGGTTATTCTTCGCATCTGCTACAATGATGTTCAAATCAAAGATATTCCCCTAGATGTAATTTCTCCTAAATGTCTTAATAGTTCCTTATTCAATTGTTTTTTTATAATAATTTTCCTATACCAATACAACCAAAAACAAAGAATAGAAAACAACAAACCTAAATCTTTGCTGATACATTAAAAAAAGCAATTAATAGTTTGTCAGCAATTTGTGAAACACTAAACCAAGTAATTGTGTTTCCTGCCACAAAATACTTTTATGACATTTCAAACTGCCATTTGACAACAAGCCATGCTGCACCCGGAAATGGACTCTAAAGCGGCGAAAAAGCCAAAAGGGAACATAACAAAAAATAATTACATTATGGGCTAGCTGAATCAGGTGCTAAAATGATTTACCCTTTACTGAAATGTCGGCCGTAAATCGTATTTATTGACTTTAAAACATAAAAGTTCATTTTGACGCCGGTGCTGAATTTATGACTTTTATTTATTCGTCTTAAATGGCAAACAATGATTGGAGGTTTAAACTGAAATACCACATTCTTTTATTTTATTTAAGTTTGATAACTTATTGTTGACTAATTTCACGTGGGTTAAGGAATATAGAAACACTACGCTAAAAGAAGAGACCAAAACATCAGATGCAGCTGATTATACCTGGACACACAGAAGCTGATTCCTGCATTAAGAACCACACTGGGGGAGGAGGAAGTCCAAGGAAGCTGCTACCGTACACCCGAACCCAAGCTCTTCTAGTGGACCCTCATTGGATATAAGAAATATATGGAAACCTTTGTTACGTTAAAATAATACTGAACTGAACGCATGACAGCGCCCATCTAAGTTATGCTCCGGTGCATCTGGGTAGTATAAAGAGACCTGCAGATATTGCATTTATTTATTTAGTATTCACCTAAAAATGACCGGAGATACCACTAACGGGAACGGTGTTCAGTCTACACACAGACTTGGAAGAGGATTGATGCTACGTTAGCTGGAAGGGTTTTCCCTTAAAAGTAAATTTCTATTAGATTGGCCATGGACATAATATTTTATCGACAACATTGGCTAATGTGACTTCTGAAAGTTTTGATCCCCGTGCGACTAATCCGTATAGGGTAAGTCAACGGTAGAGTAAAGTACATTTTTTCTTTTATTTAAAATGTTAAATGCAAATGCTATAGAGATTTTTAAGATTAATATTTGGAAATTATATTCGAGCACACAAGATTTCCCAAAAAAAAATGTGCCGAATTAACCTGTTCTCTTCTATCACACCCGTTACAGTCATGGCAGGACAAGCAATTCCCCTGGCACCGTCTATTAATTTGCTGGGGGGTCAATCTGGGAGGTAATATGTCTTGGCATTATCACGTTGCCGCAATTGCCAAGGCAGCTGCACAGAAACTTGGTGTACTTTTCCGCACCAAAAGGTTGTACACACCTCATCAACTTTTGACACTCTACAAATTCGACCATCATTAGAATGTCTGGAGCTCTGCACCCAAGCACACCCTTCGGCTATTGGATTCCATTCAAAGGAGAGCCGTTCGTCTGATCGGCGACCCCGAGCTGACCAAGACCCTCGATAGCCTGGAGCATCAAAG
This sequence comes from Polydrusus cervinus, assembly GCA_935413205.1. Taxonomy (NCBI): domain Eukaryota; kingdom Metazoa; phylum Arthropoda; class Insecta; order Coleoptera; family Curculionidae; genus Polydrusus; species Polydrusus cervinus. Next base: position 84,555,147 of record OW284511.1, read on the forward strand.
ACAGGTTGGTGATTTGGCTCTCTTTTACAGATATTTCCATGGCAGGTATTCGACTGACATTGCCCACTTGATTCCACCTAGAGCAATGCAAAACAGAAATACACGGCGAACCACTGCCGCTCATCCATATGTTGTTCAGCTTAGTACTCTTCGAACTTCATTGTTCAAGAATTCTTTCATCTGGGGAACGTCATCTTTGTGGAATGATCTTCCTGAGGTCGTGTTTCCCAATGAATACAATTTTCAACGTTTCAAGACCAACGTTAATCGCTTTCTTCGCACACGCACCACTCCCAGAGCGCCTTAAAGGATTTTTCCTACAGTGCAGGTGTTTTATCATAAAAAAAAAAAACTTAAGAAACATAACTGTCTCCAACCTTCAAACAGAAACTGTTAAGTATAACAAGTTTTGGGTACTGGTTTCCAAAGAAAGTTTACGCATTAGTATATAAAATTACTAATCTAATCATAGAAAACTTATTATACGCCAACCAAAAAGTCCCTGATAAAAAAAAATGTTTACACAAACTACTCTAATTTTGAGAAAAAGCTCATTTATTATTTACCTAAAATCGATCATTTTAATTCGAAGAAAATATTTAAATAAGGGTAAAAAATATGGATTTGAAAGCCATTTATAAAAAATCGAGTAATGTTAATTCTGGTTACTTAGTGGCAACCAATGAAATTTTAATCAAGAATTAGCTAGCCAGGAACATTGATTGTGACAGAAATGACATAATCAGAAATGAGTTTTTCAAAATCAAAGTGGTTTGGTTAGTAGCGTGCAATGCTATTTAAATCAGGATGATAGGCAAAAATTGCATTTAGGATAAAAATGTACCTTCTGTAAGCCTCTAAATTTTAAATTTGGTAACAAAATATCTTGTTTTTGATTTTGTGGAAAGAACATTGGCAGAAGAAGAATAAAATTACATTATTTGTAAATGAGTTCTTTCTTCTTTTAAATCCAGAAAATGATCGTTCTGCAGACCCGCTGCTAGTCGGAATAGTAACAATTAACGCCTCCATATTTTTTTTATTATCATCCACCTCATGGAACCAATGTTACCAAAAACGAGGTCATTTATTATTTGAAATATTATTAGCTTACTGATTATTAAATGTTATGAACCTATCAGCAAAAATTATTTTAATTGTCACACAAGTGCTTCTTATTTTACGATAGGTTATCCTTTTAAAAATATTTTAATTGCACTTATTAATATTAAAACTTATAGAGGCGTGTTTCATATTTTATATTGAAAAAGCGAAGTATTTTCCAAACTACGGTAAAGCTTGGCACCAATTCACATACTATACGCGGGCTTTCTTGGCTCGGGCTCATAGATGAAGGAAGGTCGAAGGTTGTGACGGGTTTATTTGTTACATATCTTTTTACCCTACTGCCTACCGGCTCTCTCGCTTTCTTCCACTTGTACAAAAGTAGTGCTTTTGCCTTTGCATAAGACGCTAATGTATAGCGAGATCTTTGATTTTAGAACGGTCTTACGGAATGCTTATACAGAGATCTAGTTTACGATATAAATAGGTAAAGAATGCGTTCATGGAAATGATATAGGATTCATTAATCGGTTCTGTATTATTATTTATTATATCAATGTAGAGATAAATTGCCAAAGTTGGATAACACGGATAAAAACTAATATACAGGGTGATTCCTAAGTTGATACTTCTTTTTTAGCTCTGTATAGAAGGCATTAAAATAAACAACATTTTCAAATACCTTCTTTCCAAAAACTCAAAAATAAGGTACTTACATTCAGTTATAACACTATGGATCAAACAGGGTTCTGTCTAACTTGCCCGTTGAATAACATTAGGAAAACTTCTGGGTGTGGGATGAGCCCGCAAGGAAAAGTATTCTGCGTATAATCTCGAAGAAACAGCCGCACTTATTAATTCATTGTTTTCACATTTTACCATTTTCATGTGTCACCAATTTAAAATTAACTTGCTTTAGAAAAACGCACCGCGCGGTTTGCGAAATAACTGACGACCGATCCGTAAAGTGCATGACTAATAAGAGATACGACAAAACAAAAAAACATAAAGTAAAGCAGGCTACGTTTTGTTGACCAGGCCCGCACTGTATCTCACCTATTTTTAAGTTTTTTGAAAAAAGGTATTTAAAAATGTTGTTTATTTTAATGCCTTCTATACACTTAAAAAAGAAGTATCAACTTAGGAGCCACCCTGTATAAAAATAAATTGTTTCTGTTTGTTTTATTGTTTCCAGGGTAGGCAATGCTTTTTTGCCTAAATTGTATGCACGCCACTGGGCTTGGTTACATATCATTTTAGGGGCGTTCAAAAAAACGTTATAATATATTTATGAAAATTAAAGATTATAATTCTCGTTATGGTGCTCACTTTTTGCATACTATTGTATAGATGGAGAACAAGAAAGAGAGAGATAAAAATCAGTTTTCCATGTAAAATCCAATCCAAGCAAAAGGTATATTTTCAAAAGTTCGTCAACTTTACCGCCATTTAAATGCAAATTTTGTCAAGTCCTGTTTAACCAATAAGCAGAGACACAATTCTTATTATGTCAGTCACGTATTGTGAATACAACTCCCTTTAAATTATGTCTGTCATTATTAGCGCCCTTCACTTTGTCTCACTGCAGCCATCGTTAATTTTGATTGTTTAAAAATAAATTAATGTTTCATTAACTTTATAAAATCTATGTTGTTCGATTTTAAGATCGGATATAAAAAAATGATTGCTTATTATAATTATTTAACTCTCAAAATTAAGTTTATTTTTAATTAAAAATGAAAACCTATTAACTTTTTGAAGATATGTTAATATAATGATATTTTCATCTCTTTACGGGCTACGTGTTTATACCGGGTGATTCACGACGAGCTTGCATTAGAACTTTTGAGGAAACTACTGAAAATATTTTTTTGAAAATCTGTAATTTTAGGTTTATCGATATGCTCTCTTAAACTAAAATATTAACATGTTTCTGTCATTTCCGGTTATACCGAAAGTAGCTTCAACTTTCATTTTTTAAATACAACATAGCATTTTTTATTATATTTTTGGTTTTTGCATTAAATTTTAATAACATTTTATGGAACACGTTTTTTACCTAAGTCCACTCATTTCTGAGATATCTGCATATTTTGTAATTAGTTCGGGTGTGTTCATGCATAGCTATGAAATTATCCGTATATATTTTTTACGTTAGCTCCTGGACTACATTTTTCTTGTTTGTGTATAGTTAAAGAATCAACAAATCTCAAGAAATAATTAAACTTGGCATAAAATATACAGGGAGGTCACAATTAAGGGCTCATTGTAAAAAACTTTAAACATTAAAAACGCGTTTTTTTAGAATATCAAGTTTTATTTTTAAATACGATTTTTCCAAGCGGCCATCAAAACAAATATGCATGGATACTCCATAGTGATGTTTATAAGGGAAATATTGTTAGCGGCAATGTTGTCTAGAAGGCTTTGATAAGAAAAACAGTTGCATTAAATTATTCGTTGTGTATTGTAAGAATGTCAATTCTGTTTCTGGAAAATGTCACGCTTGGGATCAAACGAATATTTTTTAAATTTATGTGACAAAATAAAGTTAAGAGCATGTCGGATATATAACGATAAATATCCGAATCGACCAACTCCTTCACCTGATATTATTAGAAGACTAAATAATAATTGCTTAAAATATTTCCCTTGTAAATATCACTATGGAGTATCCATGTTCATTTGTTGTCATGGCAAGTGGTGAGAGGTTTTCCCTTAGACCTAGTTTATGGGTCAGTTTCTTGTGGATGATCTTTGCCACCTGATTATGTCTCCCCAGGTAAGCATTGTAGGCCATAGCACCACAACCCACCGTAATATGTTCTATCGTTTCTCCGGGGCAATTTTATTTTCTGCACACATCTTCCACAATTCTGTTTAAAATGACCTTTTCATAGTTTCGACTTCGAATGACACGGTCTTGAATAGAGATTATAAAACCTTCTGTTTTAGCGTGAAGCTGCCTTAATTCTAATTAATTCAGTGACATTTCTCTATCTATGAGTGGCTTTTGAAGTGCAGTAGGGTATTTGTCATGTAGAGCTTGCCAAGTTACAAGCTATTAACTTGGCGGCGCGCGGATGTTGTTAGGTAATCCGTTTTGCTGTAAGTTAAGGGTTTTATATCCAGTGTCTGCTGCTAGTACTTATTATAGAATTTCCCCATTTGACTCTTGGAAGTATTTTCTGATAGAGGTCTCTTGCGACTTGCACATATTATAAATATTAATGAGACCACTTCCTCCCTCTTTTCGTTTTAGGTAGATTCTTTCAAGTACAGAGCATGGGAGGGGAAATCTGAATTTTGTCAGAAGCATGCGCGTAAGTCTATCTAGTTCATGAAAATCCGTGTCTGAATACGTATTATTGTTAATATTGTCACTATGTATATTGTTAGTATAGTTATTTCAAGATTCCTAAGAAATTATTTAAAAAATAATCCTTGTTTTTAAAAATATCTCTTGGCGCACTTGTTAGAAAAATAACTTTTTATCTTCATTAATGTTAAAGAGCTAAAATATCTTTTAAATATTTATTTTTTGTCGAGAGTATGTAGGTCGTAACTAAATTAAGCATTAAAAAACTATCCACATTAAAGAAGTGTGTCTTGAGTTAAAAATGTTTAAAGCTGTACAACTTTAAAAGTTTTATTTGAAGTAAAAGCACGTAAGAATTATTTTTAACCCACTTACAAACGTCTTTTACTAACTTTGATATTACGTACTAGTTTTATAACTTTTATCATATTAAAGTAGTTTCCGTAACTGACGTTACGATTTTACAACGGAAGTGAGTTATATTTAAAGTTTAACATAACTATTTAGGTATAGTTGCTACTAACTGTATAATATAAAATATAGACTGGTAGTTTGTACAATAAGATGTATGTATCGCTCGATGAAGTAAATTGAGCTTAACACTGTAGGTGGAGTGCTTAAACTACTGAGCGCGATAAAGACAATCCACCTGAGTTGTAAAGTATAATTTTTCTACGGTCCAATTTACAAATTTTATGACGATAATAAAAAAAGTAAAGAAAAGTTATTTTTGTATCTAGGGTGCGAAATACTACTTTAATATTCGGGTACAAAAATTTTCAGCCTAGTCAAAAATTGTTCGAGATAACCACATAATTTCACACACGAGTTGCAAATCATATTTTTTTACAACGACTTTAATTTGATTAACTTAAAATGATATTTTTGTATTATATTTATTCCAAATTAATTTTCAAAAACCTATTAGTCGAATCTGTTCCAGATATAACTATGGAAATCGATATATTTGACAAAAACGTTCTTCACTAACGTTTTCAATATTGTGTGTTGAATATTGCAAAGTCTTAAAGTAAAATAAAACATTAATGGAAAGTCTCGAAAGTGAAGATGATTTATCCTGTACCTCACCAGAAATATCAAATGCAGCCAAACTTATTACACTAAATCTTCTACTAAAAATATTACTCTAGGTCAACCTTCACTAAGATATATTCAATAAGAAATCTTACTCTACATGTTTCGAACGTATAAACGTTCATCTTCAGGAGAAGTATAGTTTATAATGAGATAAAAATAGGAAATTGTGAGTGACGCCCTCATAGAGCTTTTGAGGAAGTTAGATTATTAAAGAAAGTGATGAAGAACTTTTATAAAAGTAGGGGAGAAACATACTACCAGGTTCTATAGATAAATATGGGAGAATGATTGATAAATGGTATTTTAAAGTGCCGAAATGAGAAACGTTATGTGATGATGGTGATGATGATGATGAAAATTATGTTCGTTGGTAGGACAGATGTACTATTGTTGTCGTAACATGCATCATGCATGTATATATGAACTGTGATGTTCGGGACATCCTAGGATATGGTTCCCAGAAGTAACATGGGTTGTTCTTAAAGGGTACACATATAACGTGAAAATTAGTTTTGAAAATATTAAGAAAACATTTCTAAGAAACTTAAAGATTTTACAGAGGTTTCATTGTGATTTGATAAATTTTATTATTGTAGAATAAGTAAGTAGTTTTGAGTAATGTCGAGTTAATACTCGATTAGGAATATATTTCTGCTGCTGGTCACTTTTCAATATCATTCTCACATAACGTTTTTCATTTCGGCACTTCAAAATAACATTTATCAATCATGCTCCCATATTTATTTATAGAACCTGGTAGTGTTTTTCTCCCCTACTTCTATGGAAGTTCTTCACTTTCTTCAATAATCTTATTTCCTTAAAAGCTCTATGAGGGTGTCACTCACAATTTCCTATTTTTATCTCAACATAAACTATACTTCTCCTGAAGATGAATGTTTATACGTTCGAAACATGTAAAGGAAAATAAAGATGTCTTATTGAATATATCTTAGTGAAGGTTGACGCAGAGTATTATTTCTCCCCATTTAATATATTCTATGTTAACGTCAACTTGTAAAGTCAAGGAAAACGTGGCTATAAGGAAGTTTCCAAAATTGCTCCCGTATTTAAAAAAACTTTCAGTTGGGCATCAAGCGAGAGCAAATTAATAATTTTTTAACTGAGGCAGATGATAACATTTATTTATTAGTAAATGTAATTTATTTTAAATTTTACTATTAATATAAAAATAATTATTGTTTTAGGTTGTTTTAAATATGGGTCTCTCTGATCGCCGGAAGGAGTTAACAAAAATAAGTCTTGATGATACCGAGGATAGGGATTCTATTTTAATAGTAAACCGTACGTGTTCCCCATTTCAAAACTATAATATATTGAACTTTACAGAAAATATGCAGCTCTACGTCCGAGCTTTGGATCGTCATGGCGATTTATTCTGAAATATCTAAACTGTAGGGTAAGAATAAGGCTCTACCTTATTTTACCTATTTTGGTTATATTTATAATGTTATTGAAATAATCATTCCTGAACCTTGGTATCAATAACAAGGATATTGTCGAGGGTATAACCCTCTACCAAAGGTGATGGTATATTATTTTATATTAACTATAAATAATAACATTTATTTAATCATAGGTTAAGCTTAGAGTTAAGGTTAAGTTTAGTATATATAAAGACCAAGAATAAGATTAGATTGAATATACGTTTTATACGAATGTCAACGCTTTTCTATTGATGAGGCCTTTACTTGATGAAAATCCATGATAATACAATAAGAAAACACAGTATATTCTTGATTTTCACTTTATATTAGGTAGAAACCATTACAGCTGTTTCGGTACACAGTACCTTCGTCAGATGGTGAGTACTAAAGACTAATGTCAACGCCCCTGACTCGTCGAACCTACCAGTCACCTTACATGTAGATCCTGCCAGTCAAGTTGCCTTACATGGCGATCCTGCCACACATGCTTTAACCAGGTTAATAGGAATTAATGTAATTTGAATAATAACATCCTTAATGGCAAAATATCTCAGAATAGCAAATCCTGAATCATATACCGGTCACTGCTTTCGTAGGACACTTTTGCTAAGGCAGGAGGTGACATCATTACTTTAAAGCGCCATGGAGGATGGATATCTTCAGCCGTGGCTGAAGACTCAATAAATAATAAAATTACTATTTTAGAAAGAAAGTTTTTAACGGCAGGCGGACAAAGTAGTGCATCTATCTTTTGCATTAAAGTACACACGGACGTCTAAGGTAATGGGTTCCCTGGGGTACAGATAGACAATGACAGGCGGTTTCGTCCTTGTTATTACTCGTCAGAAAGCCATAACCTGTAAGCAGTTCCCAATACAGCGAAAATATGCCTTCAAGATTTTTTAAGAATAAATATATAATGAAAACCTTGTATCGCCATCTGTAGGAATCAACTCAATTCAAAAGATAGCCATCAGACGTGAAAATATAGAATTAACAATAAACCAAGTATGTTAGGCCAACACATCCAGTATAGGAAACATTTTTTCGCATCCCTACACTTTTTCTGAGTTTGTAGATTCAAATATAGATCGCGCTGCAGTTGCCCACTGGGTGCCGCACTAATCCGCGCCGTGTTTAAAAAATAATAATATATAATTAATATTTTAAATAGAATTCTCGACTGAGAAATTTTAAATCCAGTTCCATGTCTAATTGAACTATATAGTTCAAAAAAAAAAATTAACCTCTACTCTTCAAACAGCCGATTCCTCAGGAATAAATATTACATGTTAATGGTTTGCTCAATCAACTTTAATATTATAAGTAATAATTGAAATAACTGTTACAAAAACCATACTTCTTTAACATTTTTTTTTAAATACTACTTTCAGTTAAAAAAAATGTTTAAGAGACATTCCAATTATTTCAAACTGCTTCTGTTATTAAAGGCCCTCTTCAACCCTAATAATATATTCTATTGCAGGCCAGTAGGTTATTATACTAAAATCAATACCATTATCGATTGGCCAAAAAATGCGATGGTCATTAATTAAAATAATATAATATTCGACAAATGCGGAATAAATAGAATACGTAAATGATTGTATTTTTGATATTCAGTTATATCGTTTTAATTTTGGGTGGTTCCCAAAAGCAATTTTTATTAGAAAGAAAACTGATGTTTTTTTTATTTATTTTCCCTCGAAAAATTTAATTTATTCACATAAGGAGAACCCTTCAAGATTTATATTTTTATTATAAATATTTAATATTTATATAATTTGCGCATTAACATCTGCGTCTAAAATAATACTTTTTATTGTCATTATTTTTTTTACGTTACCATGAAAATATGTTGCACATTAGAGTGCACAATATTTTGCACCTCCTGTCCATCGAAATCAGTGACCAGTATATGATTTAGGATGTGCCATTCTAAGATATTTTGCTATTAGGGATAACATTTTTTCAATAACAAGGCATATTTTCTGTAAAGTTCGATATATTTTAGTCTTGAAATTCTCAACACGCGCTGTACGTTTATTTTTGGTTGGGAACTTTTTTTATTAAAATATAATCCTTATCCTCGATATCATTAAGACAAAATGTTCTCCCGGTGACAAGCACCCGAGATACCCATAATCAAGACAACTCAAAACAATAATTATTTTTGATATCAATTTTAAAATTTAAAATAAAATAAATTACCTTCAATAATAAATAAATGTTATCATCTACCTCAGTTAAAAAATTATTAATTTGCTCTCGCGTTTAAACCATAGACTTCTTAGCTTGATGCCCAACTGAAAGTTTTTTTAAATACGGGAAATTTTCTTATGTCCACGTTTTCCTTGACATTAAGTTGACTTTAATATAGAATATATTGACCATAATGTGGACGATTTCACTACTTCCGATCTTTTCTCAAGATATATCAGTAAAATATTTTCGGATGCTTTTTTACGTTTTTTTTCCAACACCACGTTTTAAATTGATCATACTGCCGTTTTTCGGTAGAAAATTCAGTGTAACAAGGCTGCATTTGATATTTTTGGTGGGGTACAGGATAAATCATCTTCACTTTCGCGACTCGATATTAATATATTATTTTACTTTAAATACCTCGCAATACTCAATACACAATATTGAAAACGTCAGTGGAAAACGTTTGTTGTCAAACATAATGGTTTTTATAGGTCTGTGACAGATTCGACCACCAATATTTTTATTAAAAATTAATTTGGAATAAATATTATAATACCAAAATATCGTTTACGTTCAATCAAATTAAAGTCGTAACAATAATATTGTTTGCAATTCTTTCATCTCGAACAATTTTTTGGTTTTTGATCACCAAATAAGTATCTCGCACCCTATATACCAAAAAAAAAACTATTTTGTTTAAAAGAATGGTCGTTTTGCGAAATGTCAAGAATTCTTAAGTCAATTGATGTTTTGAATTATTTTATTTTTAATCCTTTCAAGAGATCTATTGAAATTTTAAGAGAACAACTTTGATAAAATAATGTTTACTTAACCTAGAATCGAATCTGATGTAATAGATTCAAATTGTTTTAGTTTTTACACTAAAGCCTTAAGTGTGTACAATTTTACAACTTAAATGGTATTTTTTATTAAAAACAACATAACCCATTTAGGACTAATATGAGCTCCAACTTTTATATTACCTAGTTTGAGGCAGATTTATATTACTAAAGTACTCTTCGAAACTGTCGTTAAGATTTTACTGCAGAAATGCATTGTGTTGAATGCTTTACAAAACTATTTAGGTATACTTGCTTTAAGTATCAATATTATTTATGAAACATTTTCCATTATCTCATTTAAGCTATTTGTTTTGAGCTCACTACCTCATGTTAAAAGCAATTTTTGTGTAAAAATGTGGATGTACAACTATTAGGGTATATTATAAAATATATTTTTATCTAATAAAAATAATAATATGTTTTTATATTGTAAAATTTAATATATATTGTGCCTTTGTTTTGTAATATTTATTTACAAGCAAATTCAAACATATTTATTCGAGATGGCATTATTGGCAAACATCAATTAACAGAAAATTGTTTAAAAGGCAATTCTTTGAAACTAAAAATTGATCGAATTACATTTGCTAAATGAAATCATATAAAAGGATAGAATAAAATTTGACAAGCGATATAATATTATAATACGAATTATAATATACACACATACAAAAATGTATGGAGAAAATATAAACAATTGTAAATAAGTTTTATACAAATTGTGAATGAATGTATGTGTATTTCTGAAGCAAGTTCATTTTAAATTGGTGACACGTGAAAATGGTAAAATTTGAAAAGAATTAACTAGTAGATATGGTGCTAATTTACTAGGGCACATCCTACACCCAGAAGTTTTCTTAATGTTATTCTACGGGCAAGTTAGGCAGGACCGTATTTGATCCATAGTGTAATAAATTAACGTAAGTCCCTTATTTTTGAATTTTTTGAAATAAAGTATTTAAAAATATTATTTATTTTAATGCCTTCTATACACAGCTAAAAAAAAGCATAAATTTAGGAGTTACCTTGTATAACTTTTCTAAATAATTTTACATAATTATTGCGCTGTGTTTGCTCTTTATTTAAACAAGTGCTTATTTTTAAGGCATTCTATTGTTAATATTTTTTAAATAATTATCCCACAAGTCACGTTGTGAATTGTGCTATGAAAAATAAATATACCAGAATTCGCGTATATTTGACTATATTTTGCCAGAAAACTCAAAAACTCCACTATACAGTTTACATCACTTTGTAGCGATAGAACATTATTAATAGGTATGTTTTAAATTAAACTCTAAGCCGACGTACAAAATTTTTAGAAAGATATTTTGAGTGTGGAGGTGGAGTGTTTGAATTGTAATATCTGTATTATAGTGCTAAGGTAATAATCCTATTATTTTAAGTTAAATTTTTTTTAAAGTGAATAAAGACAATAACAAACGTATCCGTCGTCAGTATTGTTGATATGTAAAAATTAGTACTTTGGATATGTAGATGAGAAACAATAGTTTTAAGTATTTTATGCTCTCTGTAAAAAAATTGAATATTTCATACCGTGAATAGCAATTATTTTATAACCAGATTTATAAAGAATAACTTTTTTATGTATCTTTCAGTTTTCGACCATATGTCCTATAAACACGATATCGCGGACATACTCTATAGACGACTTACTCATAATATTTGTATAAAATGTTACATTTTTACACATAATGATACTCTCACAAAGTCTTGAATACCATCATACCATGTAGAGAGAGCAGTATATTTGGTCAAATAATATTTTTTTATTCTTTTTATTATTTCTCCGCTCAAATGTTTGACACTTGGGCAAATTACATGTCATGCCTCTATCAATTTTGCCGATCTAATATACCCGGATCAGAAAAAGATAATTTACACAGACACATGTAATAAAAATATTTCAGTAGAGTACGTTCTATATTTAAGCAAATATTTTGTTGCCATTCTAATAAACTTTGAAATTGGAGACTGGACATGGAAAGCTTGGGGTAATAACTTTTTAAATGTTAAATCCCACTTTCTGTTAAGTTTGGCCAAAATAGTTAATTAAAATAAAATTATTGTCATCTAATGTAACATACCTTGTGCTGGAGCGTAGATGTTGAGATACAGACAATCCTCATTTTGGTTTTTAAGATAAGGCAGCAGTCTTTTCAAATATTCCAATCTACCCCTCGGCATCTTCCTGAGGGCAGCCGTTTCATTAGAAATATCCGGAAGTCGTTGCGGACACACAGGACTAAAATGGTCCGCAATTTTAACCCCTTGCCAAAGAGCCCCCGTAACCGGAGGCATAAATCTTAGAGATCCCAAAGGGGGACTCGCGTAAGGAATGCCCCTAAACACCTCAACCGACTCTAAATGCTTTGATTCAGGGGTGACTATAACTCCACTGACGTCACCGTATTTTGTTTTAACGGTGCGAGAGGTTAAAGAGGTCCTTTGCGCCTCCGGAACCGGGTCACACTTGAGGTAATCCAAAACCAAAAACAAATACACTACACAAAGATATCCACGATGAGCCATAATAGGCGTGTTTAGGTTTTTAGAACCATAATTTTTTATTATTTCAAGGGAACGCACTGATAAATCACACACAAGGACTAATTTAATTCTGCCGGTTAAAAATATATCACGCGATATTTCCGATATGTAAACGGCACTTTTCACATATTTCGGAAGAGGAATATCAGCCGGAAAGTTTCAGGAAATTGAAATCGCGAGTCTCGTTGGGTAAAAACAAGGACATCCGGCGCGCGCGGACCTTGTCCTTGCGGATCCTGCAGGACAACTGGAGTCAGGAGTGCTAGGACGTGGTCCTGCGCATGCAGCGCCATCTGTGTACGCGCGTGTGCAAAATCGGGGCGAACTTAGTTCGATTTGTTAATTTGCCAAGAAATTGTGGGGTAATTTTATTCTATCAAATATGAATTATGGAATTTTAGATTTGTCGGATTGTTTCCGAGAGTTTAGGGCCTGGGCTGACGTAGCATTTCTTAAGTGAAAGTAAGTCACCGTTTTACATTAATTAGGGCAATTTGGAATTCTGGGTTTAGCAATCGGATAAAAAATTCAGTCCAAGGAATTATAAATTAGATTAGGTAAAATTTTTAAACATGAATTTAAAAAAAAGGATAAGATTGAATGGGTTTTATAACACTGAAAATGGGAAATCTTAGATTTTTTAGTAAATAGTTAAGTATATGAAAAAATTTATTGGCACAAACGTTCCAATTTAAGGATTTTTGCTCTATTGGTTTAATATAAAAACTTCGCATCTTACGCCAGTATTTTAGATGCATTGAAAATGCCAGACACAACTGCTAGTTTTCGAATTATATTAATAATAGTCAATTATTTTTTTATCTCTTATCTTTACGAATGTATTGATATAGGCGTAGTTAGGACGGTACTTGGGGGTGCTAAGCACCCCCAAAATCTAAATTAGCACCCCCAATAAAAATTGGTACTTCAGGCGTAATTTCATTTAAATATTTCTATTTAGTTCCTCTTCCTCGGTATTTCAATTAACAAATACTGATTTTGTTTAATGCAATGTGGATTTGTCGGTAGGTTATACGTTATACTACATTATATACAGGGTGGAGACTTTAACTGAAATAAATTCGATATTATTAAAACTGGTGAAGTTGCGCCTACAAAATTTGGTATGTGGGGGTTTTGGAGCATGCGGAATTGGATTATGATGTCGGCGCAGTTGCCAGATTTCCCAGCTTCGCGCTACACGTAGTAATTTTGTTATTTTAAATGGAATGCCCAATTTATTTTTATTGCATTGAATTCGGCGTCTCAAGCTTAGTAAGTTCCCAAATTTTAAAAATTGTATCTTTACTAGTTGCTGAGATATGACAACACAGCATTTTCAAAAAAATTAAATTGCATTATTTTGTTATTTTCGAATGAGCATTAAACTTATCGGAAACGCCTGAAAATATGAAGCAGCGTCTACTGTTGTATGTATGTATGAACAGTAGATGCTGCTTCATATTTTCAGGCGTTTCCGATAAGTTTAATGCTCATTTGAAAATAATAAAATAATGCAATTTAATTTTTTTGAAAATGCTGTGTTGTCATATCTCAGCAACTAGTAAAGATAAAATTTTGAAAATTTGGGAACTTACTAAGCTTGAGACGTCGAATTCAATGCAATAAAAATAAATAGGGCATTCCATTTAAAATAACAAAATCACTACGTGTAGCCCAAAGCTAAGAAATCTGGCAACTACGCCGACATCATAATCAAATTCCGCATGCTCCAAAACCCCCACATACCAAATTTTATAGGCGCAACTTCAGCAGTTTTAATAATATCGAATTTATTCCAGTTAAAGTCCCCACCCTGTGTACATGCAGGCAGTTAGTTTTGAACGTAATATTTCTCTTTTACTTTTCTTTAAGGTAAAATAAAATACCTTTTTCGTTTTCATTTTTAAATATATTGCAATTAAATAAATACACACAATCTGTTTTTTTTTAGAAATTCAGCACCCCTAGTGTTGACCGTCTAACTACGCCTATGTGTATTGAGTGAATTGCCAATTAAACGACCATTTCGCGAGTTGATAGTTAACATATAAATCAACCAAAATGAATGATCTCAGTTACAAATCCGGTAGTCTTAGCGTAGGTAAGAGATGAGGAAATTTGACGAAGCGAATTTGACTAACTTAAATAATAATATCCCGCAGATCACCGAAATCAAGCGGTGTCGAGCGCGGTTAGTACTTGGGCGGGTGACCGCTTGGGAACACGGCGTGCTCTTGCCTCAGGGAAGAGTGTAAAATGAATCGACACCTAGCCATCCAATTCACGCCGGACAGGCCGGATGAGATCGGATATCTCGTAGGATGAAGGTGCCGTTTCACACTCCCCAGTCGGTAGATCACATTTGTGGTCGATGACCGGTTCAAGATAGCCTACGTAGTCGGCAAACCGTAAAAAAAAAAATTAAATAATAATAAAGAATAAAAAATTAGGATAGGAAAATGAAAGCCTTTTTCCTCTTAAATAACCCGTTCCAATGTTACAGCCTGTCAAAGTAATATTTTAAAAGTCAATATCTCAAAAACTATTGAATTTAGACATATGACATTTACAAAATAAGCGTAGAATTGTGTGGGGAATCAGAATATAATACAATATATAGGGTGTTCCATTAAAAAACCCAATTTATATTCTTCACGTTTTTTTAGGCTACCCCGTATAGTCCAGCATAATTTTAAAATGTGCACCTCAATGGTCTCCACAACTTTTGTATTTCTAATTTTTATCTAATACTCAAGACAAAGGCGAAAATGAACTTTACTCTATCGTTGACTCACCCTGTATATTGTTAATGTCTGTTTAAAGTGTATTTTTCTGTTTCCGTCCGATTTATTAATAAATGGCGAGGGTTTGACAAATATTCCTGTACTTTAGAAATAGCTTTGATATAAACTAAATAAAGGTCAAAAAGCTGGTTAATTTTTTAATTAAAAGGTAATTGTTTTAATTATACGCCTGCCTAAAACAAAATTAATAAACAAATTGTCAAATGTGTCTCACAAGTAGAAAACGTTGGTCACTATTGGACGTTGCCAGGCAAGTTAGTCACTTCTATACAGGGTGTTTCATTAAGGCTAGACACCGACCATATCTCGGAAAATACTGGGCATAGAAATTCAGAGAAAAAAAATCGTAAAAAAAGTTGCCCTCAGAGAACTCCGAGTACGACAATTTGCCGCAAGAAGGCACAATTGAAAATTGATTATTAAAAATTTAAATTTTTCCGATAATTTCCACATTAAGGTATACTATTAATAACATCATTAGAAAGCTTAAAGAGTTCTGCATCATTTTGGTTTAAGGCTCATTGGTGTACAGGGACATTATTTTAAGTGTCTCACCCGATTGGCGACTTTCCTATCGACCACAATAAACAAACAATTATATATTCCCTAACAGCTTTTAGCGAAGAAGCCAAATTTGATGTAAAAAAAATCTATGTTTACAAATTTGACAGATACGACGCCATATTGGATTTTCTTAAAAGGCAACCCTATCTTATAGTAAGCCAGCTGCATTCGCCTATTTGTTCCAACATTAAAAATGTATAATTGTCAATATTTATTTTCAGCCGCTCCGGAGATACGAGGCTTCGAAGTTGGTGATTTTGTTATCATCGAATTAACAGAAGCTTTGAGATTAGAAACTCAATTTTTTCTGGAGATACGTAATTTTTTATAACGGAGCCACCCATGATATTGTCAAATATGTCAGATGTCAAAAAATTACAGTTACGACGCCATTTTGAATTTTTTTAAATATCAACCCATATTTATAACTTTTTCAAAAATATAATAATCACAAAGCTTCTATTTTTTAATGGAGTGAGATACATAATCATACGATGCATTTTTTGATACGGTCGTATTTCCGTAAGGGTTGGAAATAAATATCTACAACTATATATTTTTGAAATCGGGCCGCGAAATGCAATACACTGACGTAGTTATAAATATGGATTGCCATTTAAGAAAATTCAAAATGGCGTCGTAACTATCATTTTTTGACATCTGACATATATGACAATAGCATGGGTGGCTCCGCCATAAGAAATTACGTATCTTCAGAAAAAATTGATTTTCTAATCTCAAAGCTTCTGTTAATTCGATGATAACAAAATCACCAACTTCGAAGCCTCGTATCTCCGGAACGGCTGAAAATAAATATTGACAATTATACATTCTTAATCTTGGAACAAATAGGCGAATGCAGCTGGCTTACTATAAGGTAGGGTTGCCATTTAAGAAAATCCAATATGGCGTCCTATCTGTCAAATTTGTAAACATAGATTTTTTTGACATCAAATTTGGCTTCTTCACTAAAAGCTGTTAGGGAATACATAATTGTTTTTTTATTGTGGTCGATAGCAAAGTCGCCAATCGGATGAGACACTTAAAATAATGTCCCTGTACCTTGATAAGAGTAAGGAAGCTATTGAAAGTGTAATCATCTAAATAGCAGTAACTTCTAAACAACTTATCCGATTTTAGTAAACTTGTTTGGAAGATAAAGGTAAGTACTTTTAATGGTTGTATCCATTGATACACGATAAATCGTAATAAAAATGCTAAATGGCGCAATTAATTAATTAATAATATAAGTAGGACATCATTATCGGAAAGTAGATTAAATTTGCAAGAAAACACATGAAATCGGCAGTTAGATATCTCCGTTCGCTTCAGAGTTAATTATAATAATAACAGTTTTTTGATTTTATTCCGAAAACTTAAATCATACGGTATAAGTATGACGTCATCATTGGAAAGTAGATTGAATTTACAAGACAAAATGTTAACATTGCAGTTAAATGTCTTCTTTCGCTTCAGAGTCACAGAGATCAAATATTTTTAACCTTTATTATTATGTAGGTTTATCACTCATTATTCCAATAACCCAAAAACTACTTATTAATAACATAATCTTTTAATACTCCTAATTTATACATCATTATAATATTGTGTTTTAAAAAATAAATCTAGATAGCTATAAAACAAAATTGGCAGGTTTCCATGGAGATAAATAATTTGAATTAATTGTTGGCTGATTTAATATAAAAAATATTTTTTTATTGTGGGATGGACCGCGGAACTATGAAAACAATCACTTCTTCAATTATAGTGGCAAAAGTAATTCTTGTGACAATAACTCTGAATCTAAAGAAAATATTGAACTGCGACCTGCGTATACTAATGGATATGACAATTGAAAGTACTTACTTTTCTCTTCCAAACAGGCTTAAGTTTACCAAAATCGGATAAGTCGTTTATAAGTTACAGCAATTTATATGATTACACTTTCAATAGCTTCCCCCATTCTTATCAAGGTCGGTCCGCCAATGAGCCCTGAACCAAAACACAGAATTTTAAGCTTAAAAATTGTTTCTAGGATTTTCTCATGGCCCCTTTAATTACGATTTTTTCCCTGAGTTTATATGCCTAGTAAATTCCGAGATATGGCCAACCAACCAACTAAGATATTTTGTACCTAGAGTATAAATAAAGATTAAGCATTCAACTTTTGTTAGAAAATGTCTTATTGTTTCGCTTGCCTTAATAGAAAACATCAATTTATAACTCTCTATATACAGCTATTATTATTAGAATAGTAAGAAAACGCTGGAGAAGAAAATATATTTCAAATAACATCTCTTTAGATGCCTTTCAAAATATTTTGATTATTATAAAAGTAAAATAATATATCTGAACGTGCTTTGATATTAACGTTTTTCTCATCCAAGAACCTTTATTCTAGATCCGTCATTCTCTTTTTCATTTCTCGTTCTTTGCCTCCGTGGTTTCTATATGAAAAAAATAAATAAAGCGAACATAATTCAGGCTGTAAGTAAAAAATACCAACGACCATTTAATTTTGTCCCAAGGAAATTTAGTGAAGGTGAGGTCTTGTTATATGTTTTGATTATTCCTTTCTTGTTTTATATGAGATGATAAACTAAATTATTTTTTAATAACATTTTTAGATTTATGTGTTGAAAAAGTCCAAAACTGATTTTAATATTTTTGCCCAAGTTGTGGTTTTAATAAATATTTATAATATAACTACAATGTTATCTGTTTGCAGGTTGGAGACAATGATGTTTCTTGAATGATAGAAGAGTTTTGGACTAGCAATGTCTTTATTTGTTTTACATCATAACGTTTCAACTGGTAAGTATCTCCAGTCGTCTTCAGGTGAATACTAAATAAGTAAAGTAACTACAGCTCTATTTATAGTAGCTAGATGCACTGTAGCATAACTGAGATGGGTGCAGTCATGCGTTTAGTTCGTGTGCGGTATTTTAAGTTTACTTAACAAAAGTTTCCAGATATTTCCATGGTGAATTTGATTGTCGGTGCTATTAATGTGATATCGGAATTCCCTGAGTTCGTAATCGTTTTCATTCCAAATAACGAATGGTATCAATTTACATTGAATACTGGCCGGCGACAAAATGGTGGCTTTAAAGGTAACTGTTATTTTTGGTTTAGATTTACGAGTAGAACAGGGACAATCGCTTCAAATATACTAAATTAGGCAGGACTTTAGTAAATTAAACATAATAGGACGAGTGTAAAGAACCCCTCACAAACCTTATGAGAACTGGCTTTCGTATAATTTTTCTGAATTTTTAGTACTTTGTAGATCTCGGCGTCCCGATTAAATGTGTCCATGGCCGTAACCCTATCCTATGACTAGTTTTTGAGCTTTAGATTTATAAAGATGGCAAGAGTGTTCACTTGTTTCTTAAAAACTATTCACTTTTTATTTATTGGTGGAAAATTGGCCCTTAAGTTGTCTTTCACTTATATGTAAATAAAAAATATACAGGATGTTAAATAATTTATAGGCGGATTAAATAATTAATAATATATAAAAATTATGGAAATTCTAAAAAAAAGCTATTTCCTATTTTTTGAATTTCGAAAACGGACATATATTGTTCTTGTAGCACCAAACTATATAGAAAAATAAAAGGACATAGGTTGATGTAAAGTATATTGCCTGGTATTTTATTTCTCTAAAAAAAAATTCACCCGACAACGTAATAAACTACTTTAATTGCTATGTTATTATTGCTTTAATTATTATCCAAGCTCACAGAGCAAAATCGACTAATTATACAGAATTGTTAAGAATAGTCTTATACCAGTAGCAACATTTTTAATAATCACTATTAAACAATCTATTACTATAGCAAAAAAGTTAACTAACGAACAGCATACAGAATTGCTATCTCTTTATTTATACGGACAATAAAACGAAATAATTATGAATACCTATAAGCCCAGAATTGTAAGAATGTATTTTAATAAAACATTCTTTTTGGAAATAAAAATGGTTTTATACAACATAAAGATTATACCAACAATAAAACGCTTTTTTGGGGGTATTAATTAAATTATTATTTGATATTAAACATTTATTTACCCTTATGCAACATACTTTTAATTGGCAAGAGTGGGAGAGACTGCGACGTATCAAGACGTGTTTTACGATGCCATTTGCATTTGTTCGGGTGTGCGGGTTGTCTCAGATGTTTTTTTTATGAACAGTGTTGTGAGGTTATTATTAAGCTTTATTTGTGGTGGTGTAAAATTATCAGTATTTTGTAACCTAAGAGCTGTGTGCTCAGGTTTTTCGTTGTTTCTTGATTAGAAAGTATTGAGGGTAAATACCCTTCTTTGTTTTTTTTTAGTTAAATAAATACCTTTAAAATGTTAACCTATTTTATTTACTATTTTTTATATTATCGGCCATTTATCTGTTTATTTTAAACTCTGGATATACGATTGCACATGTTTTAAAGCGAAAAATAGCAGTAGTTACATGGTAAAATCAAAAAATAAAATTTGTCAATACCAATATTAATATAGTAAAATATCATTTCTCTACCTTTATTATTTTTTGGTCTTAAAACATACAATCATCCAAAATATCTCTTGTTGCTTGGAGTTTGCGTAAAGAGATAAGTGATCGATAAATTTATAAAAAATTAATATTGGGAATGCTCAAGCGCAAAATTTGAATCGGCAAACAGTATAAAAACGTTTTATATTGGCAGCTAAACAATTTTATACCGGTTATAAAACTGAATTATACTCTTTTTCAACTGTGTATACTGGTTATAAAGCGTTTTATAGTCGCTATAGAACAAACGTTCTTGGTTATAATTCGTGTTATATAAACAGTATAATCGCTCTTAACTAATGTGTATACCCATAGAAGTATGTTTTATAGTCGCTATGGAACAAACCTTCATGGTTACCATCCGTGTCATATAAATTAATAGTATACCATATTTTAGTTATCCTTATGCACTGGTCCTAGCAATATCTGGTGTATAACTGGTATTAGCCCGTATTGCTGTCCCAAATAGTATTAAATATTCTTATAATAGCCATAAGAATTCTTATAATGGTTATAATTCATTTTTCTCAGTGCTGTAACATTTTTTTACAATAATTATTTTTTAATATATCCGTTGAATTGCAGGTTTATCCAGTTATAATAATTTACTTTAGTGCAAACTTTTAAAAATAAAAAATAAAAAATAAAAATTTATTAAAAGACAAAATATTATTGGGAAATTATAAAATATTTTTTGGTAGAATTTTTACCGTAGCTCTTATACAAGACGCCTTAAAACTACCTCAGAGTCATAATAAAAAAACATTTGTTTTAATCTTACGAATATATTTTTTTATTCATCGTTCACACCGACTCTTTCTAAAAGCATTCAAAATGTCTAATTTTTTATATTACAAACGGATAAAAATGATAATTTATTAGATCTCGAAGCTAATTTAAATGCATCTTGTATAAGAGCCAAGGTAAGAATTAAAAAAACAATATTTTATAATTTAACAATAATATTTTGTCATTTGAAAGAAAATACTTTTAATTTTGCTAATTTTAAATTTTTTACTAATGTAAATTATATAAAATACTGGTTAACCTTGTATATCTAAGTTTAAAATGTGTTAACAAATAATTATTGTAAAAGAAATGTTGCAGATTGGATATAATCAACTATAAAGAATCGATTGTAACATTTATTACGTTTTCAGGTGAATTTTAATTTTCTTTTAAGAAATAAACTACCAGGCAATATACTCTACATCAACCCATACCCATTTATATATTTTCTTCTATAGCTTGGCACTACAAGATATTAAAATATGAATAAAATCTAGCTGTTTGTTTTCAAAATTCAAAAAATGGGTAATAATCTTTTTTTTGATTTTCATAATTCTTAAATATTATTAGTTATTTAATCCGTTTATAAATTATTCAACATCCGGAACATATTTTATTTTTATATATGTGATATAAAACTTTAGGCCTACTTCTATACCAATAAAGAAGTGAAAACTCCAGACGATGCAAAAAATCTTAAGTTGCGAATCGAAGTTGCCAACTTTCAAAGGCCATAACTCAAAAACTGGTCATAGGATTGGATTACGGCCGTGGACACATTTAATCAGGATGTCAAGATATACAAAATATCAAAAATTCAGAAATATTTCCCATAAGCTTTGTGAGGGGTCCTTTGCAGTCCCAAGCAGACATTAAAAGTTTGATATTCTGCAAAAAATATGTTTTTATCCACTACCAGGCGCGGCCAGTGAGTTTTTTAACAAGAAAAGGAAATTGGCTTTTTGATTCTACAATTATAAAATGGAAAGTGATTTCTGGTAGGTACACTGAGAAAAATGAATTATAACCATTAGAAGAATTCTTATGGCCATTATAAGAATATTTAATACTGTTTGGGACAGCGATACGAGCTAATACCAGTTATACACCAGATATTGCTAGAAACAGTGCATAAGGATAACTAAAATATGTTATACTGTTTATATGACACGGATGGTAACCATGAAGGTTGGTTCTATAGCGACTATAAAACGCTTCATAACCAGTAAACACAGTTGAAAAAGAGTATAATTCAGTTTTATAACCGGTATAAAATTGTTTAGCTGCCAATATAAAACGTTTTTATACTATTTGCCGATTCAAATTTTGTGCTTGCGCATTCCCAATATTAATTTTTTATAAATTTATCGATCACTTATCTCTTTACCCAAACTTCAAGCAACAAGCGAAATTTTGGATGATTGTATGTTTTAAGACCAAAAAATAAAAAAGGTAAAACAATGATATTTTACTATATAATATTGGTACTTATTGACAAATTTCATTTTTTAATTTTATCATGTAACTACTGCTATTTTTCGCTTTAAAACATGTGCAATCGTATATCCAGAATTTAAAATAGACAGATAAATGGCCGATAATATAAAAAATAGTAATTAATAAAAATAGGTTAACATTTTAAAACTATTAATTTAACTAAAAAAAAACAAATAAGGGTAAAAATAGTAATTAATAAAAATAGGTTAACATTTTAAAGCTATTAATTTAACTAAAAAAAAACAAATAAGGGTATTTACCCTCAACACTTTCTAATCAAGAAACAAGGAAAAATCTGAGATCATAAACACAAACACAGCTCTTAGGTTACAAAATACGGATAATTTTACACCACCACAAATAAAGCTTAATAATAACCTCACAACACTTTTCACAAAAAACATCTGAGACAACCCACACAGCTGAACAAATGAAAATGGCATCGTAAAATACGACTTGATACGTCGAAGTCTCCCCCACTCTTGCCAATTAAAAGTATGTTGCATAAGGGTAAATAAATGTTTAATATCAAATAATAATTTAATTAATACCCCCAAGAAAGCGTTTTATTGTTGGTATAATCTTTATGTTGTATAAAACCATTTTTATTTCCAAAAAGAATCTTTTATTAAAATACAGTCTTACAATTCTGGGCTTATATTCATAATTATTTCGTTTTATTGTCCGTATAAATAAAGAGGTAGCAATTCTGTATGCTGTTCGTTAGTTAACTTTTTTGCTATAGTAATAGATTGTTTAATAGTGATTATTAAAAATGTTGCTACTGGAATAAGACTATTCTTAACAATTCTGTTTAATTATTCGATTTTGCTCTGTGTAGGCAATCAGATAATAATTGACAAGACATATCAGATTCTGAGAGATATTTCACGTTATAATGTATCAATACTGAATAATAGTTTCTAATAGTATTTGAATTTCGAAAAAAACTTCAAATGTAAAAATATACAGGCTGTTCCATTTAAGATAAAAAAAAATAGTATCTATTTCTGGTACAACTGAAAGTGCCACCATCTAATGGCCCATCAAAATGGGACATTCTGTCCATTTTTTTAGAATTTTGCCCTTAAAATTCTAATGCATGCGTACTACAACAGCAGAAAGTTGTAGAATTATAGGCGGCTATATGACAAAATATTAAGTAGGTATTGCGGCGTCATAATCCTGACAACTCTTGGTTGCTCTGATATTTTTGGTAATGCAAATAAAAAATTCTTGCTTATTAAAAATCTTAAGAAACTTCGAGGAAAAATACATTTGTTTCCTCCCCGCAGGCGGAAAAGAAACTTATTCGTTAAAAACGAGTTTTCATTAAATTTCTGTAACATGGTTTGACAGATGTGAAACAAAAATATGGACAAATTAATTTTTCAATAGGCTATCCAAAAAGGTGCCACAACTGATATCGTTTAATTATTTTTAAAAAATAGTTGGTTAGGGATGCGCCCCCTTCCCTCCCTTTGAGTCCAGTTTTTTATATGACCAAAGCAAAGCTTATAAAAAATCTTTGAAGACGTATTTTTTATTTTTAGAGAAATCCTATTCCCGGAGCCACTATAAGCAGCGTTCTATTTAAAATCCCCGCCCTCTATTTTTACATTCTACAATCAATTCCAGACATTTTTATAAATTATACCCTATACCTTTGAATTTCAACATTTAAAGAAAGCCGAATAGATAGACGCACTATGATTCATTCGCTACGTAAGAACCGACGTGACTTCGGAGCGCGCCGTCTTTTCTTGCGTAAAATAATACAATAATTTAATTAATGCAAAAATTACTGTTGTACATTTTGTACTACTTGTGGGTAACTTTCCCGTATTACTCATCGAATGAAATCCTTAAGCGTATCTATCCAGTTGGATTTAGATTAATACTCTACATTTTTAATTTAGTCCCACAAAAAAATTTAGTGGATTAAGATTGCGTGATCCGGGTGGCCACTGTAATAACCCTTGTCTACATATCCACCGCCCCAGAAAAATTGTATTTAAGTAATCCCTTACATAAGCAACATAATGCGTGGGTGCACCATGCTGTTAAAACCATAAGGTTAAACTCAGTAAAACAGGGTTATTATCATTTGGAAATAGAGTACCAAAAACTGGAAATGAAAATTTAGATATCTTTCTTCGGTGAGGCTCTCTTCAAAGAAAAAGGATACAATTGCCCTATTTTCAATAATGTCCGCCAAGATATTAACCTCTTCATTATACTGGGTGTAACTTTTTATAAACCAGTAAGAGTTTTCCTGTGCCTAGTATCTGTAGTTTTGTCTATTAAACTGACCATGATCTCTTAAAATTGCGTTAACTAAACGATCCTTTGCCAGTAGTTTTATTTTTAAACTTTGTAAAAGAGATGCACATCCCGATATGGGCTGAGAGATTTATGGCAAACCTACGCAGGAAGAATAATTTAAAAAATTAAACCCAAAGAAGGTTAGGCGTCAACAAATATAAAATCAGATCAGATCAGAATTAATAACATCGTTCTTTTTTGAAATCTGTTTAAAAAATTAATAATGTAGGAATTTTAAGTTTACACGCTGGTCAACAATCCAGTTCTGTAAATATTATATTCAAGCAAACCTAAATAAACCTAAACAAACCTAAAGATTAAGGGGATATTTATTCAGGGTTGTTTGGTGCTTGTGTAACTAAGCTATGGTTTATAGTAACAATGACTAACCTTCTAACGAACGTTTTTAATTAGGTAAAAAAACATTTACTCAACGAATAAACGGTAACGGCAACGCTGAAGTAAAACCTTAGACCAATCACATTAAACAAACCAGATAATTCATAAAGAAGCTATTTTTGTGTGTATATAGTTAAAGACACATTTCCGAGAATAGTAAGTCTCCCACCCTTAAAGTAGGGGGATCAATCGAGACGCGATGGGAAGTGGATGAAAAGGAGGGAACACTAATCGTAAAGTGCTTCGGCTATAGTTCGTCAGGTTATGAACATGGCCGAATTTGTTCTCACCTGTGAAATATTATTTTTTCTACTCCCACATAGAAATTTGCTGTTTCCTTTACTCTTTAGTGGCGGGTAAAGTAGGATATTCCAGTTAACTGTACGGCAAAATTTTATATCCATCCTAGTTAGGTTATGAAACTGACCAATCACAGTAGTCAATTACAGAGAAGCCAAATTTACATGTTGTAAATTCGTTTTCTGACAGTTAAGAAAAGTTAGGCTAACGATATGCTTCAAAAATATGCAAATCTGTCAGATGATATTTGTTCTTTTTAAATTTAAATCATAACATTTATCCCAGAGTCTATGTGTATACACAATATTTTCCTAAAGAGTACACGAAATGGTGCAAAAATTGAAGGTATAATAACAAAATTAATACCAAAATATATTTCGACCAAATTATTGTTATTTTCTGCAGAACTAATGATTTGCACACAGACGCACTTTCTTATTTCAAAAATATCTTTATTTCCACTTATTTCTAGACAACTACTACAGGCTTTACATAAAATGTACTATATACCTACCAAATGACCGTTTTCTTACTAACCTTGGTAATTTTTTTCCATATAAATAATATATATTATTATAAATATTTGTGCACGGGGATATTTTCCGATATATCTTGAACGGGGATCGAACCCCAATTGATCTTAAAACGTTTAAATTAACTGATAATTTTTCCTTAAAAGGTGGAACATAAAAATAACCCGATAAAACAGACAAAATTATAAGATTTCTAGAAAAAAAAACATTTTTTACTGACATTTTTAAGGTTATGTTATTTCTACTTACACTATTGTCACTTTTCTTTTCACGTTAACAGCGTGGCTAGTTTGTAAATTGGTGATTATTTTGAAAAATTTGACCATAGCGAACGTTAAAAATTCATATTTATACACAAAATCCATTTTTAACTGTTTGAAACGAATTCTATAGCTATTTTGTTCTTTCGGAGTTATAATTCTTTACGCAAGCAGAAATAAACCCGAAAAACCTATTTTTCCTTTGTGCATTTCAGTAGAACAATATTGATCAAATTACCTGGTTGAGAAAATAAATTGTTCGTTTTTATTAATAATATATTGCTTTTTGTCTGTTATTCTGCAAAATGTTGAATGTGAGAAAGATAGATTTATTCAAAAGTGAGTTTGTATAAATATAAGAACCCAATCGATGAATATGTTACAGTGTAATTTGATCAATGGGTTTGCCATCAAAATGAATTTTTGTTCAATTGTTTTTTATTACCGTTCTCACAAGTTTATGGCCAACTTAAAAGACAAGTTATAATGCCTAATTTAAATAATTTTTTAAAATTCAGCATGAAGTTCGGAAGTTAAGTCGTAGAAAAAATATACTGTATAACTCGAGTGGATTGTCAATATTGCACTTGGAAGTTTGAGCACTCCGCCTACGGCGTCGTGCTCAATTTACTTCCTCGTGCGATATGAACATCATATCCACTCTTGTTGTACAAACTACTATTCTGGCTTAAATTGCTTAATTTCTTGCACACTTCAAGCGGCCGTGCTATTTTATAACAATATACAGTATAATTAATAAAAATAACACGATTTAAATAAAGTCACAATATACAAAAACCTTACTTTAAATACTGAAAACCATTAAGCTTCTAGTCTGAAAGCTGGGTGTTACAATTATAGTCTATTTCAGAAAGGTGTAGAGATATAAAATGGGAAATTCCGTTCAGTTCGGCTCAATCTCGGTGTTGGCCATAGGCGCAGTTAAATTTTGTGCATTAAATTATTTATGATAACTAACCAAAGAAAAAAAAATAAGATAATTTGATAAAGAAGGAACTATCATATTTACACAAACATCGTTTTATGAAAAATGCCGTGGAAGATATAGCTGAAACATGGTGTAACTGTACTACGCACACGCACAACGCCATGTCATTGCGAACTAAATCCTATAGACCCTATATGGGCCCAAGTGAACGAATTTGTAGCAAGACACAACACGAAATTCAAAATGTTCTAATATTGTTTATAAAATCCCTTGCTCTGGTTGCGTAAAGTGTTACGTAGGCATGACGAAACAATATTTAAAAAGTAGGACCTATCAACATAAATATGACTGTAGAGAGTTAAATCGTAATAAACCAGAAAAAACAGCACTATCACAACACCACTTTAATCTGGACCACAATTTTGATTTTAATGGTGTCTCTATCCTGGACAGAGAGAGTAACTACCATAAATGGGTTTTGAGTGAAATGATTTACATAACTCTTAATAACACAGTTAATTGTAGAACGGACACCCAAGGACTTAATATACAATATAATTATTTACTGAATTTATATAAAAATTCTTTGTCTTAGTATAGTGGATAATCATGATTGATTGAAATCGAATGTGTATAATGTTTTCTCTCAAAGGGAAAAAAAAGACGAACGGTAAAAAAATAAGGTTAAAAAAAAAAGATATACGAGTTTGCTAGAGCGTAATGCACATTCCTTTATTCAGATATTAACAGTACTCGTTGTGGTGTGGTTCGTTATTTTTACAGAATATTTGTTCCATGTCAGTTTGTAATGTGTGTTCCCGTCTGGAGATGATTTTAACAATTGTTTTCGACTTATGTTCCTCGACTTTGTGAAATAGGTAAATATTCTATGATTAACTACACATTTGTACATGTTACATTATCATTGGGCTTCTCGTGTGTGTCTTGTTTGGCTTTCTTTATTCCCACAAATAATTAAATAACTTATTTTTTCATAATATATTGATTTATATAAATATATATTTTTTAAAACCCTTTTCTTAGTTTATAGAACACTCAATGTATTTTATAAGCATTGTTCTGATTTTAGATAGGGAAAAAGTTTACAAAAAGTTATATAAAAAAAAAAATTATGTAATTAAAAAAGAGTTGTGTGTAAGATTTATTTTAAAATAATTTAAAATAATTTCATAAATTTTAATTTTTCCTATATACATACATACAGAGTGAAAAGAAAAGGTATTTTATCATTGTATTCCCTAATATTGATGTTTTGTTGTAGCCTTGAGAAAGACCTAATAAAGGTCGAAACGTCGGCAATTTTTTAATTTAGAGGAATTAGAAATAAAATAAAAAACATAAAGTCTTTCTCCACTGGTTTATTAAACAAAAAGTTAGAAGTGGGTAGATGTTCTACATGTTTCGGGTGTAGCAACACCCATCATCAGGAACAAAATATAAAGAGAAAAATTCATAGAAAGGAACAGACGTAAATGGTGAGTGATAGTGAACCTCGATGGAGCTCTCATCGAGCCATGGAAGATTAAATGTTTAAAAATGGGATAGTGATTAAAAGAAAATTGACATATTTAAGTCTTAACACTGACCATGGGCAACAGGTAACAGTGGTAAGAAGAGGCCCGTTTGGGCAAAGAGAAAGAAATTTTTTTAAGAAATGTGAAAATGGAGACTCACAGGTCAAGAACCCTCATCACGGGAACCGTGGAGAGAAAGAAAATTTATTAATTTAGCCCTCTTTTTAAGGGAAAAATAAAATATTTTAGTTAAGAGAAGTAAAAGGCATAGAACTGATGTAAAATCTGTAAAGAATAAAAGAAAATGTTGAATAAAATACATTGAAATGATTATTTTAATAATTCACTAGTAAAATCTCTTTTATATGCACAAAAACGGGGACTTACCTTAGTTCATAGCCGAAAAATAGAAGAATAAAATTTTTAAAAAATTTTTAAAGAAAATTTTTATTTAGGGGAACAAGCCCGAAAGGGCTGGAACCCCAGTGGTCGTTAATTTTAACATAACCAAAATTAAACTTTTAAAAAAGGAACTAAAAAAGACTGGAGAGTCGGAGTACTTTTGAACCTTGTATTAGGCACGAGGTCAAAACGGAAAAGAATTTGAACTTGAACTTGAACCAGTGATTCGTCACTTGACACAGATCTTCAAGGTGGGGATGGACCAAACTATGCGACTTTGTCACAATTTGGTGTCTTATATAAGCAATAAATCAGGTCTCTTGGAGAAAATGAACAGTTTCTTCGAATTTGGTGTCTTATAGTTTCAGAGATCCCAATGGTCACCCTCGAATTTGACAGCATATGACATAAAGATAATGACACTGTTACAACATAGTTTTACCTTAAATGGATTATAGACATTTCCAGCACTGATACATCTATTCTGCCAATCGTAAAAGTCCTTTCCAGGCGGCGATTCGTGAATAGCCCATCTGTGATCAGCTGAATTATTCAACTGAGCTCCATCGGCGTGGACGAGATATTCTATAAGGATTGCTGTGTCAGTCCAAGGCTGATCCTTTACCTTGAATGGACCTTGAAGATCTGTGTCAAGTGACGAATCACTGGTTCAAGTTCAAGTTCAAATTCTTTTCCGTTTTGACCTCGTGCCTAATACAAGGTTCAAAAGTACTCCGACTCTCCAGTCTTTTTTAGTTCCTTTTTTAAAAGTTTAATTTTGGTTATGTTAAAATTAACGACCACTGGGGTTCCAGCCCTTTCGGGCTTGTTCCCCTAAATAAAAATTTTCTTTAAAAATTTTTTAAAAATTTTATTCTTCTATTTTTCGGCTATGAACTAAGGTAAGTCCCCGTTTTTGTGCATATAAAAGAGATTTTACTAGTGAATTATTAAAATAATCATTTCAATGTATTTTATTCAACATTTTCTTTTATTCTTTACAGATTTTACATCAGTTCTATGCCTTTTACTTCTCTTAACTAAAATATTTTATTTTTCCCTTAAAAAGAGGGCTAAATTAATAAATTTTCTTTCTCTCCACGGTTCCCGTGATGAGGGTTCTTGACCTGTGAGTCTCCATTTTCACATTTCTTAAAAAAATTTCTTTCTCTTTGCCCAAACGGGCCTCTTCTTACCACTGTTACCTGTTGCCCATGGTCAGTGTTAAGACTTAAATATGTCAATTTTCTTTTAATCACTATCCCATTTTTAAACATTTAATCTTCCATGGCTCGATGAGAGCTCCATCGAGGTTCACTATCACTCACCATTTACGTCTGTTCCTTTCTATGAATTTTTCTCTTTATATTTTGTTCCTGATGATGGGTGTTGCTACACCCGAAACATGTAGAACATCTACCCACTTCTAACTTTTTGTTTAATAAACCAGTGGAGAAAGACTTTATGTTTTTTATTTTATTTCTATAAATTAACTCCACTTTAAGAATGGACTACTTCTTCAAAATTAGAGGAATTGTTTTTTATTGTCCTAAACCCACAAACCTACCTGGATTTTGAAATAGGACGCTAATTTCATAACAAAAATGAAAGACGTTAAGCTACTCTTTGATCAAGCCATTAAGGACGTGATACCAGAGAACTGGCGAAAATCAGTTCATTAGGTCATTAAGAAGATAAGAAAATGTGGGATCTTGACCACCTAATCGATCGAATCGTCGACACGTTAATAATGTCAAGAGGAGATTACAGTTCCTCGGATGACGAAGAATATTATGTTTTTTTATAATTTAATTTCTGTATAATGTATGTTTTGTATTTTGTATTTTTTTTATAATATTTAATAAAAAGTAAGTGTACCTAATACTACGTACATAATGCACGCCTTTGCAACCTATCTAACATACAACTTTCTATCGCCATTGAACTTTAAGGTTATGCACTGACCGTTACAGTGTCGGTAAGATAGGAAACTAATCATGACTAAAATAATTATTGTTAAATTATGTCAACAGAATCAGATGTCTTATATGTCATAATATCTGGATATTTTAAATTTCTTATTTTAGCTAAATAAACAGAAATATGTCTGAATTAGGACAGTATCTGAATTTAGGTCTATTACCTTATAAATAGGTATTTATTATTTTTACAGGAGATAATTTGATCTACTTTTTTTGGGTGTGTGCATTTTTGTATAGGTACTATTATTGTGCCGATAAAAAACTGGGACAAGAGATTTACAAAAACAATGTAAGAAATACATATCCCCTAGACTATAAAAGGTGTCTAGAGCTAAAAAGGAAAAACATTCAAAATTTAAAAAGTAACCTAGGTTACATAATGGAATGTTTTGTATTTTTCGATACGGGGTGGTTAAATTTGAGAGACATCATATAATATGGATAAAGTAATTTTATTAGATTTTTTTAAAGTCAAATATTTTATAAATTATTATATTTACCATTACCACAAAATAATAAATAAAGCTAATACAGGTAATAAAATACATTTAATAAAAAGAAAAAAATTGCGAACACAAAGTTTGTCAAAACAACACAAAATTAATATTTGGTCATAGAACCATTTCTGTTTATTACTTTTTGGAGCCTTTGTGGCATACTTAAAACTAAGTTTCTACATAATTCGACAGTTATTTCATCCCAAGCTTGATTTATCCTATGACGTAATTCATCCCTGTTTCTAGGTTGAAAATCATGTTTATACATAGATTTGACCATGGCACCCCAAATGTTTTCTATCGGGTTCAAATCGGGACTCTTCGAAGCCCAGGGAAGAACTGCTATGTTATTTTCTTGGAGAAAATTTTGTACAATGCGCGCTGTGTGTATTGGAGCATTATCATGCTGAAATGTGTAATTTTGACCGTATACAGCGTTTACCGATGGTATCATCACTTCGTTTAGTATATTAACGTATACTGCTGCAGTTAGTCTTCCTTCGACGATTTGGCAAAGTCCTGGTCCTCTAGCGCTAATCCAGCCCCAAACATTTATGGAGAAACGCCCACTTTGGTTGGTTTTGTGGGTGTATCTCTCATCATACCGCATGCCGGAAGGACTATACACCCGAATTCTCCCATTATTGCATGACTGAA
Source organism: Polydrusus cervinus (assembly GCA_935413205.1). Classification (NCBI taxonomy): domain Eukaryota; kingdom Metazoa; phylum Arthropoda; class Insecta; order Coleoptera; family Curculionidae; genus Polydrusus; species Polydrusus cervinus. The sequence goes on from OW284511.1 coordinate 84,587,746, forward strand.
AAGTTTTCTCGTCAGAAAATATAACTGTTTCCCATAAATTTATTTGATTAATATATTTATGTGCAAATTCTAACCTGCCCTGTTTATTTATTTCCGTTAAAAAAAATTTATTGGCAGCACAACGGCTTCGTATATCGGAATTTCGAACCCTGTCTCTAGCGGTATTTGCAGAACCTGGAAAATTCGTCTCTTCTTTTGCCTTGATTGCAGTTTCGAAGGGATGATCCCTTAGATAATTAACCAGTCTTATATCATGATCATCAGTAGAAATTTTAGGGGGACCAGAACCTGCATTCCTAATAATAGTCCCATGTCTTGCTATTTTTTGTTTTGCCAATAGCACGGTATTCTTGCTTACTCCCAGTTCATCTGCAATATCCCCAATAGCAACACTATCTCGCAACCGACTATAAATAATTGCCTTTTGCTGGGGGGTTAATTGTGGCATATTTACAAATAATATGATTGTATGTTTGACGAGTCAATCATAAAGTGACAATCTTTATTGACATGCAAATTTTCATGACATTTTACTGGTACCAGGCTTGATGTAAAATTATTCTTAATAGTCTAGGAGAAAATAGAAAAATTTCCTGTCCCAGTTTTTTATCGGCGCGATGGTACTTAATTCTTATAAATTTAGACCGGCAACGTAGTGTACAACCTTTTTATTACCGCAGTACGCAAATTATTATACTGTGACCATCAGACGTCCTTATGGTAAAACTTAAATAGTTGTATCTAGGGTAATTGGTCTGAGATAAAAACATAATGGCCTATTTTTGCCTATTTCTCTAATTCATTTTTCAGGCGCCAATAACTTGGAATTCACTAACTTCTGAAATATTATGTTGGATATGCTAGAAAGAATAATATTTAGCGTTGATTATGAAACAGATATTTACCCAATTATTTTTGTAACTTCGGAGAATTTTGCGTTTTAAAAATCGATTTGCGGGATTTTGATAGCTGGCAAAAACTGCCTATTAACGTGGATCCATCCGTTAATTTAAGAGAATTATAATGAAGATTTCACAAATAATAAAAATTATTTTACGTAATTTTTATGTTCGTTAAAAAACCTTATATTTATCCTTTCTTTTCCTCCATGACCATTCTCGTTTAGCGTGAAAGTCTCCTTTAAAGAAATTATAAAAAGATTTCGGATTAACAAAGCTGTAAACAAGCGACAAAATCCAAATTATAGCCATTATTGTTGTTTACAAATATTTTTTACTAATGTCTGTTTGAAGGTTAGAGACAATAATGTTTCTTGAATGATAGAAGGATTTTGGACATGCATTGTCTTTATAGATATCAGATATTGCTTATAGAACGGAAAGTGTACGGATGTGTTTGAGTCAGCTGCTGATAATTAGGTTATTTTTGTTAATTTAAAGTGACTTTGAACGTGTTTTTTTGGCTTAATAACAATCTTAAGGTTAGTGGGAAACGGGAAACAGTCTATCTCAAGGGATATACTGGCGATTGTTCCTTGAAAATCGACAAATATGTCGGGAATGTGCCGAATTTGTTCTACAACATTGACCCGCAAATCGCCAGGCCTGCAATGTCAAGGTCAATGTACGTACTCGTATCACGGGAAGTGTATCGGCCTTACAGTAGACCAGCTCAGTTTTCTTCGTGATAACAAAAGCGTATTCTGGTTGTGCCCAGATTGTGTCGGAAAGGAACCCACTACGTACCATCGCGCCGATAAAAAACTGGGACAGGAAATTTTTCTATTTTCTCCTAGACTATTAAGAATAATTTTACATCAAGCCTGGTACCAGTAAAATGTCATGAAAATTTGCATGTCAATAAAGATTGTCACTTTATGATTGACTCGTCAAACATACAATCATATATTATTTGTAAATATGCCACAATTAACCCCCCAGCAAAAGGCAATTATTTATAGTCGGTTGCGAGATAGTGTTGCTATTAGGGATATTGCAGATGAACTGGGAGTAAGCAAGAATACCGTGCTATTGGCAAAACAAAAAATAGCAAGACATGGGACTATTATTAGGAATGCAGGTTCTGGTCCCCCTAAAATTTCTACTGATGATCATGATAGAAGACTGGTTAATTATCTAAGGGATCATCCCTTCGAAACTGCAATCAAGGCAAAAGAAGAGACGAATTTTCCAGGTTCTGCAAATACCGCTAGAGACAGGGTTCGAAATTCCGATATACGAAGCCGTTGTGCTGCCAATAAAAATTTTTTAACGGAAATAAATAAACAGGGCAGGTTAGAATTTGCACATGAATATATTAATCAAATAAATTTATGGGAAACAGTTATATTTTCTGACGAGAAAACTTTTCAGTCATGCAATAATGGGAGAATTCGGGTGTATAGGCCTTCCGGCATGCGGTATGATGAGAGATACACCCACAAAACCAACCAAAGTGGGCGTTTCTCCATAAATGTTTGGGGCTGGATTAGCGCTAGAGGACCAGGACTTTGCCAAATCGTCGAAGGAAGACTAACTGCAGCAGTATACGTTAATATACTAAACGAAGTGATGATACCATCGGTAAACGCTGTATACGGTCAAAATTACACATTTCAGCATGATAATGCTCCAATACACACAGCGCGCATTGTACAAAATTTTCTCCAAGAAAATAACATAGCAGTTCTTCCCTGGGCTTCGAAGAGTCCCGATTTGAACCCGATAGAAAACATTTGGGGTGCCATGGTCAAATCTATGTATAAACATGATTTTCAACCTAGAAACAGGGATGAATTACGTCATAGGATAAATCAAGCTTGGGATGAAATAACTGTCGAATTATGTAGAAACTTAGTTTTAAGTATGCCACAAAGGCTCCAAAAAGTAATAAACAGAAATGGTTCTATGACCAAATATTAATTTTGTGTTGTTTTGACAAACTTTATGTTCGCAATTTTTTTCTTTTTATTAAATGTATTTTATTACCTGTATTAGCTTTATTTATTATTTTGTGGTAATGGTAAATATAATAATTTATAAAATATTTGACTTTAAAAAAATCTAATAAATTTACTTTATCCATAATATATGATGTCTCTCAAATTTAACCACCCCGTATCGAAAAATACAAAACATTCCATTATGTAACCTAGGTTACTTTTTAAATTTTGAATGTTTTTCCTTTTTAGCTCTAGACACCTTTTATAGTCTAGGGGATATGTATTTCTTACATTGTTTTTGTAAATCTCTTGTCCCAGTTTTTTATCGGCACAATAGTACGGTAACACACCGTCATCCCTTAAAAGTCCAGGGTGTCTCGAACTGTCAGAACCGATAGCCCAGCAGGAAATTTTTCAATTTATGAAATCTATAAAATCTGATGTTAACGATATTAAATCTAAACAAATCGATTTAGTGAATTCGGTCGCATTTTGCTCTGACAAGATAACCGATTTTGAAGCATCGCTTAAAAAGTTTTCAGAGTGTGTGAAAACAGTCGAGTTCCTAAAACTCGAGAATGAAAACCTAAAAAAGCAAGTTAACAATATAAACAAGAAATTAAACGATCTAGATCAATACTCTCGCACAAATAACGTAGAATTCCAGGGAGTTGCGGAGAAGAAGAACGAAAACCTCATGGCTGTAATCAGTGATATCCATAAGGCACTGGGGCTTACAATCGAGCACGAAAAAATTGACTCAATCCAAAGAGTCCAATCTTTTAACGCCAACTTGCCAAAGAATATCATTGTAAGATATTCGTTACGAAGAATTAGAGATGATGTTTTAACAGCTGCTAAAATAGTCAGGGCTCCAAATAAGAATCGAGCAATCAGTGTTGATGGACTGTCCGATAAAATATTTATTAATGAGCATCTTTCACCAGAAAATAAGACGCTGTTTAAAAAAGTAAAAGATCTAGCACGTCAGAAAAATATAAAATATGTATGGGTTAAAAATGGGCATATCCTTGCTCGTAGGGGAGAAAACGATAGAATTCTTCATATTCAAGCAGAAGACGACATCAATCAACTGTAACTAAATATAATAACGAAGTAATTAAATATCCTTCTCAATGGCTTCTGAACTATCAATTTTTACACAAAATGTAAGGGGGCTAAGATCAAAAACAAGGGAGTTTAAATTAAATGTGATTAATAGTAATTTCGATCTATTTTTTATAACTGAAACGTGGTTAAACTCATCAGTGTTCTCTAGTGAAATTTTTGATGACAATTTTTGTGTATTTAGGCGTGACCGTGAATCTAGTGCTAGTTGCAAACGGGACGGGGGTGGTGTCTTAATTGCCGCACGTCAGGAGTATCAAGTAGTTGAACGCCCAGACTGGCAATCTGATGCAGAAGACATTTGGTTAACCTTACATGACGAAAAAAAAGGTAAAATTCATCTATGCTGTATTTACGTGCCCCCTGGCGATGATCACGCATTGTCGTGTTTTATCAATAATTTATATAGGTTGTTCAACATAATTTCTGACGATACAGTGCTAATTTGTGGTGATTTTAACATGCCTGACATACTTTGGGTTTCACAGATTAATTTCACCTACTTAGTTCCTCACTATTCATCTAGAAAACTTAATGATTTTATGGATATTTTGAGCCTTTATGGCTTATCACAATTCAACTCAATCAAAAATATTAACAATAAAATCTTAGATCTTATACTCTGCAATAAACCGATCATTAATGCAGCGTCTGCTGCAAAGCCCTTAGTAAACGAAGATCAATATCATAAAAGCGTCAGCTTTGAATTTTCGTGTTCTTCTCCCAAACGTCTGTCAGTTTGCGCCACAGACTATACACTTAACTTTAAAAAAGGAAACTATGAGGCGATTAATTTGGAAATTCAGAATATAAATTGGCACAATTTATTTAGGAACTGTCACGATGTTGATTATTGTGTAAATATATTCTACGATCGATTAAATACTATAGTAAATCGATCGATTCCTAAAAGAAAAATAAACAATAAGTTTCCTGTGTATTTTACGTACCATACCATAAAATTTGTAAATCAAAAAAACAAACAACATAAAAAATGGAAACAAACCAAATGCCCTAGGGATTATCAACTTTTTTGTAACCTAAGACGCCTAACAAAAAATCTTATTCAAAGGGACTACTCAAACTACCTTGTTTCAGTCCAAAGTGATATACCCGCGAATTCTAAAAAATTTTGGCACTTCGTATCCACTAAAAATAAGAACAGAAACTTCCCTAACCTCATGCACCTTGAGGGAGAAACGGCTGAAGGCACGGCTATCTGTGAGTTGTTTTCAAAGTTTTTTAGAAGTGTCTTCCAGCCATACAATCAAAAACCTATTGCATACAGCTTTCAAACTGCACAACTCAATAGTAAAATAACTACCTCCGAACAAGATGTTTTAGAAATTATGTTACAATTGGACGAAAACAAGGGTAGCGGTCCCGATGGATTACCCTCATTGTTTGTAAAAAAATGTGCCAGCAGTCTGTGCGCACCCTTGACATTAATTTTTAATAGATCATTTTACGAATGTACTTTTCCTACTAAATGGAAGAATGCCCATGTTGTTCCCATTTTTAAAAGTGGAAACTCAAATTGTGTATCAAACTATCGTCCAATTTGTAAACTAAGTATATTTAGTAAAGTATTGGAATGCGTAGTACATAAATTCTTGTTTAATATTGTTAAACTTGATATTATCGAGGAGCAACACGGGTTTTTCTCGAAAAGATCGGTGGAAACAAACCTACTGCAGTACACAAACTTTATCTTGAACGCAATGGACGTACAGATTCAGGTGGATTCCGTGTACACCGATTTTAGCAAAGCATTTGATAAGATAAGCCATAATATATTACAGCAGAAACTGGCTCAAATCGGCGTGCACGGGGACCTACTGTGCTGGATAGCGTCTTATGTTTTTAACAGAACACAGTCAGTTGTTGTTAATGGTCACCAGTCAAAGCCTTACACTGTCACTTCAGGTGTACCCCAAGGTTCACACTTGGGTCCTCTTTTATTTTTGATATACCTAAATGATATAGTTCTATGTTTTAAGCACTGTTATTTTTCTATCTACGCTGATGACCTGAAGATCTACTTAACCATCAAAACTATAAGCGACTGCTTCTTACTTCAAAATGACCTCGATAGATTGTGTGACTATTGCAGGGATAACGGGCTGGTTCTGAACATTGATAAATGCTGTTTTGTCTCTTTTACGCGCAATATTCAATCATTTGTGTACAATTATAGACTTAATAATTTTCCATTAAAACAGGTGGACTCTATAAAAGACTTAGGTGTTGTGCTGGATAACAAAATGACATTTTCTCTTCATGTAAATTGTATCGTGGGTAAGGCAAATAGAACACTAGGTTTTATACTAAGACAGTGCAAACAATTTGTTTCTTTTACTGCTCTAAAAACGTTATATTGCGCTTACGTACTGAGTAAGCTGAATTAAGCATCAGTGGTCTGGAACCCACAATACAATGTCTATAAGAGTAGATTGGAAATTGTACAGAATAACTTCTTAAGATTTCTTAATTTTAAAGAAACTGGCATGTACAGCAACACTGTTAGCACATCTTATTTACGTACCCATTTTAATTTTTTTTCATTAGAAGCGCGCCGAGAACAAACAGATATTATCTTTCTTTATAAAATCATAAATAATTTAACTGACTCGGCTAGTATTTTGTCCAAAATTAATCTCAATATACAACCACGTGTGTTAAGAAATAATAATTTATTTTTTGTCCCTTTCTCTAGGACCAATCTTGGTAGAAACGCACCTATCAATAGGATACTGTCATTGTATAATTTGAGATATGCTAATATTGATTTATTTGGTAATTCTATAGGTGTCTTTCGAAATAGTGTTAGGGGGCGTTATTTAATTCAATAATTACCTGTTCTTTTCTTTCTCAATGTATTCATGATTTGTAACTAGGCTGAGAAGTACTATACATCTGTACACTATTTAATGTATCCATGGATATCACTTTGGACTTCCAAGTCTGTAGATATCCCGTGTATGTATGTTAATAAATAAATAAATAAATAAAAATAAAATATGCTTTAAATTACAACGTTTCAACTGGTAACTACCTCCAGTCGTCTTCAGGTAATACTTACCAGTTGACAAGTTGTGAAACAAATAAAGACAATGCAAATTCACCTGAAGACGACTTGAGATACTTACCAGTGTTTTTTTTGTGAACATTTTTAATACACCACTGTTTTTTTTAAACCCTGATGCATGTTTATGCATTATTGATACAAGCTACCTGAACAAAATTTGTCCTTACTATGTTTTAAAAATTGTAAAATAAAAATAAAGAATATGTTAAAACATTGCTGATTCAACTTTTCTTCTAAGTAGGCTAAGGGCATATGTCTATATCAACTTTTCGTCTTAAAATGATGTCAGTAATCATATCCACAACATTAAAAACATAAAGCACACATCGCACATCCCGTTCAAAACTGTAGCAACTCAAAATACGAAAACTTTTCAGGAGATGCAAAAGGAAATTTATGTTAATACAATATGCTACTTTTTGGTTATTATTAGCCAAATAATATTTTAGTTGGGGTTTTTGAGAATATTATTGGTATTCTCTAAAATATGTATCGAAAAAATTAATTGTCTTTCGAATATGTGCCCAAAATCGGAATTTGATGTCAGATAATACAGTTTTTCCCGGAAATTCCGGTAAATATTTGGTCATGATACTAATAGTATCATAATATTTGGTATTGTTTAAGGAATTAAATAATACTTTACACTTTAGTTGTTCATACATGATTTTTTTATTAACTTTAATAACTGGCAACTGAAAAAAACTTAACCAGATAGGTTCCACTTATAAAAGTTAAAACAAAGAGTTGTAGAAATTATGATAATAATTGGGTATGAAATTTTTTTCCAAAAGAAATTAAGATCTTTTTTTTTTGTTGTCATTTAGCTGAAGTTTCGTTTTATAACCTTTTTCTATAGTAGGTAAGGCATCAGAAAGTAAAATATTTGCAGATCCCGAAGTTCTGGTAGATTTTTTAGGGGCCTGATATCAACCATCCCACCCATCGTCATTCTCCGAGTAGGAATATTTGTAAAAAAATGAAAACGGTACATCTTTTTCTATTTTTATAACCTTAATCTTACTTAAAAGAACTGATTCTCCATTTTGGTTTGTATTAAAATTAGTACCCATTGCTGCAGTTAGCTGTTTTATATCAATGAAATCGTTATGGGCTAATTCGGTCACCGAATATGGATTTCCCCTTTTCTTGGCGGTTCTTATCAATGAAATAATTTGATCCGGGGTAAATAACGGCCCAGATTTCAAGCATCTCCTGACCTTAAAGTACCTAGTAAAATTAAGTATTAAATTATGGTAGAATACTGGTTCTCTAAAATGTAATGACGTTAGATAAAAATATTTCTAGAAACCTCTTTCTCGATTACAGAATGTGTCGAATGACCTCAAATCGAAATAATATATTTCAGTAATTAAAAAACTTGAAAAAAAGAGTATTCAATCAAAATAATTCTCTATCTTATCTTAGAATAATACAGTCTTCTAATAAAACTTTTCAACTAGACTTACCATTTTTTTAGAGAAATATAGCTCTAATTTGACTTAATACACTATTTCCCGCAATAAAACTGCCAAGACCAACGTTTTCAATCACTAAATTAAAGTTAATACACTTTTGATCGGAACTGTCACAGATGTACATGTATCAACTTGGGTTGATACTGTTTTTGGCGGGATGTGCATGCGAGTTGCCAAAATGTGTCGCCTCGGGTGGTGCCATCTTTAGGAGTTTCCTCTAATTTACAATAATACGGTTTTGTACGGGAATAAATTAGATTAAAAGGGGTCTGTTTTTGAAATAATGTCAAAATAATTTTTTTTTGAGATAATACAGTTTTGAACGGGATGTGCGGCATTTCAGAATGACAACTTTATTTGACAGTCATCTTTTACCTTAAAAAGAAATCAGCGATAACCCGTAAACGGGCTCATCAAAAATATCTAAAGTTATTCTTTTGAATGTGGGTTTTAGTGCTCTTTAATAAACCTGAATAGAATTTTTCTCTAAAATAATTAGGGAAGCCAATAATTGACCCGATTTAAAATTACATGGGATTTCCCAAGTCCCGCTCGACGATGCAACACCCGGTATATGTATGGGTGACAACGAATGTTGTTCCCCCCCCCCCCCCCCCCCCCCCCCTATTTTTTCCGTAATTTTAATAATACAAATTTTAAAATTTTAGGAGATTCTAACTGTGTATTTTGTTAGTCATAAAATTAAAATCACTTCCGGTTTGACCGGAAGTGGTATCAACTCTTTTATTTTAAATAGAAACCTATTATTTTTATTCGATATTTGAATTAAACGGCAAATTTCCTTTAAAATGCCATATCACACATTATCATTTGTTTTTAAATTGGCTTCCAGGAAAAATTTTCAAGGAAATATTTAGATGGCCATGGACTCGCTAATATAACATGACTTTTTGAGAGTGGGCCATGGAAGTTTTAAAGTGGTCTATTTTAACCAGTTTTATGTTAAACAATAACATTCTTTGCGAAAGATGCTTCTGTCAAAAATATTTTAGATATGTAATATTTTTTCAAACAATGAGAAAGATATACTCAATATTTTTAAATGGCAACAAGCCATTCATTTAGGGCCAAAAAATAGCTTATTAAATTATCTTTTTAAAAATGTTTCATAAGCATGGTATTATACTTAAAGGAGTGGCTAAAATTGAAAAAAAATCGAGAAATGTCATATTTAAAAAAAAAAAATTGAGTTCTTCAATTTTTGTTACGAACACTTTTGTCATTTCACAGAATATTTCATAGCCTACTTGTTTAACATAAAACAGATGAAAATAAACCACTTTAAAACTTCCATGGCCCACTCTCAAAAAGTCATGTTATATTAGCGAGTCCATGGCCATCTAAGGATTTCCTTAAAATTTTTTCCTGGAAGCTATTTTAAAAACAAATGATCTGTGTGATATGTCATTTTAAAGGAAATTTGCCGTAGAATTCAAATATCGAATAAAAATAATAGGTTTCTATTTAAAATAAAAGAGTTGATACCACTTCCGGTCAAACCGGAAGTGATTTTAAAAGTATGATTTTACTATAAACTAACAAAATATACACTTAAAATCTACTGAAATTTTATATGTTGTATTAATAAAACTACGAAAAAAATAGGGGGGGTAACAACATTCGTGGTCACCCGGTATATATTAACCAGACCCTTAAGGATCATTAGTGTAGTACTACCTAATATTTATTTATATACCTACCTGCCGAAAACTTTTTTTATACATTATTTTATTTATTTAATGCAGGGAGTAATAAAATATTTTTTCTCCACGACCATTACTGAATGCAATAATTCCAAAATCATTTTTGATAATAGAATGTAAAAATTCTCGCTCTTGAGTTGGAATATTTATTCTGAAACACTTGCTTTTTATGCGTTTTGCGTGTATTTTCATTCCATAACAAGATACGGAATGAATATTCTGTAATTGATCTAAACGACATAGGTTGCCATGAATTTCGAAACTGTCAGCAGACAAATTTTAGTGCAAGTCAAAATATGAGTGAGAAATCGGATGAATCAGATATGGAACTGGATAATACTCCACCTGAAATTACAAATATTGCGAATAGTATTTTTGGTCGTGGATAAAATATAGTCTGCTACTCGGTTAGAATGAAAATTCGATACTGGTGGTTCCTCAAGCTCGCTACGCTCGCGTTCGGAATCTTCCACTCGGATCAAATTTTCATTCCAACCTCGTTACAGAATCTACTATTCTGAAACCGTGTAATTTTGAGGTGTGTTCCTATTGCAGCCTATGAGCGATTTATGTAATTGCATGAAGTTCACCTATTGCACTTTAATACTGTTTTATTACCTACCTATTTATATTATTATAGGGTATAAAAAATTCAGCATGATGATATAAACTTGAAACTTGTTAACTACTAATCTCTATGGCTATAAAATGGCCATGTTTGGATATATTTTTTTAGAAAAAATTGGGAATTTTTTTCTATTTCTCTTCATTTTTTTAAATTAAAAAAAAATCTTTTTCATGAAGATGGTTAACTAGTAGCTACAGGATTTGATAATGGCTTAAAGGACATGTAAACGATTTTCCCTTAACCCTTAATTACAAAATTTTAAGTGGTTTCCTTCACGTCATGTAAGGAGACAACTTAAACGGAGGGGATATATACATTGTTTTGTGTTGCTCTTTTTGAGTATGTAGTATTATTGAGCAGTTAATTTTGTGTTATTAAAGACCTAATCTAAATGCCTATCAATTAATTCAAAAACAGAGTATATTCTCTAATATTGTTAAAAATTAGCATCAATTTATTCAGTAATTTTAATGTTAATTACAAAATGGGAAATAAAATTGATTTTAATTATATGTATATCTCTTGGTCGTGGTAGCCCTTTTCGATATTCTTCTGTGCACATGCTTGTATAGCACGTATTTCTGCTTGGTATACTGTGGCGTAGTTTCCCAGGGGAATGCTGATTTCCATTCTGGGTCTTTCCCCAAATATACCTGCGCCTACTCCGTCGGCCGTTTTTGATCCATCAGTGTACCAAACCAGGCCCTTATCTAATGACGGTGGTGTCCCTTTTGACCACATGTCAGAGTCGCACCTGATGTTGAAGGGTCTGGTGAAGTTGTAGACCTCTTTCATGTGATCTGTTTGCATCTCCAAGAGCTCGTCGTTGATTAGATCCGTGGCTCTTGTGTGCCCTATTCTTATGGGTTGTTGTTTCCATTCCCTATTTATTTTCATCCTGGAGGCGCTACAGCTGGCCTCCTTTCTGATGTGAATGTCTAGGGGTGGTAGTCCTAGTATTACTTCCATCGCTGCGGTGGGGGTGCTTTTCTTTGCACCACTGATGCACAGGCAAGCCAGTCTCTGCAGGCTGTTTAGCTTGGTGACTGTCGTAGTATTCTGTAATATTGTTAAAAATTAGCAACAATTTATTTAGTAATTTTAATGTTAATTACAAAATGGGAAATAAAATTGCTTTTAATTATAAGATATTGTTCAATTACTTACTTTTGAAACTTTCTTTATTTCTTAATAGATATTTTCACATGTCAGTTTTCTTAATGCTAAGTATGATAATATTACATAATATAACTTAAATCCTACTGGAGTAGCAGTGCTAACCAGGCACAACAACGAGGCAACGCCCCTGGGGCTGGTGCCAGCCCGCTCTTCTTTTGTGTTTGAGCGACAGGTTCCAGTAATCTTTAACAGCCATGAAGGAGTTTATTTTGCTTGCGCTTTAAGAGACTGTATTGTTTGTTTGCTAATTTAGAAAAGATTTATGCTTGTTTCGCTGGAAAAACGGTACGAAAAAACAGCTTCAGTTTAATTGCGTATTAAGTACAGTATCTGATATGTTTATATTAACATATTTACTAAACTTCTACTACTTTAAAATATTTACCTTACTTATTGCATAATATTAAACAACAACAAAATCTAAAAAGTTGGAATACTTGGTATCAATGGGCGAGATATAAAACCATTTTTTTTAAAATTTGCGTTATTATTTTTTATTTAAAACCAAAAGAAACTTTTTCGTAGTTGTTTTTTATGTTCTACAAGATGGCGATTTATAGATTGTGAGATATGCTATAAAAGAACTGAAATAAAATGAAATATTTTTTATCAGTCAAATTGGGTAACAAAAATATGTCACAAAACATAAAAAATTATAAATGCTAAGTCTAAGTAAGTTAACTTAATGGATGTCTACAAAACAATTAAAAAAAACATAATTGTATGAATACGATAGAAACATTACTAATAAATTACAAAAAAAAAAAGAAAGTTAGCAGGTTTAAGAATGCAGGGAAGAGTGTAAAATTTATCATCTTCCAACCCACCCCATTCATGCCGGTAACCAGACCGGACGAGATCGGAAATATCGTGGGGTGCGGTAGAAGGTACACACCTTCCAATCGGTAGGTCAGGCAATGGCAATAAACAGAGGGTTGATAACCCTTGGGGGATGTCGCATGACTGAGGTTCAGAACCCACGTTAAGCTGTAGGTCCAAAAGCAAGTTAGTTGAATGTTCGGGTTTGTTCGGGTATGAAAAGAATAGTGGCAATCAGTATTCCAGAACAAACAACAGTTTACATTTTTTATCAACTACCTTATTATTTCCGAATCCATCCAAGAAATATTCCTCTTCAGACTTTATACGACCTTAGAGAGCGAGGTAAATGATTAAAACACTCCAGTCCCAGGACTCAACAAAGTGATATTTTTGTAGGGTTAAAACGAAATTCTTGTCTCTGTATAAACGAATCTTAATTTTTTTATACAGGGTGATTCCTAAGTTAATTCTTCTTTTTTAGCTGTGTATAGAAGACATTAAAGTTAACATTTTCAAATACCTTTTATCAAAAAACTAAAAAATAAGGTACCTACTTACATTTATTTATTACACTATGGATCAAATACAATCCTGCCTAACTTAAACATAATCTCAAAGCAGCAGCCGCACTTTGACGACACTCGCCGTAAATTAGCACCATATCTACTAGTTCATTGTTTTCAACGATAACTGAACCACCGATCCGTAAATTGCATGACTAATAAGACCAACAACATTAAGTAGAGCAGGCTCGTTCTGATGACCAGGCCCGCAATTAGATTTTTTACTTCTGTATGTCGCCTATTTTAAAGTTATTTTGAAAAAAGGTATTTGAAAATGTTGTTTATTTTAATGCCTTCTATACCCCCATCCCAGTGTAGGAGACCATATTATCTCAAATCCGTAATCGAATGCAGGAAACACTCGTTTTTGCTCGTGTCCCAAACTTTCCTTTTTAATAATAATAATAATAATAATAATAATAATAATAATAATAATAATAATAATAATAATAATAAATATATTTATTTCTAATATTGTTACATACATCATCTGCACCAAGTGCAAGAAGACCTACAATACAAAAAAAGAAATGGCTTCAGAAAAGAACAATTTTCAAAATACTAACATCTACCATATTTATCTGATATATTTCTGCATAGAATAGGGTTCCAAGTTAACCAGAAATGGCTTAACCTTAATTTTGAACAACTTAAGACTATTTGTACATTTTGTGCTTTATGGTAGATTATTAAAAAGTTTTATGCACATATAATAAGGACTTTTCTCTGTTAAGGTTAATCTGTGTCTCGGATAATTTGCATTTAGAGTTCTTGTTTGTATTCGTGAAATATCTGTAGCTGAAACATGTCTCTATTCTTTAAGAAAAACAACAAACATTCGTATATCTATACTCCATAAACTGTTAAAATACCACATGATTTAAAAACATTTCTACAACTATCATTAAAACCCATGTTTCTCAATATCCTTATCACTCGTTTTGAGCCACAAATACCTTTTATACTTTACTCGCACAAATAAAATGTCACTCTTAACACTAACAGATAGCCTAGTTTATTTCAAGCTCTTTCCTATGTATTTCGCAATGATGATCTAACAATTTTTTGATTTTAAACCATCGAATTGTATATTAATTACCGGTTTTTTAAGAACCGGCGATTTAGTAATCTCTCCAGATCAGCATGGTTTTCAGAATGGAAAGTCTACTAATACTGCAATGCATGCCTTTTATGAGGAATTAACTAAATTTATTGACGCGAATGAGAGTCCTGTTGGAATCTTTTGCGATCTTAGCAGGGCTTTTGATTGTGTTAATCACAAAATTATTTTCCAGAAACTAATTAATTATAACATTAGTGGTACTGCACTTGCATGGATACGATCCTTTGTAATGGATCGCCAACAGTATGTCAGTATTGCTAACTTAAATGGTAATGCCAAGAGGATTGCAGATTCGCCACCCTTGACAGTCAATATTGGCGTCCCACAGGGTTCCATTTTGGGCCCTGTGTTATTTTTATTATATTTTAATGACGTTGCCCATGTGGGTCAGACAACGCATCGTACGGCTTTTGCCGATGATATTGCGTTTCTAGTTTCGAATAGGTTTTCTAACGTCTTAGAGTAGATGTTAAGTGGTGTTTTATCTGAACTTTGTGCTTGGTTTGGAGAGAATTTCAGAATTCCTGAATGTGGACAAGACCCAGTTCGTTAGGTTTCATAACAGACAAAGAACGGTTGATAACATTAACATTTTGTTTCGCATAAGGGTGTATTGTAATCGACAATACACCCTTATGCCGTGTTCAGAACACCAAGTTTCTTGGTCTTTATCTGGACGAGTGCTTGAACTGGAGGGTACATTGTGAACATATTGTATCTAAACTGAGTTCATCATTTTATCCGTTTATAAATTTAAGATCCATATTAGGTAGAGAACAGCTAATAATGTTATATTATGCATATATAGAGATACTTGAGATATGGTCTGTGACGTTCTGGGGTACTTCGACCCTATCTAAAAATATTTTTATAAAACAAAAAAAGATTTTAAGATGTATAGCAGGTGTTCCAAATCAGCATAGTTGTAGTCAGATTTTTAAAAATTTTAAAATCCTACCCCTTCCTAGTCTACATATATTCGAGTTAGCAGTGTTTGTGTTTTGTAATAAGGGTGACTTTGTACAAGGCAGGGACATGCACAATTTTAATACAAGGTATAGAGATAGTTTTCGTGTTCCGCACGCTGGGGGAGTAATAGTCTATAATTTTCCTAAATGCCTTGGCATAAGAGTTTTTATTGTTTTGCCTGACAAAATTAAGGACTGTAATACTGTACCATGTTTTAAAAATTCATTAAAGGCATTTTTGCTCTCTAAATGTTTTTATGATTTAGATGAGTTTTTTAATTGTTTTTCTTAGCGTTTGTTTTATATTTTGTGTTGTAATTATTGCGTTATTATAAAGTTTTGTTTGTATTATTAAGTTTTATAGTTACTTTAGTTAGTATCTAGTATTAAATTAAACCTGACTATTCCTCTACAATTGTCAATTGTCTCTAGGAAAATAAACGTTTTGATTTGATTTGATTAGTATGAATCAATTATATTTCACAAAAATTACTTTGAAATTTGTATGTACAGGCTTTTATTACTATTTTTTCCTTTAATCCTAGCGAAAATATACTTGGGATCCCAAGGCAAGATTTAAAATAACAAAGAAAGCCGCTAAAGTCGGACTTTCCTAAAAGCACCCGAACACAAAATATAAGCATACAAAATATACTTGGAAAATCTAATTTAACTTCAAGAAGGAAAAATTTGCACGAGAAAAGTTTGTCGGCTTTACATAATCTGGCTCAACATACGGGCGAAGTTCCTTTACTAGAATTACTTTTCTGTTGGATCGAATTCAAGTGGTTATCTCCTATTGTTTCAAAGTTTAAATCTATTTCGTGTTCTACTTATTTAACTAAAAAATATGCAACAAAGTAGGCTTAGCAAAAAAGTATAGATACATATTCTTACATATTAGTGTTATTTAATATTTTTAATACAGTATTCAGTTCGAGAGACTTTAATAAGCCACCTGACAAAGACGAAACCAAATAGTCAAAAAGGCAAAGGCACTAAGACTACTCGAAATTAGGATCAAAGAACATAGGAACACTAAGCTAAAGTAAGACACCGAAAAATTAGGCGAAACTGAAATCTTGCATAAAGAACCACACGGGAGGAAGAGGACGTTAAGGGAAGGTGCTCAGTGGCGGCTCGTCAGGTGAAGTAGGTGAAAAAAATAAAATAAAAACAGGAGGAAAGTTTTTCGACAATATTAAAAATAAATGTACCAATACAGCTACCATTTTAACCCTTAAAAATTAATTATGTTCGAATTAATAATATTAATTTAATCTGAATGTAGTTATGCATAATAGGGCCACGGTTAACTCCGATGGACAATAATTATAAACACTCGTGCATTTTGGCCCGCCCCAGCGACCGTATCCATTAGCTCCTACCAAGTGAAGACCCAACGACCAACATGGCTTTAATATTCACCGTTGTTATGGTTACGTGACGTCAGTCATGCTAGCAGCATGTAACAATTTGCATTATGATGAAGGGCAATTTAAAAATAGATCAGTCGTAAGCACCATTGTGTTAGCATTGTTTCGCCTAACCTTAAGGTATTTATTTTAAGGCTTCTCAAAACTTACGGTTATAGAAATCGTTTTTACGTGATTTACTGTGTGATTAAAAAGTTTGGTTTTTATTTTTCAGTTACTTAAGTAGTGTACTTAGTAGTAGTTTTAAAAATAAATTAACACAATTATTGACATAGTTTGTAATTTGTTTTAAACTCCATTTAGTCGTTGGACAGATGAGGATAAGAGAGACGTTTTATTACAAGGGTTTTTAGTCAATGTTTGTTTAAGTACCCGCACTATACCTAGCTCTTCACCAATTTTTAAGACCGCGAGCCGCCACTGAAGCTGCTACCATACCCCAGAACCCAGGTTGTTTGTCGCTAACCTTTAAACAGACACATGCCGACTTGGTTAATAATACTATAATATAGTTAAGATAATATTTAGCTTCCAAAACTAAAAAATTTTGTTTAAACAAACTCAGTAATAGCTATAATTGGTTTGGGAAACCAAAGATTATTTTTAGAGATACTAAAGACTATCTAGCAAAAAAAAATTAGCTTGAGCGATTAACTCATTTTTTAGAGTGTTAATTAAAAAAATAATACATTATATACCTAGTAGGAAAAGCTGAACATTCCCGGACGACCGTAAAGATTGTATGTCGAAGCGCAAGCCGAGAGTGACAATATGGAGTCCGGGAATGTGGCTTTTTCTACGAGATATACAGGGTGTCCGGTAACTTATGGGCCGTAGAGTAACTGGGGATATTAGACATCAAACTAAGCTGATTATGTCATATAAGTTTTTTTGGATTGTTACTCGTTCTAGAGATACAGGGTGTTGAAAGTAAAAGCTTATTCTTGAAAATAAGCCATAATTTTAAAACGGTTTAATGAATCAAATTGGCAATGTTATGTTTTTATGAGCAAGAAATAAGAATTTGAAGAAATTTTTAAGTTACAAGCGCTAGTTGCATACACTGGGCTTCATAAATCTATGATTTTTTTTCTTACCTGTGATATTAGGTATTTTTAAATTATAGTTTCTTTAAGAAGGGTATTTTTTGAGTGAAAACGGTGTACTTGATTGATCTTAATATCTTTAACGGTTATCGAAATATTTCCCTTTAAACATCCCAAAGCATAAAAAAAACATAGTACCTACATAATTAAATTATTTTAACTATCAAAAAAAAAGTTATAGTAGATACTAGATATCAAACCAAGCCGATTAAGTCATATAAGTTTTTTCGGATTGTTACTTGTTCTAGAGATACAGGGTGTATATAATTTATGTATTATTATTTTAATTTTGTACTATGTTTTTTTATGCTTTGGGATGTTTAAAGGGAAATATCTCGAAAACCGTTAAAGATATTAAGATCAATCAAGTACACCTTTTTCACTCCGAAAATGCCCTTTTTTAAGAAACTATAATTGAAAAACACATAATATCACAGGTAATATAGATTTATGAAGCCCAGTGTATGCAACTAGCGTCCTCTAGTTCAAACTTAAAGATTTCTACAAATTCTTATTTCTTGCTCATAAAAACATAACATTGCCAACTTTTAATTCGATTCATTAAACCGTTTTAAAATTATGGCTTATTTTCGAGAATAAACTTTTACTTTCAACACCCTCTATCTCTAGAACGAGTAACAATCCGAAAAAACTTATATGACTTAATCGATTTGATATCTAGCATCTTCAGTTGCTCTACGGCCCATAAGTTACCTGTATACATACCATTTTTTCGTAAATCGAAAATTATTAAAAGGACATAACTTATTACAATCAACTTGGTAAAATTTGGAAATAAATGTTATTAACTTTGTTCACAAATAAAGGATGCCATTAAATATTTGGGTTGTAACTATGGAATAACAGTAATATTGAATTGTCAAGCTTAACACATTTTAGTTTACAGGTAGCCGTAGAGAAATAGTATTTCCTTACAGTACAATAATACATATTTCCTAACAGTTATTTTCCGTTGCCTAGCAACGACTAAGTGTAAGGAAATATTGACTTTTTCTTTCAGAAATGTTATCAAAAATGTCAATATTTCCGATCGATTTTCGGAAAAATATTTTTGTTTGTTAAACAAGGAAAATTTCTTTTACTTATTGCATTATCCAGTATATTTAAGGTAAATGCTGATTTTTCGTAAAATCCTCTTATATTTTGTAAAACTACTTCTCTACCTCAAACGGATAACGTTCCTACACAATACCTTGAAACAGACGAAAAACAAACGATAAAGTCAAACTTTTAAAAAGTGCACAAACATAATATATAACCTTGCAGAAAACATGCGGAAAATTTTACTTAAGTTTCAATCGTAAAAGTTTAAACGAAAAAACTTTGCTGCGACGCAATCTTCAGCAGTTAAACTTATTGCCCCGAAATAACGATATTGTTCGACCTGTTTCGGGTTATTTATAACTTTGCTAATATTTTATTTGTTTTGAAATAATTACTAGAAAAAGGTAAGAAAATATAATTTAAATTATTTAGAAAATATTTTTTATCTGTATGTATTTATGATGTTACTTTTAATGTGTGGGTTATTTCATACATTTTTTTAAACCATGAATGTGTAATTATAACTATAATAATAAATTAATTTATTTAGCCGATACTAGGTGTAAATCTATAATTATACTATTAAGTTATACAATGAAACAAAGTTGAGCTTGTAAATTCCCAATATATTAAAAAGAAACTAACATATTTTTTCTAAAACTAGAGCTTTGCCAGATGACAATGATATAATAAAGTTCAAAATAAAATAAATTTCAACACTAGTGTTAAAATATCAAAGCACACTATTTAATTTAAATATATGGTGCCAATTTGACACACCACCCCTATTTATTAAAGAGAACGAATTTTAAATCAGTAATTGTAAAGTGTTTAACTTATTTATCATGTATTTGTCGAGTGATTCAGAATTAGAGTGTGAAAATACGCCATATAAAATTATAAAAAATATTAATAAAATACTGGAAAATCTATTACTAGAAAAAACAAATCGCGCTAAAGAGAGTGTCAAGTATTAAACAAAATTTTATCGGTAGCAATAGCGTAGAGAATAGAGCTCTAGCCTATGGATCGCAAGGTCACAAGTTCAAATCCTATTAGGAGTATTTAACTTTTTTTTATAAAAACCTTAAATAATTTATAGAATTATTTTAAATTGAAATCTTCCTTGTTGGGTGGATTTTTAAAATTTATGCTTAATGCATCTTTCCTCGATTAACTTTAAAATTTTTCATTCTGGTTAATCTAAAGTCAATCCAGGATTAGTTCTTCCTATGATAAATAAAATATGAAAAAATGAAAAAGATAAACTACAAATAAAGGGAAAGCCTATTGACAAACCATGAAACCAGATATTAAGTGGAACATAATCCTAAGTATGCTAATTTCAACACTAGTGTTGAAATATTTTTTTCACAAATCAAACAAAGCCTTTTTTAATAATTCTTTGTGGTTCTTGGGAGAAATGGTGTACATTACTCGTGTGAAAGCGATTATTCTAAAACTCGGAGAATTTCCGCACTCGGCTGACGCCTAGTGATAAATATCCCCTCGTTTGAAACTATCAGTTTCATCACTTGTTATGTAATATACTATTTCGGAATTAGGAATTCTTTTAAATCACATGTTGGCCAACTGGCTTGACAAGAGAAACGTCAAAGGATTAAAAATGTAAGTGAAATATACCTACTACATATTTAAATAGTTCTGTATTTAATAGATATAACATTTTAAATTGTTTCTTTTATACGTTTTCGTTTTAACCAAAACCTTTGACAAAATCAATTTCCATAGCAACACAGAACAAGCAATTCAACGTAATAAAAATGTTTCATATTAAGATTTTTCAGGCACATTAAGAAAAACTCAAAACCCACTCGGCAGTTTTCAAAGTGCTTCGCTTAAATAATGTTCTCAAAAAGCAGCCCGGGAAGAGATGAAACGGAAGTTGAAGTGAAACGAATGCCGGGGTTAAGGAGAAATTCACTTTAAATGGTTTATAGTCGCAGCTTTTAATTTACGTCCAGGATCTAAAATCTGAAGTCTATTTATGTTTTTGCCTAAAGATATATGTGCACTTGTATATGTGATATACATATGTGATATACAAGTGCTGCCCTAAGTAGCTTCGAGATCCCTTTTCTTTTCGTCGGATCCTAGCTCTACTGATGAGTCATGATATGACGAGACGCGTCTAGAGATGGATCTGGCGAAATGAAAAGGAAAATCTTGTTCTTTCATAAAGATATATTTTTTTGGAGTATAGCAAATTAGGAAATAATAAAACTCTTTTTGTAAAGACACAGACAGTCTACTTTTTTCTCGGGTGATGCTTGCCTAAAAATATTATGCAAGAAACAAATATTATTATCTAACTACCTGAACATTCCTTATATTATACAGAATGTTTTATAATTAAATATCAATATTGGAGGGAGTCAGTGGCGGCTCGCGGTCCTTAAAAATGGTGAAGAGCTAGGTTTAGTGGCGGTACTTAAACAAACATTGATTAAAAACCCGTTTAACAAAACGGTTCCCTTATCCTTATCTGTCCAACGACTGAATGGACAAATTACAAACTATGTCATAATTTGGGTTCATTTTTAAAACACACAACTAAGTAGGTACGTACACTACTGAATTAACCGAAAAATAAAAACAAAAGTACTTATTCACACATTAAATCAAGTAAAAACGATATTTATAACCGTAAGTTTCGCGATGCCTCAAAATAAATACCCTAAGGTTAGGCGAACCAATGCTAAAACAATGGTGCGTACGACTGATCTATTTTTAAATTGCCCTTCATGATGATGCAAATTGTGACATGTTGTTTGCGTGACTGACGTCACGTAACCATAGCTGCGGTTAATATCAAAGCCATGTCGGGCGTTGGGTCTTCACTTGCTTTGAGCTAACGGACACGGTCGGCTGGGGCGCGCCAAAATGCATAAGTGTTTTTAATTATTGTCCATCGAAATTAACCGTGGCCCTATTATTCATAGCTACATTTGGATTAAATTAATATTAAATTCGAACATAATTATTTTTTAAGGGTTAAAATGGTAGCTGTATTGTTACATTAATATATAATATTGTCGAAAAACTTTCCTCCTGGTTTTATTTTTTTTGGTTCACCTACTTCACCTGACGAGCCGCCACTGGAGGGAGTTTGCATGATTTTAAGATAAAAAGTTTATAGAAGCATAATTCCGTTTTAGCTTTCTTTTTATAATACAGGGTGATAACGTTTTTTTAAAAAAATCTTGCCTTTTTCGATTTTGATTTTACCATGTAACTACTGCTATTTTTCGCTTTAAAACATGTGCAATCGTATATCCAGAATTTAAAATAAACAGATAAATGGCCGATAATATAAAAAATAGTAAATAATAAAAATAGATTAACATTTTAAAGGTATTTATTTAACTAAAAAAACGAAAAATCTGAGATCATAAACACAGCTCTTAGGTTACAAAATACTGATAATTTTACACCACCACAAATAAAGCTTAATAATAACCTCACAACACTGTTCACAAAAAACAACAAACATCTGAGACAACCCGCACAGCCGAATAAATAAAAATTGCGTCGTAAAACACGTCTTGATACGTCGAAGTCTCCCCCACTCTTGCCAATTAAAAGTATGTTGCATAAGGGTAAATTCATGTTTAATATCAAATAATAATTTAATTAATACCCTCAACAAAGCGTTATATTGTTGGTATAATCTTTATGTTGTATAAAACCATTTTTATTTCCAAAAAGAATGTTTTATTAAAATAAATTCTTACAATTCTGGGCTTGTGAAAGTGAAACCAGAGAATTGGCGAAAAGCAGTCCATCAGGTCAATAAAAAAGAGAAGAAAATGTGAGATCTTGACCACCTGATCGATTATAATTTAATTTTTGTATAATGTATTTTTTGTATGTATAATAAAAAATAGGTGTACCTAATACTATGTACATAATGCACGCCTTTGTCACACCAGTTTCAGTGTTTTAGAATGGATAAAAATAGGCAAAACCCATAAATTGACCCAAACCCGGGCGGTACTAGGTGCACTTGATGAAAATAAAGAGTTTTGCAATAAAATCAATGCCAAATTATAAAGCTTTTTAAAACGCTGCTTGTGTTTAAATTTGAGGTTTAATAATAATTATTTGGATTTGTCTACTTTAGATTATCTTGCTTAACAATGAGTTCATACGTACTCTAGCAAAATTCTCAATGTTATTTCAACTGAAGTTGCAGCGTATACTTTTCATTTTAGTTTAGTTCTGCCTAAGTGATTTCAAATACAAGAACTGTAACTAAATCAATATTATTTAACCTAGCGCTGGCAATAATATTGCAGCAAGGGCATAATTATTATGTTTGTTAATTTGTGAAAACGTTTGGTAAGTATTTTTGGAAAAAGCTGTGGTAATTTAGTGTATTCTATAATAACAAGTTTTGTTTACAAATTATTATTTATCAGTTTACGGTAGAAAGTTTAAAATATAAATATTTTACGATATATGTACCGGGTGGTCAACTAAGAATGACCGCCGGCCATATCTCAGAAACTAGTAATCGTACAGCAACCGGGTAAATTTTTTTATTACAAAAGTGTCCAAGAGAAAATGCTGGAAATTATTTTTAAGTTCCGCATTTTGCCGTAAGAGGGCGTAATTGAAAAGTAAATTTTAAAATTTTACATATCTCCGAAAATTTCACATTATGGTATATCTTTGATAACACCATTAAAAAGATTGGAGAATTATGCATCATTTTGGTCTTATGCTCATTGGCGTACCGACTTTAATAAGAGGGGGGGAAGCTGTTGAAAGTGTAATCAGTAAAATCGCTGTAACTTTTAAACGACTTATCCGATTTTAGCAAACTAAAGACTGATTGAAAGAGAAATGTATGCACTTTCGCCAGTCGTATTTAGTTGTCCATAATAGTTCTCAAAAAAAATTCTAAAGGGCGCAATTTGCAATAATAACACATTTTTTGATTTTACTCCGAAAAAATAAATCATACGGTATAATTATGATACCATAATCGAAAAGTAGCTTCATGCATGACCTATTAAGTGAAGGTGGTCATTTACACCAATTTTTATAAAACAATATTTTGCATTATCAATGTTAATAATAATAGTAGAGCTAATTTAATTTAATTATTTTAATTAAGAACGGTGTGCATGAGGAGAAAAACGCAAGAGACCATTTTTATGCAGAATTGACCTGGCTAATCCGAAATAATATCCACGTGGAAAAATATTAGTGGCGTACCACTTTTTTTCTAAAAAATATATAATCGCTTAGTTTTAAAAATTATTCTATTGGCGATAACGCTGAAACGAACCGAGATATCAAGCTGCGGTTTTAATATTTTTTCTAGCAAATTTCATCTACTTTTCGATTATGGTATCATAATTATACCGTATGATTTATTTTTTCAGAGTAAAATCAAAAAATGTGTTATTATTGCATATTGCGCCCTCTAGCATTTTTTTTTAGAACTATTATGGACAACTAAATACGATTGGTGAAAGTGCATACATTTCTCTTCCACACAGTATTTAGTTTGCTAAAATCGAATAAGTCGTTTACAAGTTACAGCGATTTAACTGATTACACTTTCAAGAGCTTCCCCCCCTCTTATTAAAGTTGGTACGCCAATGAGCATAAGACCAAAATGATGCATAATTGTCCAAGCTTTTTAATGGTGTTATCAAAGATACACCTTAATGTGGAATTTTCGGAGATATGTAAAATTTTAAAATTTACTTTTCAATTACGCCCTCTTGCGGCAAAATGCGGAACTTAAAAATAATTTCCAGCATTTTTTCTTGAGCACTTTTGTCATAAAAAAATTTACCCGGATGCTGTACGATTACTAGTTTCTGAGATATAAATAAATAAATAAATAAATGAGGTCTTTATTTCCATTATAATTATAATACATTTAATAGTACTAAAGTGTAGGTACCTAATGGAAAATGCCGAAGGTCAGATAGGAGTGTAAAAACCTGGAGGCAATACACTCCCCCTGTTCTTTACCTTAAGCATATACAATAGACAGGCTATGGCAAGAGAAAAAAAAATAGAAGAACTATAATATAGGGAAAAAACAGTTACTTGTTCATGTTGTACTTGTTATGGCCGGCGGTCATTCTTAGTTGACCACCCGGTACATATACATATAATATACAGGGTGACCCGCTCTTAATGCAGAATTCCATAGCATCTTAACTACTCAACTTAATAATATTTGTTTTTAAACAAAGGTATAAGGAAGCATAAGATCAAAAATTTAAAATTATTTTTAATTATACAGGGTATCCCGAATAGTCAGGGCATATTGAACATACATTTTTTTTTAAAAGGAATACCCTATATGTTATATTATTTTCTAATTATACATAAAATTTTACGTATATACAGGGTGTCCCATAACTTATGGGCCGTAGAGTAACTGGAGATACTAGACATTAAACTAACCCTATTTTGTAAAATAAGTTTTTTTTTGATAATTAAAATATTAATTTAATTATGTACTATGTTTTTTTTATGCTTTGGAATGTTTAAAGGGAAATATCTCGAAATCCGTTAAAGATATTAGGATCAATTAAGTACACCTTTTTGACTCAGAAAATGCCCATCTTTAAGAAACTATAATTGAAAAACACGAAATATCACAGGTACGAAAAAAATCATAGATTTATGAAGCCCAGTGTATGTAACTAGCGCCCTCTAGTTTGAAACTTAAAAAATTCTACAAACTCTTATTTCTTGCTCATAAAAACATAATATTGCTAACTTTAAATTCGATTCATTAAACCGTTTTAAAATTATGGCTTATTTACGAGAATAAACTTTTATTTTCAACACCCTGTATCTCTAGAACGAGTAACAATCCGAAAAAATTATATGAGTTATTCGGCTTAGTTTGATGTCTAGTATCTCCAGTTTCTCTACGAGTTATGGGACACCACGTATTGTATAAAATGTTATGTCCAAATTCGATTGTTTTTGAGATATTGACGTTTAAAATATGGCATTGGAACGGCGCATCTTTTTTTTTGCTGGGGTTGGCTAAAGAGCCAGTATACTTAGGCCTATATAAGGCCCATTGTATCCCTGATCGTCTGGGTAATGTCAGCCAGACGGAACCTACAGCTTAGAGTGAAATCCGAACCGCATGTATGCACTAGTTATCCTTTTGACGCCCCCAGAGGTCCATGACGCCGTTCTCGGTTCCGATATTAGGAATCAGTAGTAGCATACTGCATTTTTATCCACTAAATTTTGGACATATTTTTTTTATTATGCGTAGGCCCACTCCGGGGACCTCCACGGTCAAATGCCACTTTCTCACCTCTGATCCACTGCCCCTTTATAGTGTTTATTATTAAAATTACGGCCAAGTCAAGGATATTAAAGCAAAGGGGGATACGAAGTTGGGTCACAGTCTTTGAAGCACAAATAATGCCCATTATTAGCTCCATTGTAAACAACTTTTCAGAAAAAACACTCGGGGAGTTCGGAAAATTAGTATAATTTACCTTTGTCGTTTTGTGTTAATTAGACAAGGACGTCAGGTTGCGTTCGAGCGTTCAGAACGTGTTTTCTATTGAGCCCTTTATGGGACGCCCGTTATTCATATCTGTTTGACGTTTATCAGTACCTGATTAATAGCTGTCATGTATTTGTTGGTTTTTAGTGTTTCTGTATTAAATTTAAGTATTTTTGAGTGGAAAAAGCAAATGTGTGTGTAAAGTGTGCGGTAAATTAGAAATGAAAGAAAATAGAAAAAGTATGCCTTTGCTGTGGCGAAAACCCACCAATCATTTTAAAGATTGCTATTTTTGCATGACGAAGACTGAAGGTTATTTCAAAAACGAAAAGCTCAAGATCGACTACACGAATTTGCCTTCCGCCATAAGACCTATTCTTCACGATTCGGATCTATCACTACCGACTGCACGTTTAGATTGGCAAGATATTGTTTTGGGAGACAATGGAGATAATAACACATCATCAGGTCGCTCCGAAGATATGTGGGAATTTAAAAGTTATGCAATTTTAGCGGGACTTTAGGGAGGATTTACAAAATATTGCTATTTTCTTTGTTTGTGGGACAGTCGTGCCGTGAATAAATGTTGTGACGGAAATTTGGCCGGAAAGGAGTGAAGTTCAACCGGGAATTCAAAATTTGTAGGTAACAATGTGGTGGCTGCAAATTACGAACAACTTGGTTGCCGAATGTTATTTAAAAATTTACTTTCTCCATTCTCATTTGTTATTTTTTTCCTAAGAATTTGGCACTGTTAGCGATGAGCAGGGTAAAAAGTTCCATCAAGATATCGGGACAATGGATATTCGGTACCAAGAACGATGGGATCCAGACATGATGGATGATTATTGCTGTTGTTTTTTGACGAGAAAAGATGTGATTCTCCATAAAAAGAGAACAAAATTAGTGTGTTTTAAATAAATATTTTTGATGTTTGCTTTTTCTTAGTTATAAATTATAAATATAGTCGATATATAGGGTTAAAAAACTTGAAAAATCGTGTTTTTAATAAATATTAAACGGTACGCCTATTGATCATCGATATTGCAAACGCATAACAACCAAAGCGACTATTAAACCATGTGTACACGTAAATAAACAGTTATTCATAAAAATAAATTATGTATTCAAATTATCATTTTTATTTTATTTAAGCAAGGTATGTAAAATACTTAACAATTTTATGGTTTTTCTGGATATAGTCAACTTGAAAACTATCATATGGATAGGTGCTATCTAATAGTTATAAAAATAGCGCTTAAGCTTATCAAATAATTTTATGCTTTAGAAATATTACAGAAATTTAAATCATACCTATACCAACATCGACTTAAAATCTACCTATTCTGTCTTTGGAAAGGGTACCACAGCTAGTTGTTATCTAAAACTGCTATAATATTTGAGTTTTAAAATGGAATCATATATTTATTATGAAGTGAAACAATAATTTTTCATGTTCTGTAAATGGTAAATTTAAAATATTTGTTGACGAAGCAATATTAGTACTAATACCACGACTCTTGGTAATAATTATTTTATCATATTAGAAGTATCCATATCTATCCCTTTATTAACGACCTTTTTATTTCATATGGAAATAACGAAATATTGTTTAGGGCCTTAAATTGACTAATTTTATTTCTCACGTTTTTATATAAAGTAGCTTCCAATTAATAAATGATTTATATTTTTTGTGGAAATCGCATAATAAGTAAATGCAATTTTTATAGAGGATCACGGAACTCTTTGTTTTCCTAAATTTCGTCTGTGAACTTTTGAGTCACGTCCGTCGATTGTATACTTTGCACAAACAAGACGTCAAATTTATCAGCTGTTAGAATGACAACAAGAGACAGACTGAAAATAAAAAGAAATAGAGATTCTACATGTAGAAATTTGTGTATTTATTTTCGTAAATAACAGGCGTCAAGATGACATGTACAAAGGGAATAGAAATATCGGGTCCATGTTTCTTCAACGTCAATGGGCCAAGTGCACGATAGAAACGGTTCTATCTATTGACTCTAAAAGCAATCCTTTACTGACTTTACTGCGCTTACCTAGTAATGGTATTTTTTTGTGATAGACCGGTGTTTTTTCTGCCTATTATACAAGTCTACAATGATTTTAATGTTTAGTAGCTTTCAGCTGTTTTTTACTTTTTTTGAGACACTGATTCTTATAATTACCTCATTTTGTATGCATCATTTTCAAATTTTTTACAACATGCTCGAAATTCCCCTGGCACCGTCTATTAATTTGCTGGGGGTCAATCTGGGAGGTAATATGTCTTGGCATGATCACGTTGCCGCAATTGCCAGGGCAGCTGCACAGAAACTTGGTGTACTTTTCCGCACCAAAAGGTTGTACACACCTCATCAACTTTTGACACTCTACAAAGCCCAGATTCGACCATCATTAGAATATTGCTCTCATGTCTGGAGCTCTGCACCAAAGCACACCCTTCGGCTACTGGATTCCATTCAAAGGAAAGCCGTTCGTCTGATCGGCGACCCCGAGCTGACCAAGACCCTCGATAGCCTGGAGCATCGAAGACAGGTTGGTGATTTGGCTCTCTTTTACAGATATTTCCATGGCAGGTGTTCGACTGACATTGCCCACTTGATTCCACCTAGAGCAATGCAAAACAGAAATACACGGCGAACCACTGCCGCTCATCCATATGTTGTTCAGCTTAGTACTCCTCGAACTTCATTGTTCAAGAATTCTTTCATCTGGAGAACGTCATCTTTGTGGAATGATCTTCCTGAGGTCGTGTTTCCCAATGAATACAATCTTCAACGTTTCAAGACCAACGTTAATCGCTTTTTTTGCACTCGCACCGCTCCCAGAGCGCCTTAAAGGATTTTTCCTACAGTGCAGGTGTTTTATCATAAAAAAAAAATGCCTTTACTTTCGAGAGAAATAACCGATTGAAAGATTTTTCGTGCTCATTATATTAGTAGTTTGAAATCAAGAGTGGATTATGATGTCCATATCGCTCGATCGGAAGTAAATAAACTTCTGAGCGCAATATGGACGTTCCACTCGAGTTGTACAGTATATTTTTTCTACGAGTCATTTTCCGAACTTGATACTAAAAATGTAAAAACATTATTTAAATTAGGCATCATAACTTGTCTTTTTAGTTGACCGCGAAATTGTGAGAAAGATATTAAAAAAACAATTGAAGAAATATTAATTTCGTTGGCAAATCCATGGACCAAATTACACTGTAACAAGATCATCGATTGGGATCATTTTTATATTTACACAAAATCATTTTTAATATATCCATCTTTCTCACATTCGGGCTTTTGCAGAATAGCAGATAAAAGGAGATATATTTATTATTAAAAATGAACAATTTATATGTCTCAACCATAACTAGATTGATCAAATTGTTCAACTTAAATGAACAGAAAAAAACGGGTTTGTTTGTTTTTTTTTACTTGCGTACTAATTATAACTCTGAAAGTACAACAAAATAGCTGTAGATTTCGTTTTAAATAGTTAAAAACGGATTTTGTCCATTAGTATGAACTTTTAACATTCGCTATGATAAATGTTTCAATATAATCGAGAGAAGAGAAGTGGCAATACTGTAAAAACATAACCTTAAAACCGTTAATCTAGAAATGAGTGGAAAATTGGAAATATTTGAAATACGAAAGTGCATCTGTGCACAAATATTTAGTTCGGTCAGAAAATAATGGTTTGGTAGAAATATATTTTGGTATTATACCTTCAATTTTCGCAACTTTTTGTTAACTCTTTAGAGAAAAATTGTGTATGCATATATTCTGGGATAAATGTTTTGATTTAAATTAAAAAAGAACATATTTTATCTGACAGATTTGCTTATTTTTAAAGGATATTCTTAACCTCACTTCTGTCAAGTGTTTGAAAACGACTGGTAATATTTACAACATGTAAATTTTATTTCTTTGTAAGTGACCACTGTTATTGGACAGTTTCATATCCCAACTAGGATGAATATGAAATCATATCATTTCAGTTCACCGGAATAGCCCACTTGCCTTATCACTGTAAACGAAACTTACCATGTGGAAGTAGAAAAAATTATATCAATATTTGCAATATTATAATATAATAATCTGACTGTTAAGAGGGCGTTTGCCTTATTCATGTTAGTAAATAAACTTTCTTATTAATTTCGAAGTAAAATAAATTTTAATAACTTTCTTGCTCTTCCTTTAAAGTTGTTTTTATCAATTTTAAAATTGACTTTACCAATATTATCAGACACTTTTAGAGAGAAAGTTAAGTAGATTTTGTACCTATAATCAATTAAGTGTGATTGAATTGACAAAGACGTAAAACTTAATGTAATTTTATAGTCTCAGACAGGCAATTACCTTTCAGATAATTTGAAGAAACAATTAAGTTTTACTTTAATGCTTAAGGTAATCGAAAAGTTAAAAAGCTTTTTAATTTGTTGTGAAAGCATCTTATTACACTCAAACTAAAAAACAATTAGTACTTCAAGCCTAACATTTTTACCTTCCACACGGACTATTATTGTGATTAAAGTAGCAAAAGTTTAGTATACGTAATAATAAAATTGAAAGAAAAGTTTGCGGCAAGCGGATAAAGTGTTGCATGTGTCTTTTGCATTAAAGTACACAGGGACGCCAAAGTATTTGGTTTTCTGGGGCACAGGTAGGCAATGACAGCTGTTTTGTCCTTAATCATCAAAAAGCCAAAACCCGTAAGCAACTTCAGAAACAGTAAAAATGCGTTTTCCTACGACCACCTAAGAAAATGAGAAAAAAAGCACGGTTAGTTTGAAACATTAGTGTTGAAATACAAGGCACACAATTTATTTTTTCATGTAGGGTTGGCAACAGAAAGCCCTATCTTCCTTCTTACAAAAAATAATTTTATTAATTACAACCTACGCGTTTCAGCCTACAAGGCCATCATCAGGGCGTAAAGTAATAAGGTCAACACATATAGACCACAAGCAGGACACTCCGCAGTCAACAAATCAATTAATAAAAATAAACACTTGGCACATTGTTTTACATGAAAAACACATTTACACTTGTTAAAAAAAAGTCAGATACATGTACTGTTAAAATGTATACCAAGTTTTAATTTTTAATCTGTTGATTGTCGTTGTTTTCCAAATTTTAATTTCTAAGATTTCTATAAAAAAAATTCATTATTTACTAAAGGTATTGAAGTTAAGTTATTTCTACTTACAGTATTGCCACTTCTCTTTCCACGTTAACAGTGTTGCTAGTTTGTAAATTGGCGATTATTTTGAAAAATTTTACCACAGGAAACGTTAGAAATTCATATTAATGCACATAATCCATTTTAAACTGTTTAAAACGGATTCTACAGCTATTTTGTTGTACTTTTGGAGTAATAATAATAATTCTTACGCAAACAGAAATAAACCCGGACAAACCTTGTTTTCTTCTGTGCAATTCAGCAGAACAATTAATCGAAATACCTAAGGTTGAGAAAATTAATTGTTCATTTTTATTTATACATATATCGCTTTTTGTCTGTTATTCTGCAAAAAGCCAACTGTGAGAAAGATAGATATATATAGAGTGATTTTGTTTAAATATAAGAAATTACCCAAATCGATAAATATGTTACAGTGTAATTTGGTCAATGAGTTTGCCATCAAAATTAATTTTTGTTCAATTAATTTTCATTATGGTTCTCACAAGTTCATGGCCATCTTAAAAGACAAGCTATGATGCCTAATTTAAATAATTTTTTAAAATTGTTAGTATGAAGGTTGAAAGTTGAGTCGCAGAAAAATATACTGTACAACTCGAGTGGATTGTCTATATTGCGCTTGGAAGTTTGAGCACTCCGCAAACGGCGTCGTGCTAAGTTTACTTCCTCATGCGATATGGACATCATATTCATTCTTGTTGTAAATATATGGTGCCAATTTGACACATCACCCCTATTTATTAATAAGAACAAATTTTGGAAAGCCGTAATTGTAAAGTGTTTAACTTATTTATCATGTATTTGTCAAGTGATTCAGAATTAGAGTGTGAATATACGCCATCTGAAATTATAAAAAATGTTTATAATATACTGGAAAATCTATTACCAGAAACAACAAATCGCGCTGAAGAGAGTGTCATGTATTAAACAACAAATGTTTATCGATAGCAATAGCTTACAGAATAGAGCTCTAGCCCACAGATTCCAGGGTCACAGGTTCAAATCCTATTAGGAGTATTTGCCTTTTTTTTTATAAAAACATTAAATAATTTATAGAATTATTTTGAATTGAAATCTTCCTTGTGGGGTGGATTTTTTAAAGTTATGTTTAATGCATCTTACCTTGTTTAAATTTAAAATTTTTCATTGTGGTTAATCTAGAAGTCAATCCAGGATTAGTTCTTCCTGGGATATATAAAATATGAAAAAATGAAAAAGTTAAATTACAAATAAAAGAAAAGCCTATTGACAAACTATGAAACCAGATATTAAGTGAAACATAATCCTAAGTATGATAATTTCAACACTAGTGTTGATATGTTTTTTCAACACTAGTGGTGTGTAGTATATATTTTTTTCACAAATCAAAGGCTTTTTTAATAATTCCTGATGGTCGTAGGAAAAATAGTGTACATTACTTGTAAAAGTGATTATTCTAAAACTCGGTGAATTTCCGCACTCGGCTGACGCCTTGTGCTAAATATATCCTCGTTTGAAAAGTATCACTTGTTATGTAATATAATATTTCAAGCATTACTTAAGAAATAGATAAGTGGTGGAAACACAGTATCGCCATCTGTAGAAATCAATTTTAATGCAGAAGACAAAGCCACCGGACGTGAAATCATGGGACTATAAAACAACCAAGACACGGTAGGCCACACATCTAGTATAGGCAACAATATTTTGCGATTCACTACAACTCTCTGCAATTCGCAGGTTTAGAAATAGATCAAGTACCCACTAGGGTGCGACGTAATCCGTTTACATAGTAGTACAAGTTTAATGTCAGTAATAATAAAATAGAAAGAAAAGTTAGCTGCAAGCGGACAAAATGGTGCATTTGTCTTTTGCTTTAAAGTTTTCCGGTGGCTTTATCTTTCTTATTGGAGTTGATTCCTACTGATGGCGATACTGTGTTTTATCTACTTATTAATTTCTTAAGTAAGTCTTGAAAATGCATTTTCACTATTTCCGGAGTTGCTTGCAGGTTTTGGTTTTCTGACAAGTCCTAATAAGAACCAAACAGCTGTCATTGTCTACCTATTCTCCAGGGAACCTATTATTTGGGTGTCCCTGTGAACTTTAATGCAAAAGACAGATTGAAGAACACTTTGTCCGCCAACTTTTCTTTTTATAACTGTTAATAACCCAATTGCGGCTTATATGGTGCAGACTAGGTGAAGCACATAAGGTATGAGTAAGAATAACAAGTTATCCTACTGTCCTCCCTCAAACCTCCAACAAAAGTGGATACAATGCCCATATCGCTCGCTCAAATTTCCGAGCGCGATAGGAACACTCCACTCAAGTTGTTCAGTATTTATATATTTTTTCTACGACCCAACTTACCTTATATTAAACATTAATAAAATGCGAAATAAATATTTTCTTTTCAGATCATGTCTCATGAGTAGAGCTAGGATCTGACGTAACAAAGGAATAACTTAAAACTGCTTAAGCAGTATTTGGTGGAACACACCAGCAAGATGTTAGTTAGACATTCTTAAGTATACCAGCGCACGCAACAAACATATAGAAAGTGAGGAAAATGATAAAAAAAACAATTGATTTCGTTGGAAAATTCAAGGATTCATCTACATTGCAACAGTGGATTGGGACAATATTTTTATTTACCTAAAATCATTTTAAAAAAATCAAGTTTCTGTCTATCTCTTTCACATTCGGGATTCTGCAAAACAAACAAAAATTTATAATTTATTAATGAGAAGGAACAATGGCATTAGTATGATGCAATGTATTCTTAGTTGCATACTTTCGCAAGAATAATAACGTTGAACGATAAGCAAAAGAACTAAAAAATTTGTTTTAAAGATTAAAAACAGTTTTTATTTATTTATATTAACTCATGTTCATTTTTCACCATTTAGAGAAGATTTACAAGTTATTTTTTATTTCTGTTGCGCAAAATAAAAGTTTTAAGATCTATTGTGGTTAGAGCCCGTTAAAAATATCAAAAAATAGTAAAAAAAAATCGTGGTTAAGAATTATTTATGTTACAACAAACCAAGGTACACATTTTTATTTTATTAAAGAATTAAATTTAAAAATTGTAATAATAAAAATCCTAACAAGGATGGATATGAAATTATATTAATTTAGTTAAGTGGTATAGCCCATTTGTCGAATTATAAAGGAACCAGACAATATTCATGTGGCAGTAGCAAAATACTTTTTCTTTTTAAAATTTTAAATTTTTGGTGTAAAGAACACGATCAACAGTAAACACAACTCTACCTGTACCGTCGAAATTTTCGAAACAATGCACCTTGCATTGTTGTAAAACTTAATAATCTTTTAACTGAAGTGTTAAAACACTGCATAAGCTGGAGCGGCACTTTATTTGAGTTCTTTCGTGTGTACGAACGACTTTCGCTGCTGATATTATTTAATTTTGAGACGACATCATGGCGGTAATAATAAAATGTCACCAAAGAAGTGAAAACGGTTTAAAAATAGTTTTTGAAACGAAATAACAATAAACATAATATTAAAAATAATATTAATACCGGAAAGAGAAAAATTTACATACTCTATATGGCAAATACAGTACTGCTGATACAGAAGGTTTTATAATTTCTATCCAAGACCGTGTCATTCGAACTCGAAACTTTGAATAGGTTATCTTGAAGATGTATGTAGAAAATGCAATTGCCCCAGAGAAGCGATAGAAGATATTACGGCGGATTGTGGTACTATGGTACCCAATGCTTATCTGGGAAGGCATAATCAGGTGGCAAATATCATCCACAGGGAACTGGCTCATAAACTAGGTTTAAAGGAAAACCTCTCATCATACTCACCCGATCGAGTCCTTAAATCCACTGAATATCTCTTATACTGGGCAGGCCAATGGTAACGAATGAAACAGTAGACCACAATCGCCCAGATATTTCTCTTATCGAAAAGACAATCAAGAAAGCTTTCATAATCGATATGATTTTAAATGGGAAAACGTGCATCAGCTGATTAAAACGTCGTCAAAGCGCATGGTTCCAGGCCATTTTTCTTGCAATTGCACCCAATGTAAAAAGGCGTTTAAACCGGAGAAGAAAACCAAGTAATCGAATTTAGCGATAGAGATCAAAAATATTGGAATACTCGAAAAAATTGACATTATTCCGATCATAATATCGCTGGACGGAGCTATGACGAAATATTTTAAGCCCAACTTGAAAAAACTTGGTCTTTCAGGTTATTTATACCAACAAATACAGAAAAGCGTCATCCTCCACTCTTAAAAATGACTTGGTATTTGGTACTAATTTTTATTTGTTCTCGGGTTTACGTTACCAAAAATAACTATTTTTAGTTAGGAAAACAAAAAAGATTTTTTTCTTGGCTATATTTACCAAAAAATGATGCCATCAGAACAAAGAAAATATTATCTTGTTTTCATATTAGTTGACAGAAATAAAATATTTCGTTTAGCTGAATTTTTCTCTGTATATATCTTATTTAAATGTTACATCAATGTTCCTACAAACTTGTATTTATCAATTAAGCTTGTTGTAATAACACATTATGAATTTGTAGTCCCTATAATTTTGTTAATTTTGATTAAGATACATTCTTAGTTACCAGAACTAACTTTTTTTTTCAAGTAATATTATTCTTCATATTTATAACTAACGGCATCAACAGAGACTTGACGCCCTTGCCCGGTGGGTGACATGTGACATCATTCTAGCCAGGACTGTCAGGAGGTTATGTTTATGTTAGGGTGCTTTTGCGGTTCCGTGTCCATTTTTTCGTGTTGTTAAGGCAATAATTGGCCATTTTCATAGCCGTGCCCGTGTGGAAAGTGGATGTTCTATGTTCCATTTCTATAAAAGAATGTCATATTGATGACTTTTTAATCTGACCAAGTACAACAAATTTCATATAGCTTTATATTTTAAATAGAAAGTTTAGGGGATATTTTTTGTTTTTTAATAATCGCACTTGCAGATAAGAAAATTTAATTAAGAACAATTCAGTTCTATAAGCAACTGAACAACCCAAAAGGTTGAGTAAAATAAGTTAAAAATCTAGTGTTTCTGTTTCGTATTGCATAAGTATGTATTATAAAGAACATGAGAGAACAAGGACATTGGAAATAATTTTTTTTGTAGAAACCATAATATCCCTGATAATTTATTCCAATTAGTTTACGCATACCTAATAGAGTAGTAATACCAACCCTTTTTTTATTTAAATGGGGACCTAGAAAGAAATATTTTTCGTTACTTAGTATAAATTACATACTTATGACATTTTTTTAAAGTTATTTCTATCAAATCAACTTGCTAATTTTGCCATGCGTTATAAGCAGTTCATTCAAATGTTCTAATGTGCAACTGCAATGACAAAAATATAAAATTTTTACTTATTTATGATTCTTTCTTACAATTAGAAAGTACAGAAAAAAGATAATAAACACAATGTTGTGACTACATACGTAATTATTACTCTATGAAAATTTCAAGTTTGGCCCAAATAAATGATTGCTTTGGCAATATTTGTAGATTGCATCATTAACAAAAACAATATTGCCTTGAAAAAAAAAATTTCAATATTCCATATTTACACATTACTTGTGACAACTAATTTTAAAAGCGGGAATACCATATAAATTTAGTATATAAAATTTCATTGTGACAACTAAAATTTGTAGGTTGGGTTGGTTAATGTTATTAATTAGTTCAACAGTTTAATTACGACAATTTTTTTTGGTTGTATAAACTAATTTTTGGGTTGAGTCCGATTTCACGAAAATAAATAGTTGTCAGAACCAATTTTTAGTAATCCATACCATGTTATTTTTAAGAGTGTCCAAACTTGCCTTATTATAGTACGGCAGTTTCTAAACAGTACAGGTTAAGATGCATTTTTTATCTATGGTGCAATACTAACAAAAAGCGGTGAAAAAGAAATAAAAATTATAATAATGAAGATATGTATTTCTGCAAAAAACAACAATATTATTTTTAAAACTAGAATAGTTTTTTTTATATCAGATTGTATATTATTATAAAAAATTAAGGTGAACTTCGCGTCTACATTCAAGTTTAATAATATCATGTTGTCTATAGGTTGGAGTAACATGGTCATACCTTTTAAATCTTGTGGAAAATCTGTAATTATTTTGTAATATTTGTAATTTGTGTCTTAATAGTTTATTTTTTATGATAGATAACATTACCATAGTCTAAACCATTTAAAATAATTGAATTTGCAATCTTTAAGTTTGTAATTAAGTATCTAAGTACAATTTAAAATGTATATTATAATGATAATAATAACAATAATAATAATAACAATAAACTCATTTTCGGAATTCAACAAAAAAATTTAAGTTT
This sequence comes from Polydrusus cervinus, assembly GCA_935413205.1. Classification (NCBI taxonomy): domain Eukaryota; kingdom Metazoa; phylum Arthropoda; class Insecta; order Coleoptera; family Curculionidae; genus Polydrusus; species Polydrusus cervinus. The sequence goes on from OW284511.1 coordinate 84,626,072, forward strand.
TGCAGATCTAAATTATATCTTGTATATTATTTTTAAATCAGCTGTATAAACTGAGAAACCCCAAAATTCCCTTTAAGACGTTATTGATGTTGGAGCGTTTGTCAAGTCAACCCTTCAATTTAGACTAACATCTAAGAAATGGTTCAGTTTGAATGGCCAATAATGTCCTTCACAAACTGGACCCCCATTCGATTCCTGTACGTTTTTCTTGTCACTTCATGAGATTATTTTTCTGGGCATTTACTCGCCTATCGCTTGAGACCTCTTGTGTCAATTTCCCCTGGGAGTTAAGGATTTAAAGATATTTTTCTTTTAGGTAAATAATATAATTTTAAGGATGCGTTTTAAATCCATTATTAAATTTAGTCGAATGGTATTCTATACAGCCAGTTTAATATGACGTCCTACTTGTAAACAGATATTTTGTTTTTCCCTTAAAGGAGAAATAAGCAACCTCGTCTAGCTTAATCATTGCCCAAGGTATGAGTTCAGCTTTACTTGACTGTAAAAACTAATAATATGTGCTAGGTTAATTCCACTCTCACATTGTCACCATACTATACAGGGGGTCTGTAACGAATGCGACATAGAATAACACTAATTCGATACATGAAAATAATAGGTTTGAACTAAACATGTTTTAGTAATATGTTAGTCGTTAATAGGACACAGGGTGTTGAAGTTTAGGTTCTAAATTAATTTTTTATCATATTTTATTTTTATAATTTATAATTGTTTTTTTTTGAGAGCGAGTAACATGAATCTATTCTTGTTTTTGAAATTACTTTAAGAGGGCGCTTGTTACATCACCCGCCCAGTACATCACTGCCAAAAAATTTTGCAAATAACTTTATTGGTATTCTATTTAAAATTTATAATTAAATGATATACCATTAAAAAAATGTATAATTCATTTATTTAATTAAGTGAATCCGTTTCCGAGATATTTGCATTTTTAAACAACAGTACAAGAAAGTTTCAACAACAATAATTATTTAGTTTTGACAAGAAATTAAATAACAATATAAAAAGTAACCTCTTGTTAAGAACATTGCAAACTGTGGGTCGGTGCACCATCATGCATAAATCACATATCTTGTATTACATTTAAAGGAATATTTTCCACTTAGACTTCGTAATTGTCTTAAACAATGGTTTCCTAATAGATGGATTGACCGTGGTAGCAAGTTTCCATGGCCACCCCGTAACCCTGACCTTAACCCTTTAACTTGAAGAAATAGTCCATACTTAAAGTGGAGTGGAAATTTAGAAGGTAAGAAATAAGAACACAAAGTCTTTCTCCACTGTTATATTATAGAAATATTTTAAGCAATTTCTCTACATGTTTCGAATGCAGAAGCATTCATCTTCAGGAGAAAAAATAAAAGAAGAAAAATCAGTAGATATCACCCTAAGTGAGTAGAACTGTAAGAAAACAGGTACACACGTTGCATTGTGAGAAAGAAAAATATGTGGGTTTGAGGCTTAAGGCACTATAAATAATAATAATCATTTAAGCAAAAGAAAATTGTTGGCTAGTCATTTGAGAAAATATGGCGAAGAAGTGGATGTAAGTGTGAGGAAGATGACTATTAAAAAATTTTATTTCTTAACCCTTTAAATTTGTTCTTCTAGAGCACATCAAATATTTAATATATAAACTAGAGATCCAGACACGCGACCAACTGTTTCAAAGGATTCAGAAGTGGGCGGTAGACATTTTTTACCATTGTTGAAATGATTTTAATTCATAATTACATTACAGTATCTATTTTTTTATCAAAATTAAATAATTTTTTTTTGTTGAGAATATAAACTTCCATGCAATGTTGTTAAAAATGCAAATTATATTGGAAATGGATTGTTTTTATAAAATAAATAAAGGAACCCTTTTTTCTTTGGAAACGATAATTCTATTTTAAATTTTAATCAGAATCTCAACAACGTTACCCACAAAAATTTGTGGGCGTGTAGGGTGTAACTAGCGACCTCTACAAGTTATTTGAAAAACAGGAATAGATTCATATTACTCGCCCGTAACAGCCCCCACACACATGTTTATATTTCAAAAACAGCTTCAGCTTTAAAAAAAAAATTAGAAATTAAACTTTAACACCCTGTATCTCATTAACGACCATCATTTTACAAGGATATGTTTAGCTAAAAACCTATTATTTTAATGTGTAAAATCGTTGACGTTGGCGCATTCATTACAGGCTACCCAAATATTTGATTGGCCAGCGAGAGATTGCAATCATCTGCTGTCGTAAATTTAATCGTTAAAAAATTGCATCAACTGCTGTCGTAAATTTAATCCTTAAAAAATTGCATCAACTGCTGTCGTAAATTTAATCGTTAAAAAATTGCATCAACTGCTGTCGTAAATTTAATTGTTAAAAAATTGTTCTATTAATGAAAGCTGATGACTAAATCACCATAAAAATGGCCGCTTAGATCAACTTTCCTTTGTTTTCTAAAATGTCTATAACTTTGTCAAAACAAGGTGTAAAGAGTAGGCCAGGGAAACGTTGAAATGGTTCACAGGAGCAGAGAAAAAGAAAAGGAAAACAATTTGGATAAAATAATGGTTAAAATGACGTTGCACTTTCTCCTACATGACACTTATACGAGAACTCAGACAATCGAGTGCAAGTAATTTTGAAAGCTTTCTTGTTTCGAGTATGTATTTATTAAATTCTGTTTGTTTTTGATATTTGAACCTCTATAAGTTTTTCTTTCTGAATGCACTTCTTATGTTATGTAACTTACGATCCACACACAGTAGATTCAACATCTAATGTTTTATAAAGTAAAAGTTTTTCTTTATAAGCCTGGCATATCTTTTGTTTTACAAAAACTGTAAGGCCTTTTAAAGTTAAATCAATCAATAGAATTTGCCGCAAGGCAAACCTCATATTAGGTAAGTCGGCGGCCCTTTTTACATAACAGTAACTGTTGGATACAAACTAAGCAATCAGTTTGCAAAAGCAAAAACAAAATCAAACAAACCGGTTTATTTACCTTTTAACTTATCTTTCTTTATTTTCTTTCAATCTTCTCGAACATCGACGTAATCATTACGCTGGATTTATTTGATTATCCAGACCTAATATAAAAGTGTAACCTTGTTAGCCTTTAGAACTTCTTTGCTCTTCAACGGACGCTCCCGCTTTAGGCGCAATGCCCTTAATTTAATTTTAATTTACGTAAGTCTGAAATTTAAATTATTTTTTTCTACTCCCACATAAAAATTTGATATTTCTTTTTCACTAAAGTGATTGGAAAAGTGGGTTATTTCGATTAACCGAACAAATATGATTTCATATCCATTCTAGTTAGGATATGAAACTGACCAATCACAGTGATCAATTACAAAGAAAACAAATTGACGGGTTTCAATATGTTTTTCTGTGTTCAATTCTTTATTAACTAGTAAAAAAATATTAGTATCATTGCATTTAAAGTTTTGGAAAAAACGTAATAAGTAAGGAAAATGTTGCATCAGCGCCCCCTATGTTTTGTATCAAGAAATAACGATTGAATGTTTTCATCAAACTCAAACAAGTTTTAAATACCCTTTCCAATGAGTCATCGTTTGCTCGATTGGGTTAATGCAATCTGAAGTTATAGTTATTTGAATTATTAAAAATAGCCCTCCCCCCCCATTTCCTCCTCTTTATTTGAATAGTTGGGGAGTTAGGTGTCGAACAAATTACCTAGAGAATTATTAGAAGTTTTTAAAGCACCTAATGACAACTTACCTTATGTATGGGTTGTTGTGCCAAAAATAGTCAATTTTATTACTGTAATGTACATCACTTTTATTATTAAAACACATCACATTCGCATATTATCACTTTATTAGTCTCAACACAAGAAAGGCTCGATGTACCGGGTGGTCAACTAAGAATGACCGCCGGCCATATCTCAGGAACTAGTAATCGTACAGCATCCAGGTAAATTTTTTTATGACAAAAGTGTCCAAGAGAAAATGCTGGAAATTATTTTTAAGTTCCGCATTTTGCTGCAAGAGGGCGTAATTGAAAAGTAAATTTTAAAATTTTACATATCTCCGAAAATTCCACATTAAGGTATATCTTTGATAACACCATTAAAAAGCTTGGCCAATTATCCATCATTTTGGTCTTATGCTCAATGGCGTTTCTGATATACGGCTGGTAGCCATCCATAATGGAACACCCGGTATATTATCGTATCTCTTAAGTTGCAGTAAACTATTTTACCCTTAAAAGGTGTATTGATCATAAATTACAATTTTTCCATTGACATTTGGCCGACGGATCAAACCTCGTGATCATTAGATCCCGCCATATTAATGGCGGTTGTGGGCAAAAAAATCATTCCGTCCATCATCCAGCAATGTAATTTTAAGGGTCACATAATTATACGAATTACAAAGCAGTATTTGCCCACAGCCGCCATTTTTGACACATTAGATTTTCTAATGCAATTAAATTCTGAGCCAGGTTAAAGTATTTAATTGACTTTGACAGCTTTTCGCTTACAGTGTCCTCCTAGTTGTCGATCAATGTCATTTATGCCATTCTCCCTGTGAACGGTCGAAATTATGACAAACAAATAAAAATAAATACAATTTCATTTAACTTCAACTTTCTAGACCTCTATAAGATTATTCAACCACAAATATCTGCGTATTTTAATCTTTTGAGCCGCATAGTGCAAGAACCGTATTTACTCAACATGTTTTAATATCTCTCCGAGACATAGAAAGCTACTTTTTAAAAAGCGCATTTTGCTTTCGGATGTGTTCGAAAGGCTTTATTTTTATCCTTTCGTTTTGATGCAGCGCCTACATAAAGGGATTTTAAATATTGGGCAAGATGGCTGAAGAGTAAAGGCAACATTCATTTTGCTGTTAAATTGCGGTAATATTACGTGCCACTGTTTTTTTTTCATAATATTTACTTTTGTCTGACCGGGCTACAAATACCATTCTGCCGTTTTTTGGGGAAAATAAAAAGAACTTATAACATTAATGTTCGATTGCACAAATATTTTTAACCACAATTAACCAACCAGCAACCTTGACTGTTACATAACTGACATTGACAGGCATTATGAACTCACAATTAAAGGTGCCTGATTAATGAATTAAAAATTAAGGTGACCGGGCCAGTATGATTGTGAGAAAATTATTTCTACCAGTGTCATGTATGTCACAGTCAAACTTGCTGGTTAGTTAATTATGATAAACATTATATGTGTAACCGGACATAATACCCATTTATTTGAAATTGTGGTCCTGCACCTCACCTCCCGTCTTCTATACCTCGTTACCTATACCTGTTTATACAGGGTGTTTCAAAAAAGTGTGACTTTATAAGGATCTATTTTTTAAAAATTTTCTAGATAGATATTCTTACTTATTTAGATGCCTCTTATATTTGCCTACATACCCCCAAAATTTTAATGATATGGATTAAGTATTATAGGAGAAAAAAACAGGAAAAATCAGTTTGGACCACTGGTTTTAAAAATTAAAAATAATGCCTCTTTAATAAAATTATACAAAGGTACCTAATAAATAAGGTCGAACAGTCTCGTTAACCAAGTTTTATTAATACGAATTGTACAGGGTGTCCAAAGTTTGGTGCCAAACTTTGCAAACATTAAATCAATTTATTTTTATTATTTCAAATTGGTACCCCTGTATATTATTATGTCATTTAATGCAGAATTAAAAATCAAACATTTGTCCTAATTACAACCCTAGCGCAATTTCTAACACATCAAGACAGAAAACTCATTTTATCAACTATTCCACCAGTCATTATTATAAATAAATATCTAAGGTGGTTTTGCAAAACAATTTATTGGTATTAAATCGGTACTTCATCAATATGCGTATCTTATGCGAGTTCTTTCATTATAACAGAACCGCATCTATTTATTCCAATCTGGCTTTGATTGTTCACGTGTTGAATAAGTGCAGACACTAAAGCTACTCGAAACAAGAATCAAGGAACGCAGAAACAATACGAGAGACCCAAAAGCAGGTACAACTGACCATGTCTGGACACATGGCCTTCATATCAAGTAGACAGAAGCTCAAATCCTGCATAAATTACCACACTGGAGGAAGAGGAAGTTTAAGAAAGCTGCTACCATACACCAGAACCCAGATTGTTTTAGTAAGTCCTCAGTAGATATAATAAATATCTAGAAACGATATAAACGCATGACTGCACCCATCTCAATTATGCTACAGTACATCTATCAATCAATTAATCAATCAATCAATCAAAATATGCTTTATTGTTCTAAAGAAATAATCTTGTTAACAAAGCTAAAATATATATACAAGCAGGTGCAACAGAACCATGCTTAAACCTTAAAAAGAACACAATAAAAATAATCATAGGCAAAAGATAACACGCTATAAAACAAGCAAGTAGCGACAAACAACTTACGAGTAAATGGCACACAAAACAAATTTTACAAAATGACCAATTATGTTAACACACTGAGTTAAAATGTGTCGTTGTAATACTCAACCAACTCGTAATAGGCTCTCTCCGCCAGTAGTTCCCTTACAGTTCTTTTAAATAGTTTAAGGGTAGGAAGGTCCCTTATATATTCCGGAATATAAATAAATAAATAAAGTTCTCGTGACCTTCTAGTATTGTGAGAGTGGTCGGGAGTTGGCAATGTGTCTTTGTGTTTGTAAATCATGCAGACCGTTTCAAGAATAAACAGAGATGTTAAAGTTAATATTTTCCTGGATCTAAACAACGGTCTGCATGACTCTCTGCCATTCACACCACAAACATACCTTAGAGCCCGCTTCTGGAGAACAAACAACGAGCTCAGGAGAGAAAAAAAATGGTAAGCCACTGACATTTTTCCATGTGGATATTATTTCTGATTAGCCTGGTCAATTCTGCATAAAAATAGTCTCTTGCCTTTTTCTCCTCACGCACACCGTTCTTAACTAAAATAATTAAATTAAATTAGACGGGCGGAAGCAAGCCTCTTAAATTAAGGTGGTCATTTATAACAATTTTTATAAAACCAAAATTTTGTATTATCAATGTTAATAATAATAAATAATAGAGCTAATTTAATTATTTTAAATATTCTTTACAGTATAATAAACTTTTTTCATTATTTTTAGGGTTTTCATTAGCTTATATTTTTTTTAAAATTTTTTTGTCTGCATGAGAAAAACTTTCTGACACCCACATAGATACCACCTTTCTATTTAAAAAAAAATTAATAGTTTTCTTAGTTTCTTTGTAATTTGTGTTAAGAACAACCGCAATTTAACACGGGAAATTTTAGCGCGGTCCATAAACACTATCATCCATTTGAAGGCTATCATAAGGACAGTTTTTGATGTTCATATTGTCATTTCAAAAAATACATTAGAGTGTGAGAACCTTTCGTGGGTACGTTTTATTTTTATATTTATGTCTTTTAATTTTATGGGTTAATAGTAAAATTTTAGTATAGATTTTTTATCATATTTATTTTAGTAAACTTTATGAAATATTAACCTTGTTTAGAGATCCCTCAAACCGACGTGGATGTATAAAACAGCCTATAAAGTACACGTTTCCATATACGTGCAATACGTGGTGTTGCAGGGCAGAAATAATATGTGTAAGAATTTTTCGTAAAGGTCTGATATCCTACCAATCAAATACGGAGTTCCACAAGGGGGTATCCTGTCTCCATTGTTATTTCTGATTTTCTGTTACGATCTGGCTGAAAGAAAGAAAGAAAAAAAGAAAGAAAGAAAGAACTGTTTATTTGACTACGTTTTATAAAATTACAATTGTAGCAAGTCAATTTTGAACACACATATATGTAAATTATCGACAATTTTATATCAGTAGTACTACTGCTACAAGAAATATACATGTTAGAAATATTACATAACATTGAAAATATTATATATACATACACCCATACAAACAGTTACAATATAGCCTCCTTATTTAATTTTAAAAATGATTTATATTCACTCACAGTATAAAATGCTTGTTTCAATAAAAAGTCGTTTATTTTTAATTTAAAATTTAATAATTTAATATTCTTAGGTAAAATATTATATAATTCACTGTCAAGTGACAGTTTAAGTCTAAATCTAGTGGGTCTAATAAACTCAGCCGATCTTGTGCAATATTCATGAACATTTAAATTACTCTGCAATTCCTTTTTTTTTTGTATGAATCCCTAAAAGTTAATTTAAAAAGTAAATACATGGTAGTGTTAGTATTTTTAAATCTTTAAAAAGAGGTTTACAGTGCTCTATATAATGCGCTTGAACAATAGTTCTTAAGGCTTTCTTTTGCAACCTAAATACTTTGACCGACTTTAAAGAATTACCCCAAATATGAACTCCATACGATACATGGGAGTTAAAAGAGAATAGTATACCATTAAAAGGGTAGCTTTATCCAGAATTAATCTTAATCTTCTAAGCGTAAAAATTGCAGAAGCTAATTTTGCAGAAATTGCATCAATTTAAACCTCCATCCAGAGTTATGCCTAACAGTTGAGAATCTTTCCGTTGATTCAAATCAACATGAATGCCAATTTGCAAACGACACTTCGATCGTAATTGGAAATACTGATTTCTTGAAAATAATACATGATGCAAACCTATTATCCAGCCAACTTTTCAAATGGTGTGCCTCAAATGGTCTATTGTTAAATCTGGCTCAAATGGTCTATTGTTAAATCTGCCTCAAATGGTCTGTTCTTAAATCTGCCTTAAATGGTCTATTGTTAAATCTGCTTCAAATGGTATATTGTTAAATCTGCCCTAAATGGTATATTGTTAAATCTGCCTCAAATGGTCTATTGTTAAATCCTTCCAAATTGGTTACAATTCAATTTAAGAAAAGCAGATCCACTGGCAGCTTTCCACAGAGCATCTTAAAATCAGGTAAAATCACAATAAAGAATAAAGATAGCACCAAACTTATGGGCGTCCATGTGGATAACCAGCGCTCCTGGGAATACCATATAGACCATTTAGCATTGCAACCTCCTGTTTTGTGGTCCGAAATTTGTGTAGACAGGTAAGTACAGATATGGTTTTACTGTATAATAACGCTTATATACAGAGTAAGCTTTCATATGGAATAATTAAATTTCCAAAGCTTAGAAGTCCCTAAAACTGTATTAAAAATTTCATGTCCGTATTTAAAGAAAATTAATTTAGGTTGGTATCTAAACAACGAAATTTTCAATTTAAAAACGAATAACGCCATCTTGTAGAACATAAAGAACGACTATGAGAAAGTGTTTTTTGTCAAAAATGAAAGCGCAAAAATTAAAAATCAAAACTAATAATTTAATTTTTTTTTGGATATCTAGAAGGTATTAGGAATATTTACAATTTTCTTTCACCAAATTATTACGCCCCAAAATACGCAACCTTGCCTCAATGTAACCATCTTCATATCTCTTACCGTTTTCGAGATCCTCTTATTTGTAGCACCCTGTATACAAGTTACATTAGAAGAAAAATTTATTATCACTTACCAAACTTTCCTGACTACAGTCATCTTAGTTATACTTCAGTGCACCTAGCTATTATAAATTAAGCTACCATGCCTATTTAGTATTCACCTGAAGACGACTGGAGATACTTACCAATTGAAACGTGTTTAAAAATCAAATAAAGACAACTCAAGTACAAAACTCTCTCATATAAAAAAGGTTTCCATTTTTAATCTTTTAAGGAAGAGAGAAGAATTGTTATTTTTTTTGCAGCAGAATTTGTATCTAAACATTATCTATTTTTCGCTGCTGCTTATAAAATCTAGAAATAAAAAAGTTTATGTAATTTTTTTCGAATAATATATTTTTGCAAGTTTTTAATACCGTAATGCGACAATCGCTGCAAGTTTAACGTATATGAACTGCAAAGTGATATCTCTCGAGTGAAACTTCACCCAACATCGTTTAATATCTTTCGAGAAATAAAAAGCTAGTTTTAAAAAAGCGCAATTGCTCAGCGCTATGTTCGAATGAGCCTGCATTTTTCTTTTTATCTAGCAAAGCGGCCGTATGGAGTATTTTTAATTTCGTTCGTTTACGTTAAGTATGAAAGGAAAGCAATTATTTTTATAAAATAATAGCTCTCTGTTATTCTTCACTGTACATCTTTTTATTAAAGTAGTTGCAGTGTTTCATGGCTTTATAATAAGTTTTCTGTCAATCACAGGTACAGTAAAACAAAAACAAATCTAAAAGCTTTTTCAGTTGTGTGGAAAATAAAAAATAACTACTTGTTATGTTTCAACAATTTAATCAGTTTCCTAACACGTGTTTCGACCTTCTCAGGTCATTATCAAAGGAGTACAAGAAGATACTAAATTCTACGTGCTTTAACAATGGTATTTATATCTTAAATTATGGTAAATCTAAACATGTAATAAAATTAAAATAAGGGTTACAAAATTTGATGGTCACCGGTGGGGTTTTACAAATTTTAAGGTACCAATGAATATTAATATCTTAAATTAGTGTACTATTAAGAATGGGATGGACACCTGAAGGAATTTCAATATGATTATTGACAACATTACATTTGTTTTTTATAGCTTTTTTGATTGCTAATGTTTCTAATAGATTTAATTTTGTGCTTTTATTGTGTATGTATAAAGGTTTTATTTTATTAGAAATAGTATGATTTTGATTTATGCAATGCTCTGATATTCCTGTTTTGTTTTGATTTTTTAGAATAGATGTTTTATGTTCTTTAAGTCTGGTGTTAAAATTTCGTCCTGTTTGTCCGATATAGATGGCATTGCAGTTGTCACATTGTATTTGGTAAACTCCACATTGTGAAAGTTTGTCTTTAGTTTCTATTTTTGGATTAGATATGTGTTTGTTTAAGTTGTTTTTGTTAACTTGTATAGGAATGATATTATGGTTTTTAAGTTTTTTACAGATTTTTTGGCTAGTGTTTCCAGTGTATGTGATTGAGCTGTATATTCGGTCTTTGAGAATGGGGTGGCCCCGGTAGATAAGTTTTTGTGTTTTTTGTCTTAGTTTTTTCTTTAATATTTTGTTGAATATCCGTTGTTTATAGCTATTGTTTTTATAATGTCTAATTCTTTTTTATATTCGTAGTCTGATAGGGGAATATTAACTAATCTATATATCATGCTATTAAACGCAGCTAGTTTTGTTTGTTGGGGGTGTTTTGAGTCCGCGAGTATAACTATGTCTGTGGTAGTAGGTTTTCTGTAAATTTGATAGGTTAATTGGTTATTTGTATTTTTTATTTTAAGGTCTAGGAAGTTAATTGTGTGGTCAGTTTCTTTTTCTATTGTGAATTGAATTTTAATATTTAGGCTATTGAGTAGATTAAGAAATTGATGTAATTGTCGATCCGTACCAGTCCATACGCAAAATATATCATCCACATATCTACGCCAGAAATGTATATTTTTAATTATTGGATTTTTTAAATTAAATAATTTGTTTTCGAAATATGCCATAAAAAGTTCTGTTAACAATGGCGATAAAGAAGAGCCCATTGGCAGTCCTTCCTTTTGTAAGTAAAATTTGTCGTTAAACCTAAAATAACTTTGGTTTATGCAAAGATTGATGAGCGCCATTATTTCATCTTTGTTAATTGCGCTGTGGCTATTAGACAGATTATTGTATATGATATTTTTTAATTCAGTTGTTGGTATGGATGTGAATAGACTTATTACGTTAAAAGAAATTGTTGAAACATAACAAGTAGTTATTTTTTATTTTCCACACAATGGAAATTCCGTTTCACCAAGAATGTAGCCCAACTCAAATAAGCTTTTTCAGTTCATTATTTTTTGTAAGTAAATTAATGTTATTTAGAAGCTTATCGCGGTATTCCATATAATATGACTAATATGATATGTAGTAATAGTAAATAAAAAATTCTTGATATCCTATTAAACCTAAAACTTTGAAGGATGAGGACAAACCACAGCAAATATCCATGGATGTCCACTGGTTCCAGTTTTGGTTGCCCGAGTATTTTTTGCTTCTTCCGATTTGGTGACTCGCAATGGCAACTATGTGCTGTACAGTTTCTCTGTCTTGTCCGCATAATCTGCAGTCAAGGTCTCCATTTTACAATTGCATTCTGTGCAAATGGCCACATATTCTGTCAGAATGCCTGTAATGGTTCTCAGCTGGTTCCTGTTCATTTAAAGTAAACTGTTTCGTCAGTCTTGGGTCTGGATCCCCAGTGAAGTTTTTGCTGTGGTGTAATCACTGTCGGTTGTGTTTACTCCTGATCCATCGCTTTATCGCATCTCGTACTGTGCACCTTGGTACTCCGAGTACCGGTTCTGGACCAATAAATGTGTTTTCTAAGCCTTTTTCTGCAAGTTTATCGGCTTTTTCATTTCCTGTAATACTTTCGTGTCCTGGTACCCCTGCAATATTACTTTGATTACTTTTGCCAGGGTCTCCAGTTCCTCTTGATATTCCCATACCAGTCTTGAAGTTACCTTGTTGCATATTAGCGAACTAAGGGTTGCTTGAATGCCAGAATATGTATGGATCCACTTATTAAGGCCAGCCCTCCTATTATTTTCGTATGCACATTGCAATATGGCGTGGATGTTTGCTTGGAACACTGTGGGAGACTTTCCCAGAGAGAAAAACTTATTTTTCTCCGGTCTTACTCCGGTACCCTCTTTGGTTTTGGAGCCATCTGTGTACCAGAAAATTTCCCCAGGAATACACCCGTATTTCCTAAAGGGATATAAAATTTAGACCCTCGAAATATTTAGACCTACAGTCTTACAGTTGTGTTTTTCCCGTGGCATTATAGCATATGCCATATGACGCATTTGTGTTCATTTGATTTTTTCGTGATTAAATCGTCTTACCGATAAATAATTTGACCCTGATGTTGTTGCAAATACAGTTTTAGTTCTATTAAAGAACACAGTACGTACTAAAATACGTTGTTTTTTTATTAATTTGAAGAAAAACCAAAAAAATATTTACAATACGAAACTTACTTGACTTATTCTCATACTTGTCATTTTAAACCCAGCACTGTCAGTTTAGGATGGTTTTAAATTTAGAACCCTTTAGTAAATACGGCTGGTAGTGTCTTTCTTGCTCCCGTAAAACTCACACTCCTGGTTTTTGAATAGTAGAATAATCTTCCTCTACGACTACGAGCCTTCGACTAACAACACGGACATGGCACTGCTACAGATCGTACAAAAATTCTTTTAAATATTCAGAATAAAAATATGTGGCTAAATATTCCTGACTTTTAGGTAATCCAACGATATGTTAATAAGGATGGCAAATACTGCTTTGTAATTGGCACACATGGCCATAAAAATGATATTGTGCGTTGACATTTAGCAGGTGACTTAATGCTTTTTGCCGCTATATTCAATCACGTGGTTTGAATTTCCTAATCAATTAGGTACCTCATTGTCTGTTTGAAGGTTAGAGACAATCATGTTTCTTGAATGGCAATATAGTTTTGGACTAGCATTATCTTTATGTGTTTTGAATCACAACGTTTTAACTAGTAAGTATCTCCAGTCATCTTCAGGTGAACACTAACTTGATAATAATTAGCTTTATTTATACTAGCTAGATGCAGTGACACATAATTAAGTGGGCGATGTCATGCGTTTAACTTCTACGTGCTATATATACTAGCTAGGTGTAATGGCGCATAACTGGATGAGTCATGCTCGTACCCGATGAGTCATTATGCGTTTAACCCTTACGTGGTCCTATTCTAAGATTACATTTACTTAACAAAGGTATACAGACGTTCCTTATATCAAATAGAGGCTTACTAAAACAACCTGGATTTTGGTGTATGGTGGCAACTTCCTTAAACTTCCTCTAGTGCGGTTCTTTTTATAGGAGTATCATATCATCTAGCTAGTATAAATAGAGCTGTAGTTATCATATTTATTTAGTATTGACCTTAAGACGACTGGAGTTACTTACCAGTTAAAACGTAGTGATTCAAAACAAATAAAGACAATGCAAGTCCAAAACTCTTCTGCCGTTCAAGTACCTCATTATCACGCAAATAATGAACCGAAAAGTTTATTTTAAACTGCCGAGCGAAAAGTGACACCTGTAAGTGCTAGGTATACCTTTTCAAGGCATGAAATGCTACTTTTAAAAAGTACATTTTGCTTGAGGCTGTTTTCACTTTAGTTTGTCTTCGTCTCCTTGCTTTTGAACGGCAACGATCTTTGTATGGAGAGAAAATGATAAGAGCTGAATTTTGGAGTTAATGTACATAAAGAACGATTTACGGTGAGTGGCTTGTTCTCGGGGGAATGAAACATAGATAGGTATATTTTCATAAACATGGTATATATTGTGTATAAAACGAAATAATAGATTGTCGAATTTCTAGTTTCATAGAATTAGCCAAAGGGACAGGCTAAACAAGTTAATACCCTTTTTCAATAATTTTTATATACAGGGTATCCCATAACTTATGGGCCGTAGAGTAACTGGAGATACTAGACATCAAACTAAGCCGATTATGTCATATAAGTTTTTTCGGATTGTTACTCGTTCTAGAGATACAGGGTGTTGAAAGTAAAAGTTTATTCTCGAAAATAAGCCATAATAATTTTAAAACGGTTTAATAAATAGTGAATAGTGTGAGGAATTTTAATTTTTTTTTTTTAATATTCATCTTCCTTGTGATCTGTGATTTTTGTTAGGTAGACCTTGCTGCGCCATCAGCGTCGAAGTTAAAGCATACCCAGCACCTCCAACAAACTTATAGAAATAAGTAAATGCTAAGAGAAGTCTCCTGAAAGGACACGTGTATTAAATAATAGTTTAAGCATTCTCCAAACCCAAATCCATCCAGATTCTAATCTGAAATTATAAGATATTTGACCCCAATGACTCTATACTTACAATAGCTGTTATGACTTTACACAAAAAAAACATTAATGAAAAAAGGTTTTATCCGTTTCGAAAATGGGGTGCATAAAATTTAGGTCTGGACCAATGGCAGTATATTTCTGTTTATATTGTCGGCTTAGAGAAGTATACAGGGTGTGTCAGGGCGGATGGAACGATATACGTTTATGGAAAACGTTTTCTTTAAAAATTTGGTTGCCGCTTCGCTTCAAAACAGGTGGCAACATCGTTATTTTAAAAAGGAACATCCTATACAGGAAGCTACAAATTCTTGTGCGTACAAGGGGATCTCGGAAACGGTATGAGATACGAAGATGGTTAAACTGAGGCAAAGTTGCGTATTTAGGTGCTTAATACTTTGGTGAAAGAAAATTTTAAATATTCCGAATACCTTAGGAGATATCTGAAAAAAACCGAAATTTCTAATTTTGGTTTTTAATTTTTTGCGCCTTCATTTTTGACTTGAGAAAAATACATAATACACTTTTTCATAGTCGTTCTTTAAGTTCTACAATATGGCGTTATTAGTTTTCAAATTTGACGTTTCGTTCTTTAGATACCAACCTCAAGTCAATTTTTTTAAATACGGACCTGGAATTTTAAAAACAGTTTTAGCGACTTCTACGCGTTGAAAATTTAATACAATTTAAAGGTTTTTAAAATTTTAACGTGTTGTCATCAAATATCACATCATTAGTATTTCAAATTATTCTTTCTTTACTATTACGGCCCTGGCAATTATTTTTAGGATAACTTAAATATTAAAATCACATTACATTACAGGAAGTTATGGTGTTTAGGCGGTTTTTTTTTTAAATAAGATTTACCAACAATACAAATAAGCAAGTTATTAAGGCATGAGAAATAATTCTATTTTTTGTTAGTATTTTATTTTAATAATATAAAATATATTTTAAGTTATTTATATTTATATAATATATTTCAAAAAAATATATTTTTTTTTACTGTTTATGCGCTTTCAGGTGAAACAAGTAACAAAAATAAACAGATGGAAAAATATTTGAAACCGAGGTTTTAGGTCTTTTTTCTTACAATATATCAAATATCAGGATTATTTCAGTAAAAATGGACTTATGTTTTAAATCAAAAATATTTTTTTTTTGTTTGGCTCTAATTATAAAAAGATAACTTGAAATAACCTATTATTAGATGAAAAAACGTTAAAGTTTCAACAAACTTAATTAAGCATATTAAATTTCTAAAGTTTAGAAGATAAAAGACAGCTATAAAGAAGTGTTTTTGTTTTCCCAAGTCAAAAATAAAGGCGCAAAAAATTAAAAACCAAAAATAGAAATTTCGGTTTTTTTCGGATATCCCTGTAAGCATTTGGAATATTTGCAATTTTCTTTTACCAAATTGTTAAGCCCCAAAATACGCAACTTTGTCTCAATTTAACCATCTCCGTATCTCTTAAGGTTTTCGAGATTCTCTTGTACGCACACGAATTTGTAGCACCCTGTATATTATACTATTTTCTAATTGTCTATACAAGTCCACGTATATTTGGTATAAAATGTCATATGTCTAAATTCAATTGTTTTTTAAAATATAGACGTTTATATTATGCCATCTTCAGATTTTAACAGGCTGTAGCACTGGAACGGCGCATCTTAGAGAGAAATGGTGTTCACCTCCCTATCTCAGTGTTTATTCTCTATCTAAATGTTACAACTTCCAGTTTAACATGTTGTTTCTAACCTTACATTAGAAGAGATATTAAAATAAATTGCTTAAATAGTACAAATCTAAGGCTTTGAAAGAAGCGAAATCGCCAATTTTTCAAAAAAAAATATGTGAAATTTGATGATGTTTTAAAAGAGTTGTGTTTCTAAAAAACTTTTCTCGTGTGAAAATTTCGCTTATTCAAAGATCTTGCCAGAAACAATTAACATTTAAGAGATTTTACTAATTTGGACCAAGAGCACTTATATTTTCAGTGTAGGTATGCCGTTTTTAACTATATGGATGTGCCAATTTGTTAAAAAAATTAATTCAGTACTTTTTAAAATATTTGTAATATTTCATAATATTTTAACACCTTGTAAATTTTCCAGTATTGGAATAGCGGAAACAGTAAGAGTTATGGGTTAAATTGGTGGCAATTTGGGACACACAAGAGCGGACCGATAGGGTCGTTGGGTGGGGGCCGACCCCCCCCCCCCCCCCCATGCTAGAACATTTTTGGAAAACAGAAATTTTTGAAAAATACATACCTTTTCCTTCGCATTTTGAATTTCCACTCTAAAAAGGCAAAATAATAATTTCATACTTCGCTTTTTTCAGAAAAATTTTCGCCTGGGCAGCTATTTTCGTAGGAGATTTATATTTATTGCTATTTATTCCTACAAAAAAATATGTTATAGAATAGTACACCGAAAATTATGTGTGATAATAAGAATAAACTAAAATAATTCTTTGTAGTTTTTAAAAGTATTCAAATTAATTGTTTTACTCAATTCCCTTAAGTTGTATGTTAAAAAATGTTTGCCTGCATCGCTTTTTTGCCGTCTTGTCGGCTTCTAGTTTAAAAGTTATTTACTTCACCCCAATAAATTTAAAATTGATCATCTTTGTAGCGTTAACACCCCCCCCCCCCCCCCCCCAACATATTTGAAAAATTAGTTGGGAAATTTTGGTTGTTTCCCCCCGTAGAATTCGCTTCGGTACGCCCCTGGGGACACTCGCTTAGATCCGAGAAAAGTGATCGGGTTAAGCTATAATTTAATAAATACTACCCTTAATACTGCTCATCATTATACCATTTTGCTTGGATAAGTTGCCTTTGTTAAAGAAACTTTTTGCACACCATGTACATGGGTAATTTCGCTTATGGCATCGCTTAAAAGTGCATCATATCTTTGTATAGTTTATATTATTTTAAGACTGGGAACATGCAATAATTTTGGAGCTTCAAAATATAAAATTAAATTATTACGACAACTCTGAAAGTATTTTTACAGCTTTCGGATATAAAATATAGCCATAAACCTCCGAAATGACAAAGGTGTTATGCATTGGGGCGATATAAACAATTTTATGTGTGTTTCATCTTTCGTGTCAACAATTTTATTGTTTGGTTTCTTGGATATAATAATGTTATATTAATATCGCGTCTTTTATATTGTTCAGCGAGTGGAAAAGCTTTGAATTTTACCGCGTAAATTTCGCATAGACGGTTTTTCGAAAACTTTATCTTTTAAAATTTTCTGGAACATTTGGTTCAAATCATTCGACTGATATTTCTAAATTCTTATTTATGTAAAATTTTATCGATAATATATTAAATTAGACCAAAACCTGACATCCTCTTGGCCCGAATCCTGGCGATGTTTATTAATGGAATTTTTTAAATTTTGACTGTACACTGTTAAAAATAATTAAACTCTTAATCGTTGGTAATTTATTACCACAATATATAAAGTAAAAATATTACACTATTAGTTGTGTAAGAAATTCCCGTATATATCATGTAATTTTGTAGAGTATTTATACAGGGTGTCCTTGAAATGACACACAACGCTTCACAAATTCCTTAACCAAAAATAAGGCGATCTTTGCCAAATGTACCTATATGCAATGTTGCTTCGTTTTGACGCTACAGGGCGCTCAAGTTTTTAAATTAATATGTTTTTTTTGTGATAATTTCCTTTATCAATTTTCACTAATTTTGGGGCTAAGAGTGACCATTATTAATAGAGTGTTTTCACGTATACGCCATCTTTTTTTAATATCCGCAAATTTAAAAATGACGTGGGATTGGTAAATAAAAGTTTTTTTTTTGTTACCCCCCGTATAAATGACTTTAATTATTTCTTTGACACTAGCTGACTTTATATTGAAACTTTTTTGTCTCTTATAAAATTGACCACCTAACGGACGTGTATCATATGATATTTTATTTCATCCTGTCTTTATAATTCTTTTTAAAAAGAATAAACAAATAGGTCATATTACCTTTTAAGTGACAACTTGTCCAAAATCGAAAGTAACCAGTCATTGTTTCTAAAATCATACCTGTCGTAATATTTGAATAAAATATTAATTTCAGAAGAGGTTTATGATTCATAGACATATTTTATTTATAGTGAAAACGTTTTAAAATATCGGTTCATATTATATCTATCTTTATCGCACTCACATATAAGCGACTTGAAATCGACATAGTTGGCGCTTAAAATACCACTTAAAAGCGAGGACTTTTATGAACAGCGTTCGGCGATAAATTCGAATCGACATCGCCCTGAAAGATGAACATAGTTGCACCCCAGAGACCTATTTCTCGAAATCGGTGAACAGCCTTCTCCTGAGATAATCGGCGGAGTTAGTTTAAAACCTTCAAAATCGTATGTGACACTGACGGGGAAGAGAATTATCTCATGAGAAGACTGTTCCTCCATTTTAAGTATTATTAAGTGACAAAAAGCAATACTTTAAACAACATCGAAAATTTCTGAGAATCTGATATATGTCGTCACTTATCTGGTTGCCTGGCAATGATTTTTCATATTATTATCATCGTAGAATTAAAAAATCAAATGTAATGATGGCCGTTTTATATTGCTTTTACCTCGTACTCAGCTAAAACAAGTGATTGGCCTACTAACAGGCCACTGCCGAATAATAATTTACGATTGTCCTATTAAATGCAGACTTTGCGGCGAAGAGGACGAAAACGCCTCACATATTATATACAACTACGAAACACTAACCCAAAGAAGATTCAAAATCTTCAGAGGAAGTTAATGTGGTGACAACCTCCCTCATGACAAACTTGGTAGACATTTGCTGAACCTTATAAAAGGAACAAATCTTTTCTAGCAATGCAGGGGCGCACGATAAGCCATTTGGCTGCAGTGCAAAAAGCTTGGGCCGAACGCCCGACCACCGCCTTAAACCAACCCGGGCCGTTTTATAGGTTGGCGGTAAAAGAAAATTATATTAACCATGGTTTAGACAGTTATACCATTATAGCTGTCATGTCAAAACCTTGGTTAATAATATAATATAAGGAACTAAAGATTTAATAAAATAAAAAAATATAGGTGCATAGCAAAAATAACTTTTCCCGAAAATCGATCGGAAATATTGACATTTTGAATCAGATTTCTGACAGAAGAAGTCAATATTTCCTTGCACCCAATAATTTTCGATTTTTGGAAAAATGGTATGTATTTTTAGTAGATAATGCCACATTGCCAGTCTTGGTTTGCGCCTTGACATATTACAATCTTTATGGTCGTCCAGAAATGTTCAGTTTTTCCTACTAAGTATACAATGTAGTATTTTCAAAAATCGATCGGAAATATTGACATTTTTGATAACATTTCTGAAAGAAAAAGTCAACATTTCCTTACACTTAGTAATAATAATAATAATAATAATAATAATAATAATCTCTTTATTGTCATAAAAACATTCAGAAATGAACATTGACAACGTCAGTGGTATAAATAAAATAAAACAAAATCTTAACCTAAGTACACAAATTAATACATAATAAGTGGCAAAAATATAGTATTCAAACGATGCTCGGTCTACAAACGAAACAGACAACAGTAGATAAACGACAGAAAACATAAACAATCAAAATCAATAAGAAGGCAAAAGAAAAATCAAAATAAAAATAAAAATTAAAAATAAAAATTAGGGCAGCAAATCGTCATTCCAATATGAATAAATTTATCTGTCAAAGAAATCATTAACTGAGTAAAATTCATTTTCAATCAAAAAGCTCTTTAAATGACGCTTAAATAATTCACTGCCCTGGATGGCCCTAACTTCATTTGGTAAAGAGTTGCTAGGCAACGGAAAATAACTGTTAGGAAATATACGGCTATTTGTAACTTAAAAAGCTTGACAATTCAATATTTTTGTGTTTCCATAGTTACAACACAAATATTTAATGGCATCCTTTATTTGTGAACAAAGGTAATAATATTTATTTCAAAATTTTAACAAGTTGATTGTAATAAGTTATGTCCTTTTAATAATTTTCGATTTACGGAAAAATAATATGTATACCTCGTAGAAAAAGCCACATTCCCGAACTGTGTATCGTCAGTCTAGGCTTGCGCCTCTACATACAATCTTTACGGTACCATCCGGGAATGTTTAGCTTTTCCTACTAGGTATACAATGTACTAATACTTACAAACATATAACTTTTAATAAATAATAAATAAAAAAAAACAGAACCTACCTAATTTAAACCGAAAGTTTGGAATATTTAATATGTACCATTGCGCCCAAAAAAAACTGGGACAGCAAAATGTAGTTTAATCTCCCTGACTATTAGCTTTTTTTTGGAGGTGTCAATTTAATTTAATTTTGTGACTGACAGTGACGTGTTAAAAGAAATATTTTTTGAAATCGTTAACCACCGAGCAAAAAGCGATCATTTACACTCGATTGAGAGATGGGCATCAAATAGGAAACATCGCAGATGAATTAGGGATTAGCAAAAATACCGTGTTGTTGGCTAAGCACAAAAGTGCAGAATATTGAAGTATTGTAAGAAAAGCAGGTTCTAGTCACAAAATTTCGAATAACGGCCAAGATATAGAATTAATGAATTCTCTAAAAGATCATCCTCTCGAAACAGCAATACGATCTAAAAAGAAACACAACAACAACAACAATTTTGTTGTCCCAGTTTTTTTTGGGCGCAATGGTACGTATACGTATATAAATTAATTACGGTTATATTATAGAACCACCCCTGCCCCTAAGGACATGGCGCCCCTGGCTCTTATAACGATTTTGCAAAAGGTTACCAACAAACAATAATGTAATTGATTAGCCAAATTATTAAACGTGTTGTTTATTTTTAGTTTATTTACGACGTGTCACACGTTTTAAAAAGTAAAAGAATGTCATTTACCTTAAAGAATCTACTGCATTTTATGCATTTTATTCAGTCTAAAGCACGTTTACTGCTGTATTTATAAACCCCTTTTAGTAGGAAACACGCTATTTTTAAACTCCCCTCACTAATCAACGACGTACCCACCGCATAACTTCCCATTTAAAATACCTTAAAATAATCGATGTATACGTCCGAGATCACAGCGGAAAGTTCCAAAATCTGTACGCTTGAGATTTGACAATTTCAGCTTTAGTTTACGAACGCGTTTCAGGAGCGCTGAAAGATTTTTCAGTCAATAAAGTCGATTATTAACGATTAGATTAATAATTAGCGCCGCGTAAAAATAAATACTTAATTTTAAACAAATATAAAAATGTGATAAGTGCCATGAATTTAAAATGTTTAAAATTTATTGTAGTAGAGATTTAAAATAACAAACATGAACTTTTATTAGTTTTCAAAGTGCGTGGTAAAGAACGTGCTAAAATAAAAATTGAAATTAAACAAACATTATGTCGTGCATGTAGTTAACACGTTATTGAAATATTTTGATAGTTTCATGTAATTACATGATTTGGTATTTATTTTGATTATTGAGATCATAAAAATATGGGAATGTTAATGTCAGCCAATGTATATTTTATATTTACAATTGGATTAGAAAAAAGTAAAGATTAGACGTTAACACCGAACGAGAGGGGATGATTTCCAGATATTTAGCTTAGTAACAATGGTCCACCTTCTGGCAAAAAAGGGTATTAATTATTGGTGACATTTTGCCAACCAACAAAATCTCGCTAATCGAATTTTTAGGCGCTAAAATCTCCTCACTGGCTGACGCATGAAATCGGATTTTCGATTCGCTGGATAGAATAATATTTGCCGCTGAATATGAAACAAGTTTTTACAAAGTTGTGTGTGTGGATTCCGAGAAAATCACGATTAAAATATCGTTTAGCGGGATTTTGTTGGTTTGCAAAATGTGGCTATTGTTATAATTACTTATTTTAATGGGTGATTCTTTGATCAAATTTAAGTTGAATAGTTTATATGGGCAGAATTCTATAGCAAACAATATTTTAAGATAAAAAGTTTTAATGAACTATTATGGCGTCCAAAATTTTAAACAAAAGCAATTTTAAATAATTAGTAAATGAGTACACTCTTAAAAATAACATGGTATGAATTACTAAAATTTGGTTCTGACAACTATTTATTTTCGTGAAATCTGACTCAACCCAAAAATTAGTTTGTACAACCAAAAAAAATTGTCGTTATTGAACTGTTGAACTAATTAATGCCATTAACCAACCCAACCTACAAATTTTAGTTGTCACAACGAAATTTTATATATGGATAACTACATTTATATGGTATTCTCGCTTTTAAAATTAGTTGTCACAACTAATGTGTAAATATGGAAAATTGAAAATTTTTTTTCAAGGAAATATTGTTTTTGTTAATGATGCAATCTACAAATATTGCCAAAGCAATCATTTATTTGGGCCAAACTTGAAATTTTCATAGAGTAATAATTACGTATGTAGTCACAACATTGTGTTTATTATCTTTTTTCTGTACTTTCTAATTGTAAGAAAGAATCATAAATAAGTAAATATTTTATATTTTTGTCATTGCAGTTGCACATTAGAACATTTGAATGAACTACTTATAACGCATGGCAAAATTAGCAAGTTGATTTGATAGAAATAACTTTAAAAAAATGTCATAAGTATGTAATTTATACTAAGTAACGAAAAATATTTCTTTCTAGGTCCCCATTTAAATAAAAAAAAGGGTTGGTATTACTACTCTATTAGGTATGCGTAAACTAATTGAAATAAATTATTAGGGATATTATGGTTTCTTTAAAAAAAATTATTTCCAATGTCCTTGTTCTCTCATGTTCTTTATAATACATACTTACAAAACAGAAACACTAGATTTTTATAGAACTTATTTTACTCAACCTTTTGGGTTGTTCAATTACTTATAGAACTGAATTGTCCTTATTTAAATTTTCTTATCTGCAACTTTCAATGTACAACTGAAATGATAAAAAATAAAATGTTTACTTACTAATGATTTAACTTCCTTCTGCCAATAAGCGCGTACACAAGAAAGACAATAAACACAAATAAATTACACCAAATATTGTCACATCCATTTTCCACACAGGCACGGCCATGAAAATGGCCAATTATTGCCTTAAAAACACGAAAAAATGGACACGGAACCGCAAAAGCACCCTAACATAAACATAACCTCCTGACAGTCCTGGCTAGAATGTCACATGTCACCCACCGGGCAAGGGCGTCAAGTCTCAAGTCAAGAATAATATTACTTGAAAAGAAAAGTTAGTTCTGGTAACTAAGAATGTATCTTAATCAAAATTAACAAAATGATAGGGACTATAAATTCATAATGTGTTATTACAACAAGCTTAATTGATAAACATAAGTTTGTAGGAACCTTGATGTAACATTTAAATAAGATATATACAGAGTAAAATTCAGCTAAACAAAATATTTTATTTCTGCCAACTAATATGAAAACAAGATATTTTCTTTGTTCTGACGGCATCATTTTTTGGTAAATATAACCAAGGAAAAAATCGTTTTTGTTTTCCTAACTAAAAATAGTTATTTTTGGTAACGTAAACACGAGAACAAATAAAAAATAGTACCAAATACCAAGTCATTTTTAAGAGTGTAGGCAGGTACAATGCACTCTTAGAGATAACCAGTGGCATCGAGACAAAATTATTCTTTACTTAAAAGTGAAATAGCCGAAGTAACGCATGACGGTCTGGAGCTTAAAGATACAATTAGTTTAGATATTACACTAATGTCGGGTTGCATAAATTTTTTTTAATAATATCTATTTATTTAACCGGCAAGATTGACTGTGACAGACGTAACATTGACAGAAATAATTTTCTCACAATCATACTGGCCCGGTTACCTTAACTTTTAATTTACTAATCACGCACCTTTGAATGTGAGTATATAATGCCTGTCAAAGTCATTTATGTCACAGTTAAACTTGCCGATTAAATAATTATTATTAAAATTCTTTGTGCAACCCGACATATATTTATTGTTTAAGTATACCGGATGACACAAGAATGTGCTACTACCCCCCCCCCCCCCTTATTATTTTCGTAATTTTAGCAGTAAATAAATATTTAATATTTAAATTCTACAGAAAATTCTCGTTTTAATGACATATCACGCTTTGTCATCTGTTTTAAAAACGGCCGCCTATATAATTTTTTTTTTTTTTAAATGTCCATAGTTTTGGTAAAACAAGGTAAGTAGTAAAAGAGTAGGCCATAGACACGTTAAAATGGCTTATTCTAACCTACCCAATGGTATAATATTGACTTACTTGAGAAAAATTTATCCATTAGGGCTATTTTATAGACAACCTGTTTTCTAAAATAACAATGCGAAATTTCTCCATTTTTTTAAATGGCAACCCATCGTTGTTTTATTATAATATTATTGTTCATTTAATTTTTTTTCTAATGGTGTTTCACAAGTTAAAATTATTCATTATGTAATAGTAGAAATTAAAAGAAACATCATAAATGTAATTTCTGAACTCGAATAAGCTATAAGAAATTTATTCGAGACGAGTCTAGTATGCCGTGAGAAACAAAAATATTATTTCTGTATTTATTAGACCAAAATTTCAAATTTATTTAAATAATAATTACGAGGACTGAAATGAATAAATTGTTTTCTACGGCATACTTGACATTACTTTTTGTGTCTCATACGGGCCTAGAAATTACATTTATGATATTTTTGTTAGCTTTCACTATTACCTAAAAATAATTATTAACTTGTGATACACTGTTAGAAAGGAAATTAAATGAAGAATATTATTATTATAAAAAAATAGGAATAAGTAAAAACATGAAGTCTTTCTCCACTGGTTTATTGAAATAATAAAAAAAAATTTGAATTCTACATGTTTCGGGTGTAGTAACACCCATCATCAGGAAAAAAAATTCAAAGAGAGAGCATTAGTAAATAAAGGAGCAAGATTAACTGGTAGTGAACATCGATGGAGCTCTATCGAGCCATGAGAGATAAAAATTAAGAACTGATGATTTAAAAAATTGGTATACTTAGAGCCTCGAGGCTAAGTTTGGACACTGACCGTGGGCAAAAGGTAACAGTGACAAGAGGGCCCGTTCGAGCTGAGAAAAAAAAAAAAAAAAAAAAAAAAAAAATTAAATTTTATAATTATATAAATTATATTATATGTATAATTTTTTTAATTTTGTCACTGTTACCTTTTGCCCACGGTCAGTGTCCAAACTTAGCCTCGAGGCTCTAAGTATACCAATTTTTTAAATCATCAGTTCCTGATGATGGGTGTTACTACACCCGAAACATGTAGAATTTAAAATTTTTTTTAATTATTTCAATAAACCAGTGGAGAAAGACTTCATGTTTTTACTTATTCCTATAAATTGACTCCACTTTAAGAATGGACTACTTCCTCAAAAATAATAAAAAAAGTTAGGATGCTATTTGAGAAATTCCGTTTTTTTTTTTAACAGGTTGTAAATATAACAGCCCTAACGGACATATTTTTCTCTATCAAGTCAATTTTATATTATAAAGCAGGTTAATATAGTCCGTACAATTACTGGCTGGATGCACGTCACGCTCTGACGTAATTTTTGATTTAAGTCATGTCGTTGATTAAATCGTATATTTTTTCAATTCTCTCAGAATTTAATTACTTCAAAATGAGCATTTCTTCTTTTGATGAATAATAAAACATGTTTTCAGAATATGTTCCAATTAATTATTTTTCATTTTCAAATTACTTTTAACACGTAAAATTTAAGTTCTTCGAAATGACATACCTAGGTTGTCAAATCGAATTTTACGTACGAAATTTTTTGTTTCTGTTATGATTATGTATTTATGAGTCGTGACATGCATCCAGCCATTAATTGGATGAACTATATAAATCATTTCAAGTTTTCCATGGCCTACTCTTTATCACTTACCTTGTTTGATCAAAGTTATGGACATTTTATAAAACAATGGAAAATTGAACTATGCGGCCATTATTAAAATAAATGATAAAGTGTGATATGTCATTGAAAATATATTTCATAAAATTTAGGCATTGAATAAAAATGTGGGGTTTCCATGTAATATTTAAACTGTATGTAATGTACACACTTATTAACTCCTCAAATTATTTAAATCATTACTTTAAAAACTACGGAAAAAGTTGGGGAGGGGGGGTAATCTACATTTTTGTCTCAAACCTATACCGTAGGTGTCTCAAAAATGGTTTATTATATTTAATAAAGAATAATTTTACATATAGTCAGATCTGGTCTTAACGTGCGGGTCCAAAGGTCACTGATCATATGCGTCCAATCAGACAACACAGAGGCTATCAAAATGTTGTGAGATTATTTACAAATATACCGAAGGAAGGACAAATAGTTTCATTATTTTACCTATCGCGAAGATAGCCACATAAACCTAATATTATTAGTTTTGTAAAAATTATGTACAGGGGAGTTGAAAAAGTTACAAAAAAAATTATATAATCGTTAATTATATACCTACTGTACCCTTTATGTAAAAACGACAATAATAAACAGTGCAATTTATTTTAACAATTTTACTACCAAAACCTAAAAATACAATGGCATTTAGTCTGATAAAGTATTTCGATAAAGTGGGAATTCGCAAACCAATATGCAGGAAACCGTCATGAAAACACTGGGAATAAGTTTAAGGACTATGCAGAATAATGTGCATGAAAAAAAAGCATAATATAATACCCAAGAATACTAAAAAATGTAAACGAAAAACACCGTTTATAATTATAGCCTAAAAACTCTCATCGTCACTCATAAAATCTGAAAAGTCCTCGTCGTCTGAGTCGTCTTCGAATGGAGCAATTATTATTGGCGCTACTTCGACATCTAGTACTTGTTCTCGATCCCACCAATCCCTTATTAATATTTCTGTATTTTTGCTTACATCCTCAGTCTTTGGCTTTCTTCGTTTACACTTTTTAGTATTCTTGGATATTGTGTTATGTTTTGTTTCATGCACAATTTTCTGCACAGTCCTTAAACTAATTCCCAGTGCTACTGTTTCCTGAATATTGGTTGGCGAATTTCCACTTTTTCTTTCATTTTTGAAATAGTTTATCAGATTAAGTACCATTTTTTTTGATTGGGGATGCAAAAACCCAGAAAATTGTTTCATTTTGTCACAAACTGTCAAAGTCACAAAACTGGCATATTTAAAATAAAACGTAACTGGTGCTATTGTAAGCTTTTTTAGAATCGCTGGAAAGTAAATACATATTATATATAATTTTTTTTCATGTCTAAATGGAATAAGTCTGTCTCATTTATCTTACGTATTTTATTTAGAGGGTAATATTAAACGCAAGTAAAGAAAACACAAACTAAGGGTATGTCTTTCTTGAATCGTATGATCCGCACGATAAGACCAGATCCGACCATATCTCTTTTGTTTGATATTGAATGCTATTTATTAGTAAAATAATAGTTTTACAAATATCAGTACCATAATGTATGTATTAATAAAATTGTTGCAACGGGCAGCCATACCCATTGCTACAAATAAAGAAAATAGACAGTCGAAATATCTATTTTTAAATCTTAATTTTGTATCAAAATTTAGTTTTGAGGGATTTTTGAAAAAAAAACTAAAAAAACAAAAGTTTGGTATCCTGTATTTTAAAAAACAAGCGTTTTATGATAAAGTTTATATGAACTTTTTAACTTAATATCGGTCTAGGTTTCACATATTAAAATAATGTGCCTTTAATTAACATCCTTTATATTTCATTCCGTAACGGAAGAAAGAATTTGTTACAAGATTAAATCCGAAATACCCAAGTAAACAGACCTAATGTTTTCATACAGGCCGCTATATGTAAAGGGTGATTTTTTAAGAGTGTCCGAACTTTTATCCGAGAAGGCTGTGAAATGAACTGTCACTTTTCGCGCTTGTAGTGTCAGAATTATCAGTATAGTCTGGCAAATTATTATGGAAAGAATGACACCAGAGCAACGCTTGCAAATTGTCCAAATTTATTATCAAAACCAGTGTTCTGTGCGCCAAACATATCGAGCCCTTCGTGAATTCTATGGTGCTCATAATCGCCCAACCGAACGAGGTATTCGCCGAGTTATAGACAAATTTCTAACGCAATTTACATTACTCGATATTAAACCAAAAACCAGACAAAAATCTGTGCGTTCCTAAGAAAATATTGACGCTGTAGCTGCCAGTGTTGATGAAGACCCAAATTTGTCAATTCGTAGAGGTTCACAAGAAGTTGGGCTTTGTTATTTGACTACGTTGACAATTTTGACTAAAGATCTTGGTCTGGTGCCTTACAAGATTCAGCTTACCCAAGAACTTAAGCCGCAAGATCATCGTTTGCGTCGCACGTTCGCTGAATAGTCTCTTAGTCAATTGCAACTTGATCCACAATTTTACCGCAAAATTTTGTTCAGCGACGAAGCTCATTTTTGGTTAAACGGTTACGTCAATAAACAGAATTGCCGCATTTGGAGTGCAAATAATCCCAAAATGATTCAACAATTGCCGTTGCATCCAGAGAAATGCACGGTATGGTGTGGATTATACGCCGGTGGCATTATTGGGCCGTATTTTTTTTAAAAATGAAGCTGGAAACCGCCTGACAGTTAATGAGGATCGTTACAGAGCGATGATTAATGAATATTTAATTCCAAATTTGAATGGTATTGATTTGGACGAGATGTGGTTTCAACAGGACGGAGCCACATGTCATACAGCCAATGCAACCCTGGATTTATTGAGGGAAGAATTCGGTGAGAAAATTATTTCGAGGAATGGACCTGTCAACTGGCCCCCAAGGTCGTGTGATTTAACGCCATTAGATTATTTTCTGTGGGGTTACGTTAAATCATTGGTCTATGCCAATAAACCGGCAAATATTGACGCATTAGAACACAACATAACGCGGACAATTGCAGGCATAAGTCCCGAATTGCTTGAAAAAGTGGTCGGAAATTGGATTGACAGAATGCGCTTTGTTAGAAGAAGCCGCGGCGGACATTTGACTGAAGTTATTTTCAAACATTAATGCCATTAAGTGTTATTTCACATAAAATAAATAGTTTAGAGATATCTAATATGGTTGTTATTTAATTTAAATTTAAAGTTCAGACACTCTTAAAAAATCACCCTTTATATGGAATGAATATTAGGCCGTTATTATCCCTAAACTTATTAATTTCAATACATTTATCTTAATTTATTAGATTTACGGCAGCGAAGCTCAGTTGCTAACTAATCATTCAACAAATGGAAATATTTGTATATTAATTTCACTTTTAACTATCGTTGATTTCATATTTCCCACAAATTTGACTTTCGGATTATTATTTTTTTTTTCAGGTTTCAAAGTTTTTTAATGAAATTGTTTACAATTATGGGTTAGATGTTTTCATAGTTCTTATAGTTGTAAGCCAAATAAAAGGCAGTCAATATCTGGAATAATAAAAAAAAAAAGCGAAGAAATTTCTAAAAAATAATGAGACTGACGTTAAAAGAAGCCTATTTCAATAACTTATAGTTCTGATTATACCGAAAGACAAACTTAAACTCCAATATGTGTTGGCAAACTTTGGTCTCTTCTCAGGAGTAAATTTGCGTATTCCTAGAATTCCCATTCGACCTAAAAAAAAATTATTATAGAGGCAATTTTGTGTCAAATGAACTAGAAAAAATATACAATAACATATTCTAAATCTGCCTGATACAGTAAAATATTTAAAATTAAATTAGATTTTCTCTATTACTAATTATAGAATTCCCATTAATTACCTACAGTAAAGTTATTTTAAACTGCGAAGTTGATAAATGGAATAAATAACAGAACAAAGTTTAAAGTTCGGCGAAATAACAAGCAAATATTTACTTTCTGGATATTTTTAACTAATTTAAAGATAGGAAGCTTTGCAGATTTCGGCATAAAAACAATACAGGATATTATTTAGTTCGGTTCACGTTTGTAAATAATCACTATTCTATAACAATACCTGCTATTAAAAATGTCAACAGTACCGGGTGGTCAACTAAGAATGACCGCCGGCCATATCTCAAAAACTAGTAATCGTACAGCATCCGGGTAAATTTTTTTATGACAAAAATGACCAAGAGAGAATGCTGGAAATTATTTTTAAGTTCCGCATTTTGCCGCAAGTGGGCGTAATTGAAAAGTAAATTTTAAAATTTTACATATCTCCGAAATTATCACATTAAGGTATATCTTTGATAACACCATTAAAAAGCTTGGACAATGATGCATCATATTGGTTCAGTGCGGATTGGCGTACCGACTTTAATAAGAGGGGGGGGGGGGGGAAGCTGTTGAAAGTGTAATCAGTTAAATCGGTGTAACTTATTAACGACTTATCCGATTTTGGCAAACTAAAGACTGTTTGGAAGAAAAATATATGCACTTTCACCAGTCGTATTTAGTTTTCCATAAAAGTTCTCAAAAAAAATGCTAGAGGGCGCAATTTGTAATAATGATTATGATACCATAATCGAAAAATAGATGAAATTTGCTAGAAAAAATATTAAAACCGCAGCTTGATATCTCCGTTCGTTTCAGCGTTATCGCCTATTGAATAATTTTTAAAACTTTAAATGAAAAAGCGGTTATATATTTTTTAGAAAAAAAGTGGGACGCCACTGATATTTTTCCATATGGATACTATTTCGGATTAGCCTGGTCAATTCTGCATAATAATAGTCTATTGCGTTTTTCTCCTCAGACACACCGTTATTAATTAAAATAATTAAATTAAATTAGCTCTACTATTTATTATTATTATTATTATTAACATTGATCATGAAAAATTTTGTTGTATAAAAATTGTTGGAAATGACCACCTTCACTTAATAGGCAAGCTTTCGCCCGTCTAATTTAATTTAATCATTTTAATTAAGAACGGTGTGCCTGAGGAGAAAAACGCAAGAGACCATTTTTATGCAGAATTGACCAGGCTAATCCGAAATAATATCCACATGGAAAAATATCAGTGGCGTCCCATCTTTTTTTTCTAAAAAATATATAACTGCTTCTTCATTTAAAGTTTTAAAATTTTTTTAAATTATTCTAACAAATTTAAATAGTAAAGGTAACGAACTTTGGGAGTTTTTGAAAAGTAAAGTGGTGTACTTTGTCTTAGGGTTTAATTTAAAAAAATATTTTGTAATTGTTCTTTTGGTAGAACATCATAATATACACGGTATGTTTACTCAATTTTTTTTTGTTTTTGCTGTGGTTGGCGAATGGCCTATGAGGCGCATTTTATCCCCTATCGTCTCGGTCAGCCAGGCGAGGCCAACAGCTTAGCGTCTATCCGAACCACTTGGAAGCACTTTATCCTTTTTATGCCCCCAGAAGTCCATGGCGCCCCTCTCGGTCCGGATGTTAGAAATAACTAGTAGCATACTGCAATATTTTTATTCACTAAACTTCCGGGCATACTTTTTTTTATTAAGTGTATGCCTTCTCCGCTGATCGAACTCGGACCGCCACGGTCGAATGCCAGTAACTGGGCCACTGCCGGGGTAAAAAAAAGTGTACTCTTACGTAAAATAATGTTTTTATATATTATTATGCCCCTGCGTAAAAAATTATATTTTTTATAATGTGAATCTAATTTATTTTACAACAAAACTTTTACAAAAAATGCCTTTTTTTCGTATCTTTCACAATTTGGTCCGTTTGTCCTTCTTTACATCGGATCCGCCGACAAACTGTATGTATTTTTTATTAACTAACATAATGTTCGACATTCATGCTCGTTATGTTATAAGAATATAGCATCATATTTTTATATTTTTTTTTAGTAAAAACTAATAATAAAATATTTATACTGTAATCGTGTTATTTTACTTAGTATTTTATTTACATTAACTTTACAGTGTAGTATGTACCCAGCAACCCAAATCGCTTCACAATCCCAAAATTTTGTTAATTGCTGATTAATATAGTGGAATTTAGTGTCCGTGAAAATATATAAAGAAGAGAAGCTTAGCGGCAAGCGGACGACAAGAACGAAACAGCCTGTCATTGTCTACCTGTGCCCCAGGGATTCCATTACCTTTGGCGTCCCTGTGTACTTTAATGCAAAAGATAGACGCACTACTTATCCGATTGCCGCTAAGCTTCTTTTCTTTATTGCTGATTAATTACAGAAGCGTTATGTCTACCTTTCCCAATTAAATTTGTATTAATTACAATCATGGTCGCAAGTTAGTAGACAGGTTGTAAAAATTCGCAAAAATGGCAGAAAATAGGAAATTAAATAAATCACAAAAAATTATACTAAATTAACATTATTATAAAATTGACTAATATTAAATTATTGATTAAAGGCCTCAAAGATTAAAGGACATCTTATAATTTAGTTATATAAAAATAATCACAATTAACTTATCGTTGATCAATGACGTTAAGAACCACTGTGGATTTGTGTCACACTACAAATGATTTTAAATATTAATGGAAAAATCGTGTTTAATTATCAGAAATGCCTCAAAAAAATTATTTCATTTATTTTTTCTATACCTAACTGATGTTAAAATGTTGGTATATCAACTCTTTTAAGTAGATAAAGCATTACTTTAACCGCAATGGTAGATAAAGTATTACTTTAACAGCAAGGGTAGATGAAATGTTTTAACTTATTTTATTCAATTAAATTTACAAATTCATACCCAACGTACGCTTTAGCATCGAATAACACGACCATAATGACGATGGCTTCGCTTTCTTCGACTTTTTAAAAAAATACGCCATAAGCACTTTTTCACTCGCGCCATTGATATTCTTGATGCTTTTCCACTTTTTAAAGCACTGGTATTCCTTCTCATACACCATCCTAGATTTTTGGGGCAATAATAAACTTTATGCTTGCAACGCTGCATCTTCTACATCTGATGGCAGGTTTTCTTCTTCTTGTGTTAATTCTTTTCCGTACATGTCGTATTCACTTCGTACACAAAACGAAAAAATACTGAACACTCTACAAAAACCAGAATGTAAAATTTGTTTGACATTTGTTGACAGAGTAATTCATATCCCTAGCAACGGAAAAATTACAATTTTCTTTAAAATTTTATTTTTCACCTGAATTTGAAGTCTTTCTATAGAAAGAAATGTTGTATTGCACACGACGATAAAATCGCATTATCTTCTCGAGCGTAATTACCGTCTCGACTGACGTCTCGACGCTAAAAACCACTCTCAAAGATAAAGTACAATTTTATCGTCTTGTACAATAAATAACTATTATTGTAATAAAATATTAATTTAACCTATTGGAAAAGCAACAATGAATGAAATAATTATTTTCCAAATTGCTACATAGCAGAGGTAGACAAGGCATTCGAAAAAAGTGCTTCGAGCCCCAAGCATCAAGCCCTTTGGAAATTATGTGTGCAATTACCAATTACCGAGGAAAGTAATTTTAAGTGGTTTTGAGTGCTTGCAAGCACTTTAAAAATGCGAAATTCAGTTACCAAGCACTTTTTCTAAAGGGCTTAGAATTACCAATTAATGACCACTGTATTTTAAAAGTGCTTTCAAGCACTGGTGCTAGAAGTACTATAGTTATTAAATTATGTTCAAGGCCAGCTCTGGTGCTTAAAATCTCGTCGAAAATATAAATGTCAATTTACAATTTGTACGCATAAGAGGCAAATACATAAATATTTAGACCGTGTTATCGATTTTGAAAGAGCATTAAATTTTCTTTCAAGCTTTTCGGAACGTTTGCCAGATGAAAGTAAAATAATGGTAATTTGACGAAACATGAAAAATGTTTGTTTAAATCTGACAGAACCGGTGGAATTAATGGTGGACCGGATTTGAAGATGTCCAATTTAAATAATGAACCTCAACTGAAATTGTTCAGTAATATTTCGGTATTTGCTTGGGTTATAAATACATTATAGAACGTCCGCACTGACATTATTTGAATAATTATAGTTGAAATGTGTCTAAATAGTTTAAAAAATGCTTTATTCAAAATCATTTTCTGAAATTTTAAGACCTATTTTTTTTTACCAAAGAGTGATATCATGGATACTTTTCAATTTATAAAAAAGAAACAAAGGTCCTGAAATGAAAACAAATGATAATATTTTAGTATATTACGTTAGAAGACCGGAAAGTACTATAGTAGACGAGTTCTAAGAGCCTGCGAGTCCTGTTAAGAGCAAATAGTTGTCGATAAATCATCACGAACAAATACTGCATTTCCACCACATCGCGCATACTATATCTGCGTCTGGCCATGACAATACAATTTCTTTTTTATATACAAATTATAAACGAATTTCACGAGAATTAAGAAGCGCGGCGTAAGTGGTGATTTTGAAAATAATATCGGGGCATCGTTCGTAATTTTAATGGAAAATAAGAAATTAATATGAATATCCCTAATATTTCTATTTTTATTTCTGCATGGCGGATGATATAAGTTTAACCTAAATAATTGAACCTTTTTTTAAAATAATGTATCATCCTCCAAACTAGAAGTTCTTGTGAACCCTTTAATAAAATTTTTGTGTTAAAGCTTTAATTTAATAAGCCAAAAAATGATGCCGCGTTTCATGCTGGTGCGAAAGGCTCTTAACGTACTTTTTCTACTCCTATATTAGTAAACATTGTTTTACGTACAGTTCACTATATAAGTAAATCCGTTCTTAAAAACGCACAACTGTGCGCTGACTAGGATCTTCGTTGAATAAAATTTTAAGCGAGGCTAGGCCTATAACTCCTCTTAATTATTGATAAAACATTAGCTAAAAACTAGTACATTAAGTTCGTGTTGTGTGAGGGGTTTGAACCTGGGTCCCTCATTGTCGTGGTAGCCTGTATAAACCTGCCTGGGGTTGTGGTTGGTGGGAATGGCGGATTAACGGGTTCTGGCTTTGTTCTGCTATGTTGAAGTAATTGTTGCTGGTGTTCGTGATGTAGTCTTGGATCGTTTCCATTTTAAGGTATCTGTGTAATGTGGTATTACGTACCAACCATGGTGCGTTAGTTATTATTCGTAGCAATTTGTTTTGATATGTTTGTATTTTGCTTTTCCCCATCATGCAGAGTGTTGACCATGATGGGGCGGCATACAGTAGTGCTGGTCTTATGCATAGTTTGTAGATGGTAACTTTATTGCGGGTGTTTAGCTTGCTATTTCTATGTATTAATGGATAGTACTGGTGTAGGAGCCTGTTTGCTTTGGTTAATGTTTGGGCCAGGTGCTCCTTCCAGATAAGCTTGGAGTCGAAGTGTAAACCCAGATATTTCGCTTTCAGTTGGGTGTTATTTAATATGATTTGCCTGGGTAGCGGTTTCCTAGATTTGGTGAATATAATGGCCTGTGTTTTTTGTGGGTTTAGGGTGATTTTCCATTTGGTCATCCATTTGGCTATTTCGTTTATGTGTTTTTGGAGTCTTACTGCAATGGTGTTCATATATATTGCTGTTGTAACCAAGGCTGTATTGTCGCCGAACAGAAACAGTTGGTTTTCGGGATCATGTGGGATGTCTGCCATGTAGATGTTGAATAGGTGGGGCGAGAGAGGGGAACCTTGGGGGACTCCTGCTAGAATATTTTGGGTGGCTGATTTGTGATTGTCTGCTTTTACAATGAAGGTTCTAACTGTGCGCTGCGATGCCTAGTATAACAATCAAGTTAGCCTTGAACCACTCAAATCGTGACATTTATCTATCTTACGTTTTAAATATTTGACAGTGACATTGCCATTATTTGAGGTTTGAAACCGATACTTTATAAATTATAAACCGATCTTTCATTTATCAATAGGAGTCGTAGAAAGAGTATAGTACGTACTGCGTATTCTGAAGCAGTTACACACTCATGTAATTACCGCACTCGCCGCGCGGCTCGTTGGTAATTTTTTCATTCGTTCGTATTAGGCGTTTTACCACACTTAATACATAATATACTCTTTCGAATGTGTAACGTACTATTTTTTTACAATCGACACATAATAACTATAATTTTTGGTACTTAATTCTAATTGATAACTTATCTTTCTATTTAATTATTACAGCCATTAAACTTTTAGTATTTCAAATATATCGATTTAAATTATCCGCCATGGAGGACATAAAACTAGAAATATTGTCGCCGAGGGGCTGCTAAACCCCTCAAATCTGTGTACAGGGTGTCCCAATTTCGAGCTTCATCATGGGGATCTCGGAAACTATAAGAGATACAGCATTGGTCAAATGGTGGCAAAGTTGCGGAATTTTGTGCCCAGTAACACCGTAAAAAAATATTTTAACTATCTTTTTTAATTTTAGAAATATTTGAAAAAAACTAAAATAGTGAGAATTTGTTTTTTTAAATTAGCCGACTTATTTTATCCGCTATAAAAAAACAAACACAACATTGTTAAGGCAACTTTTCTTGCTCCATATCGTGGTGTATTTAGAATTTCGTTGCAACGTTTCGTTTTTGTGAAACCATGATCAACTTTAATTTTTTAAATACGGACCTGTATTTTCTATTTTATTTTTTGAAAACTTTTTAAGCCCTGAATTCAACCATGTATCACACTTAATTATATCAAAACGGTTTGATATCATCATTTCATTATCTGCAATGTGATAATTGCTTTTAATTAAATACGGTCCTGATGTTAGTTACTTAATTATTTTTACCAAATACAACATGTAAATATTTATTATTTGCCAAATAATCAAGTAAGCATAAAGTTCGCGTCTTAGCCACCTTTATTTTGTTTAGCTTTATTTTATAGTTTGTTATATAAAAATAGAAATATTATGTTATATAGTAAGTAAATTAATTCTATAACTAATAAATTCCGGATCTATTTACATGTTGTATTTGGTAAAAATAATTAAGTAACTAACACCAGGGCCGTATTTAATTAAAAGCAATTATCACATTGCAAATGATGAAATGATGACATCAAAACGTCTTGATATAATTAATTGTGATACATGGTTGAATTCAGGGCTTAAAAAGATTTCAAAAAATAAAATAAAAAATACAGGTTCGTATTTAAAAAACTAAAGTAGATCATGGTTTCACAATAACGAAACGTTGCAACGAAATTCTAAATACACCACAATATGGAGCAAGAAAAGTTGCCTTAACAATGTTGTGTTTGTTTTTTTATAGCTGATAAAATAAGCCGGCCAATTTAAAAAAACAAAATCTCACTATTTTAGTTTTTTTCAAATAATTCTAAAACTAAAAAAGAAAGCTAAAATATTTTTTTACGATATTACTGGGCACAAAATTCCGCAACTTTGCCACTATTTGACCGATGCTGTATGTCTTATAGTTTCCGAGATCCCCATGATGAGGCTCGAATTTGGGACACCCTGTACATATTGCTGGTCAATTAATTAAGAGCAAACAGTAGTCTATCAGTCACGAACGAATACTGCATTTCTACTACATTGCCCATATTTTACCTGCAGCTAGCGATGGCAATAAAATTTCTTTTTTTATATACAAAACATTATATAAACTAATTTCACGAGAATTAACTGGACTATATGGATTAATTTTATTTAACTGTTTTTTTTTACTTTTTATCTAGGCCTTCTTTTTGCTTTATCTGTTGTTCCAAGGTGACCCCTTAAAATTTGAATTTCATTTATCGCATCCAATAGTTGAAACTGCAAATTTGAGATTATCTCGTTTTCTGTGGGCTGTATTGATGTGAGTGTAACACTGTTATTTTCATTTTGTACCGGCAATACTTGGTTCACCGTAAACATATTTATCGCGATAACACTACGTCCATTGGACGTTGGATATCACCCGCGAACAACGATATCGCTAAGGCCTTGCCTGGCTCGGAAAAAGGCAAAACATAACTATTATTACAAAACTTGTTACATAAAAAAATATCAATAGTAAAACTAATCATTCAATAAAATAAAATATATTTTTTATATTCAGAAACATAAATGCAAAGTGATTCAAAGAAAATGTCATACATCACGAAATCAATGACAATTATAATAACGCTGTACTCAGTGTCATGGGCTAAACCCAGTGAATACTATTATCAAAATTATAAAACACGTGAAATATTATTAAAAAAACAAGGTTTAATACAAGGAACTGTAGTGCAACTGAGAAATTACACATTACCTCCAGTGGAAGTGTATAAAGGAATACCATATGCTAACCCCCCAGTGGACCAATTTAGGTAAGGTATCATTTTGCTACTTAATTATTTACATAAATTACATTCTGTATGACCGCTAAACTGTAAATTTTTTAGAATTTTTACAACTTTTTTCAACTTTTATATTATTTAACCCTACGCTACATATCACTGGAGGCTTAAGTCTCGCGGTCTACGGTCGTAGATCGTTTTTTTTTATAGAGACAGTGCTTGCTTTTAATTACGTTACTAGATTCCAATTATATTTGTACCTTCTACATATTGGGGTAAGTACCCCTAAAACCGAGTTGGGCGGGCGCCAATCAGCGCCTCGCAATAACGCAATTACGACAGACGGCCGGCCGGCAACGTTGTTTTCTACTAAGAAAATGTACGTTTTCAGTCGAGTCTACTTGCCAAACAGTGCAGACCGGAAGCTGCGTTGGGTCTTTAATTTTACACTATTTAAATGTTTTTGTAATTAAACACATAGTTTTCAATGTCGAGTTGCTTAAAAACATGTTATAAAGCTTCTGGATACTGTTGTATTTTGTGCTGTGTGTAGTAAATACCGCCAAGTTTCATTCGTAAATTGTATTTATAGCTATTGTTTTTTTTTATGGTTTAGGGTTTTTAAGAAAGTAGGTTTAATTTTTATTTTCTTAACTAATGAAATGACGGGTCAATAACCTCAATTAACTGTAATTTAAAATAAAACAAACTCATGTCACCCTTGTTTTCACTGTCACTGTCACTCTTCCTTTCGACCTTCTCCAGTGGCGGCGTGGTTAAGACATATTACCAAAAAAATTAATGATACATTTTTTCGTTTATATACAGTGTGTCCACGGATAGAGTTTGGAAGAGGAAACACTTTTTTATTAGTAGGTATAGAAGAAAAAGCCATTTATAAAAAGGTCTGCTTGTGTTGAAACCACAATTTCGAATATCAGATTTGCGATTACTATACAGGGTTCGTCAGAAACAACATTTTTAGTTTTTTGGATTTTGTTTAAAATAAATTTACGTAAAAACCAACAATATTGTTGCTTTCTTGCTTAGAATATGATTTTATATCTGGCCAAATAACGATTTTGTTGTAAGGAAACTATTTTTTCTTTGTCTACTTTCGAAGTATTTTTATTATTACATGTCATATTTTTTCAATTCTTCAACCCTGTATAGTAATCGCAAATCTGATATTCGTAATTGTAGTTTCAGCATAAGCAAGCGTTTTTATAAAGAATTTTTTTTTTCTATATCTAATAATAAAATAACTTTTTCCAAATTCTATCCATGGACATACAATGAATATATGTATTTAAATCTATTTTTCCCTTAAATGTTGTCATATCAGGGTTTACGAGCCTAAATATGATGCTTCAATTTCATAACACGTCGTATATTATGGGAAACTTATAAAACTTGTACGCCTTATATTTTTGCCTAAATTATCTCAGTACAGAAGATATAGGAGAAACAGTTTCCGAAAC
This sequence comes from Polydrusus cervinus, assembly GCA_935413205.1. Lineage (NCBI taxonomy): Eukaryota > Metazoa > Arthropoda > Insecta > Coleoptera > Curculionidae > Polydrusus > Polydrusus cervinus. The sequence goes on from OW284511.1 coordinate 84,666,667, forward strand.
CGACAAAAAAGCCACACTTTTAATAAAAAATAAATTTCGGTTTTTTTTTGGAATTATTTTTTTTGTCTGTACGAAGCTTAACAATGTACCTAAGTGAAGAGATAAGCAAAAAATAAATGCTCCTCAGGATTTCATATTTAATACATGAATAAAACGTTTTAAGAGAGTGATGTCGATGAAACCTTGACTTGTCCTTTAATTAGAGGGTATTTTTTGCAGGTTTATGCCTCCGAGCAGTACCTCGAATTCGTGGAAAAATGTTAAATACGCCACTGAATTCAAACCTGTATGTCCGCAAAAATTTCCAGACGAATCTACAATGACTGAAGAACGAAGAAGATACTTTCATAGACTAAGACAGTATTTAAGGCCTGAGAGTGAAGACTGTTTATACCTAAATATTTACGCACCATATCAAGGTAAGTTTTATGGACATTAATTGTTTTCATAGCACATTTAACATTACATTATTACCATTGAGTTCTAATTGAACAATTACGGCTTAAGGGGGATTTCTACTGTGATGGTTTCAAAAAATCGAAATTTTTTTTTCCGACGTTTTTCGACTCTCTGTAGCCTCTAGAATAACTGTGTGTAAACGTTTTTACCAAATCTACTCCAAAAAAAAGTTACCTCCAATTCTATGATTACCGGTCAGTTCTCACCACTAGCTGCTTTTGAGTTAGGAACACACTGCATATGTAATCAATCTGAAAAACGGGTATCTGAGGGCGCTAAAAAGGCCAGGCTCGCAAAAAGGCAGGAAGAATCAGCTCGTTTATCGTTTTTCGAGGAAGAGGAGGGTGTAATCTACGGGCCAGGCATCGTAGACTAAGTGACAGTGAGACTATTTTGTTGTTTTTCTCGAAACCCTGTTTTTCGCGCTGGCGGAAAGTACTTCGGTATGTTCAAATTATTAGAATTTAATGATTTTGGTCTTAAAATGCTTAGAATACAAGTGGTTATAGCCCCCTCTAGAATCAAGTATTTTGCGATATTACAGAAAATGTTACGGCCCTTAAAATACAAAAAAAAATGGTAAATTTTTAAAACAAATTTAAATGTCGCGCCATTTTAACAGTTACTCAAGTTTTGACTTGATTCTAGTGGGGGCTATAACTACATGCTTACAATTGAAGAATCTGGGTCAATTTTATTTTTGTCATTAATGGAAAAATTTATTTGAATGCCGCCAGGAAGTTACGTTTTTTTTTGAGGGGGTAACTTCAGCACCCTGTAGCACCCTCAAGTTTTTCATTTTTTGGGGTTTGAAAAATTTTTTTTGGTACATCTTATCTTTAATAAAAAGAATTGAACACTTGTTTTTCTGCATTTGTCTTATTATCCCCAGAAAAAAATCGTAAAGAAACGATGTAAATAGGACCATCACAGTAGAAATTCCCCTTAAGCTTAGATCAGCGTTGAACCAAGCTTAAACCTTCTTTGTGTAATTGGAAATATAATAATAAAAATAGAGAAAGCTCGGCAATATTGCAAGTGTTTTTGCTGGCGGAGCCATCGGAAACACATTAATGGTAGTTTGTACAACAAGAGTGGATATGCATGTCCAGATCGCACGAGAAAGTAAATTGAGTTCGATGCCGTAGGCGGAGTGCTTAAACTTCCGAGCGCAATATGGACAATCCACTCGAGCTGTACAGTATATTTTTTCTACGACTCAACTACCGAACTTTATACTAAATATTAAAAAAAATAGTTATTTAAATTAGGCACCATAAATTTTGTTTTAAGTTGGTTGTGAGGAAGATAATAAAAAACAATTGAAGAAAAATTAATTTTAATGAAAAATCCATGGACCAAATTACCCTATAACATTATCATTTCTTATATTTACACAAAATCATTGCAGAATAACAGAGAATAAGTGGTATACATATTTATTAATTAAAATGAACAATTTATTTTTCTTAACCATGACTAGTTTGATTAAATTGTTCTGCTGAAATGCACAGAAGAAAAAAAAGGTTTGTTCGGGTTTATTTCTGCTTGCGTAATAATTATAACTCCGAAAGTACTACCGAATAGCTGTAGAGTTATTTTTTAATAGTTAAAAATGGCTTTTGTAAATTAATATGAACTTTTAACGTTCGCTATGATAAAGTTTTTCAAAATAATCGCCAATTAACAAACTAGCAACACTGTTAACGTGGAAAAAGAATTGGCAATATTGTAGAAATACATAACCTTAAAACCGTTATTAAAATATGGATTTTTTTTCTAGAAATCTTTTTATTCGTCGTAATATCGCGGTGGACAAATATTTCTATGGAAAAAAACAAGATGAATAATTTAAAATTTATATTATCTATTTTTCGCAGAATATATGACAACACTGCCAATTATAGTAAAAATATTAGACCTAGAACGAAGCACAATAAAACACCATCGAGAAACTCCCACAAACAAAAAATGTAAACAATATTCCATTTTTACAACAGTGGAATATTTAGTGAACAAATTTGTTGACTATTTATCTAAATTTTGTTCATTGTGACTTCCATTTCCAACTCTCCGGAAATATTCCCCCTAAACTATAAATACAATTTTACCTTTAACAAGGTATATTCACCCACATGACTAATACAACAAGCTCTATTTTTAACCGCGAACATATGATGGAGCATCCTTGGCGAACGTCCAAATATTCTAAATTTGAAAACACGGATCTTTGTTTATGTTTTTCAAAATGCTCCTTAAAGATATAAAAAAAAATCGGATACAACTCTAAAATAAATAAAAATAGTAAGATTTGGTCATTAGGATTTATTTAATCGAACAAACTTTCCTTTACTGAGGATGATGCTGTGTTGATGATGTAAAAATGGGTTTAAAAACAAAGAATTATTTGGAATAGCTGAGTGGGATGTATCTTGAAAAATAAAAAGTTTGAATCAATAAATAAGAGAAGCAGAGTTATATTAAAAATAATAATGCATTTCATCAAGTATCTACATATATTATATCGGCTATGTTTTCACATATACAGGGTGATTCCTAAGTTGATACTTCTTTTTTAGCTATGTATAGAAGGCATTAAAATAAACGACATTTTCAAATATTTTTTTTTTAAACTCAAAAATAAGGTACTTACGTTCATTTATTATACTATGAATCAAATACGGTTATGCCTAACTTGCCCGTTGAATAATATTAAGAAAACTTTTGGGTGTAGGAAGCAGCAGCCGCACTTTGACGACACCTACCGTAAATTAGCACCATATCTATTAGTTCATTGTTTTTAAATTTTATCATTTTCACGTGTCATCAATTTAAAATTTACTTGCTTCAGAAAAACACACCGCAGCGTATTGCCAAATAAATAACTGACATAATAATAAATTACATGATTAATAAGACAACAACAACATTAAGTATAGCAGGCTACGTTTTGATGACCAGGTCCGCACTTAGATTTTTTACTTCTGTATCTCGCCTATTTTTAGGCTTTAAAAAAAAAGATATTTGAAAATGTTGTTTATTTTAATACCTTCTATACACAGCTAAAAAAGAAGTATCAACTTAGGAATCACCCTGTATTTAGGTTATATAGGAATATCCTTGTCGGTTAACTATGGCCTAACTGTATTCTTTATTTAAATAAAATACGTTTATTATTATTAGTGTTATTATTTTTTCAGTGTTTGTTTTTACAGCTTTACGCTGGTGTTATTTACAGCACAGAGAATAAATTGATCTTAACATATCATTGTACCGTTTAGAAACTTCCGTACTATATGGCACGTTTAAAGAATGACGCTTTTCTGAATTTGTTGGTATAAATAACGTGAAAGGCCAAGTGTTTCCAAGTTGGGCTTAACATTTTTCGTCATAGCTCCCTCCGCCGATATTACACTCTTAAAAATAACATGGTATGGATTACTAATATTTGGTTCTGACAACTATTTATTTTCGTGAAATCGGACTCAACCCAAAAATTAGTTTTTACAACAAAAAAAAATTGTCGTTATTGAACTGTTGAACTAATTAATAACAATAACCAACCCAACCCACAAATTTTAGTTGTCACAACGAAATTTTATATACGGATAACTAAATTTATATGGTTCTCCCGCTTTTAAAATTAGTTGTCACAACTAATGTGTAAATATGGAAAACTGCAAATTTTTTTTCAAGGCAATATTGTTTTTGTTAATGATGCAATCTACAACTATTGCCAAAGCAATCATTTATTTCGGCCAAACTTGAAATTTTCATAGAGTAACAATTACGTATGTAGTCACAACATTGTGTTTATTATATTTTTTCTGTACTTTCTAATTGTAAGAAAGAAGTTGAATCATAAATAAGTAAAAATTTTATATTTTTGTCATTGCAGTTGCACATTAGAAAGTTTAAATGAACTGCTTATAACGCATGGCAAAATTATCAAGTTGATTTGATAGAAATAACTTTAAAAAAAGTCTGTTTCATTTCTATAAAAAATGTCATATGTAATTTATACTTAGTAACGAAAAATATTCCTTCCTAGGTCCCCCATTAAATAAAAAAATGCCTTGGTATTACTACTCTATTAGGTATGCGTAAACTAATTGGAATAAATTATCAGGGATATATTATGGTTTGTTTAAAAAAAAAATATTTCCAATGTCCTTGTTCTCTCACGTTCTTTATAATACATACTTAGGCAATACAAAACAGAAACACTAGACTTCTAACTTATTTTACTAAACCTTTTGGGTTGTTCAATTGCTTATAGAACTAAATTATTCTTATTTAAATTTTCTTATCTGCAACTGCGATTATTAAAAAACAAAAAATATCCCCTGGACTTTCTATTTAAAATATACAGCTATATGAAATTTGTTGTACTTGGTCAGATTAAAAAGTGATCAATATGACGTACTTTTATAGAAATGGAACATAGAACAAAAACAAAACAAAAGTTATTTCTCATCGGGTCACCTTGCCATGCTTTATGAAAAGCTCATTTAAACTTTCTAATGTACAACTGCAATGATAAAAAATAAAATGTTTACTTACTTATGGTTTAACTTCCTTCTGCCCATAAGAACGTACACAAGAAAAACAATAAACATAAATAAATTACATCAAATATTGTCACATCCATTTTCCACACGGGCACGGCCATGAAAATGGCCAATTATTGCCTTAAAAACACGAAAAGATGGACACGGAACCCTAACATAAATATAACATCCTGACAGTCCTGGCTAGAATGATGTCACATGTCACCCACCGGGCAAGGGCGTCAAGTCTCTATTGATGCCGTTAGTTATAAATAGGAAGAATATTATTACTTGAAAAGAAAAGTTAGTTACGGTAACTAAGAATATATCTTAATCAAAATTAACAAAATGATAGGGACTACAAATTCATAATGTGTTATTACAACAAGCTTAATTAATAAATACAAGTTTGTAGGAACCTTGATGTAACATTTAAATAGGATATATACAGAGTAAAATTTAGCTAAACAAAATATTTTATTTCTGCCAACTGATATGAAAACAAGATATTTTCTTTGTTTTGATGGCATCATTATTTGGTAAATATAACCAAGAAAAAAATCTTTTTTGTTTTCCTAACTAAAAATAGTTATTTTTGGTAACGTAAACACGAGAACAAATAAAAAATAGTACCAAATACCAAGTCATATTTAAGAGTGTATGATCGGAATGATGGCTATTTTTTCTAGCTTCCATATATTTTTTATCTCTATCGCCAAATTCGAGTACTTGGTTTTCTTCTCCGATTCGCTTTTGGAGTGGTTGTGTGTTAGTGGGCAACCTATATCCATTGAGAAAGCTTTCTTGGTCGTCTTTCCGATAAGAAGAATATCCGAACGGTTGTGGTCTACTGTTCAATCAGTTATTATTGGCCTGTCCCAGTATAAGAGATATTTAGGGGATTCAAGGACTGGCTCGGGAGAGTATTGATAATATGGTGGGAGGTTTTCCTTTAGGCCTAGTTTATGAGCTAGTTATTTTTGGGTGATCTTGGCCATCTGATTATGTCTCCCCAGATAAGCGTTGAGTGCCATAGCACCACAACTCACCGTAATATGTTCTATCGTTTCTCCGGGAGAAGAAATGCACGTCTTCTATTAACCACTTAATTATTTTAATTGCCAGTCGTGCGACCAATATTGTTATCTTTGTTTCGATAACTTAAATAGACAAAGACGGTTTAAAAACAGGATACCAGACTCGAGACTTCAGTCAGGTAGAAGTGAATCGTTTACAGAGCGATTGGTGCGTGTTTTTATTAGATAGCGTATTTTGTTTAATTATTTTCTCAGTAAATAATAATTGAAGAATTTAAGAACCATACAAAATTTAATTTTTTCTTGCTCTAATTGATGGGGTCGTGGCCGTTCAAAACATGATATTACAGGTAAAATAAAAGTTTGTACAAAAAGAGTGTATATGATGTCCATATCGCACGAGGAAGTAAATTGAGCACGACGCCGTAGGCGGAGTGCTCAAACTTCCGAGGGCAATATGGACAATCCACCCGAGTTGAACAGTATATTTTTTCTACGACTTAACTTCCGAACTTCATGCTAAGAATTTAAAAAAATTATTACTATACATAACTTGTCTTTTAAGTTGGCCATGAACTTGTGAGAACGGTAATAAAAAACAATTGAACAAAAATTAATTTTGATGGCAAACCCATGTAGGTACCAAATAACACTGTAACTTATTTATCGATTTGGGTAAGTTCTTATATTTAAACAAACTCATTTTTGAATATATCTATCTTTCTCACATTCGATTTTTGGCTGAATAACAGACAAAAAACGATATATGTATAACCAGGTATTTTGAATAATAAATTGTTTTACTGAAATGCACAGAAGAAAAATAGGTTTGTCGGCTTATTTCTGCTTGCGTAAGAATTATAAGTCCAAAAGTACAACAAAATAGCTGTAGAATTCGTTTTAAACAGTTAAAAATGGATTTAGTGCATTAATATGAATTTTCAACGTTCGTTATGGTCAAATTTTTCAAAATAATCGCCAATTTACAAACTAGCAACACTGTTAACGTGGAAAGAGGTGGCTGTAAGTAGAACTAACATAACCTTAAAATTTTTAGTAAAAAATGGATTTTTTTCTAGAAATCTTATAATTTCGTCTGTTTTATCGGGTTATCTTTATGTTTTACCATTTAAGGAAGAATTACCAGTTAATTTTCTATGTTTTTTGCGTATAATAAAAGTTTTAAGATCAATTGGGGTTGGATCTCCTATTCAAAATATATCGGAAAATATCCTCGTGTACAAATGTTTATAATAATATATTATTTACATGGAAAAAATACCCAAGGTTAGTAAGAAAACGTTCATTTGGTCTATATATAGTACATTTTATGCAAAGCTTGTAGTAATTGTCTAGAAATGAGTGAAAATAAAGATATTTTTGAAATAAGTCTGTGCGCAAATCTTTAGTTCGGTCAGAAAATAACAATAATTTGGTAGAAATATATTTTGGTAATAATTTTGTTATTATACCTTCAATTTTTACACCATTTCGTGTACTCTTTAGAAGAATATTGTGTGTACATAGACAGACTCTGGGATAAATGTTTTGATTTAAATTTAAAAAGAACAAATTTCATCTGACAGATTTGCATATTTAGAAGCATATTGTTAACCTAACTTCTCTCAGCTGTCAGAAAACGAATTTACAACATGTAAGTTTGGCTTTTCTGTAATTGACTACTGTGATTGGTCAGTTTTATTACCTATCTAGGATGGATATAAGATTTTCCCTCACAGTTAACTGGAATAGCCTACTTTACCCGCCACTTAAGTGTGAAGAAAACAGCAAATTTCCATGTGGGAGTAGAGAATAGTATATTACGTATTAAGTGTGGTAAAAAGCATATTACTAACCAATGGAAAAATTGCGAACGAGCCGAGTAGCGGTTAAGGCGGTAATTACATGAGTGCGTAATTTCTTTACAACACGCAATATGTAGGTACCATACTTTTTGTACGACTCTTACTAATAAATTAAAAATCGGTTTGCTGCTTGCTTTGCCTTTTAGGCTTTTTTTCTCTTCGTTCGCTGCCAGGGCCATTCCCGAGGGGACCTACAGCTTAACGTGGGTTCCGAACCACGATTATCGGTCATGCGACAACCCCCGAACCCCCGGTTTATTGCCATTGCATGACCTACCGATTGGGGAGTGTGTATCTTCTTCCGCGCCCCACGGGATGTCTGATCTCATCCGACCTGGTTACCGGCGTGAATGGGGTGGGTTGGGAGATGATACCTTTTACCTTCCCTGCATTCTTTAACCCACTGAATTTCGGACATACTTTTTTTATTGTACGTAATCCGGGAATCGAACCCGGGTCGCCACGGTTAAAAATCGGTTTTTAAATTTAAAATGTGAACTTCAAATCTCAAAAAATGATTAGTGCTGCACAGCAGTGGGCGACTGCAGCGCGATCTATATCTGAATCTACAAAACCGTAAAGATGTTTAGGAAAGCGCAAAAAATATTTCCTATACAGGCTGGGTGGCCATTCCGTGCTTGATTTATTTATAGTTCTATGACTTTTATGTTTTTACGTTAGATGGTTATCTTTTGCATTAAGTTGATTCTAGCAGATGGCGCTACTATAGGTTTTCATCATATTTTTACTCGTGAAAATATCTTGAAAATATATTTTCGCTGTAGAAATAGCTTACAGGTTATGGCTTTCTGATGAGTCCCAACAAGGATAAAACAGCCTGTCATTGTCTACCTGTGCCCCAGGTAACCCATTACCTTTGGCGTCTCAGTGTACTTGAATGCAAAAAATAGACGCACTACTCTGTCCGCTTGCCGCTAAGTTTCTTTCTATTATGTACCATATTTGGTATTATTGGGCGAATGTTGTATTTTGGTCAGTTTTCTTCAGATTACCAAAATGCAAAAGTAAATAGTGGGTCGTATTCCCTTTTTTATGCTCTTTTCAACAATCATACAATCACAACATGTATCTTTATATTCAAAAAAAATTGGGGGCGGTTTCTACCCCCAAAATAGGGGTAAATTTTATGAAGACGTAAAAAAGTATGGCAAACTAAAAATAATCACAGCAGGAGTTCTGTATTGTTTCAGGAAATAAAGAGGCTTTCTAGTACTAAATTTATTCCAGTTAAAAATGCCACCCTGTATTAGTTCCACAGCTGCAATTAATAACTTTTTGCGAAAAGAGTTAATGGCAACTAAATTTTACATAAATCTAACCGTTTCTGTAATTTGTATAATTTCGAAGACGTTAAGGACGAAGCGCAAACTTGTCCATTTATACCTTTAGTAAACACTATAAAAAAAAAGCCAGTGTAAACGCATCGTTTGTCCTATTTCAACAAAATTTTACATACAAAATTATTTCAAACATTACGTTGTTTACAAACATTGTTATCCCAAAATCCCAGCCTATGTTTGGTCTGCATTAGGATTTTGGGTTACTTGAAAGGTTAAGAATGATATTTGCAAGTCAATGACTCCCTTGTCTGTCTTTTCATGCTCTGAAATATTTTTAGAAGCGTATGTATGCCATTGTTATGCGGATAAACCTTTAAGGGTGGATATTCATTTCTTTTGCCTCGGAACAGGTTTTAATTTACAGTTAAGATGAACCTGTTTTGCTTTCCATCGTCATTGTATTTCTCTATATTTTAGGAATAACTTTAATTTGAATCAAATAATTTTACATTAGATTTTACATATTCACACTTTTGCAGTATAATTATTAGAAATAATGGATTATGGATTTATAGGTTTTACTCTTTTTTTCAAAGTATAAATGAGCTTCTGTCGTTCATAAATAAGTTTATTGGCATACGCCCTATTTTGAGATTAGCACGCATCAGTGGCGGCTCGCGGTCTTAAAGAATGGTGAAGAGATAGGTATAGTGCGGGTACTTAAACAAACATTGACTAAAAACCCGTGTAACAAAACGTCTCTCTTATCCTCATCTGTCCAACGACTGAATGGAGTTTCCAACAAACTACAAACTATGTCATTAATTGGGTTCATTTTTAAAACACACAACTATGTAGGTACGTACACTACTGAATTAACTGAAAAATAAAAACAAAACTTTTTATCACACAGTAAATCACGTATAAACGATATGTATAACCGCAAGTTTCGCGAAGCCTTAAAATAAATACCTTAAGGTTAGGAGAACCAATGCTAAAACAATGGTGCATACGACTGATCTATTTTTAAATTGCCCTTCATTATAATTCAAATTATTACATGCTGTTTGCGTGACTGAGATCACGTAACCATATCAACGGTAAATATCAAAGCCATGTTGAGCGTTAGGTTTTCACTTGTTTTGAGCTAACGGACACGGTCGGCTAGGGCGCGCCAAAATGCACGAGTGTTTATAATTATTGTCTATCGGAGTTAACCGTGGCCCTATTATGCATAGCTATATTCGAATTAAAGTAATATTATTAATTCGAACATAATTATTTTTTAAGGGCTAAAATGCTATTTTATTATTTGATATTGTCAAAAAACTTTCCTCCAAGTTTAATTTTTTTTTGGTGAAGAGACCTTTCACCTACTTCACCTGACGAGCCGCCACTGGCACGCATTGTGCTTGATAACTATATATTACTATTTTATTAAACTAAGAAGAAGAAAAAATTCCACTCGAAATATAACTAGTGCATAAAATATTTCCGGAAATTTTCGTAACTTTTGTCTGAAGCAATTTTTTTAACAAAAACATAATTTCTTAGCACCTGAAAAAATCCCGAACCCGCAGAGTGAGTATCATTCTTTCTAACAAAACAAAATTCGGGTTTCAAGGTCGGTGGTTGCCGAGATTTTAGCGTCTGAAAAATCAAATAGCGGGATATTTTAAATTCGTATTTTTCTGCAACTACACAAACAATTTGGTAAAACCCTTTTTCATATTCAGCGGCAAATATTATTCCAAGCGAAACGAAATTCAGGTATCAAGAGTTAGTGAATGACGAGGTATTAACGTTTGAAAATTCGAATAGCGTGTTTTAATTGACTGCCAAACAGTGGCTATTATGAGTTGATTTATTGATTTGATTTTTTTATTGAATTGTCTTTTTTGGCTATAAAAAATTAGCTTTAAAAAATCTTAAACTTTTTAATCTGACTTTTTAAAGGACAAAATATCTGTGCATATTCTATTGAAGCTGATGTTTTCAAATATTTTATTCATATATACAAACCCTGTTTGCATATACTACTTAGCTTAGCATATTTTATTTTAAAGATGTGTATGTACCTACTTGTGGTCTCGTTATTTGTTACAATACATATTGTTGTATAATAGAATTTTCCTTTGAAACGAGTAAAATATTTAATAAAATTTCTAGTTCATTAAAAAACTAACTTTTTTATGCTTTTTATTTTTATTTTTCAGATATCGGGTTATATTTTTGAGACAGTAGTTAGTTAGACAAAGTTATAATACTACATAATCCAAATACAACGTTACTCCTGCCAATATTTATTAATAACTTTTAAAAACATAGCCTAAAAGGCGTAGTTTACTTATTTCTTAAGTTACCTTAGAACTCTGCATTTCTTTTGTAAAGTTTAACGGCCAATTATCGTTATCCCTTCTAGAGGAAAATTATGAAAAGTAAAAGTTGTTTTTAGTAATGTTGCCAGAAAAACTTGCACCAAAGCTACATTTTAAGTAATTGCACGTTTTTTTATAAATATCGGTTTTATTTTGTCAGGCCAATAACTGTCACCTAGCCAACAACTGTAGGTATCCTTTACATTATGTTTATATTATTTTTTAATAATTGGTGTATAAAGCTAATCTATATCAGTACTTTCATACAAAATAATTTTTTCAAAAAAAAAAGAAAAATTACTAAACTACAATACGTACTTACCTAGCATATTAGTAAAATAAATAAAAAAATTTTTGTTTTTTTATTTGACGTCGGCCTATTTCCGCAGCGAGACCAATCACCGACGCCAGGGATTTTGTCACACACTATCTGGTAATTTTGCCGAATCCCTCTTTTCTCGAGGGTAGGGTTCTTTAACGTGCCAACATCCATGACACGGGACCCACAGTCTCTTCCGAAAGACGATTAAAATAAATAATTTTTTTAAACCAAAGTACATTTTTGTATCTTCTTGGGTCTTTGTCAATTTAATAAGTGAAAAAAATGTTTATTTATTAAGTTAGATTACAAGTTAATAAACACTTTTATAAAGGGTTCGACAATTTAATCATTAAAATAAAATAAAATAGAACATGAATTATTTCCGGAAATTTTTTCGAGGTCGCGAATTATTTGAAAATTTCACGAGCCTTTTCAAAAGCCTAATTCTTTCGAATTAGCCTTTTTACCTCTTCGTTTGCTTCCAGAGTCATTCCCGAGGAAACCTATAGCTTAACGTGTGTTCCGAACCACCATCTATTTATTTATTTCATTTATTTATTTATTTCATACACTGTTTTACAGTTTCCCAGTTACAAAACAGGTAGAAAACAGAATTTAATTAAGTAAAAATTAAAATAAATTATTTAACAATTAACAAAAAGATTAGCAATATTTAAATTTATGAAACTAACAATTCGGTAGTAATAATAGGTACCCTACAATCCTCAGTTATGCGACACTCCCTCCCCCCCCCCTCCTGGGGCTAACCCACGGTTTCTTCCGCCAATGCATGACCTACCGATGGGGTAGTGTGTACCTTCTTCCTCACCCCACGAGATATCCGATCTCATCCGGCCTGGTTACTGGCGTTAATGGGGTGGGTTTGGGCGAAAATACATTTTACACTTCTCCCTGCGTTTCTAAACATACGGACATACTTTTTTTATTGTGCGTGTACCTACTCCGAGGATCGAAATCGGAACGCCACGGTCGAATGCCAGTGACTCACCGCTGAACCACCGACGCAGTTAGAGGGGGGGGGGGACATAATGCGCTTATGTCGTATATCAAGATGATGTGAATCACTTCGAAACTTATTTTTCTTATAATCTGGACTCTTTTTACATATAATTTTACTACATAAATTAAGAGAATTTCGTCCATTTTTAAACATTTAAGTTCCCGTATTTTGGCAGAAATAACACGATCGTATTTTTGGAATGGAGAGAAATCTTATTCCCAGAGCCGCTATAAGCAGCGCTACATTAAAAATTCCCACCCTGTATTGGAGGATTGTTTTACGAAACACTCCAGAACTTTTTAAGGTATTCCATTACATTTCAGAAAACTTTGGATTTTTACTGTAGTCTATTTCAGAAAGGTGTAGAGTAATAAAATGGGAAATTCCGTCCAGTTCGGCTGAATTTCGGTATCGGCCATAGACGTAGGTACATTTTGTGCATTAAATGATTTATGATAACTAACCAAAAAAAAAAAAAGAAGATAATTTGATAAAGAAGGAACTATTAGCTATAGCAAATTAACACAAACATCGTTTTATAAAATAGGCCGTGGAAAATATATCTGATAAACATAGTGTAAGTGTGCTGCGTTCACCGCCATATCATTGCGAACCAAATCGTAAAGAACTTATATGGTCGCAAGTGAAAGGATTTGTAGCACGACACAACACGACATTTAAAATGAAAGACGTTAAGGTACTGTTTGATCAAGCCATTTAGAAAGTGACACCAGAGAACTGGCGATAACCAGTCCATCATGTCATTAAAGAAGAGGAGAATATGTGGGGTCGTGACCACCTGATCGATCGAACCATTATAACGTCAAGAGATGACAGTTCCTCAGATGACGAAGAATATTATGATTTTTGATAATTTAATTTCTGTTTAATTTATTTTTTGAATTTTATATTTTTTTATAATGTTTAATAAAAAATAGATGTACCCAATACTATGTACATAATGCACGCCGTTGTCTCACCATTTTGTGAATGGATACGAATGGGCAAAACCCATAAATTGACCCAAACCCGGGTGGTACTACCTGCACTTGATGAAAATAAAGAATTTTGCAATGAAATCAATGCCAAATAATGAAAGTGGCTTAAATATTCGTTGGGTCACACTGTAGTCCCTTTGTATATCTAATAAGCTTTTATTACTCCACACCTTTCGGAAATAGACTATAGACCCTACTACATAACCATGTATTTAAAAAATCGACAAAAACATATTCAATGATCGATTGCTTTAAATAAGACATATTATAATATAATACGGATCCGGTTGTTCCCTGATATTGAAAGCACATTATTCGAAATAAATTAAATTCCTGATCCCAAATTCGGAACAAAGCTGGTTGCCGGAGGTAAAAACAGATTTTTTTCTCTCTTTTACATATAAATATTTAAGCAGGACCCAAAGGCTAAAGGTTTGATTTTTAACCATTTCGTATGGCAGGCTTTGAATGAAAAGATATTTTGTCCAGGGGCAACTCGTTCATATAAATAATGAATTTCCAATAAAAATAAAAGCAAAACTTTACAGTGCGAGGTATTATTGTCGGCTGGGGAGTCCTTAAGGGCCTTTATACGCTCGAAATGATAAAGAATGCCTTTTTGGTCGAAAGTATGGACGCGTATACCGTTTGAGAAATTGTTTAATTACATTTTATGAGGACGTAAATCTACACGAATACAACTATAAAAACTTGGAATGCTGGAAAAAATTTGGTAACATAAACTTACTTTTACTTTTTCGAGTCCGGAAAACTACAATTTCTGAGCCCAATGTCGGGCTATGTCCAATGCTTGTTGATTGTTTGTCCATAAAGCATCGAGGGTACATCTATGTGGGCAGTTGGGACAGATGAATAGGTGTTCCATATCCTGTATAGCTCCGCAGTCGCACGTGTCGTCATTACTATCCAGCAGGCCCCACCTAATGAGATTGGTCTTGACGGGGGCAACACCAGTTCTGATACGATTCAGCATTCTCCAGGTTGTCCAGTCGCTTGATGCGCCGCTCGGTGGGAGTTCTGTTATTGGATAACAGGCGGGTGGTTCATCCAGTGGCGTGCCCAGGAAGCGCCTTCTTGATTTTAGTCTGCCCAGTTGCGCCTCGTGTCCGAATAGTGAGTGGCGTTCGTCGAAGGTCTGTTTGATTCTCTCGGTGTGTTCGTAGGCTGTTCTACGTGAGTCAGGGTCCGAGAGGCCCGAGGCTTTGTATAGTTTGTCCAGTGGCGTGGGTTTCATGCAGCCGGTTATAAGCCTGCATGTTTCGTTCAGACTGGCATTTACTTTTTTGGCGTGAGTGGATCTGCTCCACACTGGGCAGGCATATTCCGCTGTCGAAAAGCATAACGCCTGCGCAGATGTCCTTAGTACTGTTGGTCTTGCACCCCACTTGCTGTATCTGAGCTTCCTTAGAAGGCCATTTCGCGCCTCCACCTTCTTCCGCGTTTTTTCACAGTGGAACCTGTATGTTAGGGAGCGGTCTAGTATGACTCCAAGATAGGTAGGTTTATCTGTGTGCTCTAGGTTGTTGTTATCCCAGGTAACGTTGAGCTTTCTATTTGCCTGTCGGGAGTGGAGGTGAAAGGCGCTGACTTGGGTTTTGGAGGGATTCGGTCTTAGAGAGTTGTCCTGATAGTAAGTGGACATCATGCTCAAAGCAGCTTCCAGTTTTTGCTCTACCTTTCCAAAATTTGAACCTTGCGCTGTGATGCCCAGGTCATCGGCATACACGAAGTTTCTGGTAAAAACTGGTGTTGGTTGGTCATTGGTGTAGAGATTGAAGAGGATTGGTGCTAGTACGCTGCCCTGAGCCAAGCCGTTTTTCTGGGTTCGCCAACGGCTTTTTTTTTAACACATAAAAAGCATCCGTTCTTTGAAAAAATTAACATACAACAATGCAATTCTACACTACCTTGATAATTCTGATTCCCGCTGGGTTAGAATGATTTTTTTTTAAATAAAATTTCAATGAATATATAATTCCTCTCCCCTCGGATTGTTGCTCTCAATGTCCTTGCAATTTTAGAGTTTGTTAAGAGTCTTTCATATTAGCGTGAAACGCGGCATCGTTTCCTGGCTTGTCTAATTGAATTGAATATAAAAATTTTACTAAGGTTTTCACAAGAACTTTTAGCTTGGTGGATGATACCTTATTTTTTTTGAAAAAACAAAATTGAAAATTTATTTTAAAGTTTCAATTAAATAAGTTCAACTTATATCATCCGCCATGCAGAATATCAAAATAAAGATATTACGGCTATTCATGTTAATTTCCTTTTTAAACTATGCCCGATATTATCTTCAAAATCTGACGCAGCGCCATTGAATTCTCGTGGAATACATTTATATAATATTTTGTATACCAAAAGAAATGTTATTGCCATCGCCAAACACAGATACAGTACGCGCGATGTAGCGCAAATGTAGTATTTGTTCGTGATGACTTTTGCTCCTAAAACTATTTTATATTTTGCAGCGTTTTATTTTTAAATAAATTATGTTAAAACGGAGATTGTTTGGGTGATAAATCTAAATAAAATGTATCTAATCTAGTTAAAAATAGGTTGCATTTAAATATCTAAAACTAAGATTGCTCTTCGTCTAGAATTTTTTTAAAATCAAAAAATTATACAAATAATTCAGTCAGTAGAAACTTGCCCAGCTCCAAAAAAATAATGTGTATTGCATTAAAAATATCAAAAATCGAAATAAAGAGCAAAGTTTTTTTAACATGTTCGTAATGAGCAGGAACATTTGGAATTCTATCTTTTATTCTTGCGAGTAATGAATTCATCAACTGTCACATACGGCGCTATGCGTAGCCAAAAATACATTAGATTTAGAAACGCAGCGACTAGAAAAAAGTAGAAAACCCCTTAATAATTTTTCTTTATATTATTGCTTATATCGTGCTAAACTTTTTATCACCATATTTAAAGTAATTAACACCTTTTTTGAGTGCCTCCTGATATTTTCATAATGTAACGTTGCTTCAATGTGTTTTATTAAATTTTAATAGACAAGCGATGATTTAAGCAATTATTCTTCTCAGGTAGAATACAAATGTGCACACTTAAACATGGGAAACATAACCACTTGTTCAGTTCATGTTATAATTTACTAGACAATGCAATTTGGATAAGAACATTTCCCTTGAGGTTAAAATTGAAATTACCTGCATGAAATCATGTCTATTAGTTTTCTTCATCTTTGTAAAAAATAATGTCCTAGACTCGGTCCTAAAGATGATCTTCTAATTTATCCGTTACATCAACTTGTACCAGAAATATATATTTGTTGTGACTATTTTATTTACAATCTGATTTCTAAAAATAACATTGAGAAACTTTTTGATTTTTTTAAAGTAGCAACCCATATTTGTGTTAGTTTAATTAAAAAAACATTTTCTTTCGAAATGTCCATTGTCTTTATTTGTTTTTCATCACAACGTTTCAACTGGTAAGTCTCTCCAGTCGTCTTCAGGTCAAAATTGGTATGTTAATTACCGCTCTATTTATACTAGCTTGGTGCACTGAACATAACTGAGATAACATTTAATTCTGGTTTGATTTTACTCTAAGATTACATTTACTTAACAAAGGTTTTCAGATATTTCTTATGTCTAATGAGAGCTTACTAAAACAACTTGGGTTTTGTTGTGTGGTGCAGCTTCCCTGGACTTCCTCCAGTGTGAAAAAATGTAAGCTGCCACATTTGGTCCAGTCTATTAACTCTTTGAGCGCATGGTGATTAAATATAATTTTTTTCTGTCATCAGACAACTAAAACAAAGTTCTTGGATGCAATTAGAAGCCAAAAAATGTAACTGTATATTTTGAGCGTAAATATAAAATTTGATGTTTTATCTAATTTTTTCAAATTTTACACCCCTTGCGCGGGCTGGAGATGCAACGCATAATTTTTTAAATTATTTTTCCAATAATTAGCATACAAATTGCGTACTGTTAGAATTTGGTACTTGAAAGAATTATTTTTTTACCCACCCTAGTGTCCAGGCATGGTCACTTTTCAGTCTCTCCTTTTAGCGTATTGTTCTTATGTTCTTTGATCCTTATTTCGAGTGGTCTTAGAGCCACTTGTGTAGGTTCAGTTTAAACTAAAAGTGATAATTAAACCTAAGTTTATGCTGTAATGTTACTGTATAAACATAAGTTTAACGCCTGAATCTATACAAGTGGCCCTAAGTGTCTAACTAATATAAAATTGGCCACATTTGCAGGGAATCTGGTAGACACACTTTTTCCTGTCTGTAGGAAAAACTCTGAAGTTAGACCTAATAACAAAAAAGGGGTAACTGATCTATTTACCGATCAGTTAAGATAACGATATGAAGTTGACTATTTTTCCAGTTCGCTGATATAAATAAAACAAGGCGTTTGAATGATTGAACTTGAACAGATGTTTTTATTTACTAGAATACAAAAATACAGTGTTTTGCCTAAACGATTTGTTTAGTGCAAACGGTGGATGATTTAATATATAAATATAAATGTTACTATGACTACATTTACAATCATTGGATTCTTTGGCTTATCAACTGATTTACAAAATTTGTGCCAATGGAAGAAAAACTAGACAATGAATGTAACCTAGGCGAAAGCGCACTAGTAAGGTTTAATAGTCAAACATAACTTTTTTACACGGGTTTCCTGTTTTCTGGGAAACCTTCCCGGTTCACTTTATTGTTTAACTTGGGTTAAATTATGCGAACGCACACAGAAATGTGGGTCGACGATTGGTATTGTTACTGGATCTGTTTTTTAGAGAAACACTTTAGATTTCTTGCTATAAAATAATGTTACTCAGTTGAATCCGTCTCGTACGGTAAAATTTAAGAGATTTGTACTACAGTATGACGTCTATCTTAATCTATCATACCTTAAGAGTTCCTTATTTTCTATTAAAGTAAATATTGCATTATAAACCCCACCATCTAAGTTGAAGATTGAGTCGGCATCATTTCATCACAAAATAGGGGGTTAGTAGCAAGAGAGGGGCGTAAAACCAACACTTACGTACACGTAGTACTAAGGGTTTGTCACGTCACACAAACATATTTTTTGTTAGAAAAGCCTCTAACTTGGAATCAAAACGGAAGAAACATTATTATTCAACAACTTTTTTAACGTGCTCTTTGAACGATGGCTCTAAAACTTTTTTAGTTGTTGTCAACTAAAATAATGTCAACAAAACATCATCTTATTTTTTGATTGTTGTAATGACTCGTGCGCGCGCAGTGCGTACCCAAACATTTCACGACTTCTACACAGGGGTGTAAATTAAAGGGGGTTGGGGAAGTTCCACAACACTGTCTTTTTGACTTGTTGGTTTTGTCTTTGTCGAGTGACTTCTTAAAGTGTCTCTCGAGCTATATACCGTATTGATGTTGTATCTCTGTCCTCATCTTTATTCTCTCAAATACTTCTTTGACACATGGACTGTTGAGTCTTTTTTTGGGTTTGGTACGTTTGGCCGATTCTTACGATTTTCCAATATTTTGTTAACCAACTCAAGGGGATAGCCATTTTTGTTGAGGTCGGTCTTGATGTTCTTAACCCAGATGCATTGTTACGTAAATAATAACATGAACTGATCAAGAGCTGATGTTTCCCATGTTTAAGAGTGCACTTTTGTATTCTGAGTAGAATATTTACTTAAATAAACGCATATCTGTTAAAAGTTATTAAAACACATTTAAGCAACGTTACATTATGGAAAATATCAATAAATATGTTGATGAAAAGTTTAGCATGATATCCACACTTTTTCTAGTTGTTGCATTTCTAAATCTGATTTGCTCTTGGCTACGCTGAGCGCAGTGAAACCGACGTGTAACATGTAACAGTTGATAAATTCAATACTCGCATGAATAAAAGATAGATTCGTAAATGTTTGAATTTTGCATAAAAACAATCCATTTTTAAAATGAAATTAGAACAATGGAATTCTCCCGCTCATTACGAACATGTTTTAAAACTCTACTCTTTATTTAGTTTTTTTTATTCCAATGTTGTTTAAAAGTAGAATAGCTTAATTTTTTTAAATTATATTATTATGTATTATTCAACTATATATATTTAAAAGAGGTTTTATATTTTTCTGGACGGTGTGTTGATATTTCTAAATTATTTTTATGTCTAGTATTCATGTTGTGACTAATTCTATATTGATTGTTTTCATTTAGATAATCAGGCATTTTAGTAGAAATTGTTTTATAAATAAAACAATTAAAGTGGATTTCTAATATTATGTTGTCTATAGATTTGAGTAACATGTTCATACTTTTTAAGGCTTGCTAAAAATCTCATGCAATGTTTTTGTAATATTTTAAATTTATAATAAACTTTCTTTACAATATTTTATATTGTCACGCCCAAATTTTAGGGTGTGACGAGGGACGTAAAGGTAGCACGGGACCTTGGCGACTATTAGAAAAACAAAGTGATTTTAAAAACAAATCTATTTAAAAGATCAAAATAATAATTACCTGAAGGGTTTATAAAGAGAATCAAAATTAATAAACAACTCGGATTTACACCTTTAACAAAATATTGAAAATGAAATTGTACTAACATAATTTTGGGGCCCATCGCTGGCGTCTTGGATTTGGGGACCAACAAGTTTCACAAAGTAACGAATGCATTACGGCCCGGAGCACTAGTGGTGTCCGATATTTTTTCTACCAATAATGTGATGTTTTGTCAAGTCTGCAGTTTTTCCCACTTTAGGGAAATAATGAACTTAGGTCGTGAACCTTATTTCTGCTGACTTGATGAGTCGACAATAATTGATAGATCGGGAAGCCCGTATAACATTTCATAATTGCAACTTTATTAGAATTAAAGACGAAGATTTTCCTTTTCATTTCGCCAGATCCATCTCTAGACGCGTTTCGTCATATCATGACTCATCAGTAGAGCTAGGATCCGACGAAAAGAAAAGGGATCTCGAAGCTACTTAAGGCAGCAGTAAGATGTGGCACGGAGCGCCATATGTGTCGTTGTTAGACACTCTTATTAGAATTGTTTAATAATCTTGACGCCGCGCCGGTTTCATGTTGCACGAGGAATGACCTGTGTTTGCCGCGAATAATAATTAAAATATTAAAATGAAAAATATTGATTTATGAAATGTTATGATCTTATGGTTCCCTATCGTGACAATATGAACCTCAAATGTCAAATATGGATTAAAAAAAATATACCAAGATTTCTATGTGATATTACTAAAGGAATCTCATAATCATTAAATTTATAATAACTGTGAAATTGTTGTTGCTTATTATTTTGGAATGAATATTTTTTGGACCGCTTAAAAGTAAACTGGTCTTGTTTTCATTACGTTTCAAGCCATGATCCTTTATTTTTTTTTTCATTTCATTGATAAATAAAAATCATATGTATAAATTATAAATAATAAAGGATCTGTATTAGGGACTAATTTTGAAAATTTTCGATGATTTTAAAACATCATAAATAAATTCGTTTGAGATCAATTTGATATATAACTTGTAAACCATTTACAAGTGCGTTTACAAAATCCTGTATATTTAAGTTTTGCAAGTAGCCATTTATGATTTAGAGAGTCAAAAGCCTTAGATCTAGAAAAACAATGCTATTAGCAAAATTTAAATCCCAGTTTTCTAAAATATTGACTTTAAATTTACATAATAACTGTAAATCTTCCAGCAGGATGCTGCAAACTTCGAGTATAAAGTATCGGGGTAAAAACTTAGTAGGGATATTTTCATCTTTGGGTTGACAGCAACATTTATCTGTTTCGACTCGCTATCACCTTTAAACCCTTTCCAAGTACCCATTTTCTTCTTCTAAATACGACTCAACACGAAATAGGGAGTGGTTTCGACTATAGGCTGGGGGTAAATGATTTTTGGCGCCATTCCTTAGTCGTAATGCACCTCACCGGCCCGTTTTGACTGTCTAATAAAGCACGAAAAAGGGGTAGTTTTTGACTGTCTTCGGCGGTTACGGGAAATGTGAAGAACTTTAAGAATTCTTTTCGTATTCTCCACTCTAGAAAACGGGAGAGGAAACAGTTTCCTAGAGCTGCAGATAGACCATCCATATTTTTGCGATTCGTTCACTCCACCAACTGTTGGATATCCCGAGTAATATGACGTTTTTTTATCGTTTGTTTCTAAACTTTAAATTTAAGAATACGTCATCACCTATTAGAGGTAAGTTAGAAGTATAATTAAAGAAAATTAAATTTGGATTAGGTAAAATATTGCTTGCTGCATTTATAAAGTAGGTATTTAATTCTTGTGCACTGGGTTATTTGCTTACTGATTTCAATTCTATTAACTTTATATTAAATTTCTTTCAATTTAACCAACATTTTTGTGGATCATTTCAATTTTTATTATTGTTTATAAATGCTTGTTTGCCTTTTTTATTTTTTTGAAAATATTTCAACATAGTAGTTCCAAGGTATTTTATCTTTTGTTTTTTGATATTTTTTAAATGCTTTCTTTTTGAGTTTAGTCATTTCTTTTATCGTAGAAGTAATCCAAGGATGTGACTTCTTACTACCTTTAATTAGTTCTTGTTTGTATAGCTGGGGTTGGAGGAAGAGCCAGTATACTTAGGCGAACCACGTGTATGTACTAGTTATCCTTTTTACGCCCCCAGCGGTCCATAACGCCCTTCTCGGGCTCGATATTAGGAATCACTAGTAGCATACTGCATTATTTTATCCACTAAATTTCGGACATACTTTTTTTATTATGCGTATGCCCACTATAGGGATCGAACCCGGACCGCCACGGTCGAATGACAGTTCCTCACCTCTGAGCCATTGCTGCGGTGATTCCCGGCTTTCCATTGCTTAAAATTATTTTAGGTTTCGCGTGTTTTAGCATAGAGTGTATTTTTAAAAGTATCTTCTTAGTAAATAATTAAAAATTTTAAATTTATTTTGTGATAAAGTTTAGTAAAAAGTCCTAAAAGTACGACTGGTCCTCTCAGGACCCATCGTCGCTGAGGGTTAATAATAGCAATTCACCCCAAGTGGACAGGCAAAGGTATTTGCTGTTTTTTCTTCTCAAGTAACTTTAAGGTTAAAAATTCCAGTAAAAATATTTTTTTACAGACAGAATATAGTTATAATACAATAAATCCGAAGATATACAAAACGTATAGAAAGGTTCACTCTATTTCATTTAGTCAGGATCGTCAGTTTAATATTCGGTTCAAATAAAGTCATCGCATTGAAAGGGTCGGACGATACTGACCAACCTTCAAGTAAGCAGAAAAATCGTAATCACTGACAACTTCTTTACACATGTCGAGGCAATAAAATGGGCAATAACACCCCGCAAAATTGACACCGCCACTGTTCGACAGCACAAATCCAATCGAGCTAAGTGACGGCCTATTTTATCCCGAAGGGAAGTGGCGTGTAAACGTGTTCGGGTTACCCCAGGGAGATAGGTTGACCACATCCTTGTATTCCTGCTCGTTTTTTAAAATAAGATCGTTGTGGACAAGGTATGATTAAAATCGTTCGCTAGTATACTTTACTGGATTTTATAACCAATGTGTTCTCCTGCGGTATGTATACATGTATGTGATTTCTTATTTATTTTTACTCGTATTTTTTTACTTTTCCCATAATGTTTTGTCTGGAACGGCATTTTATTGTTTAATTTATTAAATAATTTTCTTGCGGCTGAGAGCTTCATTTAATTCCTTTCAAAAAAAAAATATTATAATATTGGTCTGTTGGTCCTTCGGTCCTTTAGTCCGTAGGTCCGTCGGTCCGTCCATACGTTCGTCCGTCCGTCCGTCCGTTTATCCGTCCGTTAACAAGTCCGTCCGTCCTTTAGTCCGTCAACACGTCCGTCCGTCAGTCGGTCCATTGGTCCGTTCTTTAATCCGTCAACACGTCCGTCCGTTAGTCCGTCCATCGGTCCGTTCGTCCGTTCGTCCGTTTGTCCGTCGCATGCCTGTCTGTCTGGTTATCTGGCTGTCTATCTACAGCCTCCAATTTAAAATCATTTTTTGTTTCTACATGATATCTAGAGAGACTGAAAAGAAAAAAATGTTATTTTTTTAACCCTAGATTGCCAGCGTTGAAAATATATACGTCGATGCCAACAATACGTACATTTTACTTATATAACAAATATGTGTAAAAATTGTCTTAAACTTTTTAATTTTCAAGGGAAAAGTAATTACTTATTTTTATTTAAAAATAACAAACATTTCCTGAATCTTAAATAAACAAAATAACCAAAAAATACACATAAAAAGATTAGTTGAACTTACCGCATTCATAACACATCTATACAAATTCAGCGCAT
Organism: Polydrusus cervinus; assembly: GCA_935413205.1. Taxonomy (NCBI): domain Eukaryota; kingdom Metazoa; phylum Arthropoda; class Insecta; order Coleoptera; family Curculionidae; genus Polydrusus; species Polydrusus cervinus. The sequence continues at coordinate 84,690,958 of OW284511.1, forward strand.
TCATGACACATCTATACATAACATTTACGCGCCCAAAAATCGCTCTTTATTCGATTACGTACAACCCTCAACTGCCACATCAGAAACGCGTCGGCAGCCGAATGTTGTGGTGATGGTAGATGCACTGCTTGAGCGGCAGAACGAGGATACCAATAATAGGCCAACTATTTCAGATTAAAAAAAACTGTACGTAAATTTCAGGTTGGCAATCTAGGTTAAATACCAGCAAAAAAAACCGACAAAATATTTTGCATGGAAGTTAAATGTTAAATTACTTCTTTGATTTTAGTTTTTTTTTTATAAATTCTTGAATAGATCATAGATGCATGTATTAAGATTATCACCGGCTTTTCGAATTAATAAAAAATTTTGACGTCGGTGAACTATCGAGGAAAACAAATGATTCTTTCTTCCTTAAGTTCTAAAACCCTGTGAAGAAAGTAGGCGATGGAAAATCATATCATCGATTTTCGCCTTCAGTGCTGTCAGTGCTTTTTTTATGCTAGCCTTGCCTCTTTGCTTTTATTTTTTTTTAAACTTCTTTTTTTACGACTGCGCTACGACTCTTATGACTAAATTTTTATTAGAATTTTTTTTTGAAATTTATTAGAAAAAAATCAAAATTTTTTAGAGCTAAGAACATTGTAAAGTAAGTAAAATTTTTCAAATATATTTCTAATTTGTAAAAGTGTTTTTCTCTACATCAGGCAATCGATTATTTAATTAAAAAAATTCCCACCGTCTTCCCCCTGCCCAATTTTTGTTCTTCAGACGTCCGGGATAAAATCTCTTACAACCTATTTAAGTTAAGTAGAGAGAGAGAAACAGTGAGAGATAAACGCAGGAATGCGGTTTGTGGCTATGGCACCAGTTCCGAAAATAAGCTTTTTAATAGGCTTAAACGACGTGACTTATTTTTAACAATATGTTTTTAAAAAAGGCTGTAAAAAGTATTATTTTAAGATTATTACAATATGTCAATTACAATCAACTGGAGGAATACTACTTTAAGCCGACATAAAAAAAATAGCACAAGGAACAAAAGAAAGGTTACATATTAGTATTGAAAATCTGTTATAAATAATATTCCTAAAAAATATTATATACTTTTTAAAGCTTTTTGAAGACGGATTTATGTTTGTTTAAAATTTTTTTCTTTTTAGTGCTTTATTATTATGAACATAAATTTATATTTAAATATATTTTTCCATTATTATTTAATGATTTCGTTGCACATAAACATATAAATCAGAAAGCCAACAAAATATTTTAGCTGGTGTTGACATATTCAAACTGATTCTCTGATATATATTTATTGCTTTTTTGGAATAATAATTAATATAAATAAGTTATTTAATTTTAGCTGCCAACATACGTAATGCAGCATTAATGATTTACAATGTTGGTAAGTTTATGTTAAAAATAACGTGTTCCACAAAATATTTAAAGGGTTAAAAATAATAAAACTTTGATCTAGATTTTAAGATTTAGGATTTTTGTTTCAATTAACGCACTTATTGTTTTCTAAGCATTTTTAAAATATTTATTATGCTGTTTTAAAAGTATTGAAGGGTTAAGAACCCAGCACTGTAAAAACTGATGGTAAAATTATGTTGTTATGTTATAAATTTGATGCAAAGATTAAATTGGGGAAAAGTTGCGCAATTTATAGCCGACCACCGACAACCGTCATGATAAAATTCAGAAAACTCTGGGTACTTCCGAAAAAAACTCTATTTGGAAACCGTCGATTTGGTTTTTAATTTCTTATAGCATTATTTGAAGAAATAATGTAAAATAAATTTCACATTTTCAATGCTTACTTTTTATCTCTTGTAAAATAGTGTTCTTAGATATCGTGTTTAACCTTTGACGTTTTGTTTGTTTCTTTTTTTAATACGAACATATATTTTTTATTGCATTTATGTAAACTTAATACCTAAAGTAATCTTAATACATAATTATTTTTACTAAATATCAACGTTTCATCTCTATTCCCCGGACTTTCAAAATATTAAAATTTCAAAATTCAAAATACAAAAATTCGTAATGATCTTTTTTTTAGATTTTCATAATTTTTAAATATTGTTAATTATTTGATCCGCCTATAATATATTCAACCTCCTGTAAGTATTTTATTTCTTAATAAGTGAAAGAAAACCTAAGGCCTAATTTTCCACCAATGAAGATAAAAGAAGTTTAAAAAAAAAAGTGAAAACGCCAGACAATGCAGCTAATCGCAAAAAAAGAAATTGTTAACTTGAAAAGGTCATACACAGAGCAAAATCGACTAATTAAACAGAATTGTTAAGAATAGTCTTATACCAGTAGCAACATTTTTAATAATCACTATTAAACAATCTATAACTTTAGCAAAAAGTTAACTAACGAACAGTGTATAGAATTGCTACCTCTTTATTTATACGGACAATAAAACGAAATAATTATGAATATAAGCCCAGAATTGTAAGAATGTATTTTAATAAAACATTATTTTTGGAAATAAAAAGGGTTTTATACAACATAAAGATTATACCAACAATAAAACGTTTTTTTTGGGGGTATTAATTAAATTATTATTTAATTTTAAACATTTATTTACCCTTATGCAACATACTTTTAATTAAATGATAGAATAGTTTTGGACTTGCATTGTCTTTAATTTGTTTTACATCACAACGTTTCAACTGGTAAGTATCTCCAGTCGTCTTCAGGTGAATACTAAATAAGTAAAGTAACTACAGCTCTATTTATACTAGCTAGATGTACTGGAGCATGACTGAGATGGGTGCAGTCATGCGTTTAATTCTTGTGCGGTATTTTAAGTTTACATCTACTTAACAAAGGTTTCCAGATATTTCTTATATCTAGTGAGGGCTTACTAAAACAATCTGGGTTCTGGTATATGATAGCAGCTTCCTTGAACTTCCTCTTCCTTCAATGTGGTTCTTTGTGCAGGATTCGAGCTTCTGTCCACTTAATGTGATGACCGTGTGTCCAGGCATGGTCAGCTGCCCCTGATTTTTCGGTTTCTCCTTTAAGCGTGTTGTTTCTGTGTTCCTTGACCCTAGTTTCAAGTGGCCTTAGAGTCTCACCAATGTAGGATCTGCCACATTCGCAGGGAATCTGATAGACACAGTTTTTCCTATCTTTTTGACTTGTTGGTTTCGTCTTCGTCAGGTGGCTTCTTAAAGTGTCTTTTGAGCTGAATACCGTATAAATGTATGTATGTATAATACTTTTAATTGGCAATTTATAAAAAATTAATATTGGGAATGCGCAAGCGCAAAATTTGAATCGGCAAACAGTATAATAACGTTCTATATTGGCAGCTAAACAATTTTATACTGGTTATAAAATTGGATTATACTCTTGTTCAACTGTGTGTTTACTGGTTATAAAGCGTTTAATAGTCACTATAGAACAAACCTTTATGGTTATAATCCGTGTCATATAAACAGTATAACATAATTTACTTGTCCTTATGCACTGGTCCTAGCAAAATCTGGTGTATAACTGGTATTAGCTCGTATTGCTGTTCCAAATAGTATTAAATATTCTTATAATGGCCATAAGAATTCTTATAATGGTTATTATTACTTTTTCTCAGTGTATAACCAAAAAATCTAGTTTTTCTAGTATCTCTAAAAAAAATAAGTAAATAAACCCAAGAAGTAAACAACGATTACGTCTGTGATTGGCAACTTTCCGCTTAACCGCCTCCGTAATAGCGTTAAATTTTCAACGACTAACAAGCTGGCAGGGAGTTTGTCCGAGGCATTAAGGGATTTGCGGTTTTATAATTGGAGGGTTGAGAAACCGAATTACCTGAGGCAGTTTTCTTGATTATTAAGGAAAAATTAATTGTTTTAACTGCTGCGTGACAAATTTTTTTAATTCCTAATCTCTGGAAATGTTTTTCTTAAGACTGGAGTATTTCACTAAATTTTGATTTTGGTTGTAGTGTATTATGTACAATATTTTTTCTGTAGCCATTTTATATGTTAAAAAGGATATTGATGGATAATAACGTACCTATATACTTTATATAGACAATTACAATATAACAATCACTATTATAATTACATTACTAATGAATATTAGAATTAGACGCATCATTAATTGTGCTAGTTTTTGAAATAATAATTTCGTTACGGCTCTTTTCAATCTGTGAAGCTATGTGAATTTTATTTCTTAAAGAATTTTCTACGTGATATATTTAAAAAACTTGTTTTCGAGAAGGGGACATGTTTCAACGCTATAAGAGCGTCATCATCAGCCCTAGATCTTTATTTGGGACCTGGTTCATGTATCAATGTGTTATATGACTTTTAAAAGTCATCAAGACCTGCACGTTTTGTGAAGATTTTTTGAAAAAGTTTTTGGATAAATACTATGTTTCACTCAAAGAAAAGAAAAAAATAAAATACATCAAAAGTATGGTAGCTGTCCACGCCATCACTTTTATTAGATATTAAGTTTAAATTAAGCAAGATTCTACCCTAGTTAAGAATGAAAGAAGTTTCACAAAAAATAATAATTTTTTCACATCGCCTTTCGGATATAACACATTGATACATGAACCAGGTCCCAAATAAAGATCTAGGGCTGATGATGACGCTCTTATTGCGTTGAAACATGCCCCCTTCTCTAAAAACAAGTTTTTTAAATATATCATAGTGGTGTGAGACAGACTTTTTATTTCATTAAATTATTACTCGTTTTGAGGAATAAAATTATGTTTAAGAAAGCATGAAATATAAATTTTCAAACCACCTGAACTTGAAAGTTACGATAAGGTTGTGTTTCGTCTAACACAGTTAGATAATGAAATACGACTTAGATTACATAGTTCTAGCAAGAAATGAAAACCTCACATTGGTAGGATGTCACCACCTGCAGACCGGTTTCAAACTCTTTTGATCTCGTCAGTACAGGGTAGGTGTTCATACCATTGAAAAGGAAAGTTTAAATAATATAATATCAACCTTTTTTGGTCGTATATAAACGTTAGCGCCATCTCTTGGTAGCTCCATGCAATCTATCTAAGTATACCCTTCGTAGATTGCATGGAACTACCAAGTGATGGCGCTAACGTTTATATAAGACGGAAAAAGGTTGATATTATATGAATTAGTATAAAAACTTTTTGTTGGTATGGTATGAACACCTACCGTGTACTGACGAGAACAAAAGAGTTCGAAACCGGTCTGCAAGTGGTGACATCCTACCAATGCAAAGTTTTCATTTTTTGGTAGGACTATGCAATCTAATTTGTATTTTATTATCTAACGGTGTTGAACGAAATACAACCTTCTCGTATAAGGCACTTTCAGATGGTTTGAAATAGTTATTTATGCAACTAGTGCAAAACGTGTATGTTTATTGCACACGGCATAGAAGTTATTCACCGAGACGTAGTCGAGGTGAATAATATGCCATGTGCAATAAACACACTTTTTGCACATGTTACATACACTATTTTTTCTACGATCGCTTTCTTATTTAACAAAAAAGTTTAAATTTGCTCTGTTTTACCTATACTTTGTGCACTAGAATTAAGTCAAAACTCGAGTAACTGTTAATATGGCGCAAAATTTATTTTTATTTTTTAAATCTACCATTTTTTTTTTATTTTAAGGGCCGTAACATTTTCTGTAATATCGCAAAATACTTGATTTTAGAGGGGGCTATAACCACTTGTATTCTGAGCATTTTAAGACTAAAATCATTAAATTCTGATAATTTGAACATACCGAAATACTTTCCGCCAGCGCGAAAAACAGGGTTTCGAGAAAAACAACTTTAAGGTTTCAACGGTCGCAGGCGACGTATCCCCACTTCTTGAATTAGTGTCGCGCCGACAGCTGTCGTCACCCGTAAACGAAGTGAAGTTGAAATAATTCAACGACACCGTCGGTGGTGGGGGATTAGGGGTTATGACGTAAACGATCCTGATTGGTAGAGATGATATCGCTGGCGACCGAACGTAGCTCTGAGAACGCGGCTTAACTCAAAAGCGGCTAGTGGTGAGAACTGACCGGCAATCATAAAGTGGGATGTGACTTTTTTTTGGAGTAGATTTGGTAAAAACGTTTACACACGGTTATTCTAGACTCTAGAGGCTATAGAGAGTCGAAAAACGTCAAAAAAAAATTTCGATTTTTTTGAAACCATCACAGTAGAAATCCCCCTTAACTGACACTGTTTGAGATCTCCGATGAATTTATATTAAGGTCTGGAGAACTGTGGACTATTTTATCTGCATTTTATACTGAAGAGGCAATAGCAAGAAAATCTTACAATTAATTTATTTTTAAGAAGTTTAAAAAAAATATCTTTTATTTTAAACCGAATTACAAAAATGATTAATTTACAACTTTTGCAAAAGTTGTAATTCAAATTCAACAATGGATCATAGATACCCTTGACTTTAATTGTTTGGAAGGAACACATCCGTCATTCCACCATATTGTTTTGTGATTCTCGTTATAACTTTTCATTCTTTTCCTAGGCAATTGACTTTATTGCACTAGGGCAAAAAGTACTTTATTGCATAGTATGTAATAAAGATCTTAAGACCTTCTTTTGTCATTAGAAATGCATACACAAAATGACATTTTTTTAACGATCGTGGAAAAATTTATTTTTCATGTTTCTTAAATATTTGCTACCACCTGACTAGTAAGAAATTCTGTGTTTTTACAAAATTATGTTTGTTACGCAAAGCGACGAGATGTACTTTGCTATATTTACAGTATAAATTAGAAGGTATAAGCATAACTAAGTAAGCCTAGATATCCCAAATAAATAGGAGAAACCAAGGTGCGTGGCTTTAATCTAAATTGTTTTCGGTTAATAAACCGATGTGAGTTAGCGTTGCCTAGCGGAACTCCTGTAATTGTGACGAATGTCTTTACAGGCGATTTCCTCTTAACATTTACTTATTTCTATAAGTTTGTTAGAGGTGCTGGTATGCTCAAAAGTGTCTAACAACGACACAGATGGCGCTCAGTGCCACATCTTACTGGTGTGTCCCACCAAGTGCTGCCTTAAGTAGCTTTGAGATCCTTTTTCTTTTCGTCGGATCCTAGCTCTACTGATAAGTCATGATATGACGAAACGCGTCTAGAGATGGATCTGGCGAAATGAAAAGGAAAATCTTCTTCTTTAATGTAAATGCCGAGAAGTGACTTTAGATGTTTACCCGCAACAGATTTTAAGAGGTAAAACTTTTATATTGGATAGTTTCTCTTTATATAGTTTTTCTATGGTATAAGCAACTGTTTTTGAAACAACTTGTAAGATTATTGTTGAGTCTGCTTTATTAAAAAAACCTACAACTTACATAATGTAGCTACTCTATACTCATAGATTAATAATTCTATTACTAATAATTAGTTAATAAATTGGTTACCCTGTTCTAGTAAAAAAATTAAAATTAAATAAAATAAATAAAGTTTAAAAAGGAAAAAAAATGTTAAGCCGTCCAATTCCTGCTCCATTAAGCTAGTTTAAAATGTGAATTCAGTCTGCCAAGAAAATGACCTCCAAACATCAATTCAAAAAATAATACGCTTAAAAATAGTCAAGGAAATGTTAGCTGCTGATACATGAGATTCTCAAATCACAAATAATTTAGGAAATAAACATGGTAACTTAAAAAGTTTTGAGTTTCCTAACAATAAAATAAAAAATAGAAAATTAGCTATGGCTGTGTAAGTACACGTTGAGTAGGATTAAAGAAAAGAGAATTTGTATTACGTGTAAATACTTCTTTTATTAATATTCTTACAGGGAACTTTCAGTTTTCGCCATCATCAGTGCTATTCGTCAATAATTACACAATGATATGCTCTTTTAGGATAGCGTTTCGGCCACTGAATATTTTAAAACAATCTGAATATGGTACAAAGACAATACGAAATAAAACATCCTTGATTTAAAAAAATGTTCTAACAGTGGTAAAAGCAACTTGTTTGTTATACGTATCAGAAAATTTATAACGTGTAAATTTGGTTTCTTTGTAATTGACCACTGTGATTGATCAGTTTCATATTATAACTAGAATGGATATGAAATCATATCCGTTCAGTTAACCGGAATAGCCCACTTTTCCAATCACTTAAGGGTAAAATAAAATATTTTAAGGTATTAACTTAACTCCGTACCGGGTGATTCATTAAGAGTGACGAGCGGCCATATCTCGGAAACTACTGGGCATGGAAATTCAGGAAAAAAAATCATAACTAAAGTAGCCATGAAAAAATCCTGGAAATAATTTTTAAGTTCCGAATTTTGCCGCAAGAGGGCGCAATTGAAAAATAAATTTTGAAATTGTACATATCTCCGAAAATTCCACATTAAGGTATATCTTTGATAACACCATTAAACAGCTTGGACAAATATGCATTGCAAAATTATTCTATTGGCGATAACGCTGAAACGAACGGAGATATCGAGCTGCGGTTTAAATATTTTTCCTAGCAAATTTCATCTACTTTTCGATTATGGTATCATAATTATACCGTATGATTTATTTTTTCGGAGTAAAATCAAAAAATGTGTTATTATTACAAATTGAGCCCTGTTTAGGTTTCATCTCAATAATATTTAATTTATAAGTTTACTTATTTTTCATAAGCAAAAATGTTGGTTCTTTAATATTAATTCCCCGCGTAAGTCGCTGTAGTCGTGTTAACCACGTGACAATTTGTATTTGGCCGATTGGACCTTGCGCGGGCGTCTAAAAGACAGTTCGAAAAAGTCGTTAAAAAGAACTCACGCAAATTTCGCTCCCGGAATATTTTCCGGCATTTTTATGTTATATAAAACTCTCAAACTAAGACAGATTGTGACGTGCAGTGTCCCGATCCAGGGTTGTGGCATCCCTCTTCGCTAGGATCAAGTTGGTGGCCACCAAGCCGTAAAGGATGAACCAAAGGTAGGCCATTTTTATACTTTTTGTCACGCTGCCGCCGTACTGTTTTATTTAAACCTCTACTCTCAACTCTCATCTCCTCAACCAATCATATATACAGTCCATTTTTTATGCTCTTTTTAATTCAAACCCCTACATTTTTGGTTACTTCGACCACGGATTTTATATTTTTAAAAATCAATTAAAAATTAAAAAATTTAGTCATTGGAATGTGTAAAATATTCCAATCATTTTGGACATTTTAGTTTAGATCGCAGAGACTCGAAGGCGCACCAGTTCACGCATTATACTCCCTCCTTAGCAGCGCGGTCGGAAGTGCAATAGTCATTAAATTCGCATTAACAATTTTGTTTACGTTTGTTGTGCGAATTGTCAAACTCATGTTGATAAAATATATCGTTCTATTTTCTCGTATTTAAATAATTCAAAAATACTAAAAAATGTCTAAACTCGATGTATATTATGCCCGCAGAAATGCTGCAATTTCTCGTGTTAAAGAATTATTGGCTATTGCTGTAAAGGCTCAACAAGATCAAAATGCACGTATGCATTTTAAAATGCGCTATAAAAAACTTGAGGAATTGAACGACGATTTTGATAGAAATCATTCACTTATTATCGATTTAATCGCAGGTAAAGAAAATCAAGAAAATCTATTGAAAAGCGAGGCAACTATAAGGGAATTATTTGACTTTGATTATTTTGAAATTCAAGCTAGTTATTTTGGCCTTTTTAAGGACGAACCCGCTGTGCAACTAAATGCCTCAAATTCGGGGTCCTCGCTAAATCAAAACAATGTTCGATTACCCAAGTTAGAAATCCCTATTTTTACAGGAGATATCAAAAAATGGAAAACGTTTTTTGACTTGTACAATTCACTTATTCATACCAATACGCATTTAAGTAATGTCGAAAAATTTAGCTATTTGATAAACTCTTTAGATAAAGCCCCACTTGCTTTAGTTAAATGTACACCATTAAGTGACGTGAATTATTTAATTGCCTATAATACTCTTGTTAGTAGATATGAGGATCCTAGACTTATCGCAATAACTCATTGGCAGGATATACAAAATACAAAAAAATTGCCCGAGGATTATTTAGTCGGCGCCTTAAGAAATCTTATTGATAAATTTGAAGAAAACTTGGCGGCGTTAAATGCTTTACATTACCCTGTTCAACAGTGGGATTTTGTATTATTTAATATGCTCATGGAGCGTTTAAATCAAAGTACGGCAACCCGTTTTGAAATTGAATGTCATGCTGAATTAAAAAATCCCGGCAATCGCTCAAAAAATTATACAATCTTAAAAGAATTTTTGAAAACACAATGCGAAGCCCTAGAGGCTGTTTATATAACCTCTTCTCCCGTAAAAATTCAAAATACTCAAAATATTCGAAATAAATTAAAAACATTTGTTAATAATACTGATCGCAAAGAAACTTGTCCTGTTTGTAATAATCCTCACCCCATTTATAATTGTCAAGCCTTTTTGGCAAAAACGCCCCAGGAACGGTATAATATGGTAAAATCTAAACGATGGTGTACAAATTGTTTAGGTACCAGGCACATTTCCCCCGCGTGTACATCTTTGCACACTTGCAGAAAATGTTCCTTAAAGCATCACACACTTTTACATTTTGATTCACAAAGTAAGTCTCAATCGTCTCAAACTAGGTTATCCAATGCTCCAAGCTCGACGTCATATATGTCAAACCCCCTTACTTCCACGCCATCCCTCGGTTCACGTGCTTTACATGCTACTAATGCCGAAGCTGAAGCTAGTTCTCCCCCTACGATGGATAACTTACATAATAACTCCTCTATCAGTTCTTTAGTTGCTAATCTACCCCGCAATCACACGGTCTTATTGTCCACCGCGATGATACATGTTAAAGATGCTTGGGGACAATTTCAAAGCGTCCGTGTTTTATTAGATTCTGCTAGTCAGGCTAATTTTATTACAAGAAAGTGTTGCAAGCGACTAGGTGTTACTTGCTACTCCCATAACACTTCCATAGGTGGGCTTGGGCCCCTGAATACTAATGCCACGCAAGCCGTCACTTGTGTAGTTAAACCTCATTTCTCCTATGAACCTTGTTTAAATTTGGAGTTTGTTGTTTTACCCCAAATATGTGCAAACATGCCCAGTGTTGACATACCTCAAGAAAAATTTGAAACTTTTTTAAATTTAAATTTAGCTGATGCACAGTTTAATACTTCATCTCCAATAGATATGCTTATTGGTGCTGAGGTTTTTGCCTTTTTATTAAAAGGCGAATCAATCTCATTTAATCCTCAGGAACCGTCAGCCCTTAACACTGCCTTTGGTTGGGTTATCATGGGCAAGGTTTCTCTCCAAAATGACTTTAGCGTACACACATTTTGTACGTCAATTCAAATTGAAAATTCCATAAAACGGTTATGGGAACTGGAGCAAGTTGCTCAAACTCCTCAGCATAACCCCGACGAGCTAGCGGCAGAAAAAATATTTATAAACACTCATTATAAAACTCTTACTGGTCGATATGTGGTCTCTCTCCCCTTTAGGGACCAAGCTTCTCCAGTTTTTAGCGGTTCTCGTGATATTGCTTTACGAAGATTTTTAAATCTAGAGCGTCGTCTCAAAAATAACCCCTCTCTTGGTAAAGAATATTGTGATTTTATGAAAGAATATTTATCAGCTGGGCATATGGAAATTATTTCAGATCCTTTACAAGCTCCCCACTCTTATTATATACCTCATCATTGTATTTTACGCCCTGAAAGTCTCACAACAAAACTCAGAGTTGTGTTTGATGCTTCCACGAAAGACTTGAATAATGTGTCTTTAAATGACACCCTATTAGTTGGCCCAAAACTACAGTTGGATATATTTACACTTTTGTTGCGATTTCGACTTCACGCTGTAGTTTTTACTGCTGATATTCGACAAATGTATCGCCAGATTTTAATTACTCCGGCTCAGTGCGATTATCAAAGAATTTTATTCCGCTTTTCCGCCGACGAGCCTGTCAAAGATTATCGTTTATCGACAGTTACGTATGGTGTCTCTTCGGCCCCGTTTCTAGCCATTCGCACTCTTCAGCAACTGGCTAATGACAATCAGCTAACTTACCCTCTTGCTTGCCAGGCTTTAAAAACTTCTATCTATGTAGATGATTTGCTCTGCAGCTGTGATAGTATCAAAGAAGCTTTAGAGCTTCAACATCAGCTGATGGAGCTCCTAAACCTGGGTGGTTTTGAATTACGAAAATGGGCGAGCAACAATCCTAGATTGTTGACTCATCTCCCGGATTCTCTGCTCCAGATTAAGCCTCTCTCCTTCGATGATAAAGAAGAACAAGTAAAAATATTAGGTCTTCGGTGGCAACCATCATCAGATACATTTACCTATAATGTAAGCATTAAACAAACCCCTTGCACAAAACGTAATATTTTGTCCGATGTAGCTCGTATCTTTGATCCCGAAGGTTTTTTAACTCCCATTGTTCTTTTTGGCAAACTAATTATGCAAAACCTTTGGACTCTAGGTATTCATTGGGACGCGATACCTCCCGATGACATTATTATAAAATGGGGTAAATTTAAAGAAGAATTACCCCTGCTCTCTAAAATTCAATTACCCCGTCATCTTCTCGCGTCTAAGTACCTAGTTTGTGAGATTCATGCATTCTCGGACGCTTCCTCTTATGGATATTGCAGCGTCGTATATTTTCGATTTATGGATTCAGCCAACCAGATAAAAATATCATTTGTAGCTGCAAAATCTCGTGTTGCTCCCTTAAAAAGAATCTCTATTCCCCGATTAGAGTTATGCGCAGCAGTGCTGCTCTCAGATCTGGTGATCTCAGTTATGGAAGCTTTTAAGAATGAAATTAATTTTCGACAGATTTATGCTTGGTCGGATTCCACTGTCACTCTATCTTGGATAAAATCTTCCCCTCATAAATATAATACTTTTGTTTCTAACAGGATTACCCACATACAGGAAAAGGTCGCTCCTGATCGTTGGTTTTATGTTCCGTCAGAATATAATCCTGCAGATTGTGGTTCACGCGGTCTCTTGCCTTCTCAATTACTTGACCACTCGCTATGGTGGGCGGGACCTGATTTTCTCAGCAAGACCGAAGAGTTGTGGCCCAACTTCAATAAACGCTTTAAGCCCGAAGAATCGGCCTTGGAGCAAAGAAAAATTGTTTTCGCCACTGTGATTCAACGCCGGGACTATCTCCTCGAACTATTAGACAGATTTTCTTCCCTCGACAAAATTCTGCGCATCGTCGCTAGATTCTTACGCTTTATGTCTAATAAAAATTCCTTAACTACTCTAAGTGGGGCATTTTCGGTGCAAGAGTTAGACAAAGCGCTTATGCGCTTGACAAAATATATCCAAGGAACTGTGTTTGGTGATGAAATTAAAAGACTAAAAAATAATAATCCCCTTCCCAAATTATTCAGAAAATTGAATCCTTTTCTTGATACCGATGGTATTTTGAGGGTGGGCGGACGCCTATCCTATTCTCACCTCTCCTTTGAACAAAAACATCCCGCTCTCTTACCCAGTCTTCATCGACTAACTACCCTTATTATTCAAGACACCCATAATAAATTTCTACATCCAGGTCAACAAACCCTCCAATATTTAATCGTTCAAAAATTTTGGATTATATTTCCAAAAAGGGCTATTCGCCACGTTCTGTCACATTGTTATCGATGTTTTAGAGCTAATCCCAAGAGCCCTCAACCCCCTATGGGGAATCTTCCCGAGGCTCGTTTAGCCCAATGCAAACCGTTTCAGAAGGTTGGCATAGATTTTGCCGGGGCTTTCACCACTACGATGGGTAAACTACGAGGAGCAAAAACTTACAAGTCTTATATTTGTATATTTGTGTGCATGGTTACGAAAGCTATACATCTTGAGCTCTGTTCTAGCCTTTCAACTGATTGTTTCTTAGCCTCCTTGCGTCGTTTCTTAGCCCGCAGAGGCAAAATTACTGATATTTTTAGTGATAACGGCACAAATTTCGTAGGAGCCCATAATGAACTTGTAACCATTATGCAGCAGGTTGCTGAAAAAGAAAACATATTATGGCATTTTAATCCCCCCGCTAGTCCCAATTTTGGAGCTCTTTGGGAAAGTGGCGTAAAATCAGTAAAAACCCATTTATCTCGTGTTGTTGGCACACAAATTTTAACCTATGAAGAATTTAATACTGTTTTAGTCTCAATTGAGGCGTTATTAAATTCACGACCACTTTGTCCTTTAAGCTCAGATCCTAACGATCTTAAAGCGCTTACACCCGGACATTTTTTAAATTTGGAACCTCTGAACTCTTTTGTTGAGCCTGATTTAACCTCAATAAAAATCGGACGTTTATCTCGATTCCAACTATTACAGGCATTACATCAACAGTTTTGGATACGTTGGAATAAAGAATACTTGCATACTTTAATGCAGCGTAGTAAATGGACGGAACCGTCCACTCCAGTCTTACAAGACACACTCGTGTTGCTTAAAGACGCGCTTATACCACCCTTGAAATGGCCTTTAGGTCGTGTTACTGAGGTGCATCCGGGTTCGGATGGAGTAATACGCGTTGTAACTGTGCGCACCGCCAAAGGTCTGTTAAAACGACCAGTTACCAAAGTGTGTCCCCTGCCTCTAAACTAAAATTGTTTTTTTTGTCTTGTAAAGTAAATTTAAATGAATTTGTTTTAAGTTTAGCTTCGTAGAATTTATTTCACTTTTTTTTTTGGTAAAATGTCCCATTTTAGATGGGCGGTATGTTTAGGTTTCATCTCAATAATATTTAATTTATAAGTTTACTTATTTTTCATAAGCAAAAATGTTGGTTCTTTAATATTAATTCCCCGCGTAAGTCGCTGTAGTCGTGTTAACCACGTGACAATTTGTATTTGGCCGATTGGACCTTGCGCGGGCGTCTAAAAGACAGTTCGAAAAAGTCGTTAAAAAGAACTCACGCAAATTTCGCTCCCGGAATATTTTCCGGCATTTTTATGTTATATAAAACTCTCAAACTAAGACAGATTGTGACGTGCAGTGTCCCGATCCAGGGTTGTGGCATCCCTCTTCGCTAGGATCAAGTTGGTGGCCACCAAGCCGTAAAGGATGAACCAAAGGTAGGCCATTTTTATACTTTTTGTCACGCT
Organism: Polydrusus cervinus; assembly: GCA_935413205.1. Lineage (NCBI taxonomy): Eukaryota > Metazoa > Arthropoda > Insecta > Coleoptera > Curculionidae > Polydrusus > Polydrusus cervinus. Next base: position 84,706,074 of record OW284511.1, read on the forward strand.
GCCGCCGTACTGTTTTATTTAAACCTCTACTCTCAACTCTCATCTCCTCAACCAATCATATATACAGTCCATTTTTTATGCTCTTTTTAATTCAAACCCCTACAAGCCCTCTAGCATTTTTTTTTTGAGAACTATCATGGACAACAAAAATAGGATTGGTGAAAGTGCATACATTTCTCTTCCAAGCAGTCTTTAGATTGCTAAAATCGGATAAGTCGTTTATAAGTTATAGCGATTTAACTGATAACACTTTCAACAGCTTCTCCCCCTCTTATTAAAATCGGCACGCCAATGAGCATAAGACCAATATGATGCATATTTGTCTAAGCTTTTTAATGGTGTTATCAAAGATATACCTTAATGTGGAATTTATGGAGATATGTATAATTTTAAAATTTACTTTTCAATTACGCCCCCTTGCGGCAAAATGCGGAACTTAAAAATTATTTCCAGGATTTTCTCATGGCCACTTTAGTTATAATTTTTTTTCCTGAATTTCTATGCCCAGTAGTTTCGGAGATATGGCCGCTCATCACTCCTAATGAATCACCCGGTACAATAACCTTTTTAATTAAAATAAGCCGTTTTTCATTAACCGCGATTTTAAGATTACCTCCTTAATTCCTCTAAGTTCTTTCAAAACAAAAGTATAATCCAACAGTTTCATTACTGCGATTACCCAAATTAGACTCTCGGGATCTAACAATTACAACCAATTAAACAGTTGTTTGTGAGAGAGTAAAACAAAATGGCAATAAATTTATACAACCATAAGAATCAATCATTTTTGTAATTCGGTTTAAAATAAAAGATATTTTTTTTAAACTTCTTAAAAATAAATTAATTGTAAGATTTTCTTGCTATTGCCTCTTCAGAATAAAATGCAGATAAAATAGTCCACAGTTCTCCAGACCTTAATATAAATTCATCGGAGATCTCAAACAGTGTCAGTTAAGGGGGATTTCTACTGTGATGGTTTCAAAAAAATCGAAATTTTTTTCTGACGTTTTTCAACTCTCTATAGCCTCTAGAGTCTAGAATAACCGTGTGTAAACGTTTTTACCAAATCTACTCCAAAAAAAGTCACATCCAACTTTCTGATTGCCGGTCAGTTCTCACCACTAGCCGCTTTTGAGTTAAGCCGCGTTCTCAGAGCTACGTTCTGTCGCCAGCGATATCATCTCTACCAATCAGGATCGTTTACTTCATAACCCCTAATCCCCCACCACCGACGGTGTCGTTGAATTATTTCAACTTCACTTCGTTTACGGGTGACGACAGCTGTCGGCGCGACACTAATTCAAGAAGTGGGGATATGTCGCCTGCGACCGTTGAAACCTTAAAGTTGTTTTTCTCGAAACCCTGTTTTTCGCGCTGGCGGAAAGTATTTCGGTTTGTTCAAATTATCAGAATTTAATGATTTTAGTCTTAAAATGCTCAGAATACAAGTGGTTATAGCCCCCTCTAGAATCAAGTATTTTGCGATATTACAGAAAATGTTACGGCCCGTAAAATACAAAAAAAATGGTAGATTTAAAAAATAAAAATAAATTTCGCCCCATATTAACAGTTACTCGAGTTTTGACATGCTTACAATTGAAGAATCTGGGTCAATTTTATTTTTGTCATGAATAGAAAAATTTATTTGAATTCTGCCAGCAAGTTACGTTTTTTTTTGAAGGGGTAACTTCAGCACCCTGTAGCACCCTCAAGTTTTTCATTTTTTGGGGGTTGAAAAATTTTTTTTTGGTACATCTTATCTTTAATAAAAAGAATTGAAAACTTGTTTTTCTGCATTTGTCCTATTAACCCCAGAAAACAATCAAAACTATGAAAATAGGACTATCACAGTAGAAATCCCCCTTTATGAACATTACTTATTTATTTATTTATTCCGTACACTGTTTTATAGTTTCCCAGTTACAAAACAGGTAAAAAACGGAATTTAATTAGGTAAAAAAAATATTTAACAATTAGCATAAAGATTAGCAATATCTAGATTTATAAAACTAACAATACAGTGGTAATAACAGGTAGGTACCCTACAAAAAAAAAGTAACTACATACGTTTAGTAGCATAGGTACTAGTGATAAAAATGTCTTTTGACTGCGCTTAAGCTACAATTAAAGACATCATAGGCATGAACATTATCATTGTAACACGTACATATCCTATGGATTGGAGAATATTCAAAGACATTGGTTTGTGAAGGTGGTAATTAGAAGGTATATAAGTTTCGGAAATTTCGAGGAGGAATTCTAAAATTCAGTTTGTGCAGCAGTTCTTTACAAATAATATTGTTATTAAGCAGTAAAAATAACTGCGTAGAACATGTGCGTCTATCACGTAATCTAACAAGCGAGAATCTTTGCAGCAGCTGATCATGAGGAAAACCTCTGTCGGGATAAACTCCATCAGATCTATACGACAAAGCTTTTAAAAAACGTCTCTGAAAACTCTGAATATTGTCTATGTGGATTTTATCAAACGGAGACCAAATGATTGAAGAGTATTCCAATTTAGATCCAACAAGGGAATGATACAAAGTTACTAAAGGGTCAAATGACCGAAAATTTCTAGTAGTTCTAAGAATAAAACCAAGTGATTTATAGACGGTGGACACGACGGGATCAATATGAGCAAGAAAAGATAGTTCTCTATCGAAAATAACTTCTAGATCCTTAAACACAGTAGATCTTTCCAGGATCTTACCATTTATATTATATTTTTAAGAAGTAGTCCATTCTTAAAGTGGAGTTAATTTATAGGAATAAATAAAAACATAAAGTCTTTCTCCACTGGTTTATTAAATAGTAAAATTAAAAGGTGAAAGATATTCTACATGTTTCGGGTGTAGTAACACCCATCATCAGGAATAAAATATGAAGAGAAAGTATTTATAAGTGAGAGGAACACCTAAATGGTGAATGGTAGTGAACCTCGATGGAGCTCTCATCGAGCCATGGAAGATCAAAAATAGAGAAATGGGATAATGATAAAAAAAATTTGGTATACTTAAGTCTTAACACTGACCATGGGCAACAGGTAACAGTGGTAAGAGGAGGCCTGTTTGGGCAAAGAGAAGAAAAAATATTTAAAAAATGTAAGAAAAATGGAGACTTACAGGTCAAGAACTTTCATCCCGGAAACCATGGGGAGAAAGAAAAGTTGTTTATTTAACCCTCTTTTTATATAAAAAAATTAGTTTAGAGGTAAAAAAGTTAAAAGCATTGAACTGATGTGTGAATCTGTAAAGAATAAAAGAAATTGTTGAGTAAAATACATTGAAATGGTTATTTATATAATTTATTCGAAAAAATCTCTCTTATATACAAGAAAAGAGGGACTTACCTTAGTTCATAGCGAAAAAGAAAAAAAGATTAGGGGAACAAGCCCGAATAAACGGACTGGAACCCCAGTGGGTGTTAATTTTAGCATAGATGGAAACTATTTCTATTAGATAGACTTAAGTATACCAAATTTTTTTTTATCATTATCCCATTTCTCTATTTTTGATCTTCCATGGCTCGATGAGAGCTCCATCGAGGTTCACTACCATTCACCATTTAGGTCTGTTCCTCTCACTTCTAAATACTTTCTCTTCATATTTTATTCCTGATGATGGGTGTTGCCACACCCGAAACATGTAAAATATCTACCACCTTTTAATTTTACTATTTAATAAACCAGTGGAGATAGACTTTATGTTTTTATTTATTCCTATTTATAATATTATAGTTGAAATCAAAAGTGGTGTTTTTCTTGGTATATGTCATAACATTACATTTAGAAATATTTAAGTTTAATCTGTTTTTAGTGCACCAATCGTACAATATATCCAAATTACGCTGCAACTTTAAACAGTCCATTAAACTTAATATTAAACAGAAAAAGTTTAGATCGTCTGCATACAGCAGACAACAAATAGCAAGGTTATTAATAATATTGTTTATTAATAACGTAAAACAAAGAAAACCAAGGATGGATTCTTCAGGAACTCCAGATTATCGAAGTTAAATGTGTGTGCAAAAGAATGCTCTATGAAAAAAAAAAATATTAAAGTTCATGCAATCAATACTTAAAACCTTCCTATTCAAAAAGGGAACTGTCGTAACAATATACTAATAAATTAAACGACTTCTTCTAAACGCAGTTTTTGAATCAATATTCGCAAACTTTATTCGATTTTCATTCGTGCAATGCGGGACAATATGTGTTGGCATATATGGCTTTAATAAAGGCTATTATAAGTGTTATCACCAACTGAATAGGTCTTACCGAGGATTAATACTTTTTCATTTTTAACGTCGATTGTGTTCATTTTAATTTTTATGTATCAAGCCTCTGGTGTGGTTTAGCTTATTAATGTTTTCTTCATTCGTGATTAAACAAATAATTTTTAATGCTGAGTTGTTTAATGTAAATCCGGTGTTTTAATAGAATACGTCGGCGGCTCGTCAGGTGAAGTAGGTGAAGTTTTTTGACAATATTAAGTATTAATGTACCAATACAGCTACCATTTTAGCCCTTAAAAAATTATTATGTTCGAATTAATAATATTAATTTAATCCGAATGTAGCTATGCATAATAGGGCCACGGTTAACTTCGATGGACAATAATTATAAAACACTCGTGCATTTTGGCGCGCCCCAGAGACCTTGTCCGTTAGCTCAAAGCAAGTGAAGACCCAACGCCCAACATGGCTTTGATATTCACCGTTGCTATGTTTACGTTACGTCAGTCACGCAAACAGCATGTAACAATTTGCATTATGATGAAGAGCAATTTAAAAATAGATCAGTCATATGCCCCATTGTTTTAGCATTGGTTCGCCTAACCTTAAGGTATTTATTTTGAGGCTTCGCGAAACTTACCGTTATAGATATCGTTTTTACGTGATTTACTGTGTGATTAAAAATTTTTGTTTTTATTTTTTAGTTAATTCAGGAGTATACGTACCTACTTAGTTGTGTGTTTTTAAAATAAACCCAATTAATGGCATAGTTTTTAGTCAATGTTTGTTTGTGTACCAGCACTATACCTAGCTCTTCACCATTTTTTAAGAGCGCGAGCCGCCACTGATACCATACACTATTCACGGTGTACTCAAATTTACCGCCAATGGACCACAGAAAATTTATACTATTTCAGAATTTGTTGTGTTAATGATAAACAGACACTCATATTTAACTAGTCAAATAATAATATAAACATTAATTTATTAATTTAACCGAAAATTTTAACTAGTGTTCGACCGCCGACCGTTAATATCTAAACACTTCAAGATGCATTTGTCGTAAAAGTAAAAATCCAATGAATTGATTTCGAGTGATCATGGAGACCAATTCCAAGGCTCAAAGCGTCTTATCCAATGATCATTGAAAATTCTACTGTAACTTCTGTTGTACAATGTGTAAAAGCTCCATTGAGTTGACACTAACAGACAGGGAATATTTATCGTTATAGGGAGCCCTAGGATCGTTACGTATTCCGGGGCCTCTAATCATCGGCGCCCATAGAGCCAATTTCAGGCTCGGTATGTGGTATTAAAATTTTCTCCTGTCATAAGTGACTTCTAAAATCCATAGGGATTCAGGGGCGTACCGCCCCCTCTCTCCTATGGGCGCCCATGGTCCTCACATCTTTGGGAAGATACGCAATAATAATTTATTATGCTTTTTTACAAAAAAATATAATAATTATTATTTATTAAGTCTGGTAAACACTCTTAAAATAGGTATATAAACATAAAATCAAGATGAATTTAAAAACTTCTCAAATAAATATAACCTGCAAAGAAAAAGAAGCCGATATAGATCAAAGAACAAATCAAACTTTCCGCCCCTCGCCTGCTAGATTAGTAAGTAACACAATGCTTGACGGACCCTATGATCCGTTCGCTTTTCTTGGTGCGGCTATTTTGATTTAATAATATTTTTAAATTTACAAGATAATTTTAAATAAATGTCTTTAAAAGTCGAATTTTTATTTTTGAATCAATTTAAATTGAAATAAAATCTAAAATATTTTAATAATAATTTAAATGTTTGTTTTTCTTGGGTTTTCGGTCACTCTTGAATAAAAGATTTTTCTTTATAAGGGGTTAACGCTTCGGTTTTATTAGGAAACCATCATCAGAACTATAAAAAAAAATATTTGTCTAAACAATCAACAATCTACTTTTAATACCTTTAATATAATTAAGTTAAGATAGTTATTCCAATGTATTAGGTAAAATGGAATTCCCATCTGGTCCATCCCTTACCCCCATAAAAATTAAAACCATTTTTATTTCATCTTAAATTGACCATTTCCAATATGATGGCCATACTGTGAATTTTAAGTTTTGTGAAGTGTAAAAAATTAAATAAGGGTATGTTTAGCTTATATTTTATACTTTATTATAGTTTTCTATATTTTTTTATTTTTTGTATACAATAGTTTCTTTTCTCTTTGATTGTTTAGACAAATATTTTTTTTATAGTTCTGATGATGGTTTCCTAATAAAACCGAAACGTTAACCCCTTATAAAGAAAAATCTTTTATTCAAGAGTGACCGAAAACCCAACAAAAACAAACATTTTAATCGATTAAAACGGTCAGAAAACAAACTAATTTTAATAATAATAGTATTATATTTTCCCAGAAACGATAAAGAAGCTCCCACTATCGCCGAGGCAGACGTGAATCCACAACTTTGTTTAGGGTGGTTTTATTTGAAAACCCGTTTTCTTTTAATTTTTCAAGCAGAACAAAAGAAAAGCGACGCAGGCGAAAATTTTTTGGGTGCCACGCCCAAAAACCTATTTTATGGTTAGAATAAATCAAAATGTCTTGTTAATCGGTTAAGCAGCGTTAGCATTCCGGAATTATAGTCTATTTCATAAAGGTCTAGGGTAATAGAAGCTCATTAGGTATGCAAAGGGAGTACAGAGTAACCCAACGAATATTTAAGCCACTTTCATAATTTAGCATTGATTTCGTTGCAACATTCTTTAGGTGTTACCACAAGGGTTTGGGTCAATTTATGGGTTTTGCCTATTGTTATCCATTTACAAACACTGAAAATTATGTGACAAAGGCGTGCATTATGTACAAAGTATTGGGTACACTTATTTTTTATTAAACATTATAAAAAAATACAAAATACAAAATACAAAAAATACATTATACAGAAATTAAATTATAAAAAATCATAATATTCCTTGTCATCTGAGGAACTGTCATCTCCTCTTATCGTTATAATGTTGACCGCCTGGTCGACGGTCCGATCGATCAAGCGGTCAAGATCCCACATTTTTCCTCTTCTTTAATGACATGATGGACTGCTTTTCGCCAGCTCTCTGGTGTCACTTCCTTAATGGCTTGATCAAACAGTAGCTTAACGTCTTTCATTTTGAATGTCGTGTTGTGTCTTGCTACAAATCTTTTCACTTGCGCCCATATTAGTTCAATGGGATTTAGTTCGCAATGATATGGCTGTATGCGCAACACAGTTACACTATTTTTTAATATCTTTTACGGCATATTTCATAAAACGATGTTTGTGTAAATTTGCTATAGCTAATAGTTCCGTCTTTATGAAATTATCTTCTTTTTTTTTCTTTGGTTAGTTATCATAAATAATTGAATGCACACAATTTACCTGCGCCTATGGCCGACACCGAAATTGAGCCGAACTGGACGGAATTTCCCATTTTATTACTCTACATCCTTTCTGAAATATACTATAACAGAAAGGAATCAAACAAAATTAATCTTTTTACAATAATTGCAGTTGAATTATTTAGTCAAGTAATTTTCAAAAAGCTTTATGTTGTACATATAATATTTGTTTTCCATTAAATATGTCTCTCATTAATTTATCATTTTATATTTTAACGTTTAATTATGTTCGGCATTATTTATATTTAATATTTAATCACTTTTATATGCCAATCGCTGTTTTTAAAGCTCATTAAATATACGCAACATAATTTCAAATCTTTTTATACTAAAAATCAATCTAAATTAATTAAATAATTTTAATCTTTCGATAAAACAAATATAACTGACTCGTAGTAATTAACCTAGAATATTTATTTTATGTCAGCGCAATGAACTGAAAAAAAAAATAAATGGAAAAACAATTTTTGGCCGAAATTAAAAAAAAATCTATACAGGGTGGCTCGCTGTCAACGCAGGATGTCTAAATTACTTCAAAAACAAAGGTATAATGAGACATTTGATCTGCAGTTTACAATTATTTTAAATTATACAAGGTGTCCCAAATAGTCAGGGCATATCCAACATACTTTTTTAAAACACTCAATATTATATTATTTTCTATCTTCCTATAAAATGTCACGTATATTTTGTATGAAATGTTGTATGTCAATCGTGTTTGAGATATTTATGTTTAAAATATGGAATTTTCAGGCTTTGAAATGCTGTAGCATTTGAACGGCGCATCTTGAAAAAAAACTAACTAAAACATGTTAAACCGGCAAACCATTTGTTTTGGTTTAACATGTTAAACCGAAAGTTGTAACTTTTTTTCGTCAGTCGCATCCAAAGATTATGCATTCTCGATTGTGAACAAAATTTGCTTATCGACCGTTGTACCGTTGTAGGTGTATCGTAATTTTTACAAAATATTCTTTAATTTGAAATAGGACGATAATCTCATAACAAACTTAAATATACCGTTCACAGGTTGTCGGTAAAAATGATGGGAAATTATTTTCCAGCAAACTTTCATAACAAAGTTAAAAATAATACAGTTTCTATTTCAAATATTTCAAAATTTATAATTGGGTTTTAGTTTTTGAACACTGGCCAACAAGAATTCCTTTTCTAATGTCTGTTGACTTACTAACAACTTTTGCTTATTAACATGTTTTTTACTTTTACGTTTTGACATGTATAATTCTGTAACTTCCTCGTGACATGACGATGATGTCTTTTGTTGAATTATCCAGAAAAAATATATATAGGAATTAAAATAAAAATTAAAGGTTAATTCTAATAAATTTTTCTTGGGTTAAACAAAATTTTTTAACCAGAATGTTTGACTGTGACATAAATGACATTAACAGGCATTATGTACTTACAATCAAAGAAGGCTCTGTCTTCTGTATTCGAGTTGATTCCGACAGGTGGCGATGCGGCGTTTTCACTACTCATTTTATTCTTAAATAAGTCTTAGAGACGCGTTTACGCTGTTTCTGAAGTTGCTACTCAGATTTTAGTTCTTCGTAGAGTCCTTATAAATTTTGCCCCAGGAAATGCGTTGTTTTGGCGTCTCTGTGTACTTTTTTGCTAAAGACAGATGCGCCACTTTGTCATCTTGCCGCTAACTTATCTTTATATTTTATTATTAAGGACACTAAATTTCTACTACTTCATATTACATTTACAGTTCAAGCCCAAAGTAAGACGATAAAAATAAAAAATAAATTAAACATAAAATATCAACTTGCTCGGCACTTTAGTTTAAAACACTAGTCCTTCTGCTCAATAAAACTTCTTGTTATTTTTATTGCGTCACTTTTCGTTAAAGCTGAAGCAAAGACAAAAATATTAAATAGTTAGAACAGCAGTAAAAGGTTTTATCAAGCAGGAATAATAAAGGGATTTATAGCGATGTTATACAACAAACCTACATTTCTGTTTTACGTTAAAACCCTACTTTTGGTTCAAAAGGTATTACATTGCAGCTAAAAAATAATGATAATGGTTGATAAAGCAATTACCCTCTGTAATTTGAACAAAATACTCAAAGGAGAAACTAACCACATCAAGCCCGACCTAAAAAAATGGCTACCCCATGAAATTGGTTGACAAAATATTGAAAAATCGTACGAATTGACCAAAAGCACAAAAAAAAAACATAACCAATACCCAACATTCCGTATGTCAAAGGAGTATCTGAGATAATAATGACATACAACATCAATATAGCTGTATAGTATTTAGCTCGAGAGACATTTTAAGAAGCGACCTGACGAACACGAAACCAACAAGCCGAAAAGACAGGATTTGGTCAATCAGATCCCCTGCGAATGTGGTCAATCTTATATTGGCGAGAGACGAAGGCCGCTCGAAATAAGGATCAATAAACATAGCAATTTGCATTTTTACAGTTTGATTTGAAGGCGCAGAAAACTAATTATAGAAATTATTAATTCTATTTAAGGTTACTACGGCTCACTACTGAACTGGGATCATTTTGAGTGAATCAGCTGTTAATGCCATCTGTGGTTACCAAATATTGAAAATCTGAGTGTTATCATCAATTGTCATATGTATAGATGAATTTCCATATTTTCTAAAATATTATACAGCTATATTTAAACCCTCTGCCACTGAAACAAACTCTTAAAATATTTTATGACAGCACCCGAACCAAATTCCAGGTTCCACCACTGTAATTAACTAGCTTTAATATAAACAAAATCATAGAGAAACCAAACCAAAAGGAATGGTTCAATATAAAAATGTTACCATTGATAAATTATGAACGACGTTCAAAACGGTAACGGGTTACGCCAAACGTGTCTATAATAAACATTAAGTGAGCGCGAATATCCGTCTAAAGTAACTTTTTTTCTAGGAATTTAATTCGAGGCGTGGGATATATTTACTCAATTTATGGTAATAGTTATTTACGATATAAGTGTGTGTTGTAAAGATTCATATTACAACACGAGATGGTAAAGCTGTCCAACAAGGCGTCACCCGAGTTTAATAAAACATCGAGTGTAATAATATGAATTTACAACAAGAATATTGTACAAAATGTTATCTACTTTTATCTATGAATAAAAATATTTGGCAAAAGGCATTTTTAAAAATAAAAATGCACCTGTAAAAATGTACCTGCTATTAAGTTTACTAATCAAGTTTTTTATGTTACCTTTCGCATAGCTACTGTTTCGCATGGTTACTGTCGAAACTTTGTCAAACAAATTCAAAAATATAAAAAGCGTTTATCAAAATGAGCGATTCTGATGGAAGTGTACCGTCTTATATAGAAGCAACGGCAAACGAAGCGATTTCAACTTTAGTTCCGACAAAATCCAAGGCGCGGTATGAGTTGGAGTATCAGAAGTTTGAAGATTGGTGCAAAGCTAACAAAATAAAGGAGTTGTCTAAGAAAATCCTTTTGGGTTATTTTTCCGTAAAGCAACGCTCCCAGAAACCATCTACACTATGGACTCACTACTCAATGTTGAGAACTATGATTTCAGTCAAGAAAAATTAAGATATAAGCAGATTTTCTCAACTAATCGCATTTTTGAAAAGAAGTTCAGAGGGTTACAAGGTTGTGATGATAATCGGCATTTTTGTGGCTTGTCGGCGCGAAGAACTAGCTAAGTTAATGTTGGATCCGAGGTTGGATCATATTGAACACAATATATAAAAATTGTGATTCCATTCTCGAAAACCAAAATTATGCGAGAATTAACATACATAACAGAAGGAAATGTGACAGGTGTCAACTGTTTAAGTATTTTTCGAAAGTATGCTAAACTTCGTCCTCTTAATGCAACTCACAGGCGGTTTTTTGTATTCTATGGAAAAGGAAAATGCACCTCCCAGCCTGTCGGAAATAATAGTTTTAGAAGTATACCAAAAAATATTGCAAAATTGGACATTGTTTTAGGAGGTCCTCAGCCACCATTCTAGTTGATGGTGGTGCAGATATGCAGATGTTAAAGCGTCATGGGGGCTGGAAATCCTCTTCTACGACAGAAGGCTACGTTGAGAATTCTTTAGAAAATAAGAAACAAATAGCAAAGAAGATGATAGGGTCAGACATGGATTTAATGATTGAAAATTCGAACGTAAAGAGCTCCATCACATCCACTTCTGGTATACAAATTTCTAACTGTAAAAAGTGTATTATTAATGTTTATAATAAACCTTAAGTGTTATATTTTAATTAATAATTGGTAATTAATTTTATAATTGTAATAATAATAAATCATTCTTCTAAAAAGTGTGGTTTTATTTAACAACAAAATTTTAATAAAACAGTTTTTTTTCATTACAGCACTAGTGCTGTAAAGGCATCTATTACAGCACTAGTGCTGTAATAGATGCCCTTACAAAACGATTTACAGAACTGTAAAATTCATATTACTAAATGAAAGCAGATAAAATATATTACAAACTAGGAACAATGTACGTCAGTGAAACCTCAAGCCGTAAAGTAGAACTACTTAGGCCTCTTTATACAAGAAATTCTACTGATAAATGATTTTATTTTAATGTCTTTCTCCAAAAAGATGTCTCAAAGCGGCTGCAATGAATTATTTAATGGTATATTTAATAAATACTTGTCACGGATTTCACAGTTTACAACGATGCGAATTCGCAAAAAATATTTATTACCAACGAGACTCTGGGATCGCATCAGAATATATATTAAAAGGGAGAAATTGAAGAACAAAAATACATTATCTACAGGTAAAGATATTGATTGTTTTTTTCATGACACAATTAAGTAGTTTTACTTGACATATTTGTAAGCAAATAGAAGTATTCTATTACTCGCTTATATTTCTTGATGACAAAAATCTGAGTTCCTCTAAACACAATTTTCTAAATATACATTTTATATTTAGACATTACGGTTCTTTTTTTTGAATACCAATATTATAGTTGAATATTTTAATAATCATCTGGTTTCTAGCGAAATAATTTTTATTTTTTTTGCTGGGGTAGGCGGAAGAGCCAATATACTTAGGCCCATTGTATCTCCTGTCGTCTGAGTAATGTCAGCCAGATGGGACCTACAGATTAACGTGGAATCCGAACCGCGTGTATAGTTATCCTTTTTACGCCCTCAGAGGTCCATGACGCCACTCTCGGTCCCGATATTAGGAATCACTAGTAACATACTGCATTCTTAAATCCACTGAATTTCGGACATACTTTTTTTATTGTACATATGCCCACTCCGAGAATCAAACCCGGGTCGCCTCGGTCGAATGCCAGTAACTCACCTCTAAGCCACTGCCGCGGTAGCTCCTATTGTTACCAAGAACGGATTTTCCGGAGAAAAGTATTTATTTCTCCCCTTGTAATTGACCAAAAGTACCAAAACATTCTTTATTTTCCCTTATTTCAATAAAAAAATGTCGCCTACGACCCTATGTTTATGGTCAGTTTAAGCCTTTGCATACTGTAGAGAAGAATTGTCGTGACGTCCGTAAGTAGTTTTGCGTGTTTTATTAAAGAGCGTAATGTGTTTATTTAGTTTCTCAGTAAATAATGCAGGAATTTTAAAACTGAAATAATAGAAAATTTAATTTTTTTTTGCTTTATGCGGTAGGGTTAAAATTAATATTTAGTAAAAATGGTTATATATTTTTTCCACTACCACATGAATATTTGATATTTCCTTTACACTTAAGAGACGAGAAGGGTAGACTCATCCAGTAAACTGTACGGTAAAATTTGAATATGCATTACTGTCAGTGGTGCACAGTGTTGCAATCTTTAAAAATACAATTTCACGAGTACGAGTACTGCGATCTCTAGAGATTAACAGTACTCGTTGTGGTGTGGTTCGTTTTATACATAAATAGTTGTTCCATGTCGGTTTTAAATGTGTGTTCCCGTTTGGAGATGGTTTTAATAACTATTTTGATACATGTTCCTCTTTTTTAGAAATAGCCTTGAGAAAATTCTAATAAAGGTCGAAACGTCGGTAATTTTTTAATTGAGAGGAATAATTTTTTATTGTCCTATACCCACAAATAAAGAATATAACACTGTGCGTAATAAATTACCATTTTCCTTTGAAGGCAGCGCCGACATATCACTCTGTGCTATACATCCTGATTTCCCCGATTTTTTTTATTAGTTGACAATATTGTTAGAAAAATTGGGAACCTATGTGACGTCCTTATAAAGTACTGACCAATCACTGTTTATTTTATTTACAGAGGTTACACCTTCTTTTTCAAGGCACTAAATTTTATTATTTATATGTATATGGTACAATATGTTATTAATTTATTCAATATTATAACAAAATATATACGCATACATAATAAAGAGTTTTATCAATAATTGCAACCTGCTGAATGTACATAAAAAATTAATTTCATGTAGCATTATTATTGGGTTGGTTTTACCATAATTTTTAACATGATCTTTTGGCTAAAACTGCGAATGTTGGATCCAATGGTCATGAGTTAAGCCCGGCAGTGGAGTGGATTGTCCATATTGTCACGTGGGGAAGAATTAAAGGCGACAAGTCTCCATAACACCTACTTTATTATATAATATAAAACGACAGTTGAACGGTTACATAAAATTAGGTTTTACTTACAACATTATTAACTAGGGACGAGCTCTCTAGGGCAAAGGGCTGATAACCGGAACAGGACTCTGCGCTGCTACTGACCCAATATTACTTATCTGGACCGGGTCGTATCTGCCCAAATGATCGGCTTGAATGGTCTTGACCAAACTGGTCCCCCTTTTGCATAGTACCGGCCTGCTATTTATACCAATCAGTATCAATAAACTTAACCCAGTTATTGATTGGTAACAATATGCAAGCTCGGCGATATGCTACGATAGCATCCTTGCAGTCTGCATGTTTTGATAACAAATAATTGGGTCAGTAGGTATATTTAATATTAACTTTTTAAATAATAAAATTGAATTTTGGATAAAAGAGGATATTCATATATGTCTATATATGACATATTCCCCGGGCCAAAAAAAGCTAGCCCCTAGCTTTAAATCTTAAAACTAAATAGGCTTATACAAAAAAAATATACTCTCTAGAATACAAAAAAATATACACACTTTATACAAACAGAAATATACACTGCTGGCTCTCTTTTTAGGAAATAGTCTTATCGCTAGAGTTCCAACACGCTACCAGATCCTTCGAGCGCACACCTAACACAGTTTGTCTTTCACACTCCCGCACACGGTTTCCGGTAATTCGTCCTTCGATTTCCCATGCAGGATGTTGAAGGAGAATGCAATGCTGAGTCTAACCACATAACAGTTCATTGTTTCCATGATACAGTTGGCTGTTTCGTGCTAAGGGTTGGTTCCATGCTCAGGGGATTATTGGCTTAATCACCCCTGTGTTTTAATAATACCAGCACCTAGAAGATTGATATCGGTGGCCTCTTATGAGTTCGGCCACCGAACCCTTGGATTGGACCCAACTTGTACTGGTTGACTGCAGGGTTAAGCATTAGTACCATCAACGTACCGGACCGTGTTGGCATGTTTGGCATAACATGCTGGCTGCTAATCTGTAGGTGTTTTCCTTGCTCTGGGTTGGAAGGTGGAAGCGTGTGGACTCCATTGGTTACATGAAACAAAGAGAATGACCAACAGTATATTCATAATTTAATTAAATGAGACAATTTAATAAGTTTCAAAAAAAAAAGTCCATTTTCACAGTGACTAATATTTACTACCAAATTAATAAGTGTTTGAATAGCATCTAATGTTCTCCTAGATTAAAGAAATGTGTTTTACTTTGTTTTAACTTTCACCCTGTTATTACAGTATCCTAATATTTCCTTTACTTTGCTACACAATTGAAGCGTCGGCTCGAACAACGTTGCAACTACATTTTGTTAACTTTTCAGAAAGCGCAAAAATCTATATATCCGTTATTTGCCCTTTAAAATGGAAAAACGTTGTGCGATCGTGACAGTTACAACGTTCTTTTATGATGTTAGCAAAAAAATCGCGCAATTTGTCCATAGTTTGGGCTACAGAGCATTTTTCACAGGAAAAATTTTGAACAACGTTGTAACTGCCTTGTAACTTACAACGTTTTTCCAAACTTATGCATTTTTACATACATGAAAGTGAGCCAGAAAGTGTGGGATACAAAATTAAAAATGTTTTGTACTATTAGTAATATTTTTATATTTTAGTATGCCTACATTAATCATTGTCTTAATACTATAGGGAAAAGTATCTAATACTCATTCTGTTATCAAATTTTCATAAAATGGACGATAAACCGGATTCATATACTGACACATATCTATTAAATTAGCTTTCTTAGCAGCCGAAATAGGTATTGGTCCCTCATATGCCACAGGTAAATTTTCCATACTGGAAAAAGTTGAAGTACTTGCCTTGTACTTTGCAATATTTTTTACAAGGGAAAAATGTTTCCACGGTCGAAGGACGTTATGAGTCTCTCTTGTAAACATTGTGTTTGGGTCTTCGGAACTAATTTTATTCCAAAGTGATTCCGTAAGTTTAAATTTGGGATCCCTGTGAAGAGCTTTTTCCAAATCTTTCAAATCTTTAAAATCTTCCCTTTGCATGCACAAAACATAAAAAGGATTACTTCCCCTTGCGTGGACAATGACTGGCACCCACTCAAATGGTACGAAAACTTTCGCAGTTTTTTTCTTCTTTTCTATCAGGGAAAAGTCCCTATCACAGGGTAGGAAGCTGTGTCCAGTTGACAAAAATTTTTGGTGCACTTCTGTGAAATATTTTAGGTCTACCAAAAGTTTTAAAGTTGTAATAATCCGCCAGTTATTGTTCTGTCCCACACATCTGTCTGACCATATTATTAGCTGTTTTCTATCACCTGTACGTAATGGTTGGAAATGTTCTTTTACATACCTCAGTAAACATGATGAAATTTCTATGGATCCTCTTTTTGCTACTGTTTCATTCCATAGCATCATAAACGCATTGTTAGATGTCGCATCATGTATAGCCAAATTATAATTTGACAGCTGGCGTTGGTAAAATATGCTGGAGTGATGTAAAGTAGGACAGAATAAGACCTGTTGCAAATCAATGAATAGAACAAAAATATTAGATGGATTTCTTTCTGCCAGTTGTTTATCTTCCCTAATTTGTGCGTACCCTGCTTTAGCACGCATTTGATGCATCTGCATCTCCAGTGATATTGTCTGCCTTTCTTCCTCAGTGTTGGCAGCACATAACTGAATATAATGTTTGTCGCAAAATGTACATGTATCGGAGCGAGGTAGTCCAAATTTTAGATTCAGTTTCTGAAATATATCATTGTATGTCCTAATTGACATATTGTCACGCTCCGGATATTTTTCACAAAACAGCTTATACATTTTTTTTAAGTTAAGATCTTCGGACAGGAACTCTGTATTAGTTTTGGATCGTGAGTAGTGGCTTTCCTGTTTAGGGAAAGACGAAATATGTTCCCTGACCAACTCTTTGATATCGCCTGTAATAGCATGTGGCCGATTAGTATGGCGTCCTCGGAAATCTTTAATTTCAGTACCATTCTTCAATTTTTCTACTAACATTTGTATTCTTCGGGGGGTTACTTTAAGTGTATCGGTGACAGTTCTTTGGCAAACCCTTATCTTATCATTCTCAAGAGGTAGAAAATAAAAAACCGTACACTTGCGGCGTGGATTTGGTTCATTTTTTATTTTTGGCCGTTTGGGTTCACATATCTCAATACATTGATAAGCAAGAAATTGGGATTGTTCATTGTAAGTAAGACTTCTGAATTTTGAGAAAATGGTATTTTTATTGCCCTCTAACTTTACAGCAAAACATCCCCTTTTACAGCGGCACACAACATTCTGCAAAAAAAGAAAACATGCTTAATATTGATAATATTTATAATTATTTTTCGAACGGGGCTAATAAAATTGATAGTCTTTAGTACATAGTCTGCACGGAACAAGCCATATAGCATACATTTTAATCAAACAAAATGTAGAAAACACACATGACTTTTAAATTTCCGCGCCAAAAATTGAACAGTTACAACGTTTTTTGACTTACCTCTTCTGGCGGGGCCACTGCCGGTATAATTTTCTTTCTTTTACTTAGATATTCTTCTCCTTTGTCTCTAGCTAACTTTGACTTATTGTTTTGCCACTGAGCAATGTTTGATTTACGATTTTTACCTCGATTTATTGTATTTTGCAACGCAGGCGACAAATTTACCAACGACATGATGGAAAACAAGCTACAACATACGCCGAAGTAATCTCCCGCGCGACTAGTTATAACGTTCTTCCGCGGCAATTGGCAAAATGATCAACTAAAATATTTTATTTGGGGGGGGATTTTACTAACAGAATGATTTTATTCCATCAGAGAGGTGCCTTAGGTGCCATACACCGTTATTCCATGATTAACTCGATTTTGGAAAAATTGCTAGTTACAACGTTGTTCGAGCCCACGCTTCAATTATTAAACACAATCTATTTTTGTGACTTATTATTCCTACTCTTTATTCTTTATATCCTTTTGTTTTTTCTACCCTTTTTTCCAATAAAAATAACAAATATTTATTTTGCCGAGGCCCACATTTAACTCGGTCATAGACTCTTCTCCTATGTCAACATATGCTTTTTACAAACATTTTTAATTTCTGTTACCTACTATGTCATATAGTATAATACCTTTGATACAATTTATAGGCGAACATTCAGCTTTTTAGCCATCTTCCATGTTCCCCTATTTATTCAAAATACAATTCTTATGTTTAGGCGGACATTCAACTTATAGTCATCTGCCATGCCCCCCTACACTGTAATTATTTGAGTAGTAGAATTGCCGCTACATAAGTCATGCTCGACTCGTAAGAACTAAATCAAAATCCCAAAACAACTACTCCTCTGGCTATATGCCTCGTCAGGTATTGGATAATATGGGATTTTGCTTGTCCTCTCGCCCTGTATCTGCGATAATTTTATAGCTTACGAAATTATAGACTAATCGAAATATTCCATTAATCGAAATATTTATGTTTCGTAAAACAACTAAGTTTAACAAGGGTGAAAGTTTTTCTAAAATAATTAAAATTATTGATTCTTATTTTATTTTCATTTTTTGATTTTGACGTCTTGAATGTATATGTAATAGTTCTTCTTGCATATTATAACTTTTATTTGTCAAGTTTCTTTAGAGAACAGGAGATGCTTTGTCCTACCGGTATCTGTAATTCGGAATCCGGTATTTCTAAAATGAATTGTCCGTTGTCAGTATTTAATTCGTCAGGAGAGGTCCTGCTGTCTATTTGTAATTTCTTAAATTTAATGCAGAGATACAAGCATTTTATAAACATGTAGAATACAAACAACAGAAATGTTATAATTAAAATTCCTAGAAATATGTCATGCTTCTCTGAAATGTTTTCTCCCCTTACAGGGTTAATTAAGTTTGGTAATATAGCAAATGCGTTTGGATTTCTGAATAGAAGCATGGCTACCATAACAGACAATATAATATTCCAGATTAAGAAGATTGTCCCAGTGGTCAGCTTGTGAGTGGTTGGTATGTCTAAATTTATATGATCCTGAATGATATTTATAATATCCTTAAATTGGTCGTTAGTCGTGCTTATGTTAAGATGTGGGATGGTGAGGGTCCAATTTGTGTTTAGGGATTCATGCATGTCGAGATATTGGGGTGCAGTTGGTAGTTTTGGGTTAAGGATAAAGGACTTTAGATTGGACCAGGCTGCTGGGAGGATGTGGATAGTGGATGCTTCTAAGCGGTGGTTGTTTTCACAGGGAAAGCGTTTTGGGATCAGAGTTTCTTCTTCTGCTACTAGTTCGCAGTTACAAGGAACGTGTATTTTAATTGCGCCGGGAAATGTGTATGATTTTTCAGATATTTTTGTCGTTGAGTTATTACAAATGATTTTTGGATGTTGTTTAGGGTGTGTTATTACATATACTTCTTCTGTTATTTCCGAGATAATGGTTGTGTCTGACTTGTGACACTGCATAGGGCAATGATAGTTTAGCTCTGTCACAGACGCGCCGTTAAAAAGTTTTTTTGCGCAATTCGGCCCTTGTAATGAGTCCGCAGAAAAACGAGGTACATAACATAGTCGGTCATAAAATGGTTTGCAGTGTCTAAGTCCTGAGCCTGATATTTGGCGAATGTCAGATTGCTGAGTATTTTCTTTATGAGACACTGCCAAGTATAAAGCTTGGTGTTGAATTAGGCATGTTTGGTTATTCCATGAGAATGGTATAGTAATTAGTTCAAATAGTTCCCAGCTACTTGACTTTGGTCTTATGGGAACCCTAATATTTATAAAGAGATTTTCTGCTGAGAACGTGCAGTCGCAAACGGTTAGTTGGTAATAATTGGCAATATTTACTATTGGGATCGCTAGACTTTGTCCAAATGAACTAAGCTCTATGTCTAGATTTAGAAGATCATGTGTTAGAATTTCTGGCCCTAGGATTGAGATTGGTTGACTGACGCACTCGGAAGTTTGAGCACTCCGCCTACGGCGACATGCTTAATTTGCTTCCTTGTGAGGTATAAACATCGTATCCACTTTTTTGTACAAACTACTATATAGTAATGTTCTAATATCTAGCGAAAAAAGTTAAATGGTAAAAAAAAATATTCTATCAATGAAATACACAGAAACCAGTTAAATTAAATCAATGGGCAAATGTGGGCAAACCTAGTGATAGAACATTTTTCCAAGCAAAATGATAGGAGGGTTGGACAAGGTAAGAGAATTATACAAAAAAATAATACTACAGTAAAGCTGTTTGATGTAAAAAAAGTCACAGAAAATATTCAATATTAGTATTTTATGTTTTTGTGGTGTTTTTTTATAGGTGCATTCCT
Organism: Polydrusus cervinus; assembly: GCA_935413205.1. Lineage (NCBI taxonomy): Eukaryota > Metazoa > Arthropoda > Insecta > Coleoptera > Curculionidae > Polydrusus > Polydrusus cervinus. Next base: position 84,726,680 of record OW284511.1, read on the forward strand.
TTAAACTTCCGTTAAACTATGAACTAAACTACATTTTGCTTGTTAGTTTACTCAGTTTCTGCCATCAAAATTTATCCCATCTTCTGTAGAAAAACTGCGCCTAAATAGAAGGTATGCCGCGCGAGAGATCCGAACGCTTTTTCTTTGAGAAAGTAGCATTTCTCGGACTAGCCGGGAAAAATCACATCGTTGTTGTCATTGTGAGTATGAAAATCTTGGTAGGTATGATTTGATAAATGAAGTTGAACATTACCATAGCAACGAAATAACGACTGACAGCTATCTGAAATAAAATTAGTTGACATAAGCATTTCAAACAAATTAAATCCTTTCAAGATTAGAAATTGCTCGAATTTTAATATAAATAAGAATTAGAATGTTTCTGTTAGTACCTATATTCTGTTTGAATTTCAATATTTAAAACAAATAAGAATTAAAATGTTCGAAGTTTTGTTCTACAAAGAAATATAATAAAGAAATGTATCTCATTGATTTGTTATTCTACACGGTTGCCGAAAATATAGTGTATGCAACACGTCCAAAAACGGTTTTTTTAAACTCGCAGACTTCCACGACTCGCCTACGGCTTGTCCTAGAATTTTGTCGACACGTCCAAAAGAACAGTATTTTCCGGACTTGTAACGTACATTACTATTTTGTAAAACGTTCAAATTTCCGCTCTATGGTAGGTAGTTTTTATTTGCGGTTTAAATTACTTTTGATCGCTCGATTGTTACTTTTCCGGAAAAGGTGTTACTTATCCTCTCAATAAAACGGAGCATTTTTTTATAAAAAAGAAAGTGGATTCCTTAATACTTTTAAGAGAAACACAGAACAAAAAAAAACAATAAATTTTCTACACGTAAAAGATAAATAAATGCGATTATACTCGAGCTAAAGAATGGGCGATGTGTGATTGATTGATTGATCTATTAGCACCTGATTGTTTTTATTTCTTTCTCAGGTGCTTTTAGGTGAATTAAATAAATAAACAAAATAAATTAGTAGTTCGAAATGTGATAACAATTTGTTTGTAACTAGTGAGTTAACTGGTTTGAATAATGAATCAGGAGGTATTCCTGGAAAAAAGATACATTATTGCTCTAATGCCCATTTTTATAAGGTTCTCTTATACCAAGGTTTAAGCCAAAATCGTAGCAATGGTTGATTTATAATGTGGGATTGACAGCAAAGTTCAATTTAAAAGTAATCAACATGATCATAACTTGTTATATTGTGTTACATTATATTAAGTTATGACCAAGTAAATCGCTTTTAACTCAAACTTTTCTTGAACGGCAGTAGAGTTTTGGACTTGCATTGTCTTTATTTGTTTAGAATCACTACGTTTCAACTGGTAAGTATCTCCAGTCGTCTTCAGGTGAATACTGAATAAGTACGGTAACTACAGCTCTATTTATACTAGGCAGGTGCTGTGACGCATGACTAGTGGGCGGAGTCATGCGTGTTGCTAGGTGATGACGCATAACTGGATGAGTCATGCTTGATGAGTCATGCTTGATGAGTCATGCTCGATGACGTCATGCTCAACCTTGTGGATAGAGCAATTACTCTCTGTAACTCAAACGAAGCTCTCAAAAGAGAAACTAACCACATCAAGACCGACCTCAACAAGAATGGCTATCCCATGAAACTGATTGACACAATATTGGAAAATCGCAAGAATCGGCCAAACACACGTAAAGCAGAGAAAGAGATACAACCAATACTCAATATTCCGTATGTCAAAGGAGTATCTGAGAAAATAAGAAGACTAGGAAAACGATACAACATCGAAACAATATTCAGCTCTAGAGACACTTTAAGAAGCCATCTAACGAAGACGAGACCAGTAAGCCAGAAAGACAAGAAAAATTGTGTCTACCAGATCCCCTGCGAATGCGGCCAGTCTTACATTGGTGAGACACTAAGACCACTAGAAGTAAGGATTAAAGAACATCGGAATAATACCCGAAAAGGAGAGACCGAAAAATCAGGTGCAGCTGACCACGCCTGGACGCACGGCCATCATATCATGTGGACAAAAGCGGAAATCCTGCAAAAAGAACCGCACTGGAGGAAGAGGAAGTTTAAGGAAGCTGCTACCATACACCAAAATCCAGGTTGCTTTAGTAAGCCTTCATTAGACATGAGAAACGTCTGGAAACCCTTGTTAAGTAAATGTAATCTTAGAATAAGACCACCCAAGAGTTAAACGCATGATTCATCGAGCATGACGTCATCGAGCATGACTCATCAAGCATGACTCATCCAGTTATGCGTCATCACCTAGCAACACGCATGACTCCGCCCACTAGTCATGCGTCACAGCACCTGCCTAGTATAAATAGAGCTGTAGTTACCGTACTTATTCAGTATTCACCTGAAGACGACTGGAGATACTTACCAGTTGAAACGTAGTGATTCTAAACAAATAAAGACAATGCAAGTCCAAAACTCTACTGCCGTTCAAGAAACGTCATTGTCTCCAATCTTTAAACAGACACTCAAACTTTTGTGTCAATTCCACATTACAAAATTACTATTTTTGACCTCGATTTAAATTATACACTGAGAGAAGATTTTTGCTGTCCTTATAAAAATCTGTATACCGCTTATAAAGAAAAATACTAACATAGGGGACAAAAGAAAAACTACCTGAGACAGTAAAATCCATTTGGCTGTAATTTCTCTGCTGTCGTAATAAAGTCACTTTATAAAGAATGATCATTTAGCTCAAGTAAACAAAAATGTTGTATTAACAAAGTAACTGACCATCGGCTACAAAGAGACTTTGCTAGAACAATAACGATACTTTTCTACGCCATCCGCATCGTTTTCGAAATAAGATTTTTTTTTCAATATCAGTATAACATTTTGCTACATTGGAAAGATTTTTTTATTTATTTCAAGAAAGTTACTTTGCTGGGTCAGAATGTACCTACTTACTTTAGGAATTCTTTTTTAGCTAAGGTACTCCATATTTTATATCATGCAACTCCCCACGTCTGAATAGGTTGTCAAAGATTTGAAACTAAAAAAAAATTATTTTTCTCTTTATTATTTAATACAACAGAAAACAACACTTCATAACCTAAAAATAGTTTCCGTTTTACCTGCTTAAAAAAACAATAATATTTTACTGCTTCTTTTTTTGGGTGATTAAAACATATCTTATTAAAAAATATCTGTTAACTTTAAATTTAAGCAAATATCCAAAAGGGAATGCCGAAAAAACATTTTTCTGCATCTAGCCTCAATATTAGGTAAAATAATAATTACATTGTATTTTATTTAGAAAAAGAAAGTATTTTACTTTTGCGATATTTCTTAAAATCTTCCTTTTAAAAATTATACCGTGTTTAAAAGTTTGGTAAGTGGTCTTTTAGTTTAAGAAATATTATTATGAATAGCATTTGCTAAAGAATTACTTTATTTTCTTTACTTAATTTCCTTTTCTCTAAAACTTGACTTACACAAAAATCATTATTAAATAAACAACAGTTAAACTAACACCTAACATAAAAAAATAACTTAAAACTAAAATAACTTTGGTCCTTTAACACTGATATTAAAAATCTACACTGTCATTGATGTCACAATCCAATAAAGCACTGCACACTGGAAACATTTTTGAGCCAAGACAATTTTTATTGGAAAAAATGAAACAAATGTCGAGTCGTAATGGTAACCAACAACAGCCACCGATGCGGCGATTTTACTTTATAAAGGAACGAACATCTAAATATCAGAAAAAATAAAGACCTGAAGACATGTGGAGACAGGAACGGGACGCAATATAAAAATTGGCCCAATCAGACTTAATTTGTCACCACGAAATAATCCGATTCGAACCGAACAGTTACGAATTTCCCAATTCCAACAAAAAATTTTGCCACCCCTTTAAAAACTAATATAAGGCTTTCGAGTATTTATTTTAATGGTAGTGTTAGTTCTCTAAAAGATTGCCTGCGGTCCTCTCTATAGCCCAATCCGGCCAGTATCCTGATAGCCTTTCCTTGCAGATCAAAAACCATACCCGAAAAGTGAAAAAGAGCCATGGTACGCAGTCTTTATCACCTCCCCCGAGACCTGTTCTCACAGGCTGCGTAGTGCAAACAAGCCGCCCATCAGTTTGCAAAAAAAACATATCTATACAGAAAAAATAATGAAATGATTAAAATAATTTTTTGTAGCAGATTTCGGTCATTTTCAGAAAATATTACTACAACAAAAACTTTAATTTGCTTCTAGAATATACGGCGTAACAAAATGATCAAAATGCCACAAAGTTACACTATTTTAGCAAGATACCACTAATTTATAACCACAAATGTTGATTTGGTAATAAATTACTGGATATCTGCTGTTATAAAAGGTAACCTTTATTTAGTCTCCCTCAAAGGAGTAATATTGTCTTTGGGACAGTTTAATAATGTTTGCAAATGATAAACAGGAAACGGTTGTAACGGTAAAGAAGTTAAGATCAGAATTAGCTGTTAAGAAGCAGATAACAGAAAGTTAGCGAAGATATTTATTCGGCATTCGTACAATAACTATTTACTTTTGTAAATATAATTTCAATAAACCTAATTCCTTCTTATTATAATACTATCTCGAAATCTATATTTTGAACAAAGTTTAACCCTATTTTGCAAATTTATTTATCTTATGGAAGTCTTCTCAGAGCAGAGCCATTACTATAAAGGAAAAATAAAACTTAAAGCTTTCTCCGCAGAATATTTTACCTTAATAAGAGGGGGGTTAAATGTAACTGTTAATGTATCGATGCCATTTTTTGTTTTAATGATGAAGCCAACTGGCACATGTTTTAAACACGTACACCTAAAATTTAAACTCTCCCCCTTAGTATATGGAGATTACTTTGAGTTTTACTTTTTCTGTAGTTTATTTATATTTCGGCTATAAACAACAACCGGTCGTGACGGTACAGAAATTAGGATCTGAATTAGGTGCCAAGAAGGTGATAAAATTGGGAGTTTACGGAGAGATTTGCTCGGTTTAAGGGTTACGAAATGGGTAAAATACAATGTCATAAACTCCCTTTACTCCCCTTACTACCTGTTTATTTTTCGTTCGCCAAAAATTTAATTTGAAGAAACCTTATTCTATAAACTTCTATAAAGTAACATTTTTTTAATATGCCTATTGCCAAACTAGTATTTTAAAATTTAAAAATAAGGCATCTACAGTTGATGGACAGCACAGACTAAGATGTTAATAACTTTTTACTATTTTTGGTTGCGTTTTATGAAGAACCGACATTCCAAAAGAGTGTGTAGCTAAATCTATTAGCTTAATTTATAACATGTCTAAATATCAATTTTCGGACTACTGTATTCTTTTTCTGTATCAAATCCGTTGAAATAGATAGACACAGTACTGGATTTAGGTCTATTACCGCTAAGGGCTTATTATATATTGTCGCGTATCAAAATGATAGGCGACGGGAACGTGTAGCTTAGATGATTTGAAATTACGTTTTAATTTATTTAATTTGTTGTGCCCTATTTAGTTACTAAAACACCAAAGATTTTTAATAGTTTTATTTAAGCGAAGCAAAGCAAAGCAAAGCAATTGACGATTACATAATGAATAAAATAGAAGTCTTTAGAAATAAAAATAAAGTTCATAAATTAGTAAATTTAAAGAGTTTTCTGTAAAGAGGAGTTGTTTCCTTAAAACTCACATACGAGGCTATTTGTTCTAAGTTCAAGAAAAACAACTTCCGCTTTACAGTCAACTCAGGCCAAAATAGAAATAAACAATTAAACAATTTAAATAAACATTACCAAGATCACTTACTCACTGGATGTAAACTGCTCTGATCTGAGATTATGTTTCTACATCTTTACTTGAATGACCAAATGGGCAGAGGTTACCCTTACACTTGAAAACGTTAAACAACTCCACTGAGTAAGTGTCTGTTTGAGTTTTTATAATGTTTTGTAACCCTTACCAGATGGGAGAAGGGGTTCCTTTTTGCTGTGTCAGCAATTTATTTAAAGAGGGGATTTCCCTGGATGGACTATTCAAAATGGAACCCTTTATCCCAACCAATTAAAACAATTATTCTTATTAACTTTCGTCTACAAACTCCTCCTACAAAACTACGAATGTCCTTGTCCTTGTTCTACACACTATCTTTTCACTACACCTATTCTTATCAGCAGACTCAACACCTATTAAGCGTCTTAGCACCACAGCAAAGTATGAACCGATTAATTCATCCTTAAGGGTACTAATCCATATCCGACAATAATACAAACGCTGTACAAAACTGAGTAAAATAGCCTAATATTTTTGTCGAGAAAATGAGATATTTTGGAAAAAAATTATTGTATTTTAAAGCATTCTTCAACTACTTCCTTTTTTCCCAAAAGCACCGTGCTCCCTTCTACTCTTTTCAAACTTCGAAACCAAAGACAATTATGACCTACACTAACAGAAAACCGGCTGTCCCTTTAAATAATTATTTTAAATTTTCATAACAATTTTGGGAAACCTTTGGGTACCTTTGGTTTTGTCGGCGTGAAACCTTGCCTGTAGATGGATAGATAGAAACCGCCTGATGTTATCGTGAAAGCCAGCCTGAGTTGAGAGTAAATATTTAAGGTAAAGCTTTTTACTTATTTAGGTAAAATTATTTTTCAATTTATAGGTATATAAAAGATTATATTTAACTTCAAGTTTTAAGAAGGAAAGAAATAAGGACTCAAAGTCTTCCTCCACTATTATATTAATGAAAAGCTTATTTTAAGATAGATATTCTCTAAATGTTTTGAATGCAGAAGCATTCATTTTCAGAAGAACAAATGAAATTAAGAAGAAAAGGGTAGATATCATCCTAACGGGAGCTTGAAGATTAAAATATTAGATGAAATAAAGGTTCAATAAGTAAAATAGGGAGAATCATTACCAAAATACACGTAACATCGTAAAAAGAAAAAATACAGTAAGGCTTGTAGCTCTGGATACTATCATATTCTACACTTAAATTCTGATAGTACCAAGAGCTACAACCCTTACTGTACCTTCTCTTTTCACGATGTGACGTGTATTCTGGTAATGATTACTCTTACTCACTGAACCTTTTTTCATTTAATACTTTAATCTTAAAGGGGGTGTGCGCCAAAAATTAAAGTTTTAGAGAAAAGAAGCTTAGCGGCAAGCGGACAGAGTAGTGCGTCTATCTTTTGCATTAAAGTACACAGGGACGCCAAAGGTAATGGAATCCCTGGGGCACAGATAGACAATGACAGGCTGTTTCGTTCTTGTTAGAACTCATCAGAAAGCCATAACCCGTAAGCGACCCACAGGACAGTGAGAATGTTCTTTCGCTGTACTGAGGGTCGCTTACGGGTTATGGCTTTCTGATGAGTTCTAACAAGAACGAAACAGCCTGTCATTGTCTACCTAAGCCCCAGGGATTCCATTACCTTTGGCGTACCTGTGTACTTTAATGCAAAAATAGACGCACTACTCTGTCCGCTTGCCGCTAAGCTTCTTTTCTTTATTTATTTTAACGGACACTAAATTCCACTATTTTTTTAAAGTTTTAGTACAAAACAATCTAAGAATAATGGTTCAAACCTCGTCATTCTACGACTAACCATTGCTGAGAAACAGCGGGTTAAAGTTTGCGTGACGACACGAAAGCTTCGGCTAGCGGCGCTCTGTACTTTTTTTTAATCTCCCAAACTATTTTTTCATCGGGCAGTAAGGTTTTCATTAAATTATTTTTAACAACCCGACGAATACTAAGCGCTTAAACTTACGTAAATTCCATGCACTTTACTTATTTATGCAGCGGCCAAGCTTTTGTGACGTCACGCGCTGAAATATGACATCTTTGTAAAGATATTATTTGCGATAGAAGGGTGCGGTTTAGACTATTATTCTTAGTTTTTTTCTTTATTTTTTTAAATAAATTTGTTTTTTTGGCGCACACCCCCTTTAATGCTTCATTAGGATTATATCTACCTACCCTTTTCTTGTTAATTTCCATTTTTTTCTTTTAATACCACACTAACTACCTCAAAAAATTTATCGCCAGTCGCAAAGGTCTAAATCCGAACTAAATAATTAGATTTAACAGAGAAAGTGTAAATAATGATTTTGCCACCTTCTGCCTAAGCTTAGTGCTAAAATGCATTACTCTTTAGTTCCAATTTAAAACGACACGATGCCGACGTAACAATTACTCAAACACCATATATCTCCTCCACTTTTAACCGATACGAGTTATATCTCCGTTAATCCGCTTCGTGCCATTTTTTACCAGCATTGATGTCAGACAAATAACGTAGAAAATTGCATCAGCGGTAAAGGGAGACGTTTGTCAATGTCGAGATTTTAACAGCCGTAGTTAGAACTCTATTACTCTTCATGGGGGTACTTTACCTTAATACTTTAAGTTAATGAATATTGACAACAGTAGCGTATCGTTTGAAACTTTTATTTGCCTCTTTATTATCTTTATATTCGCACATTATCTAAAATAGCGCTACAACTCAAGAAATATAGAACGACAGAAGAGTTTTGGACTGGCATTGTCCTTATTTATTTTAAATCGCAATATTCCAACTGGTAAATATCTCAGAATTATAGTAGTCTATACAAAAGATAATTCGATTTACTAGATGTTATTTGTTTAGGAAATTTACAGAACTACAAAACAAGACACATAATAAATTAATTTGATCATTGATCCAATTCAAAGACAGGATCAATATTTTAAGGATTATGAGAAAATTCATCGTAGTAATACCCTTGTCAAAGACGAGCAAAATTTTTGATATTGTTTTAAGATCAAAGAAGTGGTTATAATTAGTAATATGGTTTGCAAATGTTGACTAAAGGTGATATTTTAAAAGGCTGCAATTTAACTTTGTTGTTTAGAATGCTATTTTACGATTTTTAAATTATTATGAAAATAGTAGTTTTTTGCACCCACTGTAACCTCACTTAAAGTCGGTTGGGTTATTGGATTAACTCAAATGACTAGTTTGTCGATAGATTTTAACAGAATATGGTTCCTGAAGCAGGAGGTTGATAAAAATAATTTTAAACTTTAACAGTGGCAATGGCAACACACTGGAATAGCCTACTTTTTTCGTTACTTGCGTGTAAAGGAAACGGCAAATATTCTTGGGGGAGTAAAAAAAATCTTTAATTGTTCCAAGGAAGACGTTTTCGGTCTTCTTTTAGATATCTACAATGGTTGATTCTTTCTGTCATGTCACAATTTTCGCCAAATTTTTTGGTTAATGAAAATAATTTTAAATTTTAATACTTACATGTTAAGATTTTAATTTTTTTGTTCGCCAATGGTATAGTCATATTGTTTGTTCTTGTAAGCTTTTCTACTTGACTAATGGTATAGTTTCAGTGAATAGAAAAAGCGTTTTCAGTTCTCAAAAGCCAAGATTGTTGCTATTTGAACATATTTTGTTTCTTTTATTACATTCATTATTTATTTATCTGTGATAACGAGACCGACATTTTTTATTAGGAATATATTAGGGCTAAATTTATTATGAATAAAAGCCACTGACCTAATCTAATGCAATGTTCTTGTTTCATTTTATAGATACCGGATGGTGTGTCAGTACATGACACATGGGATTCCCCATGTAAATTTCTAGGTGGTAAAATATTCGTTTCCGTAATAATTTTAAAGAACATTTTTATACAGACTTTTTAAAGAGTTTAGTAAGAGTAAAATATCTGCCAATTTTGAACGTTTTTTGAGATATTAGGAAAATTCAGTCTTCCAACTAGCTTAAATCTGAAGTACGATTCGGCATGAAAATTTGAAGCAATTGAGAACCTTAATTTTATCGGTTTGTGATAGAATGTCGCCATACCAACAAGGTAGTTTTGTAATCGTTTCGAATATTATTTGGCGTCTAACAGAGGTTGTTTGAACCTCTTCTTAAAGATGACTTAAAATAAAACGTATGGTTAAAAATATTAATAACTAATTTTGTTTAAATATTGTAACAAATTTATCCTTGGGTTTTTGGTTATTTATTGTATAATGTAAAATAAAAATAGTGTTCATTGTGTGTTGATAATTTTTTAACTGGAAATTTATTACAGTATTGAATTAGGCAATCCAACGATGTGTCAAAAATGGTGGCTGGATGGCAAATATTGCTGTGTAATTGGTGCACGTGATCATTAAAATAATATTGCTGGTGGCATTTAACGGGTGACTCAATGCTTTTGCCATCCAACTGCCATATTGAATCACGTGGTTTGGATTCCCTAATAGGTAATTTTATGCCAAACCTGCACCCAACCTTAACATTGACATGTATTGACTTTGACAAATTTGTTGGTGTGTACTGACAGAAATTTTGTTAAATAACTCTTAAATTTCAAGGAATATGCGCTTTAAAATCGACAAGGACATTTTTATTATTCTATTTTTTTTAAAGTTTAAGTATATTTTTGGGGTAAAATAAATACGGGAGCGAATATTTTACCACCTCGAAATTTACATGGAAAATTCCATGTGTCCTGTTCAGACGCACAATCCGGTATATTTAAACGCTGTGGCTTTTATTAATTAAAACGTTTTTGTGTTCCTTTCTGTCGCGAAATACCCAAAAATATGTTTCTAATATGAATCCGTCACAATTTAGACATTATGTTATTATATCTTCCAAAATAGTAAGGTCCGGTTGTACAATTAAAACTTAAGTAGGAGTTTCTGAAAGTTCAAAGTTTCTTAAAGTTGGTTCAAAACGGTAATTCTGTTGTATAATCAATTCCTAACCACATGTCTGCACAGGTTACGCTGTAAAAAAATCATCAAACTTTATTTGTTGTTAAAGTTTGGGGTATTTTGCAACTAATTTTTTCATGTATTCTAACACAAAACTATATGCAAATTTTAGTTTCAAAGAAGAATGTCTGCTATTAACTTTTGTTTAGGAGTTTAAAGGTATTTTGAAAAAAAAACGATAATATTACTAATAAAGAAAAAACAGAATGTTAGAAAAATATTTAGACCAAATTTAATTACGAAAATTTGAATATGATCAGGTCTCGGTCTGTAGTTTTGAGGCCGTCTTCGAACGTTTTCTATAGCTTCTAGTACATCCATAAAATTTTCTCTCTGATAAATCTAGAAAGTGTTCAAGCTCATTATTCGCATTCATAACAATAAATTTGTGACAATAAAATATTATTGCCACAAATTTTATAGTCAAAAAGAATTTATTAGGTTTGTTTTATTGGGTTATATATCATCAGTCATTAATAACTTGGTTTATGCCTCCCGCGCACTAGCAACTTTTGTTATATGCAACTAAATAGTTTATAGAAATAAATAAAAAAAACATAAAGTCTTTCTTTCTTTTGTTCCTGATGATGGGTGTTACTACACTCGAAACATATAGAGTATCTACCACCTTTTAATTTTATTTCTAAAAAACCAGTGGAGAAAGACTTTATGTTTTTTTATTTATTTCTATAAATTAACTCCACTTTAAGAATGGGCTATTTCTTCAAAATTAAATAGTTTAGTTACCCAAAAAGTTGCCCGTTATCTGCGGCAGCGCGCATCTAGAGAATAGTTATAAAGGTCAATTCAACCATGGATTTTGTAGAAATTGCATGTGTTTGTGCTCTCAGTTTAGCAAAAAAAAAAAGAAAGCAAAAAAAAAGTTATTTTGGGTTCATCCAATACTAAGCCAAAGATTTTTAAATGGACAATTTTATAAGTTGTTTGATGGCTTGAGAGAGCATCCAACCAAATTTTTTAATTATTTTCGAAAGGGTATAGATAGTTTTGACAACTTATTAAAAATACTGGGACATCGTATTTCATATCAAAATACTACATTTCGTCTGGCTGTACCACCACAGGAAAGAAAGAAACGTAACAGTTTACCATGTAAAAATAGTTAACAAAGCAACTAAATAATCGCCGGGTGCGCGGCGACAGGTTTAAACAAGCGTGACTGATAATCACCGGCAACAGTTTCATCGCCGTCAAAATAGGACGTGTTGCAATTTTTTAGTTGCTTCGATTTAAAAAACGCCCGTGCGCGAGATTACATTTAGTTATGTATGTTCCATTTATGTGATTAAACAGTTGCTTCGGAAAAGTTGCTAGTGCGCGGGAGGCATTAATCCTAGAAAATTGACAACTTACCTGAAGAATGAAAGCTCAGCAGAACCGAGTTCAAGGTCGAAATTTACAAAACTCGTATTTAAGCTCCCTTTGTACAACCGGATCTAAACCTATCTCTTTTGACTAGTTTTCTATTATATTAATTAGAAACTAACTTTCCAAATGATCGGGTTATCCTTTAAGGAAAAAAATTTAACCGTTAAACACTAAACAAAATACATCTAGCTTACCCTATTTGTAAACTAAGCCACCGGACATATCAGGCTAAAACCCTAAAAGCTTTCAGCTTACTTTACTTCGTAACGATCTTCCCTGCTTTATTGTGTTTACACTTGTCTGTAAATGGAAAATGGGGCGTTAGGAAAATAAAAATAGCAGTAAGTAATATTTACAATAAACTTCGTTGGGCACGGATTTTTTTCTAAGTTATAAGATAGGATTACAGACCGATTAACCAGTTTCTTGACCTCTTAGCAGTTTTTTTTAAGGATTCTGGACAATATTTTTTTAAGGAATTTTATTACGAAAGAGATATATAAAAATGTAATAAAATATATTTTGTACAACAAGGTTATTTTTGATTGATTGACTATTTCTAAGACAGTGTTACATTTAATTTTTTCTAAATAATATTCAGGGTGTTGAAGCGGGAAAAGCTTCAATCAATATAGGCAAAATTATACATAGAAAATTTTTAAAAATTTGACATATTAAAATACTAATGTTATATATATAATAATTTTGTGGAATTTTATGCAAGATTTTAAGTAGATTTTGTTTATCATGTCCTATATCCAAGTCAAAGCGTTTTTGACATATAAAAGTTTTTATATCAAAAATGGCGTTGGCAGGCAATAAAATAGTTATCAATTCCTTCCTATAGGAAGCCTTTATTATTTAATTTGATAGTCAATAGTTATGGCCAACTAGGGAATAACTGTACTTAATTTCCGTAGCAAAATTGCCATATAAAAATATTAATTTGGCAATATGCCTATGGATTTTGTTTATGGTTAACCAGCTTCCTTAAGAACCATTCTCTGCAAGTGGCGATTGACGGGTTTCTTTCAGACACCTTCACCATCAATGCCGGTGTTCCTCAAGGGTCCATATTGTCGCCTACCCTCTTTTTACTGTATATTAACGACCTTCTAGAGAAAACCCAAAATCCAATTTATAGCTTTGCTGATGACAGCACACTTGTCTCATCTTTTACCTTGACTCCCCAAACATCCGCTGCCGACGCACATCTTCGCAGGCAGCATGAAGTATTGCGCCTCAACAATGACCTGGAAGAAATCTTGGCTTGGGGTGACAGTAACCAAGTCGAATTTAATGCTAAGAAAACCCAGGCAGCAGTCTTCTCCAAAAAGGTTAACATTGCAGAACCGGATATAGTCATGGCAGGACACTCAATTCCCCTGGCACCGTCTATTAATTTGCTGGGGGTCAATCTGGGAGGTAATATGTCTTAGCATGATCACGTTGCCGCAATTGCCAAGGCAGCAGAAACTTGGTGTACTTTTCCGCACCAAAAAGGTTTTACACACCTCATCAACTTTTGACACTCTACAAAGCCCAGATTCGACCATCATTAGAATATTGCTCTCATGTCTGGAGCTCTGCACCCAAACACACCCTTCGGCTACTGGATTCCATTCAAAGGAGAGCCGTTCGTCTGATCGGCGACCCCGAGCAGACCAAGACCCTCGATAGCCTGGAGCATCAAAGACAGGTTGGTGATTTGGCTCTCTTTTACAGATATTTTCATGGCAGGTGTTCGACTGACATTGCCCACTTGATTCCACCTAGAGCAATGCAAAACAGAAATACACGGCGAACCACTGCCGCTTATCCATATGTTGTTCAGCTTAGTACTCCTCGAACTTCATTGTTCAAGAATTCTCAATGATCTTCCTGAGGTCGTGTTTCTCAATGAAAACAATCTTCAACGTTTCAAGACCAACGTTAATCGCTTTCTTCGCACACGCACCTCCCAGAGCGCCTTAAAGGATTTTTCCTACAGTGCAGGTGTTTTATCATAAAAAAAAAAAAAAAATGTATTTCGAAAACAAAAAATTTTCGGAATAGACAACCTTACACACACTTAACCTTCTTTTATGCTAAATAAAAAATAATTATAAAATTTTTAGGTTTTACCATAAAAATATAGACTTCTTGCAGTTTTTTCAATTTAACAACCGTTATCTAAATATTATAAAAATTTATTAAAGCAGGTCCTTTTCAACATGGAATCCAACCCAAATTATATAATAAAGGCTTCAAAATTGAAAATAATTACTTTAGGGTCTGCAAACATCATTATGTGACATAAACATCTAAATATGTCAAAAACGCTTAAACTGACCTGAGGTATAGGACATGATAAACAAAATCTGTCTAAAAACTTGCGTAGAATCCAAAAATGTAATAATATGCAGGGTGATTCCTAAGTTTATACTTCTTTTTTAGCTGTGTATAGAAGGCATTAAAATAAACAACATTTTCAAATACCTTTTTTCAAAAAACTTAAAAATAGGCGAGATACAGAAGTAAAAAATCCAAGTGCGGACCTTGTCATCAAAATGTAGCCTGATATACTTTATGTTGTTTGTCTTATATCTTATTAGTCATGCAATGGGTCGGTGGTGAGTTATTTGGCATTCGGCTGCGGTGTGTTTTTCTGAAACGAGTTTATTTTAAATTGGTGACACGTGAAAATTGTAAAATTTGAAAACAGTGAACTAGTAGATATGGTGCTGATTTACGGTGAGTGTCGTCAAAATGCGGATGCTGCTTCGAGATTATACGCAGAATGCTTTCCCTTGCGGGCTCATCCTACACCCAAAAGTTTTCTTAATGTTATTCAACAGGCAAGTTAGGCAGAACCGTATTTGATCCATGTATTAATATCTTTATTACAATGTCAGAAAATTAACTTATTATAATTTCTTATTATTCCCAATACATTTTAACATTCCCTGTACATTTTTTAACAACTTGTTTATATAAATAATTTATAAAACGGAAGTTGATATTGTTGCCGAGTTGTAGCAACGCATACAAAGTACATTTCATAGTGTAGAAGGCCCATTGAAAGGGCTATAACTAAAATTGCAAGAAAATCGACTTGTGTGTTAGAGAGAACGGAAATATTTTTGCACATTTATGCCAGGTTGCACAAAGAATTTTAATAAAAAAGTTTGACTGTGACATATATAACATTGGCAGAAATAATATTCTCACTATCATAATGATCCGGTTACCTTACTTTTAAATTAACTAATCAGACATCTTTGATTGTAAGTACATAATGCCTCTGAATGTTCAATTATTTCACAGTCAATGGTTTATTAATTCTGGTTAATAATCTTTCTGCAACCCAACATTAGGGAAGTACCGATTATAACTAAATCGGACTTATTAATGTGGGGGGGGATATCTTTTATTGATAGTTACGTTCAGGAACTGGAAAGAGCATATAAGACAACAAATGTTGACTATAAATATACGGTAGTTTAATTCGCAAAAACGGTGCTAAGAAAATATTTACTTTTGTAACTATGATACGTATAAATCAATAAATCAACTAGAATTGCATGAATATCTCTAATATCTAAAATCTAATATATAGTTATACAGGCTACAGCTACTTTGCCTGTGGTTCAGGATTCAAAAAACATACTTTAATTCCTTGATATACAGTATTACGAAGAGAAAATATTAAGGTTTTTTGAATGCAATAAAATACCTAGAAGAAAGGTCGGATGTGTCTGTTTAAAGGTTGGAGACAATGACGTTTCTTGAACGGCAGTAGAGTTTTGGACATGCATTGTCTTTATTTGTTTAGAATCACTACGTTTCAACCGGTAAGCATCTCCAGTCGTCTTCAGGTGAATACTGAATAAGTACGGTAACTACAGCTCTATTTATACTAGGCAGGTGCTGTGACGCATGACTAGTGGGCGGAGTCATGCGTGTTGCTAGGTGATGACGCATAACTGGATGAGTCATGCTTGATGAGTCATGCTCGATGACGTCATGCTCGATGAATCATGCGTTTAACTCTTGGGTGGTCTTATTCTAAGATTACATTTACTTAACAAGGGTTTCCAGACGTTTCTCATGTCTAATGAAGGCTTACTAAAGCAACCTGGATTTTAGTGTATGGTAGCAGCTTCCTTAAACTTCCTCTTCCTCCAGTGCGGTTCTTTTTGCAGGATTTCCGCTTTTGTCCACATGATATGATGGCCGTGCGTCCAGGCGTGGTCAGCTGCACCTGATTTTTCGGTCTCTCCTTTTCGGGTATTATTCCGATGTTCTTTAATCCTTACTTCTAGTGGTGTTAGTGTCTCACCGATGTAAGACTGGCCGCATTCGCAGGGGATCTGGTAGACACAATTTTTCTTGTCTTTCTGGCTTACTGGTCTCGTCTTCGTTAGGTGGCTTCTTAAAGTGTCTCTAGAGCTGAATACTGTTTTGATGTTGTATCGTTTTCCTAGTCTTCTTATTTTCTCAGATACTCCTTTGACATACGGAATATTGAGTATTGGTTGTATCTCTTTCTCTGCTTTACGTGTGTTTGGCCGATTCTTGCGATTTTCCAATATTGTGTCAATCAGTTTCATGGGATAGCCATTCTTGTTGAGGTCGGTCTTGATGTGGTTAGTTTCTCTTTTGAGAGCTTCGTTTGAGTTACAGAGAGTAATTGCTCTATCCACAAGGTTTCTTACTATGCCATGTTTTGTGTTGTTTGAGTGGTTTGATGTATAATTGAGATAATGCCCTGTATGTGTAGGTTTTCTGTACACTGAGGTTAGGAAGGTGTTGCCATTTTTCTCTACATTGACGTCTAGAAAAGGTAATTGGTTGTTCTCTTCTTTTTCCATGGTGAATTTAATTGTCGGTGCAAAGTTATTAATGTGATGTAAGAATTCTCTGAGTTCGTCCTCGTTTCCGTTCCAAATAATGAAGGTGTCATCCACATATCTAAGCCATATTTTTGGTTTCTTCTTTGCTTGTTTTATTGCTTCGGATTCGAACCATTCCATATAAATGTTGGCGATTATGGGCGAGAGAGATGAGCCCATTGGTAGTCCGTCCTCTTGGCTAAAGAATCTATCTTTTTCTTGAAAATAAGAATTGTTACTCAATATTCCGTATGTCAAATGAGTATCTGAGAAAATAAGAAGACTAGGAAAACGATACAACATCAAAACAGTATTCAGCTCTAGAGACACTTTAAGAAGCCACCTAACGAAGACGAGACCAGTAAGCCAGAAAGACAAGAAAAATTGTGTCTACCAGATCCCCTGCGAATGCGGCCAGTCTTACATCGGTGAGACACTAAGACCACTAGAAGTAAGGATTAAAGAACATCGGAATAATACCCGAAAAGGAGAGACCGAAAAATCAGGTGCAGCTGACCACGCCTGGACGCACGGCCATCATATCATGTGGACAAAAGCGGAAATCCTGCAAAAAGAACCGCACTGGAGGAAGAGGAAGTTTAAGGAAGCTGCTACCATACACCAAAATCCAGGTTGCTTTAGTAAGCCTTCATTAGACATGAGAAACGTCTGGAAACCCTTGTTAAGTAAATGTAATCTTAGAATAAGACCACCCAAGAGTTAAACGCATGATTCATCGAGCATGACGTCATCGAGCATGACTCATCAAGCATGACTCATCCAGTTATGCGTCATCACCTAGCAACACGCATGACTCCGCCCACTAGTCATGCGTCACAGCACCTGCCTAGTATAAATAGAGCTGTAGTTACCGTACTTATTCAGTATTCACCTGAAGACGACTGGAGATGCTTACCGGTTGAAACGTAGTGATTCTAAACAAATAAAGACAATGCAAGTCCAAAACTCTACTGCCGTTCAAGAAAGGTCGGATGTGTTTCTTAAAATAACCCATTAAAATTTTATCTAATCAGATGAACAAATACAGTTTTAAAAATAAATAAATGATTAAATAAAGGAGTCAGGTAGGGATTAAAAATAATTAGAAATTCTTAATGAAATTATATTAATTAATTATTTTTAAATTAGTTCTAGCCATGATACGTCACTATTATACAATACTGGGACTGAAGCATTAAGAAAAGTCAAAAAATATTCAGGTCCGTATTTAAAAAAAACAACTTGATGACGGTACATAAAAAACGAGACTTCGAACTAAACAACTGTATATTATATGATTTTGTGTAGCTTAAAAATTTGCTTTAAGACTGTCCGATTGGACAGCTTTTTTATAAATTCAAAGTTAAAAGCGTAAAAAATTAAAATCTAATAGGTATTTAAAATTTCGGGTTTTTATGGATATCGTCAGAAATAAACGATTTTTTTTTAATATTTCGACGGTATTTCATTTAACACTAAATTGTGCAACTTTGACCCAATTTAACCGTATCTCTATCTATTATAGTTTCTAAGGTCCCAATGACGTCGAATTTGTATCTGTATAATTATATCTATAATTTTAATTGTTGCATCTATCAAATTTTAGAAATTAAAATTGTTATCGTACTCAAATATATATCGTCATATTATAAAAACAGATGATACACTATAACTTTATGACAACAGCATAGAAGTAACTATATTTTAAATTTTAAATTTATTTTAACAAACCTAGTTAGTTAGTGTGGTATAGTCGAGTATCCAATAAAGCACAATACACTTACTTTATTAACCCTAAATTGCCAACCTACGTAATTTACATACAGTTTTTTTTTCAATCTGAAATAAATGGCCTATTATTGGTATCCTCGTTCTGCCGCTCAAGCAGTGCATCTACAATCACCACAATATTCAGCTGCCGACGTATTTCTGATGTGGCAGTTGTGGGTTGTATGTAACCGAATAAAGAGTGATTGTTGGCGCGAAATTTTTTTGTATAGATGTGTTATAAATACGCTAAATTCGTATAGATGTGTAATGAATGCGCTAAGTTTAACTAATCTTTTTATATGTGTATTTTTTGGTTATTTCGTTTGTTTTAGATTTAGTAAATGTTTGTTAGTTTTCAATCAAAACAAATAATTACTTTTCCCTAAAAAATTAAAAGGTTTGAGACAATTTTTGCACATATTTGTAATTTACGTAAAATTTACGTATATATCATCGACGTATATATTTTTAACGTTGGCAATCTAGGGCTTAATACCGATTTTCGTAATGCATAAAACAACAACAACTAGAATATCAGTGATCGTGCGATTATGTGTATGTCTTTTCACCAAAGCTACATTACATTTTATCCGAAATTATTACTAAAAAATACTCTTTTTTATGTATGATAAGTAAAAAACTCTAAAACATAAATATGGTAGGACTTTAAGTTCCTCAACCAAACCCCAAAAGCTAAATCGAACAAATATACAATAACTGTATTACGGAAAAACGGCACATTTTGATGACTTCTTACCTTTATATTATTCACTGGAGAAAGGTTTACATTTCCTCAAATAATTTTTAAAATTACTCGATCAATTATTATTCTGAAACTTCTCCATAAAAATATCTCCGTATATCTGCCATAATAACACCTTTTGAATTTCCAGCCTTTAGTCGATATTGTGGAAAAGCTAGAATATGAGCAAAACGTGGTTCAATTTCACTTGATAGCTTGTTGGAGTATGCAGCTCGCATCCGGTCTAGCACTTAGACCTGAGGATTTATTAACGTTTGATTTTTATATCGACGGCGAAGTGGTAGGTATTAAAATATGTCGATTGAGGTATCTAGTTTATATTAGAAATTTATGGTTCTATGTTGTTAAAAGTTAATATTTCGAAATGGGAAAGAAAATAAAAACACTTTTAATATTTTGTAAGAACACATTTATATATCTTTCATTTAAAATTAATATCAGCAGAGCTAAACAAGTGCATAATTTGTATTTGGTGACAACCGGCACTCTTCATCTATTTTCAAAATATTTATCCTAATGGTAGCAGCAGAAACGTCAAAGGTAGAAAAATAACTTTCCACTTAAGCCAAAGCGATACTGCGGGAGCCGGAATGATTGCGGGAGAATAATGATTCTACAGCGGGATCTGCATGAGAAACCGCCGCATTGGTATATGAAGTTGCAAATCCCGCAGTAGAATACTGTCTGATGAATGCCCTAACGATCTCTAACAAATTTGTTGACGCGTGGTTGTAGAATAACTTTTTTAAGGTCTCTGTGTATATATGCAAAGTTTGAACAATTTTGGGCAACCCGACTTTAACCTATTTGAATAGAATTGCGGTTGGTTTTTCATTGTAATTCAAGAGGTCTTGCTGTGGACATCGACATTAATTGGACTTGTCAACCTGTGATTTGTCATTGTCAAATGTAATTTGCAAACGGTAGGCTTCTTAAAAATCTTTAACAGCCCCAATTTACACTGGATTTGACTAATATTTTCAAATTAAACAAACATTATTTTCAAAACGGATTTTCTAATTTGAAACAAAACCAATTAAATAGTATCAAAATCCTCAAGAAAAGGGGAAGAAAATAAGAGTTTGAAAATAAACAATTGTTTATAAAAAAAACACAACGATTTTATTTTAAGAAAACTGTATAATTGTTGGGAATATTATTAACTCTTAATTAAAAGTTAAAAAAAAAACGCCGAGAACGAATATCACTTTTTATTTTGAAATGATGGAATAAGCTAATAACAACAGATATTTTTTACGAAATATTTGCTTCTGAGACAAGTGCACGTTTACATTAAATAACGAGCCAAATTTACAAAATTGTCGGTACTGGAGCCTACAAAATAAACATCGTTTTGCATGCATTCGAACCCAAAACCCTCAAAAAGGGAATGTTTGGATATCGCATCATTGGACCATTTTCTATTGACGGAAATCTTACAGGTTCAACATTATTAAATCTTCTTCTTGATGATTTTAATACTATTTAATAGTTTTTATTATAAGTAAAATATTTCGTTTAAAATTAAAGGATCCGTTTTGAAAATAATGTTCGTTTTATTTAAAAATTATAGTTAAATCCAGTGTGAATTATGTCTGTTAAAGATTTTTAAACAGTCTACCATTCGCAAATTACATTTGACAATGATAAATCACGTTTCACAAGTCAAATTAAAGCTGATGTCCGCAGCATCACTTGTTGAGTTCCAATAAAAAACCAACCGCAATTCTATTTAAATAAGTTAAGATCAAGCTATCCTAAATTGTTGAAACTCCACATGTGCACTCACCACCACATATTGAAACAATAAAAAAGTCTCCCTACCACCCCACACTAAAGTCAACAGGGGACAAATATTTGGACAGTCTAAAACTTGCATGAAATTTCCTATGTTTCCAACCACGATGCACCGCTCGGTACACTAACAGCAGTTAAAATAGTATATTACATAACAAGTGATGAAAGTGATACTTTTCAAACGAGGAGATATTTAGCACTAGGCGTCAGCCGAAATTCTCCGAGTTTTAGAATAATCACTTTCACACGAGTAATGTACACTATTTTTTCTACGACCACAAAGAATTATTTAAAAAACCTTTGATTTGTGAAAAAAATATTTCAACTCTAGAGCTGAAAAAAAATATTTCAACTCTAGAGTGGAAATACAAGGCACACTATTTAATTTAAACATATGATGCCAATTTAATAGATCGAAAGGTCACAGGTTCAAATTCCATCAGGAGTACTTGACTTTTTTTTATAAAAACAATAAATAAATTATAAAATTATTTTGAATTAAAATCTTCCTTCTTAAATGATTTTTTTTTATTTAATCAAGGAAAGATGCATTAAAAATAAATTTAAAAAATTCACCTAACAAGGATGATTTCAAATAAAAATAATTCTATAAATTATTTAATGTTTTCATAAAAAAAAGTCAAGTGCTCCTGATGGGATTTGAACCTGTGATCTTTTGATTCGTAGGTCATGGCTCTAGTCTCTAGGCTATGGCGACCCATAAACATTTTCTGCTTAAGTTTAATATATGACATTTTCTTCTGCGGGGCTTGTTTTGACTGGTAATAAATTTTCCAGTATATTCTTAACTTTTTTATAATTTTAAATGGCGTATTTTCACACTCTATTTCTGAATCACTCGACAAATACGTGATAAATAAACTAAACTGCTTTCTAAAATTTGTTCTTTTTAATAAATAGGTGTGGTCTGTCAAATTGGCATCATATGTCTAAATTAAATAGTGTGCCTTGTATTTCCACTCTAGAATTGAAATATTTTTTTTCAACACGCATGTGATATTTGGCGCTTTCGAGCAGTGCTTTTTTTTCTCATTTTCATAGGTGGTTGTAGGAAAACGGTATTACTTTACCAGAACTATTTATGGCTAATAACAAAAAGTATATATTCACAACAAATGTTTCATTCCTAAGCCATAAAAGCCACTAAAATTACTTAATCAGTTAATAAATATTAGGATGCTAATGGTTACAATGGAAGCTACAATCCTTAAAAATTGCAACCGAAATAGAGGGAATATTCTTTCCTAGAAAATGTTCACGTTTTTCTTTCTTTTCTTCCATCGCATCGGCATCGCCCAGTAATCTATTTACACGCCCAATAAAATCCCTAACAAACCCCCAATTATAGCCGACAACAAGATTCCTGAAATCATTCGGATCCCGGTCGGCAAATAGGAATGGTAACTTTTTTCGATAGTAGGTCGATGATCATATTTATCGACATATTATTCAATTAATAATAATTAGATAATAGAAGAATAAAAGTTTCATTTGAAAAAATAAGTAAATCTTATGTCAAAAACAAGGCATGGTTTGACAAAAATTGATGTTGCTGAACCTACATGTAAACTTACTGAAACGGGCCATAATGTAAACAATTTTTGGTGTCTGTTTGAATGTTGGAGATAATGATGTTTCTTGAACGATAGAAGACATGCATGACTGCCCTATCTCGGTTATGCTCCATTGCATCTAGCTAGTATAAATAAAACTGAAGTTACTTTACTTATTTAGTATTCACCTGAAGACGACTGGAGATACTTACCAGTTGAAACGTTGTGATGTAAAACAAATAAAGACAATGCAAGTCCAAAACTCTTCTATCGTTAACTAAACAATTTTTATTGATTGGTAGCAAACGGAGCATTAATGGAGTAATTGGTCATTAGATTCAGCTGGATTTATATTACAACGATTGTGTTTGATGAAAAATAAACTTCACTTATTATTGACTTATTGTTCTTTACATTGAAGAATTGGCGTTTATTATAAATGTTTTATCATAAATATATCTCGGTTGTTTCAGGCAGAAATCTAGCCATCTTACGGTTGTGTCACACTGAAGACATATGGACAATCGTTTTGAGTTGTAGATTGTATTTTTTTGGGACCAAACATAAAATATTGTAAAAATACTTAAATATTTACAAAAAAATTATTTTTACGATTACAAGGTTTGAACCAACGATCCTGTGAGAAGGAGCCTAGAATCTCACCATTCAGCCAAAATGCTCTTTTTATGCATTATAATAAGAATAAGTAATGCAATAATAATACCACCTGACATTGTTTCCCTATATTTATATCGATTAATATTATATAGATGAGAATACCTATATTTTGTTATAGCTATTAAATAAATTAATCAAATTTATATGCCATGAAAAGTCTCAGCAAACACAAACTGTGAGAAATTTAATTTCTATAACAATGTGGCCATATAGCCTGACTTGTTGTGGCAAAGGAAAATAGGAATTAACTACCTAACTACCTAACCAATATTGTCAACTCATAGGAAATCTCCGGATTTGTTGAAAAAATTAGGATCCTAAGCACACAGGAATGATAGGTTAATGTTGTATCCCAAGGGAAAAGGGAAAATTTTCCGCAAAGTGTTGTAGGTATTCGTAGTATATTCTTTAGAACCACTTGTGGTTGTGATCAACTAAAAATAAGACGTATCAGTATTTTGTGCATTCATGGGATTTATAGATTTTTTATAGGTTGCAACACTGTTCATCACTAATATGAATAAATATGAAACTTTATAGGTTCAGTAAACAAGAATAGCGCATTTGTCCAGTTACTTTAGTGTAAAGGAAACAACAAATAACTATTTGGGAGTAGAGAAAACAAAAGTATGCACAATGTTAAAAAAAATTATTAATTATTAATAACGGCTACATATTAGTACATATCGACAGTTAATTTATGGGTGTCCCACCGGGAACCGAATCGATCTATATATAGAAAACTATACATAGGGAAATTTTGAAAATTTGACAGTATGCTGATGCTGATGGGGGGTGACCGGGATACGGAATGGGACGTTTTAACGCAGCCGGTTTGACGCGGCCGTTCCGACGCGGCTGTTTCGACGCGAGGACGTTTCGACGCCGGTCATTTTGACGCCGAGTCGTTTTGACGCCAAAAATACTTAACTTAATTTTTTTACATTTTATTTAGGATTTTATTGTTATTTTTGAGGTAGGTAACTCATTAATATTTCCATAATCCCTAACTGTTAATGTTATCATTATCATCAAATTTCTATGAAAAGAAATAAAGAATTAAATTATGTTAATCTCATTCTGGAAAATCATCATTTAAATACCACATATTAATAAGAATTTGGGATTAAGAAATGGTAATCTAGTTCAGGTAGGTAGTTAATTAACCCATTTTAGGTAGGTACCTCAAGGGTATAAAGACTAATTTTTCTTTTCATATCCTCAGTATAAAATAAGTTCTTGTTCTTAATCATTGTGTCCTGATTTGTTCTATTTTACTTAATTTTATTTTCTACAACATGGAAATTACAAGCAAAAGGGGAAGACGTAAATTCTCAGACGGTGGTTTTTTGTACGTTTTTGATAAAACAAGTTCATGGAATTCAAAAAAGTTTTGGAGATGTGACCATACCATTGAAGGACAACAACGCTGCAAGGCCAGGATTCATACCCAGGACGACGTGGTTATTAAAAAAATTAACGAGCATTGCCACGGAAGTTCCGCTGCACATGTGGAGGCTGCAATTATCAAAACATCAATAAAGAGAAGGTGTGAAGAAACGATGGAATCCACGGCTACAATAATAAATCACTGTGCATCAGGAATCTCTTTAGGTGCAAAAGCTGCATTGCCGAATCACACCGCCATGAAGAAAATGATTAGAAGGAAGAGAAACCAAATCGACCTTGCACCACCTACCCCAGTTAGTCGTGAAGAACTCGTCATACCAGAAAAATATAAAGTTTATGCAAGTGCAAACAATGTTGAGGAACAGTTTCTCTTGAGTGACAGTGGACCGGATCCGAACAGAATTTTACTTTTTGGGCGCAAACAGAACCTGAAAGTAAGTATTACAACAATAATAGGTTATTTATCTTCGAAAATTATTTTTTCGAAAAAAAATTATTTTTCAAAAATTTAATTTTAGAAAAATTTGTATTATATTATGTTTGCTAAAACAATTTCAATTTTCATGGGAATTATATGTTGTTTTCTTTAGAGATTTTGAAGGACTCAAAACATTGGTTTGTTGATGGAACATTTAAACCAACTCCCTCAATTTTCTATCAGACCTACGTTATAATGGCTAAACAATTTGGGGGAGTTCATCCTGTTATTTATGCCCTCCTGCCCAACAAACAGCAAGCTACATATGCCAGAATGATTGGTTTGGTCAAAGATCTCCAGTCAGGTGCAAGCCCGGAAAAAATTTCGTGCGACTTTGAACTAGGTGCCATAAATGCATTCAAAGAAGCTTTTCCAAATGCAGAGCTGCTAGGTTGTTTTTTCCATTTAGTAAAAAACATGAAGAAGCATTTGGCGCACATGAATTTGCTGTCTCGATACAATACAGATGCTGATTTCAGTCTTCAAGCCCGTATGGTGACTTCTTTGGCATTTGTTCCTGAAGGGGACTTGGATGATGCAATCGACCACTTGTTCGATGAGCTGCCTAATGAGTTGCACCCTCTACTAGAATGGTTCGAGGACTCATACTTAGGTCGTCCTCAACGACGGGGTAGAAGAAGACGCAATGCGCTATTTCCGCCTACACTTTGGTCTGTTTACAATCGCGTTTTGGATGGCACAGACAGAACAAATAATCACGCCGAAGCTGCACACAGACGATTACAAAACGAAATGTCCATGGACCATCCAACGATCTGGAAATACATTGATGCTCTTAAGAAGATACAGTCAGGAAGGGATTTGTACTACGAGCAATTACTTTCGGGTCAACAGCCGCCAACTAAATTAAAAAAGTATCGCGACTGTGACGAGAGGATAATATTAATAGTTAGGGATTATAGAAATAGGAATATTACTGAGTATTTAAGAGCAATATCGCATAATTATGTTATGAATGCATAATAATTATTTAGATAAATAAACTGTCAAGTACTATATTTTTTTCTGTATTATTTATTACTTACCTACCTACAAAAATAAAAAAATCCTACATAAAATTAAAAACTAAGTTACATATTTTAAGTATTTTTGGCGTCAAAACGACTCGGCGTCAAAATGACCGGCGTCGAAACGTCCTCGCGTCAAAACGGCCGCGTCAAACCGGCCGCGTCAAACCGGCCGCGTCATAACGTCCTAGACCGACCGGGATAAAATATTTTCATAATGGTGGCACTTCTGGTTATACCGGAAGTAAGTGTCAACTTGCTTATTTTAAATAGGACGCCCTATATATTATTACATTCTTACATTCTACGCAAGATTTTAGGCAGATTTTGTATACCATGTCCTATACCTATGTCTAAACGTTTTTGACATATTTGAATTTTTATGTCAAAAATGACGTTTGCAAGCCTTAGAATAATTATCATTTTTTTCTATAAAGAAGCCTTATTTATTTAATGTAAGTGTGATTCCTTGTTATAAAGGGCCTGCTTTAATAGATTTTTTATGATATTTTGATAACTATTAATACAGGGTGTTTAAAAAATGAAATTGAAAAAACTGCAAAAAGTCTAGATTTTCAAATAGAAATACCCAAATTTTATAATTATTTCTTATTTAGCATTAAAAATTAGGGTAAGTTTGTGTAAAATTGTATATCTCAAAAAAATTTTAGTTTTCGAAATATTGCCAATTTCGTATTTTTATATGGCGATCTTGCAGCAGATTTTAAGTTCAGTTGCTTCTAGTTGGCGTTAATATTTTTAAAGTTATAAATTAATTCAAATAAACGTAACATCTGTATTGTTTATGTTGGGTTGCATAAAATTTTTAACCAGAATTAACTAACCAGCAAGTTTGACTGTTACATAAATTATGGTACCTGATTAGTAAATTATAAATTAAGGTAACCGGGCCAGTATGATTGTAATAAAAATAAAAAGATTTATTGATGTTTTGTCATAACATCGTTCTTATCAATTACGTTTTGCAATCTTCTAGGCATACTTAAATTATATTTCTGGTATACTCTTACGTTATTGTATCCTGTGCTGCACTTATTCCTTGTCGTAGTTTATTTTGATTTTTAGGGCGAAAGTGTTTGTAAATAAATTTTGCCATCGCTTCCCAAACATTCTCTATTGGGTTGAGATCTGGACGCTTCGAGGGCAATGAAAAAACATGGATATGATTTTCCTTAAGATCATTTTTAACCGATCAAGCTTTATAAATAGGTGCATTATTATGCTGTAAAATGAAATCATTATCATATATGAAAACATCACATCATTTAAGATATTGCATTATAACTCTGCATTAACTGTGCCCTGTACTATTTAACAAACACTGATATATAAATACTGATCCCGTCCCATACGTTGACTGAAATGAAAACCGTCCACTTTGATTGCTTTTGTGAGTGTATCTTTTGTCATACCTCATTTTAGTGGGCCTATAAACGCGGAAACTTCCTTTGCTAGAAGACTTAAATGTTTTTTGATCTGAAAATATAACCTTTTCCATAAATCATTTTGATTTAAATAATCATGGGCATATTTGACTCTCTTATGCTTATCTATATTAGCGAAGAATATCTTTTTAGTGGAACATCGACTTTTTATGAGTTTCGAATTCTGCTTCGAGCCGTAATATCCAAACAGGAAAAATTGGTCTTTTCTATTGCTACAATTGCTGTTTTAAATGGATCATATTGTTAAAAAAAATATAATAGTTCCCTGTCTAGAGCAATAGTTGAAATTTTTGGGGTGACCAGAACACGTTTTCCTGTAATTGTTCCATATTATGCTATTTTATTTTTAGCCAGCAAAACAATATTTTTACTAATTCTTAACTTATCGTGATAGTTATTTTGACACCATCCCTTACACGACTGTTTATTATGGCTTTTTGCTCTGTTGTATGTTTTACATACCTTATAGACTAAA
Source organism: Polydrusus cervinus (assembly GCA_935413205.1). NCBI lineage: Eukaryota > Metazoa > Arthropoda > Insecta > Coleoptera > Curculionidae > Polydrusus > Polydrusus cervinus. The sequence continues at coordinate 84,755,198 of OW284511.1, forward strand.
AATACCTCGTGCAACTTTAATATAAATAATTCTTATATGATATATTTAAATGTTAAATGAACCACAAGTTTTATTTTAACCTATATGTTTTTTTTGCACATTTAAGTGGTAATGTTTTAAACTTTTTAATTTTTTTTTAATATCATATAATACAACTAAAGCATAAAGTTTAAATATTATAATACTTAGTTAGATCACGGCAGTGATTCAGAGGTGAGTTATTGGCATTCGACCGTGGTGACCCGGGTTCGATTCCCAGAGTGGGCATACGCAAAATAAAAAAAAGCATGTCCGAAATTTAGTGGATTTAGCAATACCGGGAAGATTTTTAAAGTATTATCTTCCAACCCACCCCACTCACGTCGGTAACCAGGCCGGATCTGATGAGATTAGACATCTCGTGGGGTGCGGAACAAAACACAGACGCCCCAATCCGTAGGTCATGCAGGCAAGGGGTGATAGCCTTTGGGTGTGTCAGATGACCGAGGATCGTAGTTCGGAGTCCACGTTAAGCTATAGGTCCCCTCGGGAATGGCCCTGGCAGCGAACGAAGAGGAGAAAAGCCTAATTCGAAAGAATGGCAAGAAATGAGAAAACTTACTTACGCCATTTAATACGAACTGGATCTTATTTAAAAGTACACTACAGGGTATGTCACTAAATGATTAAATGATAAATACGTTTGATACTCCCATGATCTGTTTACTGTTTATCTAACAGGTATAATTTAATAATTGAAATTTGTCGATATATAAAATACCCATTCCTATTTTCAAAGCGATCTATTTTAGGATAGGGTCGCTCGTTTATAAAGGAACTTGAGTAAAAAATGTGGCGGATATTAAAAGGAATTTCATTTAAATTAAAATTGGATTTTTCCGATTCTTGTGATTGCTGCGGTCGACAGTCTGTGGGTTTTAACAATTTATTCGCCAAAATTTAATCTTTCAATTTATTATTGCAAGTAATAATAGAGATAGTTAGGATTTAATTCTTTAAAAATATTACCGTTAATTTATGTCACTAAAGCTAATTTTTTACTCCTGCGTGTATATTTTCTGTTTTCTGTAAGATCTACGGAATTAATAATAATTAATATGCTAGACCAATTAACCGAACGGGTATTATTTAATATCGATTCTTGTTAGAGTTTAAAATCGATCAATAACAATTTGAGTTAACTAAGGCGATATTTTCCGCCACCATCAAGTAATAGTAATTTGTAGCACCAGAGTGGACATGATGTCCATATTGTCGTGTATCAAAATGGTAGGCGACGGAAACGTGTAGCTTAGATGATTTGTATTTATTTATTTAATTTGTTGTGCACTATTTATTTACTGAGACACCAAAGATTTTTGATTGTTTTATTAAAGCGAAGCAAAACAAAGCAATTAACGTTTGCGTTATGATGAAATACTCTCTCAATAACTCTTAAGAAATAAAAATAAATTTCTTAGAGAGTTTTCTCTAAAGAAGAGTTGTTCCTTTAGAACTCACATACGACGCTATTTGTTTTAAGTTTAAGAGAAACAATTTCCGCTTTACAGTCAACTCAGGCCAAAATAGAAATAATTTATTTAACAATTAAATAAACATTATATTAGATTGTGTTTTTATATCTTGACTTAAATGACCAAACGGACAGAGGTTACCCTTACACTTGAAAACTTTAATAAACTCCACTGAGTAAGTGTCTCTTTGACTTTTTATAATGTCTTGTAACACCTACCAAAATAGAGAAGGGGTTCCTTTTTGCTGTGTCAGGAATTATTAACATTAGGAGGAAAGCTTCCTAAATGCACTATTCAAAATGGAACCCTTTCTTCAACCAATTACGAACAGTTATTTCTATAAACATTAGTCTAATTGTTCCTCCTACGACACTAGAAATGTTCTTGTCCTTGTTCTATGCACTATTTTCCACTACACCTATTTATCACCCATTAAGAGTGTTAACTTCACAGCGAAGTAATAGGTGAGTAATTCATCCTTAAGGATACCAATTCATATCCGACAATATCGCATGAGAAAGTAAATTGAGCACGATGCCGTAGGCACATAACACTTGGTGAACAATTTTGATGTGGATTGTAGAGGGCACTCTCTGCCGGCACGCTAAGTGTATATAAAATAGTGTAACTTTCTTGCGCCTTAGTGTATTTATGTTTTTATACAAAAATATCAATTTTACGCCAAAAAGATGCACTTTGTAAATGGTGCTGTGAGTAACGGTGAGTATACATTTAACATTTCTAGTGCATCAGTTTAAATTTTTATTTGCAAGACAATTATGTAATTTTTTAAAATAGGCTTTGAAAAAAACAAATGCAATGAATGCGCTTTAAAACTCCCTTGTGAGTTGTCAGATTGTGGGTGCTTTTAAAGAGTCTTTCCTCTTCCTTCTCGGGAGTAATAATCTTTGTCCGCCACTAGTAAGCTTGCGACGCAACGATCCTGTTTCTCCCAGTCTATAGGCTTGGGACGCAACGATCCTGTTTCTCCCAGTCTATAGTAAAGGTTTCTAAATATTTTGAAATCTGGTATTAATTATGATACACCCTGTATAAATATTCTGCCATAGCTAGGGTGCTGCATATTTGATTCATTTTTCAGTTGTACCGGGTGGTCAACTAAAAATGGCTGCCGGCCATATCTCAGAAACTAGTAATCGTACAGCATCCGGGTAAATTTCTTTATGACAAAAGTGCCCAAGAGAAAATGCTGGAAATTATTTTTAAGTTCCTTATTTTGCCGCAAGAGGGCGTAATTGAAAAGTAAATTTTGAAATTTTGCATATCTCCGAAAATTTCACGCTGAAACGAACGGAGATATCAAGCTGAAGTTTTAATATTTTTTCCAGCAAATTTCATCTACTTTTCGATTATGGTATCATAAGTCTTTAGTTTGCTAAAATCGGATAAGTCGTTTAAAAGTTACAGCGATTTAACTGATTACAGCTCCCCCCCCTTTTATTTAGGTCGGTACGCCAATGAGCATAATACCAAAATGATGCATAATTGTCCAAGCTTTTTAATGGTATTATCAAAAATATACCTATAATGTGGAATTTTCGGAGATATGTAAAATTTTAAAATTTACTTTTCAATTACGCCGTCTTGCGGTAAAATGCGGAACTTAAAAATAATTTCCAGCATTTTCTCTTGGGCACTTTTGTCATGAAAAAATTTACCCGGATGGTGTACGATTACTAGTTTCTGAGATATGGCCGGCGGTCATTCTTAGTTGACCACCCGCGGTACACTGCTTCTATAAAACTTCTTGGTGAAATCTGCCAAATGAAAATAAATCGACTTTCTCCAATGACTTTTTAAAAGAAAACTTTGTGACAAAATTATTTTCAGTTTTCATAAAAACGGACCAGACGATTTCCCTGATCGGCAGTAAACTTCGCCACGCTTTTCGATTTCCCCCTATTTGTCAGTGCGACATCCATTCTGACAAAAACCACGCACACATAATCTATAAATCTTTTCTGCGATCGCTAGTCAGGATGCGCCCTGCATAATCGAAGTCTTTCCCAGGTGCCTGTATACGGCGCGAGATTCCCGTATCCATAGTTCTGGATGAAAACCACGTAGCGTTGATGTGCTACCGATAGTGTCTCGGACTGCTTTATGGGCTCTGTGTTCAATTTACGGCCTCCTAGATGCAGAGAAGGCCCTCGGAATACGTGAGAGAACTGGAGGGCTTATTAAGTTCCTAAACAGAGTCGTCAAGAGGGAAATAAATAGGGCCAAATCCCTGTGAGGACTGTGATTTAATCGAGTTAATTTGGTGTATTGCTTAGATTGTGTTTAGAGAATGCTAACTTAACATTTTTTGTGAAATATGTACACGCATTTCAAAGTTTGTAAATTAGCATGTCTAAATTTTTTGAAATACAAAGAAAGAGCAGCAATTTTAAAAACTAGTAAACGAACGTCAAGGGAACATAATTATTCGATTTTTTAGTAAATAATTATTAATTCTGTGAAAGGAGTCCATCTCTCAGTAGAGTAATATTATAAGAAGGGAAATTATACACACAGTCTGTTCCACTAGTTTATTAGAAGGATTTCTTATTTAGAAAAACCTTAAATCGTATCGTACATGTTTCGAAGGTAAATACCTCCATCATCAGCGAAATCAAATTAATGTGTTACATGAAGAGAGACCCTCGACATTGCATATTTAAACTGAGGAACAGAAAAAGAAAGAAAAGTTTTGAATTCACCTGAAGACGACTGGAGATGCTTACCAGTTCAAACGTAGTAATTTAAAACAAATAAAGACTATGCAAGTACAGCAAGGAACAACAAGGTAGAACTCCTATGGGTTCCTGGCCACTCAGGGATAGCAGGCAACAAAAAGGCCGATGAACTGGCAAGAGCCGGATCATCTCAAAAACTCAGGGGCCCTGAACCCGCCCTTGGCATATCAAAACAGCCAACCAGAGCAGCATCAGACAGATGGGCACAACAACAACACCTGTCCCGATGGAACAGGATACCTGGTCATACCCAAGCGAGGGCCACAATTGGGAAACCCTCCAAAAAGTTATCAACTGGAATGATGCCTCTAACGCGCACCCAGCTAAAACAAGTGGTCGGCCTACTAACAGGCCACTGCTTAAGAAAACACCTACACCGAGTAGGAATTTACAATAGTCCCATTGAATGCAGGCTTTGCGGCGATGAGGACGAAACCGCCTCACATATCATATATAACTGCGAAGCACTGACCCGAGGAAGACTCAGAATCTTCGGAGACATTCAATGTGGGGATAACCTCCCACATGACAAACTTGGTAGGAATTTGCTGGACCTTATAAAAGGAACAAACCTTTTTTAGCAAGATAGGGGATCACAATAAGCCACTAGGCCGCAGTGCAAGAAGCTTGGGCCGAACGCCCAACCCCCGCCTTAAACCAACCAACCAAGTCCAAAACTCTACTGCCGTTCAACAACATGTTTTGTTGCACGTTTTTGATTAATTTTGGTTTTAGTATGATTCCTAGAATTAAACTCAAAATGTTATAAGAAAGATATATTATAATACTCTCTAGTTCCTAGTTTAAAAAAATTTTAATTTTTATTACATTACGTAAATTGAATTGATTCAAAACTTTTCTTTCTTTTTCTGTTCCTTAGTTAATATGCAATGTCGAGGGTCCCTCTTCATGTAATACATTAATTTTATTCCGCCTGTGATGATGGTTTTTACCTTCGAAACATGTACGATACAATATTAAGGTTTTTCTAAATAAGAAATCCTTCTAATAAACTAGTGTGTATAATTTTCCTTTTTTAAATAATTCTTATTTTGAAGTAAAACCGTTACAATAGTACATTGTATACCTAGTAGAAAAAGCTGACCATTCCCGGACCGAAAAGATTGTATGTCGAACCGCAAGCCGAGACTATCAATACGGAGTCCGGGAATGTGGCTTTTTCTACTACACTCTTAAAAATAACATGGTATGGATTACTAAAATTTGGTTCTGACAACTATTTATTTTCGTGAAATCGGACTCAACCCAAAAATTAGTTGATACAACCAAAAAAAATTGTCGTTATTGAACTGTTGAACTAATTAATAACATTAACCAACCCAACCTACAAATTTTAGTTGTCACAACGAAATTTTATATACGGATAACCAAATTTATATGGTACTCCCGCTTTTAAAATTAGTTGTCACAACTAATGTGTAAATATGGAAGATTGAAAAAATTTTTTCAAGGAAATATTATTTTTGTTAATGATGCAATCTACAAATATTGCCCAAGCAATCATTTATTTGGGCCAAACTTGAAATTTTCATAGAATAACAATTACGTATGTAGTCACAACATTGTGTTTATTATCTTTTTGCTGTACTTTCTAATTGTAAGAAAGAATCATAAATAAGTAAAATTTTTATATTTTTGTCATTGCAGTTGCACATTAGAAAGTTTGAATGAACTGCTTATATATTATAATGCATGGCAAAATTAGTAAGTTGATTTGATAGAAATAACTTTAAAAAAGTCTGTTTCATTTCTAAAAAAATGTCAGATGTAATTTATATTTAGTAACGAAAAATATTTCTTCCTGGGTACCTATTTAAATTAAAAAAAATGCCTTGGTATTACTACTCTATTAGGTATGCGTAAACTAATGGGAATAAATTATGAGGGATATTATGGTTTCTTCAAAAAAAATTATTTCCAATGTCCTTGTTTCCTCATGTTCTTTATAATACATACTTATGCAATACAAAACAGAAACACTAGATTTTTAACTTATTTTAATCAACCTTTTGGGTTGTTCAATTACTTATAGAACTGAATTGTCCTTATTTAAATTTTCTTATCTGCAACTGCGATTATTATAAAACAAAAAATATACCCTGGACTTTCTATATACAGCTATATGAAATTTGTTGTACTTGGTCAGATTAAAAAGTCATCAATATGACGTTCTTTTACAGAAATGGAATATAGAACAAAAACAAAACAAAAAAAAATATTTTTAAGTTATTTCTCATCGGGTCACCTTGCCATGCTTTATAAAAATCTCATTTAAACTTTCTAAGGTATAACTGCAATGATAAAAAATAAAATGATTACTTACTTGTGATTTAACTTCCTTTTGCCAATGAGAACGTACACAAGAAAGACAATAAACACAAATAAATTACACCAAATATTGTCACATCCATTTTCCACACGGGCACGGCCATGAAAATGGCCAATTATTGCCTTAAAAACACGAAAAAATGGACACGGAACCGCAAAAGCACCCTAACATAAACATAACCTCCTGACAGTCCTGGCTAGAATGATGTCACATGTCACCCACCGGGCAAGGGCGTCAAGTCTCTGTTGATGCCGTTAGTTATAAATATGAAGAATAATATTACTTGAAAAGAAAAGTTAGTTCTGGTAACTAAGAATGTATCTTAATCAAAATTAACAAAATGATAGGGACTACAAATTCATAATGTGTTATTACAACAAACTTAATTGATAAATACAAGTTTGTAGGAACCTTGATGTAACATTTAAATAAGATATATACAGAGTAAAATTCAGCTCAACAAAATATTTTATTTCCGCCAACTAATATGAAAACAAGATATTTTCTTTGTTCTGATGGCATCATTTTTTGGTAAATATAACCAGGAAAAAAATCTTTTTTGTTTTCCTAACTAAAAATAGTTATTTTTGGTAACGTAAACACGAGAACAAATAAAAATTAGTACCAAATACCAAGTCATTTTTAAGAGTGTAGGTATACATACTATTTTTCCGTAAATCGAAAATTATTAAAAGGACATAACTTACTACAATCAACTCGTTAAAATTTTGAAATAAATATAATTAACTTTGTTTACAAATAAAGGATGCCATTAAATATTTGTGCTGTAACTATGAAAACGCAGTAATTTTAAATTGTCAAGCTTAACACATTTTAGTTTACAAGTAGCCGTACAGAAATAATATTTCCTTACAGTACAATAATAAATATTTCCTAACAGTTATTTTCCGATTCCTAGCAACGACTAAGTGTAAGGAAATATTGACTTTTTCCTTCAGATATGTTATCAAAAATATTAATATTACCGATCGATTATCGGAAAAATTATTTTTTCTTACTTGCGGTAGGGTCAAAATTTAATGAAAGAGATCATTAGTTATAATAATGAATACACTCATGTAACCATGTAACCATGTCCTAAACTAAACAAAATAATATTGTACTTCAACAATATCCTTAATATTTCCCATGTTAGCATACAAATTTACAATTAATTATATTATAAAGCTTTATTCTGGTTGCGTGTTGTGGTCTTTACCAATCCGGGAGACGTACATTGTTTCCTAAAATATAAAATAAGTTTGTATGTAGGGTAGGCTATTATTACTCATGAAATAAATAAAATAGGCTGTATGTCTTATAGAAACCCAAATTTGAGGATAACAATAATAATAGCAAAATGCTGTATTAAAGCAAAATGCTGTAATGAAAACAATAAAAGCAACAAAATCCTTCTCTTTAGTCTATCCACATGGTGGACAATCAAAACTGGAATGCAATAATGCAGCAAGATGCCAATGAGGTCATGAGAACATTTTATTGAAAGAAATTGGAAAAGTTAAAACAAACTGACGAAGTACGGAAAAAGATATATGCGGGCAAGGACGTAAGAAAAAGACGCACATAATAATGGAATTCTATGTAAAGTGCTGTTGGAGGTTTTTAGCTGGTTCAATATCAAAGGAATGGGAGTTTAATGTGTATCTTTGTCGCGTGCATGTAAATGTTAAAGTATTAAAAACGTATGTAATAAATGTATAATAATAAAGTTGTATTGCTCTTATTTTGTTACCTAATATTACGTTTTGGGGCCTCTAACCGTTGGCATTAAAGATAGAAGTAAATATATATTGTGGTATCAAACATGATCATGAATTGATTGATGAGTTCGGGCTAGTGAAACAATCAGTAAATTTTTCAATAATGTGTCGTTACTTTTTCTTTGTATTCACAAATCGACTAAATCTTTACCCATAGTTTTATATTTAAAATATTCTGTGTCTGTTTGAAAATTGGATACAATGATATTTCTCGAATGATAGAAGAGTGTTGGATTTGCATTGTCTTTATTTCTTTTAAACTACAACGTTTCAACTGGTAAGTATCTCCAGTCGCCTTCAGGTGAATACTTACTGACTATTATATATTAAACTAAAAACAACTGGAAATACTTACCAGTTATAACGTTGTGATGGAGTTATTTCATATATTCAGTAAAACTAAGATGGTGCTCTTAATAAAATGCGCTATTTTATATTTAAGTTAAGTATAGTATCTTAATAACAGTATATTAAATTTGTATTATTAGAAGAGACCCCATTATTAATTAAAATGATGTTTTAAGTGCATAGTTTTTAATTAATATGAATTTTGCTGTATCTTTAAACCACATAGATAATTTGTTGCTACAATGTTTTTATTTAAAAATATAAGTTATAAAAACACCTTAAATTAACAAGAGCATGTCGAACGATGTTACCAAGCGATCACCCACCCAAGTCCTAACTATTTAAGTTATCCTAAGAGGCAAACTATTTGTTTCCTTATATCTGTCGGACCAAAATGAATTGTTTCTGATTTCTCTTATTCTGCAACAATACAAACCATAAGGAACAGGTCTTTTAATTTACATATATTATACTACAAATTTAACAGACATAAAACATACAGTTTGTAGGTTTGCTTTATTTCTTCAATTTTCACGTTACCAGAAATAGATGCTTACATTGTTGGTTTGCCAGCGTTTCATGTAGATGCACGATTAATAATACTGAGTTTTTTTTTTTTAAATATACTTTAACGATGGAATGTCGGTCGACAGCGTTGAGTGATTATGTTCTAAACTTTAGACATCATCTAGGTCCTACAAAAGTACCTCTCGCACATTTAAAAATCAAATCAAAATAAAAAAGCTTTATTGTCTAAGACAGTGTCTCGTTAAATATAATTAATAAATAATACAGACCTACTTTTATATTCTAAGATACAAAAAAAAATTAAATATAAACTACAGTAACATTTTAAGGGACGTACCACATATAGCTCTAAAAGTCGTGTCACTAGTAAACATGGAGTTGAACGAATAATGTAAAATTACCACTGATTCGTACAAAAGAAAAATTTAAGCTGTAAAATAAATAATACTAATTGCATACTATATCTATACAGTACCTAAAGGAAAGTCATAAGTATCATCAAAAAATTCACCCAGTGTATGTAGGCTTTAGCTATAAAAATATTCTTAAGGTTCCCCTAGAATTTTCTTTCACACTGGATTTTTTTAATCCTTCTGGGAGGTGGTTAAAGATTCTTTTACTCCGAAAAACAATACTCTTATATACTTGAGTAGATGTAGGTATAGGCAAATTAAGATTAAACTCTTGACGCGTATTGTATGCCGAGGTAGTTCCCAATTCTTCCCTATGCTTTCTAAAGACCAAACAGAATGACTCAACAAAAACAAACACATCAAAGTTAACATTCTATTATTAACAAAAAAGGGCCTACACGAGTCTCTAAATCCAATTCTGAACATGTACCGCAAAGATATTTTCTGTAACATAAACATATAATTAAACAAATACTGAGAGCCACTACCCCAAAACGAAATACCATAACGCAAAAAAAAATCGGCGGGCACCTGTCCATAGTGTCCATAGCAGGCAATTTTGCATTCCCGGAAATTGTATATACTATAGTTACAAATCAATATAAATGCCGCTAAATATTACCTCTTTGTACCGGAAGACCCCCAAATAAGTGATAAAACGTTAAAAAAGGAATGAAAGTAAAAAAAATTATAACAACCGGATCGTAAAAACGGTTTTTAAGAAACAATGCTTGAGTCGTTGACCAAGTAGTAAGTAGTATTTAACTGGTTCCAGGACGGTACGAAATGAAAGTATCCAGGATCTGTTACTCTGATATAAGAAAAAAAAAACTTTAGGGAGGAGGGGCTCAAGAAAAAGAAGAGTTTTCAACGGATGTTATGTGTTAATTTGGTTGAAGAGCGTATTTTCTCTATTTCTACCTACTTTGTTTCTAGGTCGCCCTCAAGAATTCCTTTGGTCCATCTTTAGTCGTTACTCCTGGCTAGATGTCCTGCCCAATTACATTTCCAAGTGGCCAATTCATTTGAATCTTTTATTTTATGATTTCTTGTTCCTATTTTAGTTTTAAGATTTTTATGTTTTTATTTTCATCCAAAACTCTAATTATAAAACCAAAAATAAATTAATTCCTTTACACTAGACTCGCCTTTGGTCTAAGAGTTTTCTAAATCAAAACTACATATTCTATAACTTTGTCTTAGTTATTATTATACCAATTAAATTAGGAGAGTGACATCCAGACACAGCCTGTAAGTTACTTTTACTCTTATTCTGCGAATACAGCCCGAAATAGCTTCGTATAGTATTTGTTCGCCAGCTGTTCAAACGACTAAATAAATAATCAGGATTCTGGCGACTTCCAGTTTATTCCAAAAGCAACATTTTTTTCTCAATGTTGATAATATAATTATTCTGCAATATTTTTATATAAATATTGTCAATACTATCTGGAATAGAGGCTACTAGCATTACGTTAAGATAATATGTTTCCTGTTTATCTTTTTAAAAAGCGAAATCTCCAAAATATAGTTTTTGTATTTAATATTTTTTGATTTATAGTAAAGGTGCACTTTTTCTTAAGTTTAAAGAACTAACTTTTTTAGCAGCTGATAATAAAAACTGTATTTATGTATAGGCGAATCCGGTGGGGGCGATGAAGGGGTAAAGGATGATCCCCTCCAAGATTATGACAAATTGTGAATTTCTATCATTATAATATTTATAATTTTATTTTCTAATATGGTCATTTTTCATTTAGTAGCTTTCTCCCTTTGAAATAACTTATTGAATTAAGAATTAGAATAAAATATGTTAGGTGTTTCCCCAGCAACTAAAAAATATGGTTCTTTTGACAAATAATTTAATTCTGTCATTTCGTGTAATTTGGCCGCCGGAGGTTCAAAGAGCATGAATATTTCCGGAAAATTTTTTCGTTGCCATGGTAATAATTTAAAACGAAAAACTCTGTTCGGATAGAAAAAGGGAGTGCGAAATGATGGAGCTCGTCAAATATGGTTAGCATATCATACCAGAACTCTTACGTTCGCTTTGTTTATGGACTGCGTGCAAGAGAGAATGTTAGCTATAAATTACCTGAGTTAAAATGGCTTAAAATGGTCGATCGACAGACTACATTTTTCTTGTTTTTTGTATCGTCTGCTTGTGAGTGGTCTACCCCAATACCTACGTAAAAAGCTTCATTTCCGGCATTCTACACACAATCGTACAACCCGTTATAATGGTCTTTTAAACGTACCGAAACATCGAACTGTCCTCTTTCAACGCAGTTTTTCTTATATAGCTCCTAAAATCTTTAATACTGATATTTGTACCAAATTTGTCAACCTAAGTTTAAACTCCTTTAGGACCAATTATCGCAGTTTTTTGCTGGGTAATTATGCTTGAATATGTATAAGATCAATATTATGTAAGTATATCATTAGTTTAAGTTGCCAATATTTAAGTTTCTGCTTTAACTAGATTAGTTACTTAATATAACTTAGCAATTTTGTCTCTTTTTGTAAAACTTAACTTTTGTAAATTTATCATACATGCTCGGTTAAGCAAACAGCAAGCTGACCTTCGCCGAGTCAAAAATAAAGACGTTTCTATCTATCTATATAAGTTCGCTTCTTAAAAATCGTTTTTGTAAAAATATTCATAAGGGGGGGTACGGAATGCCTCTGTCAGGTTGACTAGATCTTATTACCACCACTGGCACTGTACCGGTAGTGCCATAAGGATAAGCTCAACTTCTTTTGTTTCATAGTTTAATTTAAATAAATCTATACACCAATATATTGTTCTAAAAACACCGCTACCATTTTTAATTAGTATATTGTGAACAATGAATATGCAAACAATTCTATTAAATAATTAAAATTGACTACATCTAAATAGTGCGGAAATTGTATACACACAGCTTGGTTTGTGCCCTGAACGTTATAATAATTTAGGAAACATGTATCTAATGTTTACGTTTTGCGGTTTTGCATTTACATAAGCGAAATTGCAATTTACTTCAGCGTTGATCTACAAAATTGCTACAATTAAATAACCACCACAGTAATTAGTATAAAGGAAGGTAAAATCGTATATAACGAGTGCATTGATCGGCGCGGCAAAGAATTGGTTAGTTGGTTGGTTTAAGGCTGGGTTGGGCGTTCGGCCCATGCTTCCTGCACTGTAGCCTAGTGGCTTATTGTGCTCCCCTATCTTGCTAGAAAAGATTTGCTCCTTTTATAAGGTCCAGTAAATTCCTACCAAGTTTGTCATGCGGGAGGCTAACCCCACATTGGATTCCTCCGAAGATTTTGAATCTTTTTCGGGTCAGTGCTTCGCCGTTATATATGATATGTGAGGCGGGTTCGTCCTCTCCGCCGCAAAGTCTGCATTCAATGGAACCATTGTAAATTCCTAATCTACGTACTACTTTGTCTTAAGTGGCAGTGACCTGTTAGTAGGCCAACCACTTGCTTTAGCTGAGTTAGAAATAAAATTAAATTACACAAACCCAAGGTTTCGCTGCCTGCACAAACAGAAACTGTACAATGGAGAACTTAACAGCAGATTATGCGGATAAGTCGGGAAAACAGTATATCACATAGTTTGCCATTGCGAATCACTAAATCAAAAGAGGCAACAAATACTTGGGTGACAAATACTAAAACCAATGATCAACCAGACCCTCTCCCTAGGCGACCTACCCAAATTAGTGCCAGGAACTGGAATCACTGAATGGATGTGAGATTTAAATAGGGTGAGCACAATTTGACAAATATGGCTTAAGTGCATCCGGAACATGGACAGGAATGAAAAAAAATATAAAGTCATATCACTTGTACCATCGCATCGCCAAATATAAAACAGACATAATAATTATAGTAGAAGAGTAGCTTCTAGTCTATGGGAAGTTTATAAAAAATGTTGGTTGGTCTATCGCACGGTATTTTTGATAATTATTCAGCGATGTTATTTATTTGAAGCCCATCCTTCAATCGCGTGTAAATTATCGTTCATTACTCGGTGGATAACGCGGGCGTTTAAAAAACAATTCACACATTATGTCTATATGTAGGAATTTAGAATATAAAAGTATAACAGACGTCAATGCTCGCCACTAAAAAAGCTAGATGTTCGTTTAATGGCAGAGATGATATACTGTCATTTATTATTGGTACCAGTTGAGTGAGCGCAACAGCTTGACTTTTTAAAGTTATCTAAAACACCGTCTATTGGTTCATTTATATACAGTGTATCCACGGATTGACTATCGAAGAGGAAAAACTTTTTTATTTGTAGGTTTATGAAAAAAAGTTATTTTTCATAAAATCTCCTGCTTGTTCTCAAACGACCAAAAAGCATATTATTTTTTTAAATTTATATAGTGGGTGTTCAGAATTTTGAGAAATATAAAAAAAGTTAAGAACAAAGTACCCTGATGTGTAAAGATAGAATAAAAAGTAATTGGTAAAAGTTGTGTGGTTGAAAACCTACGTCCGTCCTATTACCAAGTTTTGACTTATTAGCTAAATATACAGAGACCGGCAAAAAGTTTCAACTCATAAAATAGGATTTGCTTTAAATTAACGCATATTAAAAACTAGTTAGTCTTTAGAAGGTGTTATTCTGTAAAATCTCTATCTTTATACGTGGAATTGTCGAAAACGGCTAAGTAACTACCCATATTGTTAAAAAATCAATACGTTTTAAAATAAAACCGTGCACTATTCATAATTATATTTTATAAGTTTGAACTTTTTGCCGGTCTCTGTACATTTAGCTAATAAGTCAAAACTTGGTAAATGTACAGAGACCGGCAAAAAGTTCCAACTTATAAAATATAATTATGAATAGTGCACGGTTTTATTTTAAAACGTATTGATTTTTTAATAATATGGGTAGTTACTTAGCCGTTTTCGACAAGTCCACGTATAAAGATAGAGATTTTACAGAATAACACCTTCTAAAGACTAACTAATTTGCAAAATGCGTTAATTTAAAGCAAATCATATTTTATGAGTTGGAACTTTTTGCCGGTCTCTGTACATTTAGCTAATAAGTCAAAACTTGGTAATGAGACGTAGGTTTTCAACAACAAAAACTTTACTAATTACTTTTTATCCTATCTTTACACATAAGGGTACTTTGTTCTTAACTTTTTTATATTTCTCTAAATTCTGAACACCTGGTATATAAATTTGAAAAAATAATATGCTTTTTGGTCGTTTGAGAACAAGCAAAAGTTTTTAAGAAAAATAACTTTTTTTCATAAACCCACAAATGAAAACGTTTTTCCTCTTCGATAGTCAATCCGTGGACACACTGTATATGAAGAGTCCACCTTGTTCCGTAGATATGTTTACACGTAAAACAAGAAATTATCAATGTTATTAGTAGAAGATTAAGACGATATAATATATAATTTGTCAAGTCAAATAGTTACTGTAGATCCTGTGATAATTAGTATTTCATTGTGATTTCGCAATATTGCTATATGAAAAAATCAAAAACTTCATATCATTTGCAGCTTCCATATATGCAAGAAGTTTCCGTTTTTAATCAACCGCATCGTGTCCTTTTGGCAACATTAAACTACTAAATCCAACTTTATAACAAGAGTAAATTTATCGTAACAACTGCGAGAAATCCTTTCTCTTAATTTACATTTTGGAACGCATGGTATTTGGTGTTATATACATTATATACAGTCGACCTCTTGCAAATGTACTTTGTAATATATGATATGCACGTAGATAAGATATTGTTATAATAGTGCCGGCGGCGGTTTCCTATCTAATAACATCCATTTTCTCGAGATTTTCTTGACGTATACACCAGATAAATTTTAAGTACATATGTGCGAATATTTCAGTGCATTTTCTGAAGCGATTTTATGCTTTTCAGGTTTTTAATTTATTATTTTAGCTGATGTTATTGGAGGCAACAAAATTGTTATACAGGGTGATTCCTAAGTTGATACTTCTGTTTTAGCTGTGTATAGAGGGCATTAAAATACAACAACATTTTCAAATACCTTTTTCAAAAAACTCAAAAATAAGGTACTTTCATTCATTTATTACACTATGGATTAAATACGATTCTGCCTAACTTGCCCGTTGAATAACATTAAGAAAACTTCTGGGTATAGGATGAGCCCGCAAGGGAAAGTGTTCTGCGTATAATCTCGAAGCAGCAGCCGCACTTTGATGACACTCACCGCAAATTAGCACCATATCTACCAGTTTATTGTTTTCAAATTTTACCATGTTCACGTGTCACCAATTTAAAATTAACTTGCTTCAGAAAAACACACCACAGCGTATTGCCAAATAGCTCACCACCGACCTGAAAATTGTATGACTAATAAGAGATAAGACAAATAACATAAAGTATAGCAGGCGTCATTTTGATGACCAGGCCCGCACTTAGATTTTTTACTTCTGTATCTCGCCTATTTTTAAGTATTTTCAAAAAAGGTATTTGAAAATTTTGTTTATTTTCATGCCTTCTATATACAGCTAAAACTGAAGTATCAACTTAGGAATCACCCTGAATATGTCAATATTGGCTTACATACCAAATTTGTTATTACATTTATTAGGTCTTTATGTAATATAAAACTAGCCTGATTATTTGGACTAGTAACAGGATTCAATTTTAAATAACGTTTCGACCTACGGTATGGGACATTATCAAAATTGCAAAAACATCTTTTTTATAACATTTTCATTTTAATAACATTGAAAGAATACTTTAAAACTTTCTTATACATCTTGCACATTGTCCATCGCTAATGAAGATGAACTTTTAAGGGAGAACCATTCCGGGTCCGACGTAGCATTCATCCTCTTCCAAGTTTATAGACTAACTAGTAATGACCCGTGGAAAATGCGTTAAACATAGGCAAACCGCTTTGGGTGGTTTAATAAAGAATACACTACGTGGAGTTTTAAACCATAAAGCAAGAGTTTGTAGAATGTCGTGTTCGATTTGAAAAAGATCTCCATTTAATAAAATATATTAATTTCTCATTGATTGTGCTGCTTAATATTATAATAAACTGCACAATTTTTTATTTTGAGGTCGAAATTTTATTATATTTATACAGGGTGATTCCTAAGTTGATACTTCTTTTTTAGCTGTGTATAGGAGGTATTAAAATAAACAACATATTCAAAAAACTTAAAAATAGGCGAGATACAGATGTAAAAATTGTACGATGCGGGTCTGGTCATCAAAACATAGCCTGCTATACTTTATGTTGTTTGTTTTATTAGTCATGAAATTTACGGGTGGTCAGTTATTTGGTAATCATTGCAGTGTATTTTTCTGAAGCAAATTAATTCTAAATTGGTGAAATTTGAAAACAATAAACTAGTAGGCATGGTGCTAATTTACGGTGAGTGTTATCAAAGTGCGGCTGCTACTTCGAGATAATGTTAAAGTTAGGCAGGACCGTATTTGATCCATAGTACAAAAAGGTATTGGAAAATGTTTATTTTAATGCCTTTTATACACAGCTAAAAAAGATGTATCAACTTAGGAATTAATCTGTATTTTTTGTTAAATTGTATTTAATATAATTTTATGTTATTGGGTAATAAGATGTGATTCTCTATTTTATGATAATTATTATACAGAATACTAAAAGCCAGTTTGCTCCGTGTAATATAAAAAATGTAATTTTAAAGAATAAATCTAACATATCCTATTAAAATTGTCTAATAAGGCACTAAAGGATTATTAAAACTAGACAGAATATCCAATTTAAAATTTAAAAAATTCTAACTGTCCCAGTTATAATTTAATTCTTCCCATTAGGTGTGCTGTTTTTAACTAAACACTTTTTAAAACATTCTATTTGGTAGTTTTTAAAATATTCGAAATATTTCAGATTTTTTTGACACCATGTATTAGAATGGTATGAATAAAAAAAACCGAAACTTTTTTTTAAATACAGTTTTAATAAAAGTTGTGGTATATGAAAATTAAAGCAAATCAGCGCTTGTCTTGAACATAAAAAAAAATTATAAAATTTTAAAAACTATTGACATTTCTTCATTATCATTGTCATTATAATTTATGCGGAGTAAGGGTAAACCTACTATAAAATTTAAAAATAAGCCTTGAAATAATAAAGATTTACCAAACGGCATCTTTTATTCACATTAAAGTAAAAAAGCCGTTGGGCAACCAACTTCATTTATTTTTAATGTAATCATCTTCTGTTTTCATCGTGTTATTTTTATACAAAAGGTTGCTGTTAAGGGCTTGATTAAATAATAAGACGTTTTATAATAAAATAAGGTATAAGAATCAAAAGTGGGTTATTATATGAAAGCTTTGTTTTTATATAAAAGCCTCTTTGTAAATTTTATGTTGGATGATGAATATAAATAATTTAATATGATATATGTACTCTTCTTTATAATATTATTGATTACAATTTGCTACTAAGAAGAAAACTTCTGTTATCACGAACAGAAGATTTGAGACATTATCACCAATGAAGGTTTTTAGGGACCCCAGACCCTGAAAAGGCATGTATTCCATTTTAGGACCACGTGTTACCGGGTGGCGCATCGTGGTTGAAAATATAGGAAATCCCATGCAAGTTTTAGACTGTCTAAATAACCTGTTGACGTTAGAGCGGGGTTATAGCTAGACTCGTTGAGGGTCTCTGTGTGGTGCGTGTACATGCGTTTCAACAATTTTGGGACAAACCGATCTTAATTTATTTGAATGGGATTGCGGTTGGTTTTTCATTGGAATTTAAAAGGTGATGCTGCGAATACCCGCATTGATTGGACTTGTCAACTTGTGATTTGTCATTATCAGATGTAATTTAAAAGTATTATAGCGATTTCGGTTTAGCACTCTGAGAGTGCTCCGGGAGCGATCTGTGACGTCATTGATTCACCAGAGATTTGCTGTCGCCCTGAATACGGTTACCCTCGGGCGGAGTGTAAATAGAATGTATGATTGCTCTTAAAATTATGACAGATGGTAAAATAATTTTAACCTTTAAATTCAATATAAAGTTAAAATAATTCTTCTTTAAATTAAACAAAAATATTACTATGTTCAAAATATTCAAACAACAACACGCGAAATTACAAAAGAACACCGTTCACAGTCTTAAAGAAAAAGTGTAGCCATTGCGCAGGCGCAGCCTCTCTACTCCGTAAAAATTTGCAGATCGAAAAAGAGCGCTCGCTAATGGATTCAGAGTTACCAGATTTGTAAATCGAACGTATGACTCCGAGCGAGATCACCTGATTTTGATAACCGAACACGCAAATCTCGGAGAGAGCGCTCTCAGAGTGCCCGAGAGCAGTAAATCGAAAACGCTATTAGATTTTTTAATAGTTATGATTTTTTACCTAGGTAATTAGTTATACAATAGAAGAAAAAGTCAATAGTGACTTTATACTATTATAGATAAAATGGTGCTATGTCAGGAAAGAAAATATTGTATCTGATATGGTTAGAAAAGAAAGTATTGTATCTGATATGTTTTCCGTTTCTTTTCCTGACAGACCCATTCCTACCAAGTCGGCAATACAAAAAGTTATTACTAGTTTGAGGCGAAAGGCGCTGTGATAAACCACTGCAAATGCACAGCACAGAATCTTGAGAGAGCTGAAGAACACAATGATAGAAATCTTTACTTTACGGTGAAAAATATAAATATATATAATAAAAATAGCAGCACTAGAACTCTCGGACAAGGGGTAGAAAAATATCACACCATACTACTGCGAACTTTGAAAAAGTATAAATATCGTTTATATATCAAGTATTAAAACCAACAAGAATGGCTAGAAGAAGATAAAGAGTGAAGATCACTTTTTTGTTTTGAAATAATGGAGCGAGCTAACAACAACAAATGTTTTTTACTAAACATTGGTTTCTCAGTTGATTGCACGTTTACATTAAATAATAAGCCGAATATACAAAGTTATCGGTACTGGAGTCTACAAAAAATTATCGTCTTGCATGCACTCGAACCTAATACCCTCAGAAAGTAAATGTTTCGGCAGAAATTTTTTGATATCGCATCATTGGAAAATTTTTTATTGACGGAAATTTTACGCGTCCAACATATTAAATCTTCTTCAAAATCAAATTGGACCAATTATTACTAAAACTATGGACAATGGAAAATTGATTTAGGCGGCCATTTTCAAAACAAATGATAAAGTATGATATGTCATTGTCATAGGGGACTTAAAAGTTGCCTTTACTTCCGGGCAAACCAGAAATGGTTTCGAAAGTTTGAATTGGTCGAAAAATGACAATTTACACACTTATTAACGGCTTACATTTTTCAATCTTTACTGCTAAAATACGGAAGAAATGGGGGGGGGGGGGGGGGGTGTAGCTGTGCCTGAGGAGAAAAACGCAAGAGACCATTTTTATGTAGAATTGACCAGGCTAATCAGAAATAATATCCACATAGAAAAATATAAAAATATCAGTGGCGTCCCACTCGCTTTCATTTTCAGTTTTAAAAATTATTCAATTGGCGATAACGCTGAAACGAACGGAGATATCGAGCTGCGGTTTTGATATTTTTTCTAGCAAATTCTATCTACTTTTCGATTATGGTATCATAATTATACCATATGATTTATTTTTTCAGAGTAAAATCAAAAAATATGTTATCATTACAAATTGCGCCCTCTAGCATTTTTTTTCAGAACTATTATTATGGACAACTAAATACGATTGGTGAAAGTGCAAACACATCTCTTCCAACCAGTCTTTAGTTTGCTAAAATCGGATTAGTCGTTTATAAGTTACAGCGATGAAAATGATTACTTTTTTAACACCTTTTCAACCCCTCTTATTAAAGTCGATACGCCAATGAGCATAAGACCAAAATGATGGATAATTGGCCAAGCTGTGGTGTTATCAAAGATATCGTTATTGTGGGATTTTCGGAGATATGTAAAATTTTAAAATTGACTTCTCAATTACGCCCTCTTGAGTCAAAATGCGGAACTTAAAAATTATTTCCAGGATTTTCTTATGGCCACTTTAGTTATCATTTTTTTTTCTGAATTTCTATGACCAGTAGTTTCCGAGATATGGCCGCTCCGTACCCTTCACTGATCACGCTGTATTTTTTTTACACTAATTAATTAAATTAATTCAGAATACGTTAATGTTCTTACTAAAACATAAAAATTAACAAATGACAAGATCGCTTAAAAAATGAATGAAGACAAGAAACCTTAATTTTCCTCGAAAACATTATATTAAATAATTACATAAAAGGTCACATTCAATCTTGTAAAATTTAAATTACAATACCCAAAAGATCTTAACAATTTTATGTTATGGCAGCTTTCCGTGGTCATTAAAATGAAAAAAGCTGTTGGCGAAGCCGGATCCTATTTATTTTAAATGAAATGTCTTCTTATTTTATCTGTAAACGCTTTCTGCTGGTTTTAAGACGTAGGATTCTTATCCTTAATTATTTGGCAAATTCCGTAAAATAATTGTTATTACAATAACCTTATTCAGTATTGGGAAGTTTAGAAAATCTTCAAGAGATCATGGAACTAGAAATTAAAAGAAGATTTAATTATCAAATTTTAAATACAAAGTTACTGAAAAAATGTACATACTTTTTAAAAACCACCTTAATTCTTGTCTGTTGATTTTATATGGGTTTTTTAATTACAATTTATTAAATTACATTGGGACCTGGCCATATACACAGACAAGATGCACCACAGATCGGACATCACCTTTCAAAATAAATTACTCGCTCCATCACTATAAATTTTGTTTCGGATAAAATTTAATAGATCGCTCTACTCTAACTAGGCTCATTCCTTTTACGACCTCGGATACTGGAATATTTTTATAAAACTTTATTTTATTTTTATTACTTTCTACTTTCATTAATAACTTTAAAAATTCTGACTTCACCTCATAAATGTCACCACTTTCGATCTTACCTCTGTCATAAAGTAGTTACCTATTTTTGTACTATCTTTATTTCACTTGACGTTGTTGAAGGTCCTTCTCTTACTTCAGGAATCACATGGATTCTCGCCATTTTGTTCTCACCTGTCAACCGATCAAAATTAAAGTGAATAACTTTAATATTAGAAAAAGCACTTTAAATGTCGAAGAAAAAAGTAAAATCCGTTTTTTTCTTTTATTTTCATTATTTAACAAAAATCTTATTACAATTTTACATAAATTTTTTCATATACTTATCACAAACCTCCATATAATATTAATTTTTAATTAATCTCTCAAAAATTCTCTAAACCGATCCATTCTGATGGATCTTAAGGTAGGTCTGGACCTTTTAAGTATCTTATATACTTGGTTCTTTATGGCAAAAATGTTGTAGCTTATCGGTGCTCATGATAAGGCTAACTAGCCCCGAAACATGTTCAACTGTTAAAAATTTTCCCTCCCCTAATAGGGTGATCAAACTATGTGAAGAAGACTGAGAGTTTTACTTTCCCGTCTAAAATAGAAAATATTACCTACCCAAGAGACATCGCAGTACCATTTGAAAAAAATATGAGGAACTAGCAATAGAAATCAAGAGAATCTGGAAACAAAAACCAATATCTAGGATTCCATTCATTATCTCTTCAAGTAGCATCATCCCAGACATAAAAAATTCAAAATTTGGGATAAGGAGTACGAAACCGTCTCACACATCATGCCTTGACCAGTAGAAGATTTAAAATCTTCGGAGAAATTCAACACAATCACAACCTCCCACGTGACAGTCTTGATAGATATCTATTAAACCTATAGAAGGAACAGTTTTTTCTAGCAAGATAGGGCTACAATATTATTATTTTATAGGTAACTTCTTCTGTCTCCTAGCAAAGCACTCCATTTTTTTTAATCGATAAAAAAGTTATGTAAAGATGTCTACAAGTAGTTCACATGCTCCACCTATTCTGGAAATAGTACTGTTCAAAGAGTAGCAGCGAGCCCTATATTTTAAAAGACAAATGGCGAATTTTTTTAAATCGTATTATTGCAAAGCGACATTTCCTGCAATACATCTTTATAGCAGAATTTACTTACTAATAAGTTATACAGGGTGTCCCACCGGGAACCGAATCGATCTATATATAGAACACTATACATAGGAAAATTTTGAAAATTTGACAGTATGCTGATGCTGATAAGGGCGACCGGGCTAACATATTTTCATAATGGTGGCACTTCCGGTTATACCAGAAGTAAGTGTCAACTTGCTTATTTTAAATGGGACACCCTATATATTATTACACTTTTGCATTTTACGCAAGATTCTAGGCATATTTTGTATACCATGTCCTATACCTATCTCTAAACGTTTTTGACATATTTGAATTTTTTTGTCAAATATGACGTTTGCAAGCCTTAGAATAATTATCAATTTTTTCTATAATGAAGCCTTATTTATTTAATTTAAGTGGGATTCCTTGTTATACCTGCTTTAATAGATTTTTTATAATATTTTGATAACTATTAATACAGGGTGTTTAAAAAATAAGATTAAAAATGAAAATGAAAAACGATCAAAAGTCCAGATTTTTAAATGGAAACACCCAAATTTCATAATTATTTCTTATTTAGCATTAAAAATAAGTTTAAGTTTGTATATCCCAAAAATTCTTAGTTTTCGAAGTACTGCCAATTTAATATTTTTATATGGGAATTTTGCTGCAAATTTTAAGTTCAGTTACTCTTAGTTGGCTATGACGGCGTTGAAAAACAATCAAATGCTAAAAAATCTATAAAGCTGTCACTTACCATTTAAACATTATTAATAAGCACATTGTGATGGCTTCTGTTTTTGCGGATATCGAATGGCAAATGTGTCACATGTTCTTGATATAACTTTATCACATTCTCCATAAATAATAAATAAGTTTAAATAATCTTCGTTTGTATAATTTAAGCGCCCGGGAATGATTATTAATAATGTTAAGTGACAGCGTCATAGAGTTTTTTAGGATTTGATTGTTTTTCAACGCCGTTATAGCCAACTAAGAGTAACTAAACTTAAAATCTGCAGCAAAATCCCCATATAAAAATATTAAATTGGCAATATTTCGAAAACTAAAAATTTTTGGGATATACAACCTTATACAAACTTACCCTTATTTTTAATGCTAAATAAGAAATAATTATAAAATTTGTGTTTCCATTTAAAAATTCAGACTTTTTGCAGTTTTTTCAATTTCATTTTTAATCTTATTTTTTAAACACCCTGTATTAATAGTTATCAAAATATTATAAAAATCTATTAAAGCAGGTCCTTTATAACAAGGAATCTTACTTAAATTAAATAAATAAGGCTTCTTTATAGAAAAAAATTGATAATTATTCTAAGGCTTGCAAACGTCATTTTTGACATAAAAATTCAAATATGTCAAAAACGTTTAGACATAGGTATAGGACATGGTATACAAAATCTGCCTAGAAACTTGTTGCATCGTCGAGCGGGACATAGGAAATCCCATGTAATTTTAAATGTGGTCAATTTGGTTTTCCTAATTATTTTAGAGAAAAATTCTATTTAGGTTTATTAAAGAGCACTAAAACCCACATTTAAAAGAATAACTTTAGATATTTTTGATGAGCCCGTTTACGGGTTATCGCCGATTTCTTTTTAACTATTTCTCCTTTTTATAGCCCCGTATTTGCGGGCACCAGTCAAGGTAAAAGATGACTGTCAAATAAAGTTGTCATTTTGAAATGTGTGCTTTATTGTTATAAAAACTCGTACATCGAAAATATTAAAGGTGTATTTATGAGTACAAATTTATCTGAATAAAACTAAAATAAAGTATCCAATTACAAGGTTAATTATGACATTTTATATGTTTCAATATTTTACTAATTATTAGGTAGGTACTATTAAATTGTTAGAACTTTAGGATTTAAGAAGATGTTCAAATATTCCTCCATTGACTGCTAGACAATAACCGAGGCGATCATAAAATTTTTGAATGTGGGTTATAGTGCTCTTTAATAAACCTAAATAGAATTTTTCTCTAAAATAATTAGGGAAGCCAATAATTGACCCCATTTAAAATTACATGGGATTTCCTATGTCCCGCTCGACGATGCAACACCCGGTATAGGGTATCCCATTTAAAATAAGCAAGTTGACACTTACTTCCGGTATAACTGGAAGTTCCACCATTATGAAAATATTTTAGCCCGGTCGCCCCCATCAGCATCAGCATACTTTAAAATTTTCAAAATTTTCTTATGTATAGTTTTCTATATATAGATCGATTCGGTTCCCGGTGGGACACCCTGTATAACAATATATATGTTCATTTAACTCAGTGAATGTTTTTAAATAAAATACTTCCATTAAATACTATAAGCAGACCATAGCGGCTTGCACTTAAAGCTTCCTTCCCTTTAGTTTAGAATTATAAAAGGTGTTTCTCGTTCTAAATTTTATAACTTAAGCTGGTAAAATCCCATAAAGGCTGTCTTCCTTTAACCGCATTACCGTAAAAAGCTGTTGGTTTAGCAGGCCCCTATTAATTTTTAATGAAATCTCTTTGTGCCTTTACTTGAATAGGATCATCTTTTTATTGTTTCTGGTACAAAAGCTTACTGAGCGATAAATTCATTAGGCTTATATTCCTGCAAAAAAAGTATAATGGAATTTCGGATTAGAGAATGTATTGTAGCTTAGTATATCTGAAAACAAAGAGATGTTTTATGAGTTAAAGGCTAGAATTGGTTCGTAGCAATATTTCAAAAATTTTAAGGGTAGTTTTTGAATATGCGAAAACTTTTAGCTATCAGGTTCAGCGCCGTGTCCAGAAAATAATTCAAGGGGGAATATTTTTTAATAGTTTATTATTATTTTATAAAAATAGTGTTTGAATCAGAAATCTACGCCATATTACAGTATGAATATGAAAACAATAGTAGGGCTTACGTCAATAAACGGATACATATACAGGGTGTGTCAGTAAGGTGTCTGTCTTAGATAGCTCCTAAACTATCAAAGATAGGGAAAAAAGTGTAATACAGAAGTTAAAGGGTTTTTTAGGATACATAATCTAAAAATATTTTCTAATCTACAGGGTGGTCCTAAAAAGAGGTACTGAATAATAAAAAAGAAAATTAAATGAGACACCTAGTATAATTTTCTAGAATATGAATCAATGGAATAAGGACTTTGCAACCCTATTAAAATTTTTTCCGAAATTTTAGTAATTTTAAGGGTATCGTTAAAAAATCATAGCAACCTGTGGATTAACCCTAGGCAAATATAATTTACGTTGTAAGTACTTTGAGGTTCGATATATTGATTTATAATAATGTTTTTTAAATCTCTTATACAGAGCGTTCATTACAAGTTGGACAACTCGATAGTTTTAAAAATGCTTTATTTCAATTTTTTTAAATAGGACCCCCCTAATTTTTTTAGGCGAAAGAATTTATCTTTGGAAAACCTTACCTTTTTGTTAAACATGTCATATATCTAAATATTATAGTTTTTGAAATATTTTAGGATTTGTCTTAAGTCAGGGTAAAAAAGGAAAGTTCTAATTAAACAATTTAGTCAAGATTGCTTTGGAACAAAAAATAAATAATTTTCTTTGTCACAACTGTCATTGCAAAATTATTTTGCTAACATTTTGTGCTTTATAACTGTTTAAAGTTTAGTTTCCCGCACTAACTTTATCGAAATAAAAAAATATGAGTTATGATAAAGTTAGTTCAGGAAACTAAAATTTAAACAGTTATAAAGCACAAAATGTTAGCGAAATAATTTTGCAATGACAGCTGTGACAAAGAAAATTATTTATTTTTTGTTCCAAAGCAATCTTGACTAAATTGTTTAATTAGAACTTTCCTTTTTTACCCTGACTTAAGACAAATCCTAAAATATTTCAAAAACTATGATATTTAGATATATGACATGTTTAACAAAAAGGTAAGATTTTCCAAAGATAAATTCTTTCGCCTAAAAAAATTAGGGGGGTCCCATTTAAAAAAATTAAAATAAAGCATTTTTAAAACTATCGAGTTGTCCAACTTGTAATGAACGTTCTGTATAAGAGATTTAAAAAACATTATTATAAATCAATATATCGTACCTCAAAGTACTTACAACGTAAATTATATTTGCCTAGGGTTAATCCACAGGTTGTTATGATTTTTTAACGATACCCTTAAAATTACTAAAATTTCGGAAAAAAATTAATTACTTGGCAACGTTGCATTTTACTTTAAAAATTTTAATAGGGTTGCAAAGTCCTTATTCCATTGAATCATATTCTAGAAAATAATACTGGGTGTCCCATTTAATTTTCTTTTTTATTATTCAGTACCACTTTTTAGGATCACCCTGTAGATTAGAAAATATTTTTAGATTATGTAGCCTAAAAAACCCTTTAACTTTTGTATTACACTTTTTTCCCTATCTTTGATAGTTTAGGTGCTATCTAAGACAGACACCTTACTGACACACCCTGTATATTCTGACAGTCAAGCAGCCCTTCGATCGCTAATATGCAACAAAGTAACTTTAAGACTGGTATGGGAATGTCAAGAGGAACTGAAGGCCCTGGAAAAAGTAAACATAGTAATACTGCAGTGGGTACCAGGACACGAAGGTATTGCAGAAAATTAAAAAGCCAAGGAAAGGCTCAGAAAACACATTCATTGATCCTGAACCGGCACTCGGAGTACCAAGGTGCACAGTACGAGATGCCATAAAGCGATGGATCAGGAGTGAACACAAACTCCACTGGAATAACAGACAGAGGTTTTTTTTCAAGGGCCCATCCGTGCACCGGATGCACATTGTGCTTACCCTGTTTGGTTCTTACAGCCACTCCGTGATTCCAGTTCCTTGCACTTGTTTGTATAGGTCAACTGGGGAGATGGTAAGGATGTCCTCTAGTTCCAGTTTTGGTTGCCCGAGTATTTGTTGCCTCTTCCGATCTAGTGACTCGCAGTGGCAATATATGTGCTGTACAGTTTCTCTGTCTTGTCCGCATAATCTGCAGTCAAGGTCTCCATTGTACAGTTGCATCCTGTGCAGATGGTTCTTGACCGCCATGTGTCCTGTCAGAATTCCTGTAACGGTTCTCAGCTGTTCCCTGTTCATTTGAAGCAGCTGTTTCGTATTCGTAAAACAGAGGTTACACCACAGCACGAGGTTTATTGGGAATCCAGACTCAAGACTTACGAAACAGCTGCTTTAAATAAACAGAAACCAACTGAGAGCCATTACAGGAGTTCTGACAGGACACATACCTGTCAAGAACCATCTGCACGGAATGCAACTGTACAATGGATACCTTGACTGTAGATTATGCGGACAAGTCAGGGAAACTGTGCAGTACATAGTTTGCCATTGCGAGTCACTAGATCAGAGGAGACAACAAATAGTCGGGCAACCAAATCTAGAACCAAAGGACATCCTGACTCTCTCCCCAGTTGACACTTGACAGAAACTAGTAAAAGGAACTGGGATCACGAAGTGGGTGGGACAACCAAACAAGGTCAGCACAATGGGCCAAACCTGGCCTAAGTGCATCCGGCGCTCGGGCGGGCCATCGGAAAAAAATCGTATAAAAATAAACAAATTTGTGGTCCTTCACCCTTACTAAATTTCTCAAAATTGTAATTTGTTTTTAAACCGCAAAGTTTTCAAAGAGACCGAATATAGATTTATTAAGGTGAGACAAGCACAAAATCTATGTCACCGAAAGTTATATTTAACTGTATTTATTATAAGTAGTGACTGTTTTGTTTTCAATTTTAACTTCTAGGTCTGATGATGCCTGAAAGGATGAAACATGTGTAGCCTTTAAATACCTTTAAATAGAAATTTCTGAGCCTAAGACTTTGTATCTTTCTTGCGATTATAAAAGAGAATGCAAGTCCAACACTCTTGCATCAATCTTAAATCGTCTTGTTCATAAAAAGTTTTTAGCAAACGCAAAAATTTTCATTATCTCAATCCCATTGTTAAGAGGCTCATCTAAATAATTACTCATTGGATCTACTTTATTATTGTGTTTATAGTTGCAATGTACATTTTATTGATATAGGGTAATTTTTATTAAATCTCCTTTGGGGTAAACAGGACATTCCCCATACTGACAAGACCCTAACTAGAAAAGTTCCAAATAGTGCGTAGGGTTCGAGGGCTGATAAAATCATTAGATAAGATTTGTTATTCCTTAAGTTGTTATTTTGAGACGTAATAAATTCCAGGAACAGTTGTTGTTTGGTCTGCAAGAAACGGCTTAATAAATAAGACGAGTCTGAAACAAAATAGTGCTTCTAAATTGTAACTATAAATTGTAAACCTAACAAAGAAAGTTAATATTCTTTCCAAATTAACTTTTACAATCTTTGTAAGCAAAAGTAGGAGGTTTATTATTAGAGGTCAGTTTAAACTGTACATCCTGGGGACATATTGTTACAAGAGAGAAAATATATAAGTTAGTTAATTAATTTGATAAAACACAGTTTGATACTTTATGTGTTCAGTCAATGACGAGTAAATAACCCCAGAAACAGATTGTCATTTTTATTGTGTTTCCATGGTTACGAATAGAAATTTTACTTTTTACTTTAGTTTATTTATTTAATCTTTATTTCAAAATTACATTGACAAATACAAAGTAAATAACAAAGTAAAAAGAAATGTCGTCAAAAAAACAGAAACAAAGCAACAATAGTTACAATTCACAAAATGTTAAGTGTCTAAATAATCGTTTAACTTGTAGGATTCTAAATCAATTAGAAAATTTTTGAGTTTTTCTTAAATAGGCGTTCGTTTGGTGCGTCCTTAATTCTAACATTCAATTTATTAAGCATTCTAATACACATGTAATATGGATTTTTCTCGGACAATGTTAATCTGTGTATTGAATAATTTATATCTCTCGTTCTTGTATTATAGTTGTGATAACTAACTGTATTAAACCTATCTTTGTTTTTATAAAAAAATAAAACGGCTTCGTAAATGTACAATGCATAAATAGTTACCATTTTTTCTGACCTAAAAATGCCTCTACATGACTGTAATTAGGACATTTTATATAATATTCTTAAAACACGTTTTTGAATAACAAAATATTTTTTTCTAGTTTTGAATTACTTCCCCAAAACATAATTCCAAACCTTGCAGTGGCTTCAAAATTTGCAAAATATAGAGTTCTTTTTGCCATATCGTTTAAATATTTTATTATGATACGTAAGCTATAGCATACCTTATTTAATTTGTTACTTAGATAGTCAATATGGTGTGACTAATCCAAAAATTCATCAATGTAAATGCCTAAGAATTTGGTATTATTTTCTGTTGGTAGTTGATTCTGACCAAGTTCTACCGTATCTGGTCGTTCTTTTTTACTTAATTTAGTTTTAAAAATAACAATACTTGTTTTATCTTTATTCAAAAGCAATTTGTTCCCCTGAAACCAAACCTCGGTGTCCTGGAAATTTTTTGTTGCATTAGCTACTATTTCTAAAACATCCTTACCACCTACCAAAATATTAGTATCATCAGCATACTCTGTGAGACTGTAAAATGGAATTACATTTTTTGTTTCAAAATTTAAATCATTTATAAATATAATAAATAATATTGGCCCTAATATGCTCCCTTGTGGTATTCCTATTGTATTTTGCGAAATTGTTGATTTATATAAAAACTTTTCTTTTTCCAGAATAACTCTCTGGGTTCGGTTTTCTAAATATGATGAAATCCATTTCAGGGCACAACCCCTAATGCCATATAATTTAAGTTTATTTAAAATAATATTTCTATCTAAACAATCAAAAGCTTTTGACAGATCCAGAAATATACCCATAGCCATCCTACCATTCTCAAGATATTCCAAAATCAAACGGGTAAATTGAAAAATGGCGGTTTGCGTTGATCTTCCGTTGAGGTAACCGTGCTGGTTTTCCGAGAAAAGATTACATTCATTCATAAAATTGATTATTCGATTACACATAACCAACTCGAACAACTTTGAAAAGCTTGGAAGAAGGCTTATAGGTCTATAACTATCTATTGTTTCTGAATTTCCCTTATTTTTATAAAGTTATTTGTGTCATGGTAAGTTTCTTTGACACTATCTACCTAAAACTTACCGCTTCGACCTATTTGCATTTAAAGTACGTGTTTTTGTGTATATTTACGTATTTTTGGAACAATCCGTATGCAAACAGTTTTTTGGGCACCGGTTAACACTTTAAGTTTTAAGCGTTACGGTATGGCTTGAGAGAAGGGGGAAAAATTTAAGAATTTTGCGGTATGTAATTTGTGAACGCCTCCTAATAAGCTGAAGGTCAGCAAAATTAATTAAAAATTTAGGACCTTAAATATAAATATTTCTGAAGCACTATTAGTAATGAATCATAGAAGAGTTTTGGACTTGTATTGTCTTTATTTGTTTTAAATCACAACGTTTCAACTGGTGAGTATCTCCAGTCGTCTTTAGGTAAATAATAAATAAGTACAGTAACTTTAGCTCTATTTATATTAGCTAGGTGTACTGAAGCACAACATAATTAGAAAACTAGGACAGCGATACAATATCAATCGGTATTCAGCTCGAGAGACACCTTAACAAGCCACCTAACGAAGACTAAACCAGCAAGCTAAAAAGACGTGGCTACCGTGTCCCCTGCGATTGTGGCCAGTCTTGCATTGGTGAGATATTAGGACTACTCGAAACATGGATCAAGAAACACAAAAATAATGCGCTACAAGGGAGAGACAAGGTCATCATATAACCTGGGCAGAAGCTAAAATCCTGCATAAGCGACCACACTGGAGGAAGAGGAAATTAATCAGAACCCAGGTTGTTTTAGTGAGCCCTCTTTAGATATAAGAAATATCTGGAAACCTTTATTAAACGGATGTAATCTTAAAATAATACCGCACACGAACTGAACACATTACTACACCCACTCATTTATGCTCCAGTGTATCTAGCTAGTATAAATAGAGCCAAAGTTACTGTAATTATTTAGTATTCACCTGAAAACGACTGGAGATACTTACCAGTTGAAACGTTCTGATTGAAAGCAAATAAAGACAATGCAAGTTCAAAACTTTTTTTATCATGGTCTCCAACCTTCAAACAGTTACAATTATTAATATTAGAAGGAAACTTTATTAGTATTCAATTATTATTTTTAACGAATGAAAATACTTTTAAACTTCAGACTCCATTAGGGTCGTTCGACCAATCGAAAATAATTGAGCTTCCGGCTGTGACGGCACAATAATTTTAAAGTTTTCAGACTAATGGCTTTTCTACAACTTCCAAACTAATAGTTAATTTATATGGTGGGCATTCCCCTAAGTTTTTAAGATTCTCATGTCGGAAATTTGCCGTAATCTTTTTCTGTATAAAACTTTCACGCTAAGGGAAAGTTTCTAATGTATATTACAAATCAGATTTGTATAGAAAAATTGTTAAAACTTTTAAAAAGTTTTACAAGAGCAACACACGTGTAATTAATATTTGGATAAAAATAATATATCATTAAATGCAATAAATAATTCAACAGCGTAATATGTTAAAAAATTTATAATAACTTTGACCTTACTATTTCGTCATCCTAAATAGTTCGCACCATCAGATCCTGTAAACTTCTTCTTTATTAAATGCCCTCTATTTTTAATCACAACAAGATAATTTTAGTTTGCTTATATTTCAATAAATACATAACACTAAAATTATACCTATGTTAACTTTAGTTTTAATCAATGAATTTTAAAAAGACTTTTATATATCCATTGTATAATGAGGTACCATTGCGCCAAAAAAAAACTGGCCCAGCAAATTTTTGTTGTAGATGAGGTTCCTGGACTATAAGAAATATATAAAATCTATTGAGAAAAGGTTATAATTGTTGTTATAATAGTTGTCATGGAAGTGAAAAGGTTTAACAACAATACCACATTTTTAAAAATACGAGGAAAAATTAAAATACGCATATTGTGTTTTAAAATGTAACAAAAATAAAATAAAATTTTTTAATATTATGTTCCAATAAATTTGAATTCATTTTAATCATATTTAAACCTTAATATAATAACATGTTTTTAATATTTGGTAGTTGCACCATAATTATCGATTAACGCTTGTAAACGTCGTGCCATACTTAATACTAGGTTTCTCGTATACTCTTGCGTTATTGCATCCCATGCTTGCATTATCCTTTGGCTTAATTCATCCCGAGTTCTAGGCTGGAAGTTGTGTTTATACATAAATTTTGTCATCTCACCCCAAACGTTTTCATTTGGGTTTATATCCGGACTTTTCGAGGGCCAAGGCAGAACACGAATTTGATTTTCTTCTACATAATTTTGAACCATGCGGGCTTTATGTATAGGAGCATTATCTTGTTGAAATATAAAACCGTGGCCATATACTGCGTCGACAGATGGTATCATAACTTGGTTTAGTATGTTGCAATATAATGGTGCATTGAACCTCCCATGCACTATTTGTCAAACTACTGGGCCCCTTCCACTAATCCAGCCCCAAACGTTTATAGGAAAGCGTCCACTTTAATTAGTCTTATTTGTATATCTTCCTGCGTATCTCGTACCCGAAGGCCTATAAACGCGGATTTTCCCATTATTGCATGATTGAAAGGTTTTTTCATCGGGAAATATTACGGTTTCCCATATATTACCTTAATTTATATATTCATAAGCAAATTCTACTCTTCTCTGTTTGTTTGCTTCGATCAAAAATATTTTATTGGCAGCACAACAACTTTTTATATCTGAACTACGAATTCTTCTACGCGCTGTATTAGCCAGACCAGGAAAAATGTGTTTCTTCTTTTGCTTTTATTGCTGTTTCGAAGGGATGATCTTATAGAATTAATTAATTCTGTATCTTGGGCGTCATTCGAAATTTTGGGGCAACTAGAAACTGCTTTTCTTACAATACTTCAATATTCTGCAATTTTGTGCTTAGCCAATTACACGGTATGGTATTTCTGCTAATCCCTAATTCATCTGCGATGTTTGTTATTTGATGCCCATCTCTCAATCAAGTATAAATGATCTCTTTTTGCTCGCTGGTTAACGATTTCAAAAAATATTTCTTTTGACACGCCACTGTCAGTCACAAAATTAAATTAAATTGACAACTTCAAAAAAAAGCTTATAGTCTGGGAGATTAAACTAAATTTTGCTGTCCCCGTTTTTTTTTGGGCGCAATGGTACTAATACTTCATCCAATCTTAAGTCACTACTTCACCTGATTAGTACAAAATTTAATTAATCACTTCTAAATAGCACTGATCTGGCCAATAAAAAAATTTAACGCTTCGATATAATTTAGAAAAATTGATTATCATCGTTTTAACCTTTGGACTTGTCGTAATCCATTATGCCAATCTTAGACACTTTTTCTTTTATAATAAAGACATTATCGTCTTTTGCTGTCTAAGGATTTTTGAAGGAAATATCAATTTTATGGTATTTGATTTATTTTCTTTAATATCGCAGATAATCATCAGAAATTTGGGGATTGTGCCATACAAAATTAAATTGACGATAAAAATACAATTTGAATCAAGATTTAAAATTCAGTAAAAAGGTGGTGTGAGGAGATTGGTATGCCCGTTAACTGTTGTTATTCTCTGTATAAATAGAAAGAAAACTAGTAAGTTTAAAGGACCACAGATTTATGAAAATCTATGAATCTGTTACAGAAGGTTAAATATTTCGAATTTACCTAAGATTAGCTCCCCTAGATGGCAGCTTTATTAAGCAAATTGTGAGCAGAACAACAGCTCCCATATTACAGATTAGGCATGCAATAGAAATCTATTAGGGCAGTTACCTTCGTCATACGCATGATACAACTACCAAATGCTGGTGCTTGCTCCAAACATTTCAGTGACGATGACCATGAATGAAATTTTGAAACACGAATTGTTGAAAAATACACCTGACAAGTATCGGTCTTGTTAATTTTTTTTACTCTGCATATTCATTCTTTGAAATCAGCTCTTCGATGTTATGTTCGAAGGGCAAAAATGTTATTTTTTGATGTTGATGTATTTTTGTAGTAGAGAATTAAAATGATGCGACCCTTTCTAACGAATACCAGACACGGGTCAAAATATTGTAAATTCTTTTCTATACAAAAAAATATTGGACAGTGTGTCGTTTTCCAATTTCCATATTCGCACTGTATACCTACTAAACTTGTTCGTGTTAAGTATATCAACTTTTAGAGTGAACGGTTAAATATTCATTTCTATTGCCTATTTTTATAATTATTTTAAATAAAGATATTTCTTATTATTATTGTTATTTTTATTATTATTAACTTTCCCAAACAATGCCATCATTTATGATTAATTCTACTTGTGGATATCATCTTTAAAGTACTCGGAGTCAAAATATTTATATTTTCAAATATTTTAAATATAAAATATTTTTGCTTGTAAAATAAGTAACATGTTGTTTCCATGTAAAATTTTAGTCTAAATGAATTCCTACGTACTTTAAAGAAGTTTTCCTGTTAGCATAATCACATCTAAAAGTTTGAGTTAAGGAACGTAAGTAAAAAGAAGATTTAATTTTTGATTACAATAATCAATCTATCTATATAAAATGTATGTTTCAAGATTTAAGCCCCAGTAGAAATTTTAAGGCTAATATGATTTGAAATAAATTTATTAAAAATGTCATATAAAATTGCCTTTTAATAACATAAACTACGCTTTGCCGTATAATTCGGCGCGTTCAATTCAAAAATTTCCTCTCTAGGTGACGTCACAATCCACTGCGCACCCTGTTGATATCATACCTTGTTTAGTTGTATCATGCGTCATGCGTGATAATCATCAGATCTAGAGTAGCTATCGGCTCGATAAGTCGGAGGCAAAAAGTCGAAAATGTGTTCCCACTAAGAAATAATAGGAGAGAAAGGAAGCGATATTCCCTGAGGACGTCAAGTAAGCTGTGTAGGTCGCGCATAGCGTAGTGATAATCTTCATAAGCTGTTTTTCGATCACTTCCAGTTATACCGGAAATAGCTGTCTTCTTTCTTTCTTTATTATTTCACAGAAGAAGAATTTCCTTTTATTTTATCAGATCCATCCCTAGACGCGTTTCGCCATATCATGACTCATCAGTAGAGCTAGGATCCGACGAAAGAAAGGAGCAACTCAAAACTGCTTATAACAGTATTTTGTGAGGCACATCAGCAATATGTTGCACGGAGCGACATATGTGTCGTTCTTAGACACTCTTGAGCATACCAGCACCTCTAACAAACTTATAGAAATAAGTTAAAATGTAAAGACATTCGTCACAATTACAGGAGCCCCGCTAGGCAGCGCTAACTCGCATCGGTTTTTCAAACCGAAAATAATAAGTACAGATTAATAAAATATGATTATTCTTGTTGCATTTTGCAGATTCTAAATTTTAAAAAAAATTAGTATAAATGGTCTTTTTATCGGATTG
Organism: Polydrusus cervinus; assembly: GCA_935413205.1. NCBI lineage: Eukaryota > Metazoa > Arthropoda > Insecta > Coleoptera > Curculionidae > Polydrusus > Polydrusus cervinus. Next base: position 84,791,395 of record OW284511.1, read on the forward strand.
TGTCAAAAAATGACGTTTTATAGATCAGATATTTGGACGAAAAGGTAACCTTTTTAATAAGGTATTGATTATTGCGCTGGTAGCTAGGCAACCTTTGTCGTCCTAGTCCGAAAAACATTTTGTCGGACACTAAAATATTTTCAACAGTTTATTTTATTCATTTATTTACAATATTTATATTAAATGTACAATTAGAATAATTTTGAACAAGAACGGGGTGATGTAAATTTGATTTTGAGGATGTGTTATTATTTTTGGTCTCCGTTATGATATTATTCTCCAATGTTGAACTCGATTGGGAGACGGATTGCGACACCTGAGTCGAGACTGACTGCAGGTCAGATTGTGGAATGTTGAATATTTTCTTGGTCAGCTCTAACTTATTACTTAAGGAATCATCTATGTAGCCCTCGGCTACTCCCGAAGACTTCCAGCCTCCATGCCGTTTTAGAGATGTTATGTCTGCTCCCGCATCTACAAGTAATGTGGCCGATGTTCTTCTGAAACAATGTCCCGTGAATTCCTTGGCATTCGGCAGTTTTAAGTAAGATGCTATTTCCTGAGGTATAGAGCCAAATTTGTGTATACCGACAACTTGCTTATGGCATTTTCCATTGCGATAAGACACAAAAAATCGCCCATTACTCATATTTGTTGGACGTAAAGCCAGATAATTTCTATAATACTTTAGATATTCTCCAGTCACCGTAAATGATCTCGGTTTGTTTGTTTTATTATAGGGAATTTTTATTAACAAAGCCGTTCCCAAATCTTGTATGTCATCAATTTTCATATGAGCCAGTTCTTCTCGACGACATGCGCCCGCGATTCCAAAAATAAAAGCAACCTGTAATTAAGAAAATTGTTAGTCAGAAATTTAAAATACTATTATATAGTTACATTTACCTTCAACATTAAGTATTTGTCATCTGGAGCATGGCAAAGGAATTTGTGAACCTCTTCTCTAGTTAGGATCCTTGATTTCTTTGGACAATATCCAACACTTTTTTGTTTCAACAATGCTCGTAATCTCATGTATTTAGATATATTAATATTCTGTTTTACATTTACCACTGCACGTAGCATAGAATACTGCGACCACAGAGTAGATGACTTCATAGTTTTCGATAATTCCGCCATATAGACCAAGAAGACGTTTTCGGAGAACGACTGTATATTTTTTTCTTGCCGGTAATCCATAAATTTTTTATAAGCTCTTTCATATATTTCCTTAGATTTTTGTGGCAACAAATGTAACATTACTTCCTTAGCAGTTTCTTGAATGTCAGGTGGTGTACCTTCTATAAGATCATCGTCTATTTCCATTTTTAATTGTGTTTTTCAGGTTTTAAAACTAGCAGAACACGAAAGATTAGTTAAAACAAACTATCGTCTGATTGATAAAACGTCAGTTGATAATATTAATTTAATTATTTGTTAGATCCATGGATACGCATATTACAGGTTTCATTGTTCAAACATTCAAGGGACAAAAAATTACAATGCAAGATGAAATATATTGGTTTTCTTAATTTTTACATTATTTTATAATCCGAGCAAAAACACAATCGGATAAAAAATAACGTATGTTATACGGACGAAAAATGTATTTCAGACTATGCGGGTTACTGGCCTCGGCTTTGCCTCGTCCAGTAATCTCCCGCAATACGTCCGAAATACTGCATTTTTCGTCCTTGTAACATAATATACTATTATTTTAACTTTAAAATGTAGTTTGTATTCCATGTCAAACGTCTAAACTTAATAAATCTCAAGGCATTGCAACAATGATAGTTTTGGTACTTGGACGGACTGTAACATCTTAACAGCACAATTCTGGTCTTAGGCCCGTTATATCCATCTTCTGGTACGCTTACCGGCCAGATTTCTATGGTAACAATAATAATAATAATAATAATAATAATAATAATAATAAATGTCTTTTTATTTCATGTTAAAATAAAAAAATACAAACATTATAACAAACAGACGGCGAGATTTAGCTCAGCTACTCTATCTAACCGTCTTATAATCTACAGAACTAAAATTTAAATAGATATTAAATCAAAATATTTAAAAAGATGGTAACATAAATGTGGCCTATTCTAAATATAGTATAAAATTAATTTATTAATCCACTAATTATTAGCATTATACATAATATCATTATTACGCTATGTTCGATACACGATAATAATGCAAAAAAAAAAAAATGCAAAAAACAGCGGCTAAGTTCTTTTATTTATAATAATTTTTTTGACAGCCCTCTTAAAGCCTGCAATAGCGTTAAGGGATTTTACATCAGCCGGTAGAGCATTGTACACTTTGGCCGCATTGTAACTAAAAGATCCCTGAAATTGAGCAGTTCGATGTTGGGGGATAATAAATCTTTGACAGAGTCGCGTTTCTCGCCCATGTATGGTAGCACCTACAACGAGCTTCTCGTGAAGATATTCTGGTGATCCACTCTTAATTATTTTATGGGTAAGCGTAGATAAGTGCAGAAAAAAACGTTCATCCATTTTCAGCCATCCAGAAGCTTGCAGTAACGGTGTGACATGATCATATTTTCTAGCATTATAACAAAATTTAAGACAAGAATTTTGAAGTTTTTGGAGACTATTTTTTTCTCTCTGGGTAAGAGCTGGCCAAAAAACAACGTCGGCGTATGAAACCAACGATAATATTAGGGAGTCGCTGAGTCTTAGCTTGACATCAGTTGTTAAAATGTCTTTATGCATATATAAAAGTTTTAATTTGTAATACGCTCTCTGAATTATATTAGAAACATGTGCTTCAAATCGAAGCTGCCTATCCAAAAAAACACCCAAATTTCTCTCGCAATCTGAAGGAACTAATATCGTACCTTCAATTTCAACGTGAAAATTATTTAACTCAGATGAACCAAAGACAAGTAACTTAGATTTTGTCCCGTTTAAGACCAATTTATGTAATTTGGAAATCTCCGAAATCGCTGCCAAGTCAGCGTTAATAGCATCCATGGCTGTTAAAGCTTGTGTGTGTGGAAATGATAAATAAATTTGCTTATCATCGGCATATTGATGAGATGAACAAACCTTCAAAAATTTGTGGAAATCACAGGTATATAAAGTAAACAAGAGCGGTCCCAGAATACTCCCCTGTGGAACTCCCCTCTCAATATTCACATATTCTGAAACGTCCGACCCAACACACACTCTCTGTCTTCTACACAATAAATAATTATTTACTAGATCTAGCGCAGCGTCATGTAGTCCAAGATATTTAAGTTTAGAACAAAGAACTGAATGGTCAAGGGTATCAAACGCTTTGCTGTAGTCCAACAGCACTAAAGCCGTCATGTTGCCTTTATCAAGACTTCTAAAAACTTGATCACTTACATGCAACAGTGCCGTTGATGTGCTGTGCTGCGCTCGGAACCCCGACTGCGTGATAGGTATTATTTGGTTAGCTGCCACGTATTCCTTTAATTGGTCATTCATAACTTTCTCCAGTATTTTCGATAAGGTAGGCAGGATGCTGACTGGACGATAATGCGACATCTCCGTGGGGGTGCTATTTTTCGGTACCGGGATGATGTTGGCGCTTTTCCATTCGGTAGGAAATTTGCAGGTTTTAATAGAATAGTTAATAATAAACGTTAAATATGATGTAAGATATGGAGTGATTAACGAAAGCATTTTGAGGTCAATCCCATCAGCACCCATAGCCGTACTTTTAATACTAGCAATTACTCTTTCCACACACTCCTCCCCTACTTCAGAAAATTTAAATTCATTTTTTATATTAGGTAGTCTTTTGTTAATATAATTTTCATCTATAAATTTACCAGAATCAACTGTAACCTTGGGGACACTGTCAACAAAAAAAGCATTGAGCCCAGAAGCAGTCATAGTATCATTTAACTGTGCGTCCGCTTGAGAATGCCTACCAATGTTAAGCTGTCTCAAAGTTTTCCAAAAAGCCTTTGGTTCGGTTCGGAATTTGTGATGTAGGTACGCTTTCTTCTCATTACGTATAGTAGTGGTAATTAAGTTACGAAGTTGTTTATAATATGATAGAGTCGCCTCAGTTTTAAGTCTTTTATATTTTGTTAGAGCTCTTTGGCGGAGCCTCATCATAAACCTGACATTATCTGTTATCCAAGGAGCCGCTGGCTTTGTAAATCTTGAGGTTTTTAGCGGAGCATGAACATCAAACACATTTCTAATATTTTCATTTAAAAAAACAATCATATCATCTACATCGGTCATACTCAACAACATATTCCAATCAACCCTAAACAAGTCATTAAGGAAATTAATAAAAGTAAACGAAGAATAGTCTCGGTACGTATGATACGATACAGGCACACGTATTTTCTGCAAATACATCTCCGTATATACTAAACAGTGATCTGAAACATTATCCATGTTAATTACCTGTACATCCTTAGAAAGCTCCGGCGTCGATGTCACAATAAGATCAATGAGACTATTTTTATTCTGAGTAATCCGCGTCGGCGCAGTCACTATTTGTGACAGCTTATACTTGCCAAACAATCGATTGAGAAGAATACTTCCGGGGTTTCTCGTATCTGAAACATCAATGTTAAGATCGCCTCCAAAAAGAATGTGGTCGCAGGAAGGAATAAAGTGTATCAAGGAATTTTCTAGATCATCTAAACAACTGTTAAGATTTGCATTAGGGGGTCTATAGAGAGACCCAAGATATATAGTCTTACCCTGAGTTTTTATGCTTATCCAAAGCTGTTCCAAGAGACTTGACTGAGGCGGCATCTCCAGTATTTTAAACTTAAAAGATTTATTGATGTAAAAACCGACGCCACCCCCACGACCTGCCCTATCCCTTCGTACCAAATTATAGTTTGGAATTGAAAAATTATTACTAAGCAAGCCATCGTGCAACCAAGTCTCCGATAGGCCAATGATGTCGTATCCCTCCGCCGCGACAAACTCAGAAAATTCTGCAAACTGAGTACACAATGAGCGTATATTAAAATGTGCAAAATAAAACTTAACCTTTGCATTCGCCATAGACAAATTTAAATTAGCAACTAAAGGCACGTATACGTAACAATTGCTTTAACAATGGTGTCTTTGGAAATTGCCTTGCAGGTAAAGTTATTGGAAGATGGCTATAATGACCTTAGTTCCGGATCATTAAAAAATCCAGGGAACCGGGACTACTCTGTGAATAATTAATTTTTTGAAAATATGTATCTAAAAGTATAAACTGTATTCGGTATAAGTATTTTCTGTAAAAATAAGTTGAACAAACATTTTGGATTGTAAGAAAAAAATGTATGCCATTATAAAATCTTAATTAACTTTCTCAATTTTACTTAAGAAAATCGACTTTTTACAAAAGCCCTGCCTTTACAGGTATGACACAATATTCATTTATTGCTTTAAAAAGATCAGGAAAAAAAATCAGTAATTCTTTCTATGATATTTGTCAAAAAAATTTCCTTCTTATAAACGTAAAAGATAAATTATAGAAAGAAACTGCTTTACTGTTTGGCCAAAAAGGCTTCAGATTTCCATTTAAAAGATAATATAAAAATATATCATATTTCTATCACTTTATGAAAAAAATATTATACTCGTTCATCACGTGTGACATCCAATTTAGAAAGCAGGCAGAGTCAATTACACTGTATTTTATCAGGTTTAATCGAAGTCCTTGTTAAGATTTGTCTGAAAAAATAAGAATTAGAAATGGTTTAAATTTAATTTTACTTAAAGCCAGCCTTGGAGTCGACATTATGAGGCTAAAAAGTATAAGAACTCATTGCATTTTACGTCCCTGTGTACTCAATGCAAAAGATAGATGCACTACTTTGTCCGCCTGCCGCTAAAAAACCTTCTTTTCTATTACAAATATTACTTACTCACTGGCTGGAAACTACACTGGTTCTGGAATTGTGTTTTTACATCATTTAGAGAGACTTGAGTTACTTAACAGACAGAGGTTACCCTTACACTTGAATACGTTAAATAACTTCACTGAGTAAGTGTTTCTTTGAGTTTTTATAATGTTATGTAATTCCTACCAGAATAGAGAAGGGGTTCCTTTTTGCTGTGTCAGGAGTTATTAACATTAGGAAAAAATATTCTTATTTGTACTATAAAATGGAACCCTTTCTTCAACCAATTACAAACAGTTATTTTTATAAACATTTGTCTACTGACTCCTCCTTAAAAACTAGGAATGTGCTTGTCCTGGTTCTATGCACTATCTTTACACTACATTTATTTTTATCAAACTTATCACCCAAGAGAAGAATCTTAACTTCACAGCGAAGTATAAGATGAGCAACCCATCCTTAAGGATACCAATCCATATCCGACAATATAACTATTATTTGTCTAGTTTTGTAAGTGTTAGATTTTATAGTTATTTTTCAATAAAAAGTATTTTAAAATTATTAATAATTTTAATATTTAACTTACTTCATTATGTAACTTTTATTTTAAATAAAGGGATTCTAAAACGGTCAATTTAACTAGAAGTGTGGAGCATGAGCTATAGAATTTTGGTTTTTAGGTTTCCACATGGGGACCGTGTAATTCATATTTAATGGGTATGTTCGTGTTAAATAATTTAATTTTATTCCTTATGTTCGGGTTATCTTCATATCTTGCTTTTATATGCACAAAAACTGTCTGGGGATTTAAATTTTGGGCCAACATCTATTGGTTTTCTATATCCGTTTTCTATGAATAATTTAATCGAATATATACGCGTTGCATAAAAGGCTGTTGTTAACATTTTGTTACGAAATATTATTTTATTTCTTTGTAAATTCAAAACAAATTATTTTAAATATACGTCCAGTCAACCGTAATGAGAAAAATTAATAAAGCGCTTCATATAATAAAATAAATGAACATGTCAATGAATATAAAATGATACCAAGTTTTCAATCTGGCTTTAGAAAATCTAACAGTACAGCATCGGCGCTTGCTGGTATTTTGGATGGGATTGGGAGAGATCTTGATGATGGGAATATATCTTCTTTGGTGCAGCTGGATTTCTCGAAGGCATTTGACACCATTAATCATGAACTTCTCTGCGTTAAATTGTCATACTTTGGTTTTCACCCATCAGCAGTAAATTTCATTGCATCATATTTGAGAGATCGATCCCAGAGTGTTCTGCTAGGGGATAGTACTTCATCGTTAAAGTCTGTTGTATCGGGTGTACCACAAAGCTCGATTTTGGGACCTCTTCTCTTCATTATTTATAAGTCTGATGTTTTAACAGATATAGAGAACTGCTCAAAACAAACCTATGCGGATGACACACAGATTTTCTTCGGTTTTTTCTCTAAGGAACATCATATCGGTGAATTTATTATGAATAATGAATTAAAAAAAGTTTACGACTGTGCAAAGGGTCACAATTTGAGTAAATCCCAAAAAGTCCGTTGGAGTTTACTTTGGAAAAAAGAGAATTTGTGATATTAATCATTCTGTCCAGTTACACGTCGGGGGAGTACCGATTTCAGCGAGAAACGTCGCTAAATCTCTGGGAATTCTGCTTGACGATCACCTAAAATTTATAGATCAGGTCAATGCTCTTCTTAAAAAATCTTTTCATCTTCTAAGGCTTCTCTATGCAAACAGACACATTTTGTCTAGAAAGATGAGAATAATTGTTTTATTTGAATCTTTAGTATTGAGTCATTTCAACCATTGCAATTTTGTCTATGGTCCCTACCTTAATCTTTTGGAAAAGAGAAAAATTCAGAGAGTGCTAAATTCTTGTTGTCGCTTTATTTTCTCTCTGCGAAAATATGACCATGTTTCAAGTTCAATTCGTAAACTAAAATGGCTTAATATGAATAATAGACAAGAGCTCCATTTTGCAGTTTTTTTACATAAAATTGTTCTTACGGGATTGCCTACTTTCCTTAGGGATAGGCTTATTTCTAGAAACGCTATACATAACAGAGACACACAATATAATGACCTTTTCAGCGTTCCCAAACATTCTACAGCCATGTTTCGGCGATGTTTTAGTTATCAGGCTCCTTACACCTAAAACAAACTTCCAAATGATCTTAAACTGTCAAGCCCTTTCTCTTTTAAACGGAGGTATAAATCTCACTTACTTGCTGGCCAATAAATACTCACAACTCTAATTGTAAAGTTTGTGGTGTGGTTAAAAAATTGTTATATAATTGTATAGCTTTTTGTTTATTTATAAGATATCTTAATAATATTTATATATTTTAGTTAGAGGTTCTATGTAAGACTAGCCATTTACGGCTAAATATCGCCTCGATTAAGCTCCTTAATATCTTTGTTAAGATTAGATTTAGTGTAAACTTTTTCTTGAATAAAAGACGTTTATTAGATAATTATATCAGTAAGTCAATTTTTTCTAAGATCTCGCCAAGTCAATTGTCATTTATGGCGCCTTGTTGAAGTCTGCTATAATCCACGTTTAATTTCTAATTTTGTGTGAACTCGTTAGAGCCCAATTAATATTCTGGGATCCAGTATCAGCTGTTGATGTCATTTGTAGTTGTCAACTATCGAAACACTGGGGTCTACGGAAAAGTGGACTACATATTATTAATAGATGATATATTAATACGTGATAATACAATACATCTCACTGCCTGATCCTATTGCTCTAATGTATTAACGACTTGCTAAATGCATTTTACAATTTTTAAGAAGCCTCATGTACATTAATCAGACTTAGTAGCAAGCCTAATTATTAGTTTCTATCATCAGGCCAAGGTAACTTGTTGATCAAAATAAATCCAGGGAATACTGGGTTCATCTCAAAATGAGCGTAGGAAAGAGTATTGTGCATTTTACTTTTTCTTTCATCTCCTTCAAACCCTCATATTGGAATCTCTGATAGCGATAATCTTTTTTTTAGACGTTCTATAAGAATACACACAACAGTTACTATGTCACATGTTAATAATGTGTTCATAGCTTAATACTTGTTACCTCTACAGAGTCTAGCAAACATTTTGTATTTATTGGTAGCGGTTTGATCTGATGATGGTTGCCATTGAGATAGAACTCCGATTATATAATAAACTGATAGCTAGGTAATTTTGAGACAGGGGTAACTAAAAAAGTATCTCGGCAACCATGAAACAAGAAGTAGAGTAGTTCGGGTTCGTTGAACAAAAGAATACAGGAAGAATATCTATAAATATTTTAAAAAGTGTAATTGGAAAGGTTTCAGGATATATACAAACATATAATTAGTAAGTTGAAGCCTCCTTATGGTCCTCTTAATACTACTCCTTGGGATTTATTTTTTTTATCACCTTTTTCCTTAAGCATTTCTAAATATTATAGGAGCTCATTATATATATTCACTTTTGTCATCCACTAAGGTTTTCATAAAGTGGAAACTCTATTATGAAAGACCCACCAGGGTCCGCTGAGTTTCAATTATGAAACTAAAACCATGTTGCCTTTGTGATCAGTTTAAATTAATAATATCGATGTAATCTCTAATTATCTACAAACCAATAAATTTCAAAGAACTTTGTACGGCTACAAACCAAAACAAATTTCCCGGGGTCCACATCCGACTAATTATTGTTAAGCGAGATAGAATATATTGGGGTCACCGATAGACAAGCAGCTTACCATCATAAATTATTATTACTAAATCCCATTTGAGTGCCATCTGCTGTATTTTGTCCACAAATTATTGGGTTATTTTATTTAAGTTACATTGTTGGAGGAATACGAATGTTCAGTATTTGGTAATTAATTAGAAGGATTGGGTTTTATAAAGCATAAATAGTTTCTACGGAAAGTTTTCGGGAAACTTGTAATTTATGAATGACTTACACGTTACGAGAGTTATGTGGTGGATAGTTTAATTATATATGGCTAGTTCTATTACTGCCGCAAATAAAACCGTAACATCGTTATATTGTTGAATGATAAAGGAGTTTTCGACTTGCATTGTCTTCAAATAACAAGGTTTTAACTGGTAAGAATATCCAGTCGCTTCAGGTAAAAACTAAATAAATATGGTAACTACAGAATCATTTATACTAGCTATGTGCACGGATGCAGAACTGTGATGGGTGCAGTCATTTATTTAATTCGTGCGCGACCTTATTTCTTATGTCTAATGAGAGCTTACTAAAATAACCTGGATTCTGGTGTAAGGTGGCAGCATCCTTGATTTTCCGTCAGTGGGGTTCTTTAAATCGGATTTCAACTTTTAACGAGCCAAAAAGACAGCAAAAGCTATGTCTACAGATCGCCTGCGACTGTGAACAATCTTATATTGATGAGACTGAGACCACTCGAAACAAAAAGAGACCGAAAGGTGTAGCTGACCATGCCTGGACGCACGACTATCATATTATATGGACACGAGCTGAAATCCTGAAAAAAGAACCACACTAGAGGAAGAAGTAGTTTAAGGAAGCTGTCACCATACACCAGAACGAACCATACGAAAATTGCTCAGGCTAGATGTACTGGTAAAGGTACGTCGTACATGTCAATTGAAGAAAAAAATGTGTTGCGTTGGCGGGACTAGTATTCAGTTGTACTGATAAACAGATGTTATCACGACGGAAGTACGTTAAGACTTGTTGTGTTTTTGTACATTTTGTTGCAGAAAAATCACGCTATGTTAAAGCCAGACTCTCGACGTCAGCATAGTAAAATGATTAACGTAATGCCCAACTAACCAGTCAGTTAATTATTTTATTTGCAAGCAAAGCCACTGATACCAGCTGCTAGCAACATAAAACGAAATTTTTGAAATAAAGCTATTTAAATAAAAAGATTTACTCTGTTTCACAGCCACAACCTCTTCATTGTAGTTGATGCACTATTCCGCATTTTTTCTAATTTAGCTAAAAACGTCCAACCGCAAAAATGTGATTAAACTATTTTTAGGTTTAATTATATTCACGTATCCAGTGCTCTTCGCCCAACACACGCAAAAATAACGACCGCTTTAATTAATATGGAAAACACACTCACAAAATAAATACTGCACTTGCCAACGAAAACACTCTTTGACGTGATTTGTTAAAGGGAATAATTTAATGTTCCCGTGGGAACACTAGTCCTGATAAATACACAGTCAAGCTTGGCAGCAACTGGGTTTCAATGTGGGATCAGAACGGTTTTTAACTAAATTAGGAAAAAGATATATTTTAATGTTTTATGTTAGAATATTTTCGCCTACCTTTAATGTACAGGGTGTTCCAAGTTCGAAGCTCACAATAAGGATTGAACTCCTATGGGGTTTTGGTCACTCGGGAATAGCGAAAAATGAGTTAAATTGGCTAGAGCCAGATTTGCTCAAAAACTCAGGAGCCCCGAAGCTGAATCAGACAGATGGGCACAACAACACATATCCCATAGGCACAGAATACCCGGTCAAACCCCAGCGAAGGCCACAATTGAGAAACCTAGCTATCAACTGGAATGTTGCTTTTAACGTATACACAGTTAAAATAAGTGGTTGGCCACTGCCACTTGAAAAATACCTACGCCGAGTAGGTAGAAAACACCTACGCTGAGTAGGAATTTACAATGGACCTATTGAATGTAGACTTTGCGGAGCGGATGACGAGGCCGCCTTACATATTCTCTACAAACAAATTAATAAATCTTTTCTAGCAAGACAGCTACTAGGCCGCACGCCCTACCCCCGCCCTAAACCAAACAACCAATCACAGACACTTTTTGCCATGCATTTAGAGATTTATATTTTTAAAAATGACGATTCAGTTTTTAGATATTATCATCAAATCAGCATTTTTAAATAGGGACCTGAAATTTTAATATTATTTTTCGAAATATTTTGTTCCCGACAAACATAAACCAATATTATTTTGTTAAAATTTCACTGTTTTAAACCAAAAACCCTTCATCAATTACTAAAGTTTTTTTGTAAATGATAAATGATAAATTTAATAAGGAACAACACACAATAACCAAAATATTTTTTATATCAAGTGAGATTTTGGTAACAAAAAGAGTTTATATAAAGTATTCAAGTATTTTTTATTAAATAGTTAAAGTTATTTTTCATGCAAAATTAAGTACCGCATAGCAAGCAAACTTTAAGTTACTGATGATGATAATTTTCGGTTCAAAATGGTGAAGTTTCGGCAAAATGTTATTGGCTTATGTTCTGGGGAACTAAATACCTTAAAAGTAATTTTTTAATATTATGTCCGTATTCAAAAATTTTGATATGATAGTGATACCTAAAAATTGAAAGGTTATTTCTTAAATTAGAAACTATTTTCAAATAAACCATAAAAAAGTGCCTTCAGAAAGTGCTTTTTGTTTTTAAATATGTTTATATATAATATCGCCAAAGACTAAAGAAGCGTGGAGACCAGCAGGCCGAGTCGCGGACACTCGGATTGCCAGGTCTCCCAGTCGCTACTTAAGTTGCTGCTTAAGTAGCTCTATTCAAAAGTACCTACATGCTGGGTGACCTAGTGGCCCAGTCTCCTAGTATCCAAGCTACTACAGTTTCTTTAAGGTTTCCCCATGTGAGGACTGCTTATATCTTTTAACTTTATTGCTAAAAATACAGTGGGTTCCTTAAAACAAAAATTACAATTATTTATATCAATATATTAGGTACTGCTATTTAACGTGATTCCCAATGAAATACCAATTTTTTTTTTATTTTAAAATACATCGAAACATTCTTAAAACATCTTCATTTTGTATCTAATTAAAATCCAAAATATGGTTTCAACAGGCCTGGCTAAGTAACTTTCCCTTAAAGTAGAAAAATATTTTAATTAAGTTTTAATTCCATTGACGTAATTTGTTAACTGCCTACAAAGTCAGGCAAGCTGCTTTATGAGAAATTTATTGATTTGAATCACTTGAAAAAAGTTTCGTAGAAAATTAATATTGCGACGGATTATAACATAAAAAAATATATTTCTAAATTTACTTAGAATTTAATAGTAATTTGTGCAACAAAAGTGTTGTAATGTCTATATCTGACAAGGAAGTAAATTAAGCTCGAAGCCGTAGGGGGAGGGCTTAAACTCTCGAGTTAAATCGTATATTGTTTCTACGACCAAACTTACGAACCTATGCCTGTTGTACAATTTAGGCGCCCCGGTTTTTTTAATTTCATTTCATTTTTATTATTTGAACATCCTGTATTAATAGTTGTTAAAATATAAAAAAATCTATTAAAGCATGTTCATATCATTCAACCCAAATTATAGCTATCAATATAACAAGATTATTATGCGATTTATAATAGTTGAGGACATTACTAGGTGACGAGGCAATAGCCGAGTCACCCGCAATGTCCGAGACGGTGTTAAATCGCTAATAATCAAGTTGTATTCAAAGCTTTATCGTATCATTGACAACGGCGATGCGAAAATAAAAACAAGGTTTCATTTCATTTCATTTTGGCATTTCAAAAAGTCATCATTAAAATCATGCAAGATTTTGATATTCCTGACGATATATTAGCTGCAGCCAACATTATAAGGTTGAACTTGCTTCCGGACAAATCTAAAATCCATTATGAAAAAGAATATCGGCAGTTTTGTGAATGGCGAAACAAAGTAAATGTTCAAGGTGCAGAAAAAAAGGTATTGCTGGCGTATTTCGCAAAACTCTCTAAGGAATACTCTGCTTCATCCTTATGGCCGAAATATTCCATGTTACGAGCGACTTTAGAACTGAAGGAAAGAGTGGAAATCGACTCAAAAACCCACAAGAAACGTATTTTCGTTGTGATATTTGACGGCGAAGTCAATCCTGTGCTTTTATTTAAAAAGTACTCAATGTTAAGGCCAGACCATGTCACTCACCAAAGATTGTTTGTATCATACAGAAAAGGGAAATGTACGGTACAGCCCTGCAGCATTCACTTCTTCTCTAAAATACCTCAAAAAATAGCTAAGTATCTCTCACTTGAAAATCCTAATTTGTATACTGGTCACTGCGTTAGAAGATCTTCGGCAAATTTTCTTGTTAATGCTGGAGGAGATATATTAGCCCTACAAGAACTTGGTGGATGGGAATCGGCGAAAGTTTCCATTGCTCGCAAAATTCAAATCGGCGATGTTTCCGGCAGTGGATTAAGCACTGGGGAACCGCACGAAATCCAAAGGAGTGCTTGCTCGGTCATTAATCAGTCTTCAGAGGGCATACCTAATATCGTGGACGTTAAAGACAAAGGTGTATCCATCAAATTTGAAAACTGTCAAAATATTGTTTTACATGTTCATGAAAAATAGTTCTAATATTATTTGGTATCTAACGTATTATGCTTTCGTAACTAACGTATTAAATTATGGTAACTAATGTATTATGAGTAACTAAGGTGTTTCGTAGGTTTTAGTACGTTTATGATGTTAATAATTATTAATAAAGATATCATATAAAAATGACTTCATCTTCAATGATACGATAAAATAATAAAGTCCTGCTCATCACAACAATTACTAAATATTTTAAGGCTTGCAAACGTCATTTTTAACATAAAAACTTAAATATGTCAAAAAAGCTTAGATTTAGGTTTACCGGTAGCACCTCGTCAGGTGAAATAGGTGAAGGGGCTCTTCACTAAAAAAAAATGAAACCAGGAGGAACGTTTTTTGACAATATTAAATATTAATTTACCATTTTAGCCCTTAAAAAACAATTATGTTCAATTTAATAATATTAATTTATTCCATGCATAATAGGACCAAGGTTAACTCCGATGGACAATAATTATAAACACATGTGCATTTTGGCGCGCCCCAGCCGACCGTGTCCGTTAGCTCAAAACTAGTGAAGGCCCAACGCCCAACATGGCTTTAAAATTCACCGTTGCTATGGTTACGTGACGTCAGTCACGCAAACAGCATGTAACATGTAACAATTTGCATTATGTGGTGTATTTAAGTTTAAAATGAAACACAGGTTAGATACTGAATATTTCTCTATTGCCAAACTGGCCGTAAAAAAAGGGGGGAACATACAGTTACAAATCTATTTATGTATAAACTAACTCATGCGCACTTGGCTTGATCTACCAACTGCACAGAGACAAACCTTGATATATTACACATTATAATGAAGGGCAATTTAAAAATAGATCAGTCGTATGCACCATTGTTTTAGCATTAGTTCGCCTAACCTTAAGGTATTTATTTTGAGGATTCGCGAAACTTACGGTTATAGATATAGTTTTTAGGTGATTTAGTGTGTGATTAAAAAGTTTTGTTTTTATTTTTCAGTTAATTCAGTAGTGTACGTACCTACTTAGTAGTGTGTTTTAAAAATGAACCCAATTAATGACATAGTTTGTAATTTGTTGGAAACTCCATTCAGTCGTTGAACAGATGAGAATAGGAGAGACATTTTGTTATACGGGTTATTAGTCAATGTTTGTTTAAGTACCCGCACTATACTTAGCTCTTTACCATTTTTTAAGACCGAGGCGGTTCCCGATGGAACACCCTGTATAACTAGTTCATATACATACACTTTTCCACTAATGTTCGACTAAAATGTTCTCTGGTTGGAAAATACATCAGAATCGCATACATTGTTTGGCATATGCACATTTACTTGTTTCATTCATTTATACATTCTTTACTTATTTTCATCTACTAAACGTTTTTTTTTTGGTAGAATAGATTTCTGAACATATTTCAAAATAATTATTGACTCGACATCTTGAATAACCAGGGGAATTCGTTTCTTTAATGATCTATAGTTGTATGAAATAGTTTATTACTGCTTCATCCACGACATTGGTAAAGATTTTTTTTCGATCAGAAGCCGCTTCCTAATAGTGAGATGAATTATAATTCAACAACTGAATTATCAAAACAACGCATCTATTTATCTTCTTGTTGCAACAAGGAGATAACTATTACTAATATGAAGATTAGAGTAAGAATATTTATTTTAAACTGCGTATTTATATTAAGAAGTTGTAGCAATTCGAATAATTTAGTAAGTACCTTATTAATTTTTTAATAATTATTCTCGTTAAAAATATAATGTTTTAAGCCAAAAAGTTAATAATTCTTAATTTACGATCCTATAAAGAATTTTTATTGTTTGTTTGCAACAATATAAAATTTATGCTTTTTAATAAAGGTGGCTAAGGGTTAGCAGTGGTGCAACCTTAATTAAATTCGACAATAATGAAATAAGTGCTCAAATATAAGGTAGTTTTTAAAAAACTTTTATTAAAAGTATCGAGAACTGCATATTTCCCTTATAACTAGCTATACAAGGTGATTTCTAAGTTAATACTTCTTTTTTAGCTGTGTATAGAAGGCATTAAAATAAACAACATTTTCAAATAACTTTTTTCAAAAAACTTAATTCATCAAATCATCAAAACGTAGCCCATTACTTTATATTGTTTTTCTCCGTTTTTTGTATGTTTTGTGTATGAGTCATGCATTTTACGGATCGGTCGTCAGTTATTTATTGTGTCAAATCGCGGAGCGTTATGGTTTTCTGAAGCAAATTAATTTTAATAAATTATTGGTGAAAATGGTAAAATTTGAAAACAATGAACTAATTATGGTGCTAATTTATTGTGAGTGTCGTAAAAGTGCGGATGTTTCTTCTCTACACCCAGAAGTTTTCTTAATGTTTCTCATCGGACAAGTTAGGCAGAACCGTATTTGATTTGTAGTGTAATAAATAAACTTTATTTTTGGGTTTTTTGAAAAAAGGTATTTGAAAATGTTGATTATTTTAATGCCTTCTATACGCAGCTAAAAAAGAAGTATCAACTTAGGAATCACCCTGTAGATGGATATACAGGGTGATTTATTAAGGGAGGCTACCGGCCATATCTAGAGGGAATAGAAAGTCAGGGGAAAAATCGTAATTAAAGTGGCGATAAGAAAATCCTGGAAATAATTCTTAAGTTCAGTATTTCGCCGCAAGAGTGAACAGTTGAGAATAAAATATAAAAATTCTTAATTTGTCCAAAAATTTTCACATTAAGGTATACCTTTGGCATTATTAAAAAGCTCAGACAATTCTGTATCATTCTGGTTTAGGGCTCATTGGCGTACCAATATTAATAGGAAAGTGGAAAGATATTAAATGTGTAATCATTTAAATAGATGTAACTTCTAAACGACTTCTTTGATTTTAGAAAACTTAAACTTGTTTAAAAGAGAAAGGAAACCACCTTTAATTGTCGTATCCACTGGTATACTATAGTTCATAACAAAGTTGCTAGAGGTCGTAATTGTCACTTAGACTACTTCTAATTTAGACAAAATCCTGATATGGTGTTTTAAAAAATAAATCTATGCTATGAATCAAAATTGGCAGTTTCCATGGAGATAAGTAAGTTGTCAACTGATTTCATTTTTCTGGGTGTTGATTTTGTTTCAAGGCACGATTTATTTTTGAAAATACCGTATTAGAAGTATGCCTAAATAGATTGATTATATTATTATATAAATTCTAAGGTAGTTTTTGGGCCATGGAATAATGAGTAAAAAACATACACAATCATAAAATTTAAAAATATTTTTTGTCGTTTAATGCTTGACCACGGAACTACGAAAACAATTAAATTGGTAAAAATAATTTATTTGACAATAACTCTGAAACAAAAGCAGATATTGAAACGTGGTCTTAGCATTTTTTCTTGCAAATTTAATCTACTTTCCGAATATGAGGTCATAGTTATACTGTATAAATTAAGTTTTCGGAATAAAATCACAAAACTTTTATTATTGCAAATAACTCTGAAATGAACGAAGATACCGAACTGCGGTTTTCACGTTTTTTTGTTGCAAATTTAATTTTCTTTCCAAATATGATGTCTTTATTATACCATATGATTTATGTTTTTGGGATAAAATGGGAAAAACTATTACTATTACAAATTCCACCCTTTAACAATTTTATCAGGAACTATCGTGTACCAATGGATAAGAAAATTAAAAGTACCCGCCATTCTCTTCCAAACAAGCTTGAGTTTACTAAAATTGGAGAAGGCGTCCTAGAGTTACAGCAATTTAAATAAAATCAGTACGCCTTATACCAACATGATGCAGAATTGTATAGGCTTTCTAATGATGTTACGAAAAGTATACCTACCCTTTTGTGGAAATTTTTGGAGAAATTTAGAATTTTAATGTTTATTTTTTAATTATGCCCCCTTGCGACAAAATGCGAAACCAAAAAATTATTTCCAGGATTTTTACTATGCCACACAATTACAATTTTATTAAATTTCTGTTCTCAGTAGTTTCCGAGATGTGGCCGGTGACCACCATTAATGAATCACCCTGTATATAGAAAACAATATTTAAACATAAGTAAGTATGTTACCGTGCAAGGAACTGGGATCGCGCAGTGGGTGTAACAACCAAACAGGGTGAGCACAATGGGCCAAACCTGGCCTAAGTGCATCCGGCGCACGGACGGGCCCTCGGAGAAAAAAAAATGTTATTAAATAAATGTTATACCGTAGAAACCAAATTTCAGTTAAAGCACGATATTTATAGTAACTATACTCTACCTTTTTAAAAAGTCACTAGTCACTTTTTTCATAACAGGGATGACATTTCGTTTTTTTAAGAGTCACTTTTGATAAGACGTGAAGTTGTTCTAAAAATGTGTGTGTTATATTTAAAATTTTGCTTGGCAACCTAAATACTAGGTAAAAATAACAGGTATATGTAACAGGTACAAACTAGGAACTAGAACGTAACGTCATCAGTCATCAGCTTCAAGAGCATGACTTTTTTCCCACTCAACACCTATCTCGCACCCAACTTTGCCGCCATAATACACGCTAAAGCATATTTAACTTTGATTTGTTTTTCGTTTTAAGATAGTTTTCCAATTTAGTCTCAACCTTTTAATATTGACATTTGGCCACCAACAAGATCCCTCTAAACGCTATTTCAAACGTGATTTTCTAGGAATCCACACAAACAATTTTGTAAAAACCTGTTTCATATTCAGCGGCAACCATAATCCTTTCCATCGAATTGAAAATTCTGTTTCAGGCATCAACCACAAATCTATTATCGGGATTTTCTTGTTTGGCAAAATGTCACCAATGCGTAAAAAACCTTATTTTCCCACTATTTTTAATATCTGATTGTTAAATAAATACAAATAATATTTGTTGTCACTATTATTTAGTTCTTTGTCTTTCTATAAAATAATTTTATCCCGCAGCAAAACAATGTGAACTCCGAAATTAATAAACCGCCGTCGGCGAAAATAAGAATAAGATTCAAAATAAGAAGAATTTAATTGGGTTTAATAAACATTAAAGAAAGTTCAAGAAGGTCCTTTTTAATTAAGACCGAGAAGGGGTTGCTCGAGAAGCTAAAAAAGAACTTTCTTTTCGAGTCGAATTCGCGCTTTGCAATATGCTCGAAAATGTAAATTGCGCAAAGAATTTAAAGGAACAGTAAGCTTACAATACAAAATTGTTTGGTAAATGTGAAGTTTTAAACTTGTTTTTTTTTGTTTTCGTTAAAATCCATTTATGGGTTAATTGCGCTATAGCAGTTAATTGAACGAATATAACTTGAAGAAATAAGTCCATACTTGAGGTAAAGTGGCAATTTAAAGGGACGAAAAAGAAACTTTAAGTCTTTCTCCACTGATATATTCAGAAAATTATTCAAAAGTAAGAGTCTACATGTTTCTACATTAGCATTCATCTGCAAAAGAGTTACTTTTGGAACTTTAAGAGAGAAAAAACGGTGGACAATGTCCTAACTGAGCTTTAGGTTCGTGGTGTAGTTGAAACGCGTTCAGATATTTAACAGTGGAGAAACAGTTCAGGTATAGTGAAGAAAACCCGTAAAATACACACTGGTACAAGGTTGAGAGTTTAAGTCGTTGGCAAATAAAGAAATTGGATGTAAAAAAGCAATAGGCAGAAGCAAAAGGTCTCCCATTTTAAACTTATGGGCTTCGAAATTTGTATTTTTTAGAAAATCCTTTAAATTATCACAATGTCAAAGAAAATTATTTTTAACTTCAACTACGCCTACTCTTATCACCTAAGACCTTTAACAACAAACAAAGGGTTTGTTCCTTTACCCTAAATAAGGACAAAACTTTACTTTTCCCAGCTAACTCAGTTATAAAACATTTATTTAACTGTTTAGTTCTCAATTAAAACAAATAAAAAATCTGTTCCTTACAATCAATTTGGAACACAGCTTCCTTTTGTGGATCTTTTAATTAATATGCCTACTTAATAACTGTTCAAATGCTGCTGCTAATTGCTTTAGTACATCAAATTTCTTTCTTTTCCCAACGACTTAAACTCTCAACCTTGTACCAGTGTGTACTTTCCGGGTGTTCTTCACTAGACTTGAACTGTGGTGGTATGTTTCTCCACTGTTAAATCTCTAAACGCGTTTAAACTACACCGTGAATCTAAAGCACAGTTAGGACATTGTCCACCTTTATTCCTTTCTTAAAGTTAAAAAAGTAACTCTCCTAATGATGAATGCTTATGCATTCAAAACATTTAGAGACTCTGAACTTTTGAATAATTTTCTGAATAATTTAGTGTAGGAAAGTTTCTTTTTCTCTCCTCTAAACGAATTTAAGTTCGTATCATTCATCCTTTTAAGGTCCGCTAGATCAATCTCTTGGTAACTTTACTAACAAGATAATTCCCAAAGAAACCATTGTTGAGATAATTGTTTCCACAAAAATTAACTGGCTGGTAAAGTTACCAAGAGATTGATCTAGTGCACCTTAGAGTATCAAACTGATCAAAAGGAATGATCACAATTCGGTGAGATTAGTACAGATCAATAGCAATAGCGTCCATTTTGGGTATGGTTCTTGAGTCTGTCATTGTACAGGGTGGCCAAATAAGAATGGGCGCGGGCCATATATCAGAAACCGTTTGTCCCAACGTGTTGAAATAAAATTTTTTTTTTTAAAATCGACCAAGAGAAATTGCTGGAAAATATTTTTAATTTCCTCATTTTGTCGCTAGGGAGCGCTTAACATATGACGAATAAGATTATAGAATTTTTGTCGTTAATATGCCAAACTTAAGTGAGTTATTCTTTGGATTATACGGCATACCTATGCTTTAATACGTTTTGATCTAACTTGCAAAATAAATACCACATTATAAATTGGATATTTCTAAGATTTTAGAATTATTCTTCGGTTTAAACTTAGGTTTAAACTTAAGTTCAAGACCTTATAAAATTAAGCATAAAACAATAAAAAGATCCTAAGCAACAACATAACGTTATATATTTATTCATTAATTTTATTGATAAAGATATTTTATTATTTTTAATTTATTAAAATTCTAAACCGCAGTTTCAAAAACTTTATTTATCGACTTCACGAAATTCCTAAATCAAATAATTCGTCGCAGAAAAGAAGCAAAACTTCTTCTTTGAAATACAAAATTGTCTACAAAACAACGTTTTATTCTGCTAACAGCAATAAAAATAAAAGCAGGTTCCTTCTATTCCTTTCACAGCACTCTACATTTAAATAAGCAATACGAACTAAAGCGAAAGCAGCATCAATCTTTAGATAGAATCTGATTTGTCATTCATTATTATGGATGAAATGCAGAAATGCAAGTCATGCCAAAAAGCTGAAAAGAAAATAGAAACAAAATAAATTAAAAGCTTTTACAAAAAAAACTGTTCTAACTGTAAAAGATTTATATTTCTAATAATGGTAGCGCCATCTAGAAAGGCACGGGGAAAGCTTATGCTTTGTGATACGGTGTATTGATCTGTCGGCATTGAACCAAGGATTTCTGTTAAAATAAGACCGAGTTTCTAATTTAAGATTGAGAAAGCAGAGGGGAGTGAAACATCAATTTGGGAAAATATCAAGATTTTCGTAGCATTAAAGGGATAATACGTAATGTCGAAAATATTGTTTTCATACACTTATGATGCGATTCTGTAACCGGTTTTGCATTATTATGAAATTATACATCTATTAGAATAAATATAAGCGTGTACTTAATGTACGTAATGTTAATTTATATGATGTTACAAGTAAATTATATTAACTTCCCTGGCGATTCAAGTGTTCTTGCTTTAAGGGTAAATTATATAACTTGGTAATATTGGTAATTCTTCAAAACTTTCCCATTGAATTCCCCATAACATTACATGAAAGATCAGTGCATAGTTACATGATAATATATTTAAAAGATACATTATCGTAGAGGTTCAAAGTCTAATTGTGTTTTCTGGCAGTGGCTGCTTGTCAGGTGAAGTAGGTGAAGGGGCCACAACAAAAGCTACTATTTCAGCCCTTAAAAAATATTTATGTTTGAATTAATAATATTAATTTAATCGGAATGTAGCTATGCATAATAGGGCCACGGTTAACTCCGATGGACAATAATTATAAACACTCGTGCATTTTGGCGCGCCCCAGCCGGCCATGTTGGTTAGCTCGAAGCAGCAAGTGAAGACCCAACATACAGTCAAGTGGCTTTGATTTTCACCGTTGTTATGGTTACGTGATGTCAGTCACGCGACATCATGTAACAATATGCATTATGATGAAGGGATATTTAAAAATAGATCAGTCGTATGCACCATTGTTTTAGCATTGGTTCGCCTAACATTGAGGTGTTTATTTTGGAGCTTCGCAAAACTTACAGTTATAGATATCGTTTTTACGTAATTAACTGCGTGATTAAAAAGTTTCGTTTTTATTTTTCAGTTAATTCAGTATTGCAAAATTAGTCAATGTTTGTAAGTACCCGCACTATACCTAGCTCTTCACCATTTTTTAAGACCGCGAGCCGCTACTGTTTTCTGGTAATTTGATTCCTTGGAGATCCATGGCCTTTTAGTACCAATAAGGGTTATGGTAAATTTATATAAAAACTGTTTTACTTTGTACTTTGACGTTATTCTCACTTAACGTTTCGATCTTTTTATACGGTTTTTAATGAAACTTTTTTTTTACCAGAATATGGCTGCGTAATGTAAAATGTGTTCCTGATTCTTTTTGGGTAATAATTTCTTTATTGGACATTAAATGCAGCACATAGCCATTGGGGCATAAAGTAACAAACCGGTCGGCACTATAATTTAGTAGGGCACCATCCTGCCTACGATCTTTTTACAATCAATTTAACAGTTGAAAAAGAATTGGTTGAAATTAAAAGTAGGTGATTTAAATGTGCATTAGAGACAATTACTATGCCGGCAAGAGTTCTGTGCTAAATTAGGTCAAATGCAAAATCAATAAGTTATGAACTTACGAAGATTTAATGCTGCTTTTGGGCTGGAAAAATTTAAAATTAGATAACTCACATTAAAAATTGATGAGGAGATTTTGAAAAGTAAATTTAATTTAGCCCACATCTATCGTATATTCAATTAGTATACAGTATGTCAAAAAAGTGTGGTATATTGCATGTTCAAAAACTATTGAATATAATTTTTCGAAAAATGGTATATCAATATAGTTACAAACGGCATACCTAGAAATAACCGTTTTCGTAATATGTGATTGTACTTGGTGTACAACTAAAAAAGGACGGCTATATCTTGAAAACCGTTTACTATACAGCTTGCCGAAAACATTTTTGTTACAAAAGTCACCAAGAGAAATTGCTGGAAATTATTTTTAAGTATGACCGCTAAGGGGCGTAACTACAGTGAAAGATACTAGACATCAAACTAAGCCAATTAAGTCATATAGGTTATTTTTAAATAACTAAAATAATAATTTAATTATGTTCTACTTTTTATTTTTGTGCTTTGGGATGTTTAAGATATTGAGATCAATCAAGTACACTTTTTTGACTCAGAAAATGCCCTTATTTAAGAAACTATAATTAAAAAACACCTAATATCACAGGTAAGAAAAATATCATAGATTTATGAAGCCCAGTGTATGCAACTAGCGCCCTCTAGTTCGAAACTTAAAAATTTTTACAAATTCTTATTTCTTGCTTATAAAACATAATATATGCTATATTAACTTTTAATTCGATTCATTAAACCGTTTTAAAATTATGGCCTATTTTCGAGAATACACTTTTACTTTCAACACCCTGTATCTCTAGAACGAGTTACAATCCGAAAAAACTTATATGCCTTAATCGGCTTAGTTTGATGTCTAGTATCTCCAGTTACTCTACGGCCCATTAGTTATGGGACACCCTGTATAAAGAATTCTGAATAACTTTTGTTTTCAAGTTCTTGCTCTATCTATTCGAATAAGAGGGAAACGGGGGGCAAACAATTAAATAAGATATAATTAATTAATATTGAATTTATCTAGTAATATCAAGTTTGTTATTTGTGAAACTACGAACTCATGTACGGATTAATATAAATTAGGAATTATTTTAACAGTATCACACTGTTTAACAAATAACCTAAAAATTTGGCCATTGATTACGATAATTCTGTTGTAAATTATATCTGCTTTTTAAATTATATTTGCTTGTTTTCCATTTGCCAGGTTGAATTCGTAAATTAACTTAATATCTTAGCTAGTATAAAGCACATTTTTCATACACCTTGGCATTGTTTTTTTTTTCATTTTGAGACAGGGACTTTTATAATTAATCATAAAAACTCTTATCTTGCGAGACGCGGGTTTTTAACGTGTCAGAGATATTTTACTTTGTACTCTTTTCCTGGTTATTCGCGGACATTTTTATTTAATTTTCTTTTTGTCAAGTAAAATAATTTAATATTTTGGTTGTATACTTCGTTGTTATAACTAAATTAACTTAGCTTTTGTTCTTTGTAATTGCTTTGTATTTAAAATTCTTTTGTAATTGTCCGATTTCCAATTATTTTTATTAATTCTTGTAAGTTTTTTAATTACTTAACCTAATACTGTGGTGTAATTATAATACATTTTATTTTATTATTACTGAAACCAATATATTCAACATATTATTATGTTTGAAAATCAAAAAATGTACCTTTATAGCAAATTTCTTTTCACATTAAGTTTTTGCTAAATAGTTTCTACACATTCATATATTAGATACAACTTAAGTACCGTAAAACGGGGTTACTTTGCACTCAGTACGGTAACTTTGCACCAACGCTGTAAAATATTATTTTTGGTAGCACAGTGCTTCATCTTAATTTGAGGCCCCTACTAATGTCATGTGCAGAGAAAGAACACTGCAATATATCATCTCAAGAGATTAAACATTCCCGCATTCCGTCATTTGTCAATCATTTCCCGCCATAATATATAACCTCTAAATTGTCACATTTTAAAGCTGTACAAAATCTTCTTGCCGAGAAAGCCTAAGCCGATAAATATTGGTAAGTACCCGTTCAATCGCATGAACAATTATTAGTTTAGAGATGCAGGAAATAAAATAGATCAATAAAATACATGTTTAGGGTTTTCTATTTTTTTTGTTTACATTGGCAATTTCCATATAAAATTGGGAATACTTTGCACCGTACAACTGGTGCAAAGAATCCCCCTTTCTTACGACATTGGGGATACTTTGCACAATATCTGAAATGGTGCAAAGTATGACTCGTTGCGGTTATTTTGCTTTAATTGTAGATAAAACGGTAAAACTAGTTTAAAATGAAGGGGAGCAAAGTATACCCTTTCCGTGGTATACTTTGCACCAGGATGTAAGTCGATTTTTTGTCGTAATCTTGCAATGAATCAACTTAAAAATGTAATGAGACTTAGTTAATGAGCTTAATGATATCCACCGAAAATCATAAAATAGTTATATTAGTATTAAGATACTTTTATCTTTCAATAAAAAAAAATTGTGCAAAAAGCGGTGCAAAGTAACCCCGTTTTACGGTACCTAACTATTTAGTCTTATTAGAAAAAATTTGATTACAAAACATTCTATTACCATTAACGTAGCAATTTTCTAATAAATTTTACTCAGATGAAGTAGCACAATTTAATAATAATAATTATAATAACTTTATTTTAAATCATGTACAATATGCAAAAATAAAATGACGTCTACTACTTTACCAGGTAAGCTATTGCTCACCCTATACATTTTATATATTTTATACATTTTATATACAAGGTGTTAAGTGAGCACTATTGCTAACTCTTTTATTATTTTAGATACAAAGTCGGTTAAATTAGCAAAGTAGTAACATTTTTTCTGCTGATTAAGATAGTAAAAACAAAAAAAAAACAATTGAATACAGCGTTTCCGATTAAACGAGAAAAATGTATTTTTTTAACCGGAACACCGTGTATATTTTTGACACAAATGTTTGCAAATCGGCTACAGAATAGGGCAAGGGCCTGTCGACATATAAAGCACCGGTTCCCGCAGATCACCGAAGTTAAGCGGTGTCGAGCGCGGTTAGTACTTGGGCGGGTGACCGCTTGGGAACACGGCGTGCTCTTGCCTCAGGGAAGAGTGTAAAATGAATCGACACCTAGCCATCCTATTCACGCCGGACAGGCCGGATGAGATCGGATATCTCGTAGGATGAAGGTGCCGTTTCACACTCCCCAGTCGGTAGATCACATTTGTGATCGATGACCGGTTCAAAATGGCCTACGTAGTCGGCGAACCGTAAAAAAAAAAGTCTACAGAATAAAAAAGTTCATATGCAATATTGGCCTAAAACTAAGAATAATTTTTAATTATTGCCATATTTACTTTTTAGACAAGGTGGCTGTGCATTTTTAAAATAAAACCTAATTTTATCATCAACTGTTTGGTTTAAGCGTAATAAAAACAACTACATTAGATGTGCAAAGACAATGCCGTCTTAATATTTGTCGGAGGCTACGGCAAAGACATCGCTGTTTTGTATAATACATTTTTCGACATTCTTTAAAACCCGTCTTGTGGCTTTTAACACTGTTCGGCCATCAATGGATGATATGATGAATTGAATGCTTTCTTGAAGTTCCTCCAGGTTCGCGAATCTCCTTTTATGGACTTCTCCTTTGACATAACCCCAAAAGTAAGTAAGTCCAGTGGAGTTATGTCAGGAAATCTTGGGGGCCAACGTATCGGACCATTTGTTGCTATCCACCTATCTTGAAAAACTTTTCTAATAATATTCTTACTTCGTAAATCTGATGAGGGCGGGCTCCATCTTGTTGAAAGTAGATTTGGTTACGTGCCTCTAAGTTCACATTATCTAAATATGCTTCCAGTAATTCTGACAACATATTAACATATCTCCTGCCTGTTAAATTGCCTTCATAAAAAATTGGCCCAATTATTTGACTGCCTATTATACCACACCAAACATTAATACTAAATCTTATTTGTGGATTTCGGGGATGAGAAAGAAACAAATTTTCTCTAGACTAATAATGCATGTTTTTACGATTAAACATACCCCTGTTTGAAAAATGTGCTTCGTCGCTCCAAAAAATGTAACTTAAAAAGTTAGGATTTTGCCTGCACATATTAACAAACAATTGACAGAAATGTAGTCTCCTTTCAGTGTCCCCAGGTAATAATGTTTGCACTGGTCCGTACTTATAGGGTACAACCTTATAATTTTTTCAAACTATCCATATTGTAACTAAGCTTAAACCACTGTCCCTTGCCAAATCTCTGGTTGAATTATTCTTGTATGCTTTAAAATATGCCAACACATTTACTTCTACTTGTTCACTTATTATAAACTGGCGTTTAGTTCTAGCCTTTGCAAAGACTCCTTCGTTACTTCTAAATTTTCTATACAGCTTTAAAAAATACCTTCTGTTTGGTTGATCACGTTCAGGATACATTTGGGAATGTTGTTCCTGTGCCCGGAGACTATTTTTTCTGAATACAAAATACACTTCTAACATATCGCTTTTCTAAATGTGTGAACACCAATTTTTAATATTTTTACCAAAAAATTTAAAATCACAGACCAGTTCGATCACTTACAATAACATAAATGCTTACTTTTGTTGACAGCAGAATAATCTACTGACGCACCGAATAAGGCTTTTGGTTCAAAAATGCACAGCCACCTTGTCTAAAAAGTAAATATGGCAATAATTAGATTATTCTTAGTTTTAGGCCAATATTGCATATGAACTTTTTTATTCTGTAGACGATTTGCAAACATTTGTGTCAAAAATATACAGGGTGTTCCGTTTAAAAAAATGCATTTTACTTGTTTAATCGGAAATGCTGTATTCAATTGTTTTTTTGTTTTTACTATCTTAATCAGCAGAAAAAATGTTACTACTTTGCTAATTTAACCGACTTTGTATCTATAATAATAAAAGAGTTAGCAATAGTGCGCACTTAACTTGGAACACCCTGTATTGTATAAATTTTAAACATTTTATACATTTTGTGCATTTTATACAATTTATACATTTTATTACCTGAATGGATCCTGAAACGCAAATTAAAGGGCCTCCTCCATTATTGAACTTAAATGTTACTAAATTATAATATATTTTAAATGATGAAGTTTTTTTTCTTTTTAAGGTCGATGAATGGCCTCTTCTGTTTTATGTTTAATTTATTTACTGAACAAAACACCCTTCTTTTACGATTTTCAAATAATGTCATCAGACGGAATAATTTAAATCGGTTTATCACTAAAATATCTTTTTCTCTTCGGTTTTATGACCAAAAAGTTACCAGGATCAAGGACCAAGGATAACTAAATAAAGAAAATATAATAAAAATCAATAATAAAATTTAAAAAATAATCTCAAAAAATAGTTCATTTGCATTATAATTTTCCTAGGATTGTATCAGTCAGTAGGCATTTTGGTCAAAGGAAATGCATTACGTTTTCATTGAATTTATACTAAATAATTAATTGTGGCTGGAATTCTTGTTTAACAAAATAAAACTACACTGCGTCCAATAATTATGAGATAGTATTTAAAATTCAAAAACCCATATTTTCAACAAATTTTAATCATTCGTTTTATTTTCAGTTTATTGAGTAGACTGCCGCTTGGGCCCCAAAATACAATATGTGTGACTTCACCTTATGTATTTTTTATATAAGCTGATTTCTAAAATAGTTTACTGTGTAAAATCTGCTAATTTTAAAATTGATATTTCTAAAATAGAAAGCTATGAAAATTGATTTTTATTATTGTGTTAGTTTACAACCTTAGGTTAGGTACTTACTGTAACCAGTACAGCGCAGTGCCGATCGTTTCAATTAAAAAAAAATATTTACATATATCGTTATATTATTTTATCCTATCACTGAAGATTAAGTCATTTTTATATGATATCTTTATTAATAATTATTAACATCATAAACGTACTAAAACCTACATAACACCTTAGTTACTCATAATACATTAGTTACCATAATTTAAAACGTTAGTTACGAAAGCATAATACGTTAGATACCAAATAATATTAGAACTATTTTTCATGAACATGTAAAACGATATTTTGACAGTTTTCAAATTTGATGGATACACCTTTAAATAAAAGCACAAGATTGACTTCGCCGTCAAATATCACAGCAAAAATACGTTTCTTGTGGGTTTTTGAGTCGGGAATAGTAACAATCAGCTTGTCCTCTAAAACGTCAACATCTTCCGTGGTCATCTTCGCTAATTCATTAGTTCGACAGGCTCCTCCAATTCCAATTAAAAAAGCCACTTTCATCATTAAAAACTTCTCGTCTGAGGCAGAACACACAAATTCGTTGACTTGTTCTCTTGTAAATACTTTTGATTTTTTTGCTCTGTATCCAACATTTTTCTTCTTGATGAAACGTATTAAGGCGCCGTATTTGTCGATTTCCACTCTTTCCTTCAGTTCTAAAGTCGCTAGTAACATGGAATATTTCGGCCATAAGGATGAAGCAGAGTATTCCTCAGAGAGTTTTGCGTAATACGCCAGCAGTACCGTTTCTTCTGCACCTTGAACATGTACTTTGTTTCGCCACTCACAAAACTGCCGATATTCTTTTTCATACTGGATTTTAGATTTGTCCGGAAGCAAGTTCAACCTTATAATGTTGGCTGCAGCTAATATATCGTCAGGAATATCAAAATATTGCATAATTTTAATGATGCCTTTTTGAAATGCCAAAATGAAATGACATAAAACCTTGTTTTTATTTTCGCATCGCCGTTGTCAATGATACGATAAAGCTTTGAATACAACTCGATTATTAGCGATTTAACACCGTCTCGGACATTGCGGTGACTCGGCTGTTGCCTCGTCACCTAGTAATGGCCTCGACTATTATAAATCGCATAATAATCTCGTTATATTAATAGCTATAAACGAACTTTTCCCTTGTTTTCGAGGATGGAGAATAAGAAAAATTTTGACCACAGCTTTATGTTAAGTATGCATGTTACCTATTACACCTCAGTACCGTCCGTGTCAATAAAATTAAATTATATTGCAAAAATCGTGATATTTTCAATTACACTTCATTGGCAATGTTTGATATGTTTTTACCGCTTTCAAGATAGATCTAGTGCTCATATTTTTATTTTCTTTGTCGTGAAAAAAAATATTAGGGTCTCTATAATTGTTTTCTTCAGCTCTCTCATGATTATGTGCTGTGCATTTGCAGTTGTTTATTACATTACCTTTCGCCTAAAACTTATTAATAACTTTTTGTGTTGCCATCTTGGTAGGAATGGATCTATCAGGAAAATAAACGCAAAACATATCAGATACAATACTTAAGCTTTCTCCCGCATAGTACCATTTTACCATAATGAATTTTTCTTCTATTGCGTAGGTAACTAATAATAATTACCTCGGTAAAAAATTATTACTAGTAAAAAATCTAATATAGTACTTTGAAATTACATTTGACAATGACAAATCACAGTCCAATCAATGCTGGTGTCCCCAGCATCACCTGTTGGATTCTAATGAAGAATCAACCGCAATCTTATCCACATAAGTTAAGATCGAATTGTCCAAAATTGTTTAAACTCCGTATGTGCACTCACCACACAGAGACCCTAAAAAGTCTCCCTACAACCCCGCTCTGAAGTCAACCGGGGACCAAATATTTGGACAGTCTAAAACTTGCATTGTATTTCCTATGTTTTCAACCACGATGCACCACCTTGTATAGTCTTATAATATTATTAATTTCACAAAAGGTCTAAGCCGGCTTTTCTCAAGAACGACGCTTATTTCAAATGACATTGTAAAACAAGTAAATTATTTTAGAAAAAAAAATGTTTCTTTTTCCCTGAAAGAATATAATACCGTGGAAAAAGAAAACTACGATAATATGGTCATAAACTTAAAGTATAAGGGATTAAAATGTCGACGTTATTACGGGCAAACCGTTTAAACTTAACGAAGGCAATTAAATAAAATGTCAAAAAAACGACGAAATAAAAAAGTTTAATATTGCTTGTCGTCCAACAAATCTCACGATCCTTAAAGTGAGTTGTTATCATAAATTGTAAAATTCTTTTAAATGCCAAATAACAAAAATGAACATTGTCTGTTTAAAGGTTGGAGACAATGACGTTTCTTGAACGGCAGTAGGGTTTTGGACTTGCATTGTCTTTATTTGTTTTGAATCACTACGTTTCAACTGGTAAGCATCTCCAGTCGTCTTCAGGTGAATACTAGTAACGTAGTGATTCAAAACAAATACAGACAATGCAAGTCTAAAACTCTACTGCCGTTTAGGAATGAGAATTATTGCGTAACAAAGGAACTATATTTTTACAGGGTTGTATGAGTACCCGTCATTAGCTTTTTTTTTAATATTGGCATTTGGCTAATTAGCCATACAGCCAGTCACAAAGTAGAAAAGGAGAAGAAAGTTTTGTTTTAAAGAACAATCAAACAGGGATACACGCTTCACGCCACTGGGGATTAGCTTTCTTATTGTGTACGATATAATGTTGGTTCTTTTTGGTAAATAATCCGTGTTACTTGAACGTTTCATTTTTCAGAAATAGGTTTTCATAGTTTTTTAATACATTCCTTAATATTAATAAGCATTGACGCAAAGTCGAACCTTGTAAAGTCCTTTTCACGATAACTTGTTCTGATTTAATACCTGCAATTAAATGGGTGCTAAGTGCGATAAGAAAATACCCATTAATCTCCAGTATTTATTTTCGGGGCTAGATTATATTGATTTCTAGGTAAGATTGAGTTAAAAAGCGATAATTTTAAATGTATAGAAATTTCCCTATTACTTTGAAAGATTTAATGCCAGTCTTTATTTCTCACGAGAAGTTTTCAATTATATTATATAATATCAGTGTACAAAATAGCATACGTATAAAACAGCGTTAAATACAGCCCAAGAAATTTGATACCTAAGTAACAATTTTAGACACAAATTGGACACAAATTCTTAGCTGAGAAACTTTTTTATATAAAATTGTTTCGAGGCAGATATGTGTTTCGAAACTCATTTTCGATTCCAGTTTTATTTATTTATTTATTTAATCTTTATTTCAATTATATTGACAAATACGAAGTAAATAACAAAGTAAAAAGAAATGTCGTCAAAAAAACAGAAACAAGGCAATAATAGTTACAATTCACAAAATCTTAAGTGTCTAAATAATCGCTTAACTTGTAGGGTTCTAAATCAATTAGAAAATTTTTAAGTTTTTTCTTATATAGGCGTTCGTTTAATGCGTCCTTAATTCTAACATTCAATTTATTAAAGATTCTAATACACATTTAATATGAATTTTTTTCGGACAATGTTAATCTGTGTATTGGATAATTTATATCCCTCGTTCTTGTATTATAGTTGTGGTAAATAATTGTATTAAACCTATCTTTGTTTTTATAAAAAAATAAAACGGCTTCGTAAATGTACAATGCATAAATAGTTAACATTTTTTTTGACCTAAAAATGCCTCTACATGACTGTAAATACGACATTTTATATAATATTCCTAAAACACGTTTCTGAATAAGAACATTTTATTCTAGTTTTGAATTACTTTCTTACTAGAGATACTTAAGAACTACTTATTTCGAAATATTTAAAAAACCATAGTGTCGGTACATTAATGACACGTGCGGATCAATATTTTTCGAAACATTTTTAGTTAAAATTATTAAGATGTTTTTGGACATAATATGCGCTTCCAAATTGTAGCGACATATTTTCGAACTAAGTTAATCGAACTAAATTGGGATTTTTTTTTTCTCGAAATATTTCTCAAACAATGATATCCGTTCAGTTACGAAATTTGTGAAGAATATATTTTAGGAAAATTACACCCTTTTTTTCACACAACTCCGAACAAAATTTCCTGACCTATTATTTTTACATTTTTTATAGTTTGATTTTTTGAACCCACTATCTTATTCGTACGTCTGTTGTTTTTTTAATATGGGACGAAAACAGTGTGAACATTCCTCAAGATTATGACACTTAAAATAAAAAAAAAATATTTTAAATAAAAAAACTCTGCTGCCGTTTACTACTTAATATGGTTTACTATACAGAATAGTCACCTTAGCTATATTGTATTACTTCCTTAGCAATAGCCTTTATTGTATAACTAGCTAAAGCCTCTTATATTATTATAGTAACAAAAATAATTTAAAGTAATCTCTATAGATTTGAAAACTATGATCTGTGCCATAATAATCAGGCGATATTGTAAACTTCACCATATATATGTTAACGATGACAATACATTTTTTCGACGTACTCTCTTATGGGCGTTATCCACTAGTTAAAATGTACATTTATTTTACTACAATTCGATCAGAATTTAAATTCTTGATGTGCATTTTTAGGCAAAATTTCGACAAATTTAAATGCAACATTCGGTAATCGGGACTGCAGGGTATGCCGCTCTTTGATTGTAATGTGCAATATAATGGGATGGTTGTTGTTTTAACACAAGTATGACGTATGATTCTCGCTTCCATGCCATCCACTGTTTAAAATTAAATAAAAAAATAATAATATTTTCCTTTTTGAGACAAATACCAACTTTTTTGAATTTCCTGCCGCTTTTATAAAATATTTATTTATTAAACGTTGGCCATTCTTTTGCAGATTCCGAGATAAATTCCAGAGCATATCCAGTGATAGTTTTCCTGCACGGAGAGTCATTTGAATGGAATTCAGGAAATCCATACGACGGCAGCGTTTTGGCAGCATTTGGACAGGTCATTGTTGTAACATTGAACTTCAGGCTGGGAATTTTAGGTATGCTTTTAACTGTTTAAAACGTTTCTCGCATTTGTTATTTGGGAAAGGCAAGAAGGGTGTTATTTTTGGATGAAAGCAAAAGCCTGATAAAAATAAAATTAGATAAAAGGGAATTCTAAATCGATGTTATTTAGTAAACATATA
Organism: Polydrusus cervinus; assembly: GCA_935413205.1. Lineage (NCBI taxonomy): Eukaryota > Metazoa > Arthropoda > Insecta > Coleoptera > Curculionidae > Polydrusus > Polydrusus cervinus. The sequence goes on from OW284511.1 coordinate 84,825,635, forward strand.
ATTGGAGACTACATATAAGAAATATAAACCTCTAGACTTTATGTTACGAATGTGGTTCAAATATAAACCGAAATTTTGCTATACAAATTTTTATTATTAAGAAATTTTTTACAATTTTTGTTGATAGTCTCCGTCACACTCTACACACTTTTGCCACCCCTCCGGAACCGGGTTCTACCTCCGCATTGCTTTCGAATCGCAGTCCGCCAAGTGCCTCTTTCAATGGACCAAATAAATAATTGTCGCATGGCGACAAATCGGGATTATAAGGAGGGTGTTCCAGTGTTTCCCAACCCAGTTCGTTCAATGTTTCCATCGCAAGCCGAGCTGTTTGCGGTCTGACGTTGTCTTGCAGCAGTATCGCACTACGGACTGGAATATCGCGTCGTTTTGATCTGTAAGCAGGTTCATGAATTATTTGCTCAATACAACCTACGCTGATGCCCAATTCTTCAGCCATATCGCGTACAGTACTGCGTCGGTCTTCCAAAATGAGTTTTTCTACAGCGCTGACATTCTCATCGGTAACACTTGTTCTGGGGCGCAGCGCATGTGGCAAGTTTGCCACCACTTCTCGGCCTTTTCGGAAAGCGGAACACCATTCATACACTTGAGTCTTGGAAAGGCACGAGTAATTTTCGATAAATTTCCGCGGATTTTACATTATCTTTGACCAAAAAATGAATAATGATGCGTTGCGCAACAGATACTGGTACATCCTTCTCGCTCATGGCTATAACTACACTAAAATGCGAGGTTACGCGGTCTCGGCTGTTCTCTACGCTTCGTAACAGACCAGTCTAACATTCAGTGCAGTCACTTTTACGACACTAAATTTTGGGCGCGTTTATTCAAAAATTCCGGTTTATATTTGAACCACCCTCGTAAAAGGTTCTCTAAACTCAGTTTAAAATAGATTAAACAGTACTTTACCCTATTTTTAAAGAAAATCAATTGTTTATGCATGTGAACTTTACTTTAGAGGTAAGTCTTGATTATCACTAATTTTGGTGCCCTCTTTTGATCTAGAAAAACAGATTTAAGCAAAATCCGATAAATCTCCTTAAAGTTGTTATTCGATAGTGTTTCAGCCATGCCAATACCGGTAAATCCAAATGTCAAGCAAACATAAATACAAATTTTCAATGTGTTTTACTACTTTACCCTCTATACGCGGATTATTCAAGTGTCTACACGACAGAAAATTGCAGATACAGTGCATCGCACGTGTTTAAATACACATTTAAATTAAACATAATAGTGATATTTTGCCAACCAGCCAAATCCCGCTAAACGATATTTCAACCGTGATTTTCTCGGAATCCACACAAACAACGTCAGCATTTAGTTTTTTTCTTTACCCTTAATTTTGTTGATTCTCTTTAATATATGGAGAAAAAGACAGTGTATTAGAAATTAAAATAGAAAACGAATAAGAAATGAGTTAAAGCGACCGAAGCAGAAAAATCAGGGGTGAAAATTAAAATTAAATTAAATCAGGGAATAGTTTTTCAAACATTAATTGATGGAACAATGGTCAAAAGATGCGCATTTAAATACTTTTTGTTTAGCGGTTCAGGTACAGAATTGTCGAATCCAAAGTTTTCGGACACAAACTAACACTAGTAGAAAAATATGTAAATCGGGGTATTCCAGAAAAGAAAAAAGAGTCACTTCAGAATTTTTTAAATCAGCAGCTTGGTCTGCATTGAGCGGAGTCGGGTGATCTGCAGTGATATCGTGTTTTTGATCGATCCTCTTTTGTTCGCTCTTTCTTTTGTAAGAGTAATAAAAATATTTTCTTTATTGATTTTGTCTATTTACTTTTACAATCTTCATACTATAAAAAATATGATAAAATAACTGTTATAATGAACTTATAAAGCCACTTAAACTTGGATTTAAAAACTAAGTCGAACCCGAAAAAATTTAAATTTTATGCAAAAACTGATAAGTCAACACAAAAAAAGTCAATTATAATAATGCAACAAAAATATTATAGAAATAAATAAAAAAAAATATAAAGTCTTTCTCCACTGGTTTATTAGAAATAAAATTAGAAGGTGGTAGATACTCTACATGTTTCGGGTGTAGTAACACCCATCATCAGGAACAAAAAGTAAAGAGAAAATATTCATAAGTAAGAGGAACAGACCTAAATGGTGAGTGGTAGTGAACCTCGATGGAGCTCTCATCGAGCCATGGCAAATCAAATATTGAGAAATGGGATAATGATTAGAAAAAATTTATATACTTAAGTCTTAACACTGACCATGGGCAACAGGTAACAGTGGTTAAGAAGAGGCCCGTTTGGGCAAAGAGAAAAATTAAGAAAAGTAAGAAAAATGGAGATTCACAGGTCAAGAACTTTCATCCTGGGAATCGTAGAGAGAAAGAAAAATTGTTTATTAAGCCCTCTTTATTTTATTAATTTTATTATTTAAGCATGGACTACTTCTTCAAAAAAAAAAATATTATAATCAAAAAAGTTTAGAAATCCAAACGGGGCAATATTATCTTTCAATGATTTTTAAATATTTGGCGGATGCTGTACACATTTTTGGCCAATATTTCAGAATCAACAGTGGATTTATCGGTTATGTCATTTTTGCTCCTCATATATTTTGTGACGGAAAGCCTGCAACAAATTTTAAAATAGTTATCTCACCATTTATCAACAGTACAAAAGTCAAAGTATACAAAACTATAACATGAACTATATGACTTTGTTAAAAATAATCTAAATATGCACTTGTAACTAATTAGCGTTAAAGTCTAAATTATGCGTTAATATTGTACTTTTCGTAGCCTCCGAGGTTTCCTTCATTACATGAAGATTTGCCTAGTAAAATAAACGAAAACTTAATACAGTTTGTCTGAACGCTGAATTTCTAACAGAATCCTTAAAATAGTTTACTTACGTTCGTAAGACTACATAATATGTATAACCTGAATAAATATATAATTTATCCTCAGAACCTCTCACATCAAGCTTTACTTAATATTTAGGAATAAAGCACCGTTTTTTCTTCGATTTGAAATTGGTGGAATGAAATTCGAGTTTCGAGTAATTACCGGCATGTTCTTATACAGAAAAAAATGACGCCTATAAAGCAATAATTTGTATTGCAGTAACTTAGCATAGCTTACAGGTAAAACTAGAAAAATGGCATGATAAAAGAGTTATAGACGTGCACTGTCTTTATTTGTTTTAAATCACAAAGTTTCAACTATGTCTCTTCAGGTGAATACTAAATAAGTGCAGTAACTACAGCACTATTTATACTAGCTAAGTGTACTCAGGCATAACTGGGATGGGTGCAGTTATGCGTTTAATTCATGCATGGTATTATTCTTAAATTACATCTATTTAACAAAGGTTTTCAGATATTTCGTATATCTAATTAGGGTATACTAAAACAACCTGGGTTATATTGTATGGTAGCAGCTTAGTGTGGTTTTCTATGCATGATTTCAGTTTCTGTTTATTTATGATATGATTCTGTTGTATCCAGGCAGGGTCACCTGCACCTATTTTTTTTGATCTCTCCTTTTTACATAATGTTTCTGTATTCCTTGTTTCGAGTAGTCTTAATGTCTTATACATTTAAAGGACACCGTTTTTCTTGTCTTTTTGACTTGTTGGTTTCGTCGTCGTCAGGTGACTTCTTAAAATATATTTCCAGCTTAGCATTGTCCTAGTTTTCTAATTCTCTAATACTCCCTTGACATCCGGAATGTTAAGTGTCGGTTGTGCCTCTCTGTGCCTCTTTTGTGCATTTGGGCGATTTTTAAGATTTTTCAGTATTTTGTCAACTAATCTCATGGGGTAGCCACAAAAGGCACTAATATAAGTAGCCTAAATATCAATTCCATGTAAAAAAATATAAAAAATATACATGTGTGAATATTAAAACCATTTCATATTACAAACGACTAAATATGTGGTGCCTAGTACCGTACAAAATAGCGCAAAACGATAACCCAGACAGCAGACTGACGTTAATATGATTTCAGTTGTTCGTCATTTCAAACGTCAACTGTACTTGTACTGTAAAAATGGTAAGATGCCGTCATTATGTCACAGAATGATAACATCACTAGAACGTCATTTATTGTTAATGCTAATGATGTGATAAAGACGTCATAATGACGTGGTTAGTGCCGACATATTACGTTATAACGTTAAGTTAACGTCATTATTATTTTATTACGATGGATTAAACTGTATCGTTAATAAAAGTTAGCAACCCAAAAATGGTTGGAGAAGAGTTTCATTTCATCAAACCTATCCCTAGGTGCATTTGATCACATTATAGTTCTTTAGTGAGACTATATAAGATCTAATGAAAGAAGTGATGTACGCAACTATACACAAAAATATGGTGTACAGCGGGATGACGTACCCTAGAACGCCATCTGTGGGTCGAAGTTTGAACACTTATATTAATGGTCTATTACTTAAAAAATGTCAAAAAATGACGTTATGTTGACGTCGAACGAGACTCATATCGTCTAAATGGCGTAAAATAATGACGTCTAAATCACGACATTTTTTGGTAACATGACGTCAAAAACTTAAATATCCCAAAAATTACGTGATTTAAACGTCAGTTTGCTGCTTGCAAAAGAGCAAGACAGTGTTGACCAAGAAAAACAACTCGTAATCATAATCGGTTTCTAACAATAATCGACTTATAACAAGTACAAAGCTAGAAGCGCAATTATCAAACGTTCACAATGTTCGACTATATTAGCAAACAATACTCAATCACTTAAATTTTAGTTACGACCCCTGGCGTTTTATTCATAATGCCCTCTTGCCAAAGGATATTCTTCTGGAGTTATACATTTATATTATTGACTGGTTAGAAATAACTAACAATGTAAAAAGTAAAAACCACTTAAAATGGGATTTTAGTTCTTAATTCGTAATATCACTATTTTAGGATGTTTTCTTGTTTATTTGAACTAACGACACGGCGCTTAAATAAGTACAGAAATTACCTAACATAAAACTCTAACCAATACACTAAAAATATTCAATTTTAATCGCTTTGTATTTTAGATACATACAATTTTAAGTTTTGCAATTATATACGGCTTGATATTTTAGCCATCACCCTGTATAAAAAATATGCAAAGGAAAGTCAAATACATTGTACTTAGTGGCCAAAAAGAACAGCCTACATTATTAACTAAAAGTGGAATAATTTATTCAAACTTTAATAAAACAATTTGTTTTTAAATTCAAGCACTTTTTTAACAATTCCATAACACAAAAGGTATAAATCTGACACAGATAGAAAAAAAATTGCACCTGTTTTTTAACAAAAAAACATTATTTCTGCATTTGAAATAAATACGAGAACAATATTTCTAAATAAATTCCATTTCAATAGCAGATTACTGAGATGCTTACAAAACAGTTTAATACATTATTTATGCAAGAGTATTTCTGGTAAAGAATTGTAGTAACTACGACTTAAATTTAAAAAAATATATAAACGTAAGCTTCTTTGAAAACTAAGTATTTTCGCAAATCCTAAAATTACAGACAGAAACTTGTTAACGAAGTATTTTCTGATTTAAAATTAGTTTTAAAATAAAATTACAACAGATTCTTGTAAAAATGTAATCAGAAACAAAACCTTTTTTTATTTTAATCGGATACAGCCGAGTTTTAAAACTATAAGAATTTGTCATCAGTATTATCTAATATAGTACAGTGGCTGCCAAAAAGTGTATAGCATATTCAAACTTGATCCAGAAGCAGAATACGTATTCAAAGTTTTTGTGTCGCCTTGTAACGAAATATAACTCTAGTCGTATTATTAGTAATTTAAAACGTACCTTAGAACGCGCTTGTCGATGTTTTACGGAACTATTTTATTTCTGAGACATTCTTTGTTAATATCCAGAAGGAATCACCATGCAAACTTAGATTCCTTTTACCTTATTATCATTTTTCCATAGCAGAAATTGCTTAGTGGAACCGTTAATTCTGTTCATCAATTACCGCACATAGATTTTCTGGGAAGAAATCGAGATGAGACTGTAGGAAGAGAATTTTTAACGACATGTTGTATCCGATTTCTCTATATAAAGGCATTTAGTAGTTTACTCACAATATCTTTATAATTTTCGGCTTTTACATTCCTACAGAAAGTTATAAAACATGCTTTTAAAGCTCGTCAAGCTCTGTAATCTAAAATTAAAATGATCCCATAAAATAAATATAAAAAAAGTAGTTCTTTTCCAATTTAGTCTGCTATTATATCTAAAAGTTTTCTTTCTCACACTTAGTGTATCAAAATCCTTTTGAAGTTTTATCAATCGGTTAAGATGCCGAACTCCTAATTCTAAGACTATCACTCACTAATACTCTCTGCCTTGCGCCGGTGTGTGCTTGTCTTGATTTCATCACTAGTCCCTTTTTAAAATCATTTTGGCAGTAAGTTTCTTTGTTTTTTAAAATACACGTATGTAAAAAAATCTCCTCAAATTTCAAAATACAATATAAATAAATATTAATGAATCAAAAGTTCCGCAAATACATCAGTTTCTTTCCTTTCTTAAGGTTTAAGTTATTCTCCTGATGATGAGTGTGTCTACACTCGAAACATGTGGATATTCCAAGTGGAGGAAGACTTAAAGAATTTTAATTCTTTCTCATAGTTAGTTGTTTCTATAATTGGTGGATACATAGTTTGTATATAGGTTCCGTCAGATAATAATCATCATTGGTACTTTTAAACTTTAAAAAAACATTTTATATAATTTTCTGCCTACCTAGTACATAAAATAAAACTTATTGGAATACATATTCATAAACTTTTAAAAACTTTTATTCTGGCCGTGTTAAAATTAATTCGTCAGATTAAATAGCTTTATAACCCATAAATATTCATTTTTTGTAAAATATCTATTTAAGGAAATTAAAATTTTAAATTAGGATATTATCAGTTATCAGCTTTTCAGGTGTTTTTCTTATATATTAAAATTATTTTAATAAACCCATTATTATGATATATTCAAACATGTGAAAGTTATGAAAAGTTTTACTATTCACAAGAAGTATAGTGTTTCACTCTCGTTTTGTGTCGTTCTCGCGAGACAAGAGCGGTCCCATCTCCTGCAAGACGAGAGTTTTTTACGCAGGAATTTCGCGAGATAAGATAAAATTATGCGCGAACGAAATCTCGCAAAATATTTTGCATAAATGCAAGGACTAGAATTTGAAATATTTTTAATTTTACAAAAATATTACAGAAAACTGGAATTTTAGGCATAATACGTTTACCTATATTATACCGGGTGATTTACGCTTGCATTATAACTTAAAAATGCTACATTGTATTTAAAAAATGAAATTTGAAGCTACTTCTGGTATAACCGGAAGTGACAGAAACATGTTAATATTTTAGTTTAGGGGTACAGATTAAAAAAAAATATTTACAGTAGTTTCCTCAAAAGTTCGAATGCAAGCTCGTCCTGAATCACCCGGTATATAAAATAATTCACTTTCAGATTAACATTTTTGCTTATTGCATTATTTTATTCGTAACTTTAGTTTGTGAATATTAAGCTCCGTCGATTTTGTAAAAATAACTGATTTTAAATTTTACATTTATTTTTCTGCAAGTTTTATAATTGTCTAAAAAATTTTCGCCAGCGGTATTATTTTCGTAGTTTATTTGGTTTGTAAACTTTATAATAAATATTATATTTAAATAAATAGTTAAGTTTTTTTTTAATCGTACGTTAAAGACATTTTAAACCATCTGCAAAAGGATTAGAGTTTCTTAGTTCACATGTATGTATGTTTAGAAAAGGCGCACCCCATTTAATAAACTGGAGGGTACCAGAAAGATATAGAGATCGTCCTGAGGAAGTGGAGTATTTTAGTTGTAATTAGATTCCAATAATAATCGATTAAGAATCTAGTCGATTTATAGGTTATTAATTTTGTTTGATCAAAACTAATGTGGCAGAAATTAAAAGGGGTTAAATTTTTGCTTAATAATTTCATCCCCTCGCATCCTTTAAGGCAATCTACCCCGTACAGTGTTGCCTTTGGCAAGGAAATTTCCGACATCTGGGGAAATAAGGCAAGGAATAAAGAAAAGGGAAATTTACGGCAATTTAGAAAATGTTTATCATTAGATCAGTTTAAAAGTCAATTTTCCCTGAATTTTCATTAAAGTTTTTTGAAAAAAATCGACCAATTTGGAAAATTTCGGACATTTAATGGGGAAAAGTTTTGTTTCGCCTGGCAACGCTGACCCAGTGGAGTTTTTTCTGAAGTTAAAGAACAGAAACCGCAGTGAAGCCTTTTAAAAGCTGGTGGCAACAATTATAACAAAATTAAAATTAGAAACACCTTTTTTTGTTTCATTATGACGTCATATTGCGAGAACGAGAAATAGCGAGACTCTCGGTTTTCATAGTCATATAAGTGCCATTTAAAAAATTAAATAGAATTGAATTGTTTAAAAATTGCTTCCATTAAAATAATAATACCTATAATACCGGGTGACACAAGAAGTATGTAGGTACTAAATTTTTTCCGTAATTCTTGATTTTTTTTTTAATTGTTGGTAATAGGTAAGTGTGTGTAAATTGTAATTTTTCGGAAAAAGCAAACCTTTACTACACAAGCTACTTTTAGTTTAATCGGAAATTAAGCCAATTTTTAAGTTTAAAATACAAACCCACTACGTTTAGTCAATGCTTAAATTCTATTAAAAAAATTTTTTTAATGACAATATTAATATATACAATATTAATATCACTCATTTTATCATTTGTACTAAATATGGCTGCCAGATTAGCTTTCTTTAATTTTCTCAAATGTCTCTAAATTTTTTGAAACAAGGTAAGTGGTCAATAGTAGATCGTGTATGCGTTAAAATAGTTAATTTCAACCTACTTTATTTAGAATATGAACAAAAATGGATCTAGGAGGCCATTTTTAAAATAAATGACAATGTGGGATATAAAATGATGTATCATTAAAACGGGATTTTTTTATAAAATGTAAATATTGTGTGGTTTTATTTAAAATTTAAAAGTTAACCTCACCTCTGATGGTGTCAAAGAATTACGATTTGGAGACTTGTTAACTCCCTAAATTTTTGAATTTATACTTCAAGAAGTGCAGAAAAAATTGGTAATAAAGTAAATATTATTTATGCTATTCGGTATATCTACGTATAAAAGGTTAGTATGTCTGTCAGTGGTGGCTCGTCAGGTGAAGTATATAAAAAAATAATACCAGGAGGAAAGTTTTTCGACAATATTAAATATTAATGTACCAATACAGCTACCATTTTAGCCCATAAAAAATAATTATGTTCGTATTATTAATATTAATTTAATCCTAATGTAGCTATGCGTAATAGGGCCACGGTTAACTCCGATGGACAATAATTATAAACACTCGTGCATTTTGGCGCGCCCCAGCCGACCGTGTCCGTTAGGTCAAAGCAAGTGAAGACCAAAGGCCCAACATGGCTTTAATATTCACTGTTGCTATGGTTACGTTACGTCAGTCACGCAAACAGCATATACTAATTTGCATTATGATGATGGGCAACTTTAAAATAGATCAGTCGTATGCACCATTGTTATAGCATTGGTTCGCCTAACCTTAAGGTATTTATTTTGAGGCTTCGCGAAACTTACGGTTATAGATATGGTTTTTACGTGATTTACTGTGTAATTAAAAAGTTTTGTTTTTATTTTTCAGTTAATTCAGTAGTGTACGTACCTACTTAGTTGTGTGTTTTAAAAATGAACCCATTGACATAGTTTGTAATTTGTTGGAAACTCCATTCAGTCGTTGGATAGATCAGGATAAGAGAGACTTTTTGTTACACGGGTTTTTAGTCAATGATTGTTTAAGTACCCGCACTATACCTAGCTTTTCACCATTTTTTAAGACCTCGAGCCGCCACTGATGCCAGTATTAAGTTTAATGGTGTATTAGCTACTTCTCCTTCTAGTCGACTTTATTTTAATATTTAATTACGCTCTAAAAGAAAACATTGTGTTTCAGCAGCCATCATTTTTACAATTAAGTTTTCAAATTATAACTTTTAATAAAAACAGTTTAGCAGTTTAAATTTAAAAACTAAAAATTAAATTTTTATTAATTACCCTCAGGTTCGAAAGGCTAATGAAGCTTTTATGTTTCAAAATAAAATTTGATTCAATGTGAAAATTTAAGTGTTTTTAAAGAGTTAATAAAAATTAGGTTAATTGGAAAAATACGAGGAAACCTTGCAACATATCGGATTATCAAAAAAAAAATTCTGATTATGGAGGACATTTTTGTACATACAAAGCGTTTCAGAACAGGTTACCTGAGTGATAAAAGAATTTTCCAAATCTTTAAATCAGGTTACCTGTTTATAAATTATAAGTCTGCAACAACACCAAATATATGCGGGTAAAATATATTATGCAACAGAAGTTATTTACGGTAGTATGTTAAATTATCAACCCCTTAGCGCTAGTGTAACTTTTCCAAGTTGGACCACATCCCGTTGAGTCTGAACTTGACTTTGTGTCTCAATTAAGTGTTTTCTTTCATTTTATATTCAATTATTGTAATTTAATACCTCGAAATTACCTAATTAATTTTTTTTTTAACTTTTGACTTTTCTTTGCCATAGTATTTTCCTACCAATAAAAAGAATTAGAAAAATATACCATTTTCAAAATACTGTTTTATGGTAAAGCTCATAGAAAAGCTGTCAATATGGAATTTATAGGTTATTATTATACTGGGTAATGGTGCTGAACAATACAAAAGAAATTAAGAGAAAAAACTTGCTCTTCCTAGTAAATAAATTCATATTTTTAGGCTTTCTTAAAATTGACGCCGAAGAATCAACAACGCAAAGCAACTTTGGTCTAGTGGATCAAGTAGCCGCACTCCTATGGATCAAAGCCAATATAGACGTGTTTGGAGGTGACCCTGGCAAAGTAACCTTATTAGGTCATGGAACAGGTGCAGTCTGTGCCAGTCTTCTTACTATAAGTCCGATGTCAATTCATCAAAATGAAAGTAAGTATAACTCGTTTTCGGAGTCATTTTAAGATAATAGAAGATCTCAAAAATATTCTTTGTTTAGAATAATAAGAATTTAAAATGTTTAGAAAACAACAAGAATTAAAAATAACAGCGGTGGTATTAAATATCAATGTGAGTTACTGGCATTGCATTACTGGGGGAATCATAACTAGTGGTGCATACATGTGGTTCGGATTCCACGTTAAGCTGTAGGTCCCGTCTGGCTAACAATACCCAGAGGATAGGGGATACAATGGGCCTCATATAGGCCTAAGTATACTGGCTCTTCCGCCAACTCCAGCAAAAAAAAAAATGGTCAACACTGATTGTTAATTGTAGGATATGGATTTTACCTCCGAGAAATATCTTATTTCTTCTTGTATGAGGTGGAAAAGTGATAATAATTTTTTTATTATTACCTGTTTTTACATAACCATTTTGTGTCATTGGTCAGTAACTTATATAAAAGAATTTAAGCTCCCACAAATATCATGTCGTGGTTGTAAATGTAATCATCAAGGTCTTCTGCGATGAGAAGAAATAAGAGAGACAATACAAGAGTGTTCATAATAAAAAAAAAACAAATGATTATTTGCACTTGCCATGGGTTGACTCACGGCTCGTAAAGATACAAACCAACTGACCTGTGAAGGGGAGGTCGCGCCAATGTCCTTAAGAAACACTGTCCAATACTTAGACGTACCTGGTTCTGTCAAAGTATCGAAATGAAAGAGCTGAGAATTTTGTCTCACTTATTCCATTTAAAATAATGACTTAGTCAAAAAATAATTTATAAAGTCGTTATTTTAAACAAAGCTTAAAAGTGGTCATTGTTATTACTCCTCAAATATGATCCATCGAAATTCCTTCAATTCCTTTTCTTAATTCCTGAAAGTTATTAAATGTATCTAGCGATGACAGTAAAGTAAACCTAGAAATTATTGATTGCTTGATATTTTTCAATTTAGGAGATTGTGACGCATCTAGATCAACATGAAGCCAGCTGATTTGCTCATAATGGGATTTTCTCTGGGCGGTCAAACTATCAAATCTCCTTTGATCGTTCGTTTACATTGTTGACCTAGATGTGACCATCCCCTATTTTCATAATTTGTTAAAATTGTATATGTTACCGGCCAAACCCGATTTCAGGATAAACTAGTTTGGCCTATAGGCCAAACCAGTCTATCCTAATAACAATGGGATGAACTAGTTTGTCCTAGTCGAAACTAGTATGTCCTGAAATAAATGTGAGGCTTTTAGGAAAAACTAGTTTATCCTAGTCTAAACTAGTTTGAACTGAGATTTTACTCTGCCCTCACACGTTCAATATTATTGTCAATATATTAATATTTCCCTCACATTATTAATAAATTCATCAATATTCAGCCGCTACGAAATTTTGCATCGGTGAAAATTTAAAAAGATGAGTAACAAAAAATCTTGTATAGCTATAATTTTTATCAAATTTATCTGATTGTGGGAAAAACTTTTAAAAAAGACGCTGGAAGAAAATGGTTATAGGAACGAAAGGAATACACCCATTTACACGTGCTACATTCCATTTTGGAAACGGGCCCTGAAGGTTATCGGAACTATTTTCGAATGAATAACGATGTATATGAACAACTATTGCTCATAAACGTCTTCGGCAGCACAATCTGACCGTTTCGAGTTTTTATTTTTTTAAACTCTTTTCTGTGCTTTGTTCTAAAAGCATATTTTTACATCTTCGATTTTCAAATCTTTTTTTTAAAGATTTTATAAATTTTTAATAATTTCTTGTAGCCAACCGCCTTTTTATCTCTATTACAATAGTCTTTTGAAGACGAATCCCATAACTCTGGCATTTCACGGTAGTTTTACTCTCATTTTCATCGAGCTGGAAGCCGCCGGAGATGTGACTTCCATTGCGTTTATGTTTATACTGGCAAAATATTGTCAATATAGCCCTCAAACGGTCAATACTTCTTCAATATAGTCGCCCCGCCAACAGTATTCAAGAAATATTTTCGAATCGCCAAAAATACATCAATATATTGACAATACTTCAATATTTTGCCTCACACGATCAATAATATTGTCAATATTATTTTGACAACAGGCAACGTCTTTGCTTTGCCTTGTCGGGCGCGAGGATTTGTGTTACCAGATCTCCTGTTTTAACAGAAGATATACTGTTTTCACTCTTAAACTACTGTTCTACTGTTTTCACCCTCAAATCTCCTGTTGAAAATTTTTTAATTCTTAGTAGAGTAGATCTTTTTTTTACGAATGGAAAAATTCACTGGAGCCGCAGGCGAGACAATCCATGAGTGAAAACTCGACGTTATGCACGTGTTTATAGATGTAGATTTATTTTAGACTTAAAAGAGTGAAAAAAAGGATTTTAAGAATCTAGTGCCTAAAAGGCACACCCTACTTTGGTCAATGATTGCAAATGTTAAGATGTTATCAAGACTAGCAAAAGATCAAGGTCAACTTGGAGAAATGTAGTTCTTATAATAAATAATATACGCAATTTACTTTTCCTACGACCACCTATGAAAATGAGAAAATAGGCACGGTTAACTTGGCTCGAAAGCGCCGAATATCACACGCCTGTTGAAAGAAAATATTTCAACTCTAGAGTGGAAATACAAGGCACACTATTTAATTTTAGGCATATGATGCCAATTTGACAGACCACACCTATTTATTGAAAAGAACAAATTTTAGAAAGCAGTTTAGTTTATTTATCACGTATTTGTCGAGTGATTCAGAATTAAAGTGTGAAAATACGCCATCTGAAATTATAAAAAAGTTAAGAATATACTGGAAAATTTATTACCAGTCAAAACAAGCCCCGCTAAAGAAAATGTCATATATTACACTTAAGCAGAAAATGTTTATGGGTCGCTATAGCCTAGAGACTAGAGCCATGACCTACGAATCGAAAGATCACAGGTTCAAATCCCATCAGGAGCACTTGACTTTTTTTTTATGAAAACATTAAATAATTTATAGAATTATTTTGAATTGAAATCTTCCTTGTTGAGTGAATTTTTTAAATTTATTTTTAATGCATCTTTCCTTGACTAAATAAAAAAAAATCATTCAAGAAGGAAGATTTCAATTCAAAATAATTTTATAATTTATTTAATGTTTTTATAAAAAAAGTCAAGTACTCCTGATGGAATTTGAACCTGTGACCTTTCGATCTATTAAATTGGCATCATATGTTTAAATTAAATAGTGTGCCTTGTATTTCTACTCTAGAGTTGAAATATTTTTTTCACAAATCAAAGGTTTTTTTAATAATTCTTTGTGGTCGTAGGAAAAATAGTGTACATTACTCGTGTGAAAGTGATTATTCTAAAACTCGGAGAATTTCCGCACTCGGCTGACGCCTCGTGCTAAATATCTCCTCGTTTGAAAAGTATCACTTTCATCACTTGTTATGTAATAAACTATTAGGCACTAGTGCGAATTGGCATTTTTTGCGCTCTAGTGCGTAAAAAGAGCATCTGTACAATTTTTTTAGATTTCAAACTAGTTTAGACTAGGATAAACTAGTTTTTCCTAAAAGCCTCACGTTTATTTCAGGACATACTAGTTTCGACTATGACAAACTAGTTCATCCTATTGTTATTAGGATAGACTGGTTTGGCCTAGGCCAAACTAGTTTATCCTGAAATCGGGTTTGGCCGGTAACGTACTACTTAATTAGAATTATTTTTCTGCTGATTTTTCTTATGTTAATACAATTGTTCGCTATACTACAATGAGAGTTGAAACATATCCTATATAATTTCATTTGCATTAATTTAACTTATTAATGTTAGATTGATATATCCATTCAATAATAAAAAAATTAGTGGTATGTACATGCAGACCATGACATTTAATACAGTTATGAAATTAGCGTCCTATTTCAAAATCCAGGTAGGTAGGTATTTGTGGGTTTAGGACAATAAAAAACAATTCCTCTAAATTAAAAAATTGCCGACGTTTCGACCTTTATTAGGTCTTTCTCAAGGCTATTTCACAAAGTCGAGGAACATAAGTCGAAACCAATTGTTAAAATCATCTCCAGACGGGAACACACATTACAAACTGACATGGAACAAATATTCTGTAAAAATAACGAACCACACCACAACGAGTACTGTTAATATTAACATAGCATGTGGTTCGTTATTTTTACAGAATATTTGTTCCATGTCAGTTTGTAATGTGTGTTCCCGTCTGGAGATGATTTTAACAATTGGTTTCGACTTATGTTCCTCGACTTTGTGAAATAGCCTTGAGAAAGACCTAATAAAGGTCGAAACGTCGACAATTTTTTAATTTAGAGGAATTGTTTTTTATTGTCCTAAACCCACAAATACCTACCTACCTGGATTTAATACAGTTTTATGTTTACATAAATGGTGTGTTTTTTACAAAGGTAAATAAGTTAAGGTTAAATCTTTATAAACAAATAAAAATGTTTTTATTGTCATCTAGCCCTGGTTTACCCTATCAGGTCTGCCACTATTATTGATGTCGCAATCAAACTTGTGTGGTTAGTTCAGTATTGTTTAAAATCTTTATGCAACCCAACATACAGTATAACCCTTGTGTCATAACTTATACGTCATTAAAATCGTACGAATCAAATCAAGGAAATATGTTTAGAACAACGTCTAATTTCATAAATACTATAATAGATGTGACTAATGTCCCGATGTACGGATTCCTAAAAGTTGTTTAAAGTTTTGTATCAAAAATTTATATCTTGAACAACACCAATATTATCCATATATTTAATAGATCGTTCAATAGCACTCTGCACAATATTTTTATCAACACACACACAATGTTCAGGGCACAAAAATATTAAAAATATTAGTCAGTCTTTCCAATGTTTTTTCAGTCTAGCACGTTTTATTGGCAACGACGTATTGCTCCATAGAATAGTGCCCGGAAGAAGTTTGGTTATGTTTTTATTCACCTTTATTGGTAAAATAAATAAAGATGGGGAGTTGTAAATCACGTTGTTGCTTAATCGTCGAATAATAAAGCATGTGTAAAGAACCACTGTGAATACTGTAGGTATAAAGAAAAGAAGCTTGCGGCAAGCGGACAGAGTAGTGCGTCTATCTTTTGCATTAAAGTACACAGGGATGCCAAAGGTAATGGAATCCCACGGACACTAAATTCCACTATTTTATTTATACTTACACACGGCATTTACGGAATAGTGCTGCAAACCAGTGGGCGACTGCAGCGCGATCTAAATCTGAATCCACAAAGCGTGGAGATGTATAGAGAAGCGAAAAAATGTTTCCTATACTGGTGAAGTGGCCGTTCCGTGCTTTATTTAACTAGATTGATTTATATTTCTACGTTTTCACGTTAGATGGCTATCTTTTGCATTGAGTTGATTCCTTCTGATGGCGTTAGTGGGTTTTCATCGCGTTTTTATTTCTTAAAAACGCCTTGAAAGAACAGGCTCGCTGTACTGGGGGTCGCTTACGAGTTATGACTTTCTGATGAGTTCTAACAAGAACGAAACAGCCTGTCATTGTCTACCTGTGCCCCAGGGATTCCATTACCTTTGGCGTCCTTGTGTACTTTAATGCAAAAGATAGACGCACTACTCTGTCCGCTTGCCGCTAAGCTTCTTTTCTTTATATATTTTAACGGACACTAAATTCCACTATTTTATTTATACTGTAGGTAATTTTTTTTACAGCAGTTATGGTTAAAATCATTTTGTTTTTTGTTTTACAGTTAAAATAATTAATAGTGACATGACACTTAAGAAAAGCTCAAAATCATCATTTGAAAAAACAAAAAACTGAAATAAATGTAACTTAATAACTTGTTTTATCTTACTTAGTTGCTGTTAACACTGGAGGATTCAAAACAACAAAAAACTGTTATCGAGTAAAAAGTTTGACAAGATAAAACTGTATTGAGAAACTTAAGATCAATTTTCTTTTCAGCGTTGTCTTCTTCCAGGATGAGACAGCAAACTGAGAACATTTACTAAATCAATAAAGTTGTTTTGTGTGTCGCAGAATAAAACGACGCCAATGAGATATTAATCTTAAGCGAATATTGGTTTTCAGTCATCACCAAAAAATAATATAATAATGACGTTGATCGGGAAAGTTAGTATTAAGTAAGTGCAAAACGGAAATTATTTTAGACTAATATCAATGCCAATATAAATTTATTTTCAAAAATTTGCCAGTACGAAGGTTACAGTTACAGTAACCTAACAAGAAGTCTACAATTGCTGTGGAAAAACAAGAATTTAATTTCTTACTTGCCAACAGTGGTGTATTAGGGGGGGGGGGGGGGCCTCGAGCCTAGGAGCTCGGGTTTAAAAGTCTAATTGCAACCTAATTTTTCGTCTCAGGCTTGGACTCTTAATTTAAATTTTTAAATAATGTATTCTTGGCTTAGATTACAAAGGTCTTGTAGGAAACGTTTAATTTTTAAACTTTTTCTTCTAAAAGTCCTGTTTTATAATAATATAGAGGTTAAGGTTTCGGACGCATATCGTTTTAGTTATTGATTTATGGTGCAATTTTATAGGAATACGAGTAAAAAGAATAATATTTTTTTTATAGTATTTTTCTATTATATACTTGTCTGTTCCGTTTTCCCTTTTTCAGAGCTATTTTAAATCAAGAAAAATATAACCCAATGCAATAAAATATTTTTTTAACAAAAACAAAAAACAATTATTAGGTATTTATTTTTTAAGAAATAAATTTAAGTAACAATTTCAATTGAAACATTTTTTGTGGAAGAAGTGTGATAATTTATAATAAAAAAAAAATAGTGCGGGAAGAAACTAGAATGCTTTATTAGGAATATACAAAACGGCACTTAAGCAGAAGTATTTCAAAACCTAAGCATTTGCACCAATAACTGCTCTTAGATCTACGCTCCTAAAATACATTATTTCTGAAAAAATCATCAATTTTGGCCCGGTGAGCGATATTTACTTTATTTCTAATCATGAAAAACCGAGCTCAAAAATTTAATTTTAAATTAATTTAATTTAAGATTTTGGATTGACACCAATAATATTCATATTTTCCACAAATTTAAAAAATATTTTTTTTTAATAAAGAGGATAATAAAAAAAAAGTTAAAAATAACAAATTTAATCCAACCATGCAGAGGGGAAGTGGTAGGTAATAATTTAATTTTCGAAATTTGATGGTAGTTGAATATTTAGGAAGTAGGTAAATTTTAAACGAATTTTGGGCGTGGCCCCGAAAATTTTTCGCTTTTCTGCCTTCTTCACTAGGTATGTACAATATCATGTAGTCCCAACTGTCCCTTACTCCAGAAAAAAATATCCTACTTACCCCCCCCCCCCCCCCCCCCAAACATATTATAGCTCAGCAGAAAGGTCAAATCTAATACCGATATTTTTTTTTCTGTAGTTATTAGAGTTAGTATCTAGATCCATCAAATTCTAAGAGAAATGTCGAATATCACGTTATTAAATTTTTACAAAATATGGGAAAAGCGTTATATCGTTCAAAATATAGGTTTTAAATATATTAAATATATGTAATGCATGGTATGTATAGAATTATAAAAAGAATAGGCTAATATTACATAAGTATTTATTTAACTAAATATACATAACATAAATAAGACAACACTATACATAGACACAACCCGGGCAGCGAAACAAATTCAACTGGTACCGTAAAACACAGTCAGAACGGCCTTACCGAAATTAGTCCGTTGTAGGTAGTACACTTTGGATCTGTTTTTATCAAAACAGGTTTTCATCTGGAACAGATTGGAACAGGTTTAGACTACAGCGGAACAGACTGTTAAGGCGGAGCATACTGTCACGGCGGAACAAACTGCCCGCCTGACCAAAACATGCCGCTGGAATGACACAGCTATATATCGCTGTTACATGTTTTATCACTGAGCTTAGATCAAAGATCTTTATATTCTGCAAAACTCAAAAGGCAAGAACGGTCCAATGCAAATTAAATGTCTGGGATCTGGATTAGGTTTATTCATCATATTTTTACTATAACACAAGAAGATGGTTGAAATTGAAAACCAAACAAACGATAAGCGGCAAACAGAAGTAAAGGCATCGACCCTTCAACTAACCTTAAATCATGAGAGCAGCTAGTATATCGTTGGTCTCGTCTCAAAAAACGCGGGAAACCACATTTTGCACGTCTTTTTATAAAAATAAACTACTTTTATGACGAACAAATTGACACCAAACGAAATTAGAGAGAACGCCATAACGGCTTCGTGGTCATACTTAGACTGCACAAGTGAGTCATAAAGTTAGGAATTTTTATAACCTAGAATTAGTCCTTAGATATGTGCTACATATTTGTTTCGTACCACCTATAGAACCTTGTGATAAAACTGTGTTCCTCTCTAGAGCTCTATATGAAATATCATTTTCTTGGCGCGATCTAAGTTTGGTCAAGCGGGTGTAATAGATAAATAATGAATATTATTGTTTTTTTTTAATTCTGTAGAAATCACTTTAAAAGTTATTTGGCTAATATCCCCCCCCCCCCCCCCCCCCCAACCCCTCCCGTATATACCGAGATATCAGTATATGAAAATATCGATAAGTAGTATATTTTTTAAATATCCCTTTTTCGATAAACATTTTTGGATCATCTGGAACATCACTAAAACACGACTGGGTAAACAACATTGAATAAAAAAACACTTAATACAATTTTATTATTAATCTTAAATCTTTAAAATCCGCTAAAACGTAACTTTATTACAAGAAAAATAGAAAAATCGAAAAGAGTCTTTTACCAGATTTTCAGGAAATTCTGTGTCAATAATATTATTTTCAAATCTGAGCCATCTCAATAACAAATATGGGTCAGGGTTTTATATTCTCGTTGACCATTTTTTGTCAAATAAACAACCCTTTTGACGATTTGGCTTGTTGGTCTTAAATTTTTATATCATAGTAAATAAAGAATTGGTTTATTTGACACGCTGTTATAAACGAAAAAAGTCAATGTAATCTTGAAACACAAAGTCATAGAGAAGTGTAAAAAATGTTTAATAATCTTTATCATAGTCATTAAAAATTGAAACGTCCAAGTATTTTAAGTAAAGAAAATAAAATGGAAAAGCCTCAGATATTTTATTAAGCTAATCCAACCGCTTTAAAATTTGACAAGTAAAATTGCGGATCTTTTTGACCCAAATTGCAAAAAAACTAACAAGATATTGAATTTCTGTTCGCATTTGCGACAGACAACGGCAGTAATTTTTAATTGATCAGCTGATATGGCCTTATAATTTTCCCAGATTTCTAGTGAACTGTAAATAATCCATTTTTTTTCGAGGACCCTTCCGTGAGCCGGATGCACTTAGGCCAGGTTTGGCCGATTGTACTCACCCTGATTGGTTGTTACACCCACTTTGTGATCCCAGTTCCTTGCACTAGTTTGTGTAGGTAAACTGCGGATAGTGTAAGTAAGGATGCTCTCTGGTTCCAGTTTTGGTTGCCCAAATATTTGTTGCCTCTTCCGAACTAGCGACTTGCAATGGCAAATATGTGCTGTACAATTTCTCTGACTTGTCCGCATAATCCGCAGATGGTTCATGACAGACATGTGTCATGTTAGAATTCCTGTGATGGTTCTAGCTAGTTCCTGTTCATTTGAAGCAGTTGTTGCTTAAGTCTTGGGTCTGCATCCTCAATGAAGCTTTTTATGTGGTGTAATCCCTGTCTGTTGTTCCAGTGGATTTTGTGTTCACTCCTAATCAATCGCTTAAAGGCGTCTCGTACTGTGTTCCTTGGTACCCCGAGTGTCGGTTCTGGCCTAAGAAATGTGTGTTCTGAACCTTTCTTTGCAAGTTCATCGGCTTTTTCATTTTTGTAATACCTTCGTGTCCTGGTACCCACCGCAGTATGACTTTGTTTACTTTTGCCAGGGCCTCCAGTTCCCCTTGAGATTCCCATACCAGTCTTGAAGGTACAGGGACATTATTTTAAGTGTCTCACCCGATTAGCGACTTTGCTATTAACCACAATAAAAAAACAATTATGTATTCCCTAACAGCTTTTAGTGAAGAAGCCAAATTTGATGTTAAAAAAAATCTATGTTTACAAATTTGACAGATACGACGCCATATTGGATTTTCTTAAATGGCAACCCTACCTTATAGTAAGCCAGCTGCATTCGCCTATTTGTTCCAACATTAAAAATGTATAATTGTCAATATTTATTTTCAGCCGTTCCGAAGATACGAGGCTTCGAAAATGGTGATTTTGTTATCATCGAATTAACCGAAGCTTTGAGATTAGAAACTCAATTTTTTCTTGAGATACGTAATTTCTTATGGCGGAGCCACCCATGCTATTGTCATATATGTCAGATGTCAAAAAATTACAGTTACGACGCCATTTTAAATTTTTCTAAATGGCAACCCACATTTATATTTATGTCAGTGTATGGCATTTTGCGGTCAGATTTCAAAAATATATAGTTGTCGATATTTATTTCCAACCCTTACCGAAATACGACCGTATCAAAAACTGCTTCGTACGATTATGTGTTTTAAGTATCTCACCCCATTAAAAAATAGAAGCTTTGTGATTAAAAAATAAATTTCAAAATGGCGTCGTATTTGTCATTTTTTGACATCTGGCATATGTGACAATAGCATGGATGGCTCCACCATAAGAAATTACGTATCTCCAGAAAAAATTGATTTTTTAATCACAACGCTTCTATTTTTTAATGGGGTGAGATACTTAAAACACATAATCCTACGATGCAGTTTTTGATACGGTCGTATTTCGGTAAGGGTTGGAAATAAATACCGACAACTATCAAATTTTTGAAATCAGATCGCGAAATGCCATACACTGACTTAGTTATAAATGTGGGTTGCCATTTGAAGAAATTTAAAATGGCGTCGTAACTGTCATTTTCTGACATCTGACATATATGTCCGGATTTTATGCAAATGCATATTTTGCATATATCTTGAAAGTTGGCCATCCACAGCATATTTAGGGTACTTAGGGCATAATTTGCATATTTTTCCAATTTAAAAAGTAAAACCCAATTCAGGTAATAAGTTGATCAAAACGAAATATTTTATTTTCATTTATTTACGGATTATCTTAGATAGCTATTTACCTGTGAAAGGATTATAACTATTTAAGGGCGGTTTTATTTTATTGTTCCGTAAACAACAATTTAACCTTAATCTGCATTCCTAGTAGGTAATTCTAATTTAATTACTTTGTCCAATCGCCTATAAATATTTTTTTATGAAAATTTGATTCATATAACTTGTCTGGCCCATGGATTAAATAGAGTTGCATAAACTATTAGAGCTTCCTTCCCTTTGGTCAATGACTTAATAGCCAATGTGAAAAAAATTTACATAAAAGCTTTTTATGCAGAGCATTTTCAAAAATTAAAAGAGATTGTTTCTCAAATTGAAAATGATTCTCAGAGTATTAAAAAATGCAAACAAATATTTCAAAATTAAGTGGAACAACAATTGATTTATATAAAATGCAACTATAGTTTTGTAGCTGAAAGTATTTTAAAACTAGAAAAAACATCTAGTAGTTTATTAGAGTCAATGGATATTGTAGAAAAATGCAATAATAATTGTAAGCAAGTACGAGGTGAGGTAGGAAAAGCAGTAAGTAATGTCGAAGTTAGAAGGAATAATAAAAAAGAATAAAGGTTTTACATTTTTAATAAATGTTTCAAAAGTTTTCTTAGGGTAAAATGTAGATAATTTGGATTTTAAACTGAGCCTAGTTCCAAAGTTAAAATTTGGCCCTAAAACATCAGCAGATGTATTGTATAAACATATCCTTAGTGATAGAAGACAGCATTTTTTAGTAAAATACCTTGAATTACATATTGTAACCAGTGCATATTATAGTTCTGAAGACAAATATTAATGTTTTTATTTGTATTTGTACCATAATGCAGATTTAATAAATATTTATACGTTTACCTGTTTTTTGGTGGTTTTTATTAAATACATAATGCCTTAGTTTAGTTAAACCCTAATTTAATCCAACAATAAGTCATATTATATTTTTCGTATTACTGCATATTTATTGCATATTTCTTTGTTTTTTGCATATATCTTGCATATATTTAAAAAAATATATGCATATCTCACATACTTTTGGTTGCATATAATCCGGTCTCTACTGATGACAGAAAAATTATATTTAACCACCATGCGCTCGAAGAGTTAGTAGACTGGATGAAATGTAGGCTGTCATCATATGTGGCAGCTTACATCTGGTCCAACCCCAATTGACTTTAAAACTTTTATTATATAACCCACTTCAACGTTTCTATGGCGTACAATTCCTTATTCTACCAAAGTTACGGACATTTTAAGAAACAAAGGAAAAGTTATTGATCTTAGAGGCCATTTTTAAAATAAATGATAAAGTGCGATACAAATTTATAAATATATGCTGACCTAAAAACAAATGCAATTTCATTTTCCCAAAAAAATTATATAACCTCAATATTTTATAATAATAATTCGTTTGCATAAAATCTAATCGAAATCTGTTATCTGCCTGAATTCGCTTAGCATAATAAAGAGCCATTATGAAAATTGAGCTATTCTCGAAAAGGTCTATCCTGTGTTATTACATGTGGTAGAGAGCACTTTGACAATAAATCTATTCTGCGGTTATATATTTAGTATGACTATGAATAAATTTAAACTAATCTGAATCTATATTTTATGTAAAATACAGGGTAATACTGCTGTATCTGCGTAACTCAATTATTAACCTTTAATTTTAATTGAAAATGAAGTTAATAGTATGCAGGCATAATTTTACCATAAAAATGAATGTAGTTTTTCTAGAGAATCAAACCTGAGTCTCTTGCTTTCCAGATAAAGGTCCTACCAAATATGCTTCAGGATATTCTAGAATTTTGTCAAGCACTTCCGTTTTATTTATTTATCGATTTAAGAATATTTTATTAAATTATTCATCCAATACTTTTTTGAATCTATTTTCTTTCTCCAAATAAACTTACATGCTCTATTCGCATTTTGTGGAAAACATTGGCAACTTTTTGCAATCCCACCAGTCGAATGTTTTTAGCTCAAATTTCACAAACTCGATTAGCTGTTTCAAAGCTCTTAGGTACATAAAGTACAGAGCAGTTCCTAAGCATGGACAAAAAATGTAATATCCCATTACTGTACTGTAAGTTTCTTAAAAATAATAATATTATAAAAATTGAGTTATTTTTCTATACCAAATTAAAATGAGCATTGATAAGAACCATAAGAAGAGAAGAAATAAGAAAATGGTTTTAATAACATTATATTTAATAGGTGATAGAATATCGTATTGGAAGAAGAATAAACATGGCAACTAAAACATCATTATATATTAACAGTAACATAAAGTGGTCTCATTAATAAAGAAACGGTATTTGTAGCAATCTTCCTTTGAAGTTATACTACTCAAACCCTATCTTGTGTAATTTTAATAATCGCGCGGATCTAAAAGGGCTTCGTTTGGTCCGTTGCTAACATGAATCGAAAACTCAAGTCACTGGATCTTAGTTTTGCACTCAATATTTTGGTATTTGAAATCATATACTTTACTTTCATTGAATGACAGTGAACAAAATAAGTTGATTCAAATATACGGCACGATTGATATAGTAAAAGAACTAACTTAGTTAACATTTGAAAACAAAAATAAAGCCCTTAACCTGAGAACGGCAGTAGAGTTTTGGACTTGTATTGTCTTTATTTATTTAGAATCACTACGTTTCAACTGGTAAGCATCTCCAGTCATCTTCAGGTGAATACAGTATAAGATCCATTTTGAAAATAACGTATTATTTGAAAATATTAGTTAAATTTAGTGTAAAATGTAGCTGGTAAAAAAATCTTAAAAAGCCTGCCCCTGGCAAATTATATTTGACAATGACAAATCACAGGGTGACAAGTCCAATCTAAAGTCAACAGTTGAATAAACATTTGGACAGTCTAAAACTTGCATGGGATGTTTCGACCCCGATGCACCAACCGATATAATAATATGTTTTGCAATTATTTATTCAATTTTTTTTAGACTTATTTCATCGAGTTATCTTAATGAGTGGAACAGCTCTTGCAGATTGGGCATTGGTCAGTAAACCACTGGACGTCTCAATTCAAGTTGCCCAAAAACTTAACTGTCAGCTACGTGATAATTTTGCAGCATGCTTACGAAGAAAAAGGTTGGTTTGTCAAATATTTACACTCTAAAAAGGTTATATAATATTGTGAAGCAAAATATAATTAAAAATACAATTTTTATTGTTATTTCTATCAAATTTCATAAGATGGAGTTGTTATCGTAGTCAAATACATAATATAGTCATATTAAAATAATTAAATATGGTAAACTATTATAATATTTTATGGCAATAGTTGATGAATGACTTTGTGTCTATTTTATTTATACTTAAACCAGGTCTCCCAAAAATAATGGACAGCTTCTTCGAATTATTTTTAAGTATTGGAAGGGAGGTTCCCCTTGTGTACCGGCCGTTCCTGGTATACACTTTTCGGTGACAGGATACCCATATACTAAAGGGCAAAACGTAGTTTTACAAAATGAAGATGGATAGAAATTTCCGATTCAACCTTACAACATGTTGTTATTGGAATTTTTATTTCTTTACAGGCTGGATGAAATAATGGAAGCTGTTCCCGAATCGGAACCATATAAAACTACATTTGGACCAGTGGTAGATAACCGTCTAGTTCCAAATGATCCAAAAAAATCGATGATGCAATATACGGATATATTTAAAAGGTGAGTATTTCATTAACTATTGCGTATTCAGGAGATAATCAAGCTACCTATGTGACTGAATTATTATTCTCATTTTAAATATTACAATAATTTTAAATTAGTTTCGTCTTATAGGTCGATACTTTTGCCATAATTTTGTTAATTTTCTGGTTTAGCTTTACAATGGGTTGAAGTGAAAATATTTTTTTCTTTTTTCAAAACGGAATAGCTGCTAAAAGAGTCGCAGTTTCTGACGAAATGTTAAAGTGGTCGCTTTTCCAGATATTATTATATGTTTTGTGGTTAAGTGCTCACAAGTTACTCAAAATAATAAAACAACAAATCTACCAGCTGTTTTAAATAATAATAGAAACAGACTGAAAATAAAAAGAAATATACAGGGTGTCCCGAAATTAGGTGACAATATTTTAAAGGGATAAAGTACATCCAAAAATAGGACTTAAATCCTCTATTAATATACCTTCAAAAACGCTTTGTTATGGGGCTAGAGCCCCCCGAATGGAAGCTATGATAAGCGGTTTTTTCACAATATCTCAGATACTGATTGAAGTATCAAAACAAAATTTGATACATGTTTTACCCATGACAAGATGCAATAAACGGTTTGTTTAGCTTAGGTGTATTTCTTTCAGTGGCGTCCCACTGGGTAGGTAGTGAGGAGAATATTGCCCTAACTTTCTTATTTGTAGGATTTTTTAACGCCAGGTGCAATTTTTAAAAGCACTAAAGTCTTCTATTGAAAAAAGATGCTCTTGCTTCATTTTGGTAGGATTTACAATTTTTCAGTAAAATCGATTTAAAAATTTTCGGTTTTTTACAAGCCGTTGAAAAGGCTAAAGTGTTTTTTGCATATCTCAGCAAACACTTGATATTAAAACATGAAATTTATTAGCAGTTCTACTAGCGACAAGGCATATTTATTAAAGGATGTAACATTAAAATATTATTATTAGTAGCGTCGCACGGGGTGGAGCCTAAAATAAATATTACAATTTTTTTTTAATTGAGGGGCTTTCATACTTTTAATGTATTTTTTTTTAATTTTTAAATTTTTTGTTAATAAAACCTTCCAATATTGTAATTTTACAGAATATAAGGTTTTCAACAGATTTTTAGACCTTGTTTTTTAAATATTTATTTGTATAAGAGACTTAAAATAAAACAAAAAAGAATAACAAATTGCAAATCAAATTTAATTGTAAAACCACACGGGAAACTAATATTGTTCGAAATGATTTCCATTTTGTTGGATGTAAAATCTAGACCTGCGTGTTATGTTTTGTGAGGCACCGAGAATTTGAAAATGGTATAAAAGGAAAGCCCCTCAAATTAAAAAAAAAATTGTAATATTTAATTTAAGCTCCACCCCGTGCAACGCCACTGGAAAAATATTTTAATGTTACATCCTTTAATAAATATGCCTTGTCGCTAGTAGAACTTCTAATAAATTTCATGTTTTAATATCAAGTGTTTGCTGAGATATGCAAAAAACACCTTAGCCTTTTCAACGGCTTGTAAAAAAACGAAATTTTTTAAATCGATTTTACTGAAAAATGGTAAGTCCTACCAAAATGAAGCAAGAGTATCTTTTTTTAATAGAAGACTTTAGTGCTTTTAAAAATTGCACCTGGCGTTAAAAAATCCTACAAATAAAAAAGTTAGGGCAATATTCTCCTCACTACCTACCCAGTGGGACGCCACTGGAAGAAATACACCTAAGCTAAACAAACCGTTTATTGCATCTTGTCATGGGTAAAACATGTATCAAATTTTGTTTTGATAATTCAATCAGTTTCTGAGATATTGTGAAAAAACCGCTTATCATAGCTTCCATTCGGGGGGCTCTAGCCCCATAACGAAGCGTTTTTGAAGGTATATTAATAGAGGATTATAGTCCCATTTTTGGATGTACTTTATCCCTTTAAAATATTGTCACCTAATTTCGGGACACCCTGTATATTCGACATGTAGAAGTTTGTTATGTTTATTTTCGTAAATAACAGGCGTGAAGCTGACTTGTACAAAGCAAATAGAAATACCGGGTTTCTTTTAAGTCGATGGGAAATGCTATTACATTAAAGATATCCAACACTTGTTTAATTTTTTGCTGCATCTCTGTAAATTGAATACACTTTAACATTAAAAATTTTATTTGAACAACGCGCTATCACAAATTTCCTCTGAACCTTTAATAAATAATGCAGTGTTTTACTGCGACAATTCCAATATCTTCTTTTTCCTTTTTTTTTTATCTTAATTGAGTTGGGAACAGGAATTGTTTTCGTCTTGTCTTTGTTAAATCTAAACCGAAAGCTCCACAGGTCGCTGGGACCGTATATCACCTGCAGTCTTTAGGGGATAAGAAAAATAAATTACTGAGCCGGAACTAAAGTGATGCCAGCACTTCGATTTTGTTTACGGTTGAAGTAACCCCAGCTCTATTTCTGTATTTCTAAAGCTGAGGGTTCATTTAAAATTTTATTTTCGATCCAAAACTCCAATATTTACACCGGTACATATTTTGTGGGCTAGTCGAAATATTATTTTTTGAAAGAAAATATAGGATTCTGGTAAAGAAGCGGATCAGCCTTTTATACAAGGTATTCCTTATCCGTCAAGAATCTTGGCCACGTCAGTTTTATAAATGTATGGAGGGTTAAACAGAAAAGTGCCTAACACACATTTTTATTTTCGAGGGCTCGTCCGTGCGCCGGATGCTCTTAGGCCAGGTTTGGCCTATTGTGCTCACCCTGTTTGGTTGTTACACCTACTCCGTGACAGTGGCGTAGCCAGAAAATATGCTGGGGGGGGGGGGGGGGGCTCAATGGGCGTAAACAGGACTTTTTTTTTGAAAAAGGGACAATCATGACTACATGTATTTCATGATATTGTTCCTAGGGAAGAAGGCGGAAAAGCGCCGCAGACGAAAAATTTTCGGGGCCACGCCCAAAGTTCGTTTAAAATTCACCTAATTACTATCAAATATCAAAAATTAAATTATTACCTCCTACTCCTCCTCTGCATGGCTGGAATAAATTTGTTGTTGTAAATGTTTTATTTTTTATTCTTTTCTTGATATTCCTAGCTAGCTGGCTCTTTATTAAAAAAAAAAAACATTTTTTATATTTGTGAAAAGTATGAATATTGGTGTCAATCCAAAATTTTAATATAAGACGTATGTTCGACTTTAAACCGCGTTTTTCGTACTGGGTTTTTTATGATTAAAAATAAAATAAATATCGCTCACTACGCAAAATTGATGATTTTTTCAGTAATCATGTATTTTAGGAGCGTAGATCTAAGAGTACTTTTTGGTGCAAATGCTTAGGTTTTGAAATACTCCTCCTTAAGTGCCGTTTTCTGTATTCATAATAAAGCATTCTCGTTTCTTTCCGCACTATTTTTTTTATTATAAATTATCACATTTTCCATAAAAAATGTCTCAATTAAAATTTTTACTTTAATTTTTCTCTTTAAAAATATATACCTATTTGTTTTTTGTTTTTGTTGTAAAAATATTTTATTGCATTATTGGTATTCTTTTTACTCGTTTTCCTATAAAATTACATCATAAATCAATAACTAACACGATATGCGTTCGAAACCTTAATTTCTATATAAAACAGGAATTTTAGAAGGAAAAGTTTTAAAACTAAACGTTTCCTAGAAGACCTTTGTAATCTAAGCCAAGAATACATTATTTAAAAATTTAAATTAAGAGTCCAAGCGCGAGACGAAAAATTAGGTTGCAATTAGACTTTTAGACCCGAGCACAGAGGCTCGGGGGGGGGGGGGCTGAAGCTCGCTCCTTATGCTCTCCTCAGTTGACCTACACAAACTAGTGCAAGGAACTGGGATCACGGAGCAGTGGCGTTTTTAGGGGGGGGGGGGGGGGGGGCTGAAGCTCGCCCCCCCCCCCCCCTAAAAACGCCACTGCTCCGTGATCCCAGTTCCTTGCACTAGTTTGTGTAGGTCAACTGAGGAGAGCATAAGGATGTCCTCTGGTTCCAGTTTTGGTTGCCCGAGTATTTGTTGCCCCTTCCGATCTAGTGACTCACGCTGGCAAACTATGTGCTGTACAGACAGTTTTCCTGTAAACATGCGTCAACTTCATTTTTTTAATGAAACATATTATATAGTTTTACTTTTTTAAATTCTGCAATCTCAAAATACAAATAAGGAATTAAATAACGAGGAAACTGTTACTGCGACATAACATTACATTCTCAAAAATATCATGTCACCCTATTTAGTACAATCAAGGTGGCCGTTTATCTTATTCTTAATTTCTTTACCAGGCAAATTTAGATTGTTAACATATAATTTCTGCCTTTATCATTGATATCTTAATCAAAGTTATCTGTTTAAGTTATTACTGTTTAACAGCTTTGTGCAATCCAATATAAATAAGAAAAAACTTATCTTTGAATGCGCTAAAAAAAAGAAAATTCAATAGTGTTTGAGTTATTGACGTTTAAAATATAGTATTTTCAACAGTAATATACCGATTGAGGAGGCGTCTTATCGGTAATACCGCTGTTTTACAAGAAATCGATTTTCTGATAAATTTTCACGAAATATAATTTTTACTTTCAATCTGATAAGATCCCGAGAGCTTTAGCTCGAGGGTTTTATCTTTGATTATAAGAAAAATTATATTGAGTGATAATTTTCTTAGAAAATCTAGTTTTGAGTGAAAAACAAAGGTATGAAGATAAGACGCCGCTTCTAGAGGTGTATTTTATTGCATAATTTACTGAACCCGAAATAAAAACCGTTTTTAGTAAAGAAAAATATACAAACACATCATTATGATTTACTTTTAAGTTTATAACGCGTCACAACTAACAATTAATTAAAAATCCAAGACTAAATCAGACGCGTGGAACGTCAAAAATCAAATTTGCTTGTTGTCATCACGGTTGGCATGAAAACGTCAAGATTTCTTAAGCTCACGTCAAAGCAAAGTACACTGAGTTTAATCTTCCATACCTTTTGTCATAAAACATTTCTTTAAAAACGTCAAAATAAGTTAAGTTGATGCCTTAAAATCACCTCAAATACTGTTGTGTGTCACTTTTACTTTGTAGGGGTTATAATATTTATTTATTAAACATGATTTCTTGAAATACTTTACCGTTTGTTTGACAAAAAGCTACACTGGTCTTATCGAGCTAGCGGTAGGTCTTATCGGGTAAGATCCCGTTACCAAGGTGGTTGCTATGAAAATTAGCGTTCTAATTGGTTCTATATACAGGGTGTCCCACCGGGAACCGAATTGATCTATATATAGAAAACTTGACAGTATGCTGATGCATTCCTATGTATAGTTTTCCATATATAGATCGATTCGGTTCCCGGTGGGACACCCTGTATGTGAGGTAAATTATCAGACAGAAAAATGGTTTTCACCTTCTTATCTTAATATTGTATTCTCTATCGAAAATTATAACTTTCAGTTTACCATGTTAAACCAAAAAACCGGTTTTAACGGTTTGACATGTTATACGTCAATATCTCAAAAATAATTAAATTTAGACATGACATTTTACACAAAATATACGTAGAAGTTTATAGGCCATTAGATAATAATATAATGTATAGGGTGTTCCATTTAAAAAAATGCAAGTTTCGACCGCCACACTTTTTTGAGCCACCCTGTATAATGTAAAATATTTTTAAAATACGCCGTTATTAAGTTCATACCTCATGCTGGTTTAGTATTTTTGATAAGTTTCTCGATAACGATTTAATCTTCAGTCCCCGCTTCGTTGGCGGACCCGGTATAATTAATGGTATATCTACCATATGTTTCGATTTACGCAGATTATAAATATAGCCCATTTTATAAATATATTCCTTTTAAAACGATGCGTGCGAAAGAATATGGTGTAAAGGAAATGAAAATTACTAAAAGATTCTAAATTAATGGAGGTCCTCCATCTCTGTTACGTCCTGCATCAGTTTAAACCTACGGGGAATCGACTGAAATATATGGCTGCGTTTCGATGTCACTAGGGTGGAATTTATTTTCTGAACGCTCCGAAAAAAGAGGAATCAATGTAAAAGTCAAAAACATGCGATTTATCATGGCGGGATATTCGCTCGATATTTGCTGAAATAGTGCGGTTTAGAAATATGTAGATCTAAAACAAAACAATAAAACTTTGAATTTAGGCGTTAGGAAAAGGGCGTAATAGCCAGTGGCGGGTGTTCGATAGCATAGCTTTTTTTTGTAATTCACAGTTTAACTTAAAAATTGCGATCAATGTAGTACTTTGCTTACAGTGGCGGCTCGCGGTCTTAAAACATGGTGAAGAGCTAGGTATAGTGCGGGTACTTAAACAAACATTGACTAAAAACACGTGTAACAAAATGTCTCTTTTATCCTCATCTGTCCAACGACTGAATGGAGTTTCTCAAATTACAAACTGTCATTATTTGGGTTCATTTTTAAAACACACAACTAAGTACTAACGTACACTACTGAATTAACTGAAAAATAAAAACAATATTTTTTAATCACACAGTAAATCACGTAAAAACGATATCTATAACCATAAGTTTCGCGAAGCCTTAAGATAACTACCTTAATGTTAGGCGAACTAATGCTAAAATAATGGTGCATACGACTGATCTATTATTAAATTGCCCTTTATCATAATGCAAATTATTACATGCTGTTTGCGTGACTGACGGGACGTAACCATAGCAACGGTTAATATTAAAGCCATGTTGGGCGTTGGGTCTTTACTTGATTTGAGCTAACGGACACGGTCGGCTGAGGCGCGCCAAAATGCACGAGTGTTTATATTTATTGTCCATCGGAGTTAATCGTGGCCCTATTGTGCATAGCTACATTCGGATTAAATTAATGTTTTTAATTCGATCATAATTATTTTTTAAGGGCTAAAATGGTAACTGTATTGGTACATTAATATTTAATATTGTTGAAAAACTTTCCTCCTGGTTTTATTTGTTTTTTGGTGAAAAGCCCCTTCACCTACTTCACCTGACGAGCCGCCACTGTTTACTTATACATATTAATTATTATATTAAAACATATTAATGGTTTACAGTGGCCTGATTCATCTCAAGAGCATCCGAATAATAATTCTAAATCCTTCTTAAAGTTACCAGATCCATCCGAAATTATAACTATACAGGGTGTCCCACCGGGAACCGAATCGATCTATATATAGAGAACTATACATAGAAAAATTTTGAAAATTTAACAGTATGCTGATGCTGATGGGGGCGACCGAACAAAAATATTTTCATAATGGTGGCACTTCCGGTTATACCGGAAGTAAGTGTCAACTTGCTTATTTTAAACGGGACACACTATATATTATTACATTTTTGCATTCTACGCAAGATTCTAGGAAGATTTTGTATACCATGTCCTATACCTATGTCTAAACGTTTTTGACATATTTGAATTTTTATGTGAAAAATGACGTTTGCAAGCCTTAGAATAATTATCAGTTTTTTCTATAAAGAAGCCTTTTTATTTAATTTAAGTGGGATTCCTTGGTATAAAGAACCTGCTTTAATCGATTTTTTCTAACTAATTAATACAGGGTGTTTAAAAAATAAATAATAAAAATAAATAAAATAAATTTCATAATTATTTCTTATTTAGCATTAAAAATAAGGGTAAGTTTGTACATCCCAAAAATTCTTAGTTTTCGAAGTATTGCCAATTTAATATTTTTATATGGGGATTTTGCTGCAGATTTTAGGTTCAGTTACTCTTAGTTGGCTATGACGGCGTTGAAAAACAATCAAATGCTAAAAAATCTATAAAGCTGTCACTTACCATTATTAATAATAATCATACCCGGGCGCTTAAATTATACAAACGAAGATTATTTAAACTTATTTATTATTTATGGAGAATGTGATAAAGTTATATCATGTCACATTTGCCATTTGATATCCGCAAAAACAGAAGCACAATGTGCTTATTAATAATGTTTAAATGGTAAGTGACAGCTTTATAGATTTTTTAGCATGATTGTTTTTCAACGCCGTTATAGCCAACTAAGAGTAACTGAACCTAAAATCTGCAGCAAAATCCCCATATAAAAATATTAAATTGGCAATACTTCGAAAACTCAGAATTTTTGGGATATACAATCCTATACAAATTTACCCTTATTTTTAATGCTAAATAAGAAATAATTATGAAATTTGGGTGTTTCCATTTGAAAATCTGAACTTTTGACAGTTTTTTTATTTTTATTTTTAATCTTATTTTTTAAACACCCTGTATTAATAGTTATCAAAATATTATAAAAAATCTATTAAAGCAGGTCCTTTATAACAAGAAATCCTACTTAAATTGAATAAATAAGGCTTCTTTATAGAAAAAATTGATAATTATTCTAAGGCTTGCAAACGTCATTTTTGACATAAAAATTCAAATATATCAAAAACGTTTAGACATAGGTATATAGGATACAGTATACAAAATCTACCTAGAATCTTGCGTAGAATGCAAAAATGTAATAATATATAGGGTGTCCCATTTAAAATAAGCAAGTTGACACTTACTTCCGGTATAACCGGAAGTGCCACCATTATGAAAATATTTTAGCCCAATCGCCCCCATCAGCATCAGCATA
This sequence comes from Polydrusus cervinus, assembly GCA_935413205.1. Classification (NCBI taxonomy): domain Eukaryota; kingdom Metazoa; phylum Arthropoda; class Insecta; order Coleoptera; family Curculionidae; genus Polydrusus; species Polydrusus cervinus. Next base: position 84,860,190 of record OW284511.1, read on the forward strand.
CTGTCAAATTTTCAAAATTTTCCTATGTATAATTTTCTATATATAGATCGATTCAGTTCCCGGTGGGACACCCTGTATATACACTAATATACAGGGTTCTGCAATCGTGCATCAGGTTTCTATAATTCATATACGAATTAAGTTGGGAATTTTATTTCTATGCAGACTTATACTGTATTATGTGGTACATTTCAGGAAAATATTTTTCCATATACAGGGCGGCCCAAAAAAGTGTGATAAAAAAAAGTTGAATTTTTTTAAATGGCATACTCAGTATTTTATTGTACATTTCAGTTCATATTAGAGTCCTTTATAATTATCCAAAATTTTATTTATTTTGCTTTGTTAGTAAGAATTATAAATTAAAAACTAAAAAAATAAAGTTTTACGGCCATCGAAAAAAAATCAAAAAAACCATCTAAATCATTGTAGTCTGTTAGGCCCTTTACTTTTTTCGTAGATGATTTTTTTATTGCACCTACTAGTTTTTCTTATTTGAGACCTTTCAGGTTTGAGTTCATCTATGGTGTAACCGAAATTGAAAGCATTCACTTACCTTTGGGAGGAGACGTGGCCTTAATTCATGGAATGCTAGAGAAAGAGAGAGACGAAGAACTAAGAAGGTACATGCGAATGCGGTGCGAAATTAAGCCCGACGTATGTTTTGCGGAAACAAGGGATAAATACAACTATGAAAAACTAATGGTAGGTCTATTTAATGTTACTTTTTAACAGGGTTGCAACAAATTACGATTTTTTTGAAAAAATCAATAAATCTGATTTTTTCCATTAAATCGTGATTTTTTTCCCCTTAAATATAGCAATAATGAACTTTAAAATCACTTATTTTCATTATTTCGTCTCTATTTGCCCAAAAATATTTGTTGTCTAGATTTACAGTTAGACATACAAAATAACTTTTATTGACAATTATCGGCAGCGTGCAGCTTAATTTATGAATATTTTTTACGCTGGACTGATGACGATTAGTGTTTTTGCACTAACATAATGTATCTAAACGCATCGTTTTATAACATAAACTATCTTCCTTTTTTTTTAAATTTCCTGATGAATTATTTGCTTGGGCGACTTGTTTTACAACAATTTATAAACCGCGGTTGTGGCTCAGAGGTAGAGCTACTGGCATTCGACCCGGGTTCGATTCTCGGAGTGGGCATACGTACAATAAAAAAAGTATGTCCGAAATTTAGTGGATTTAAGAATGCAGGGAAGAATGTAAAATGTATCATCTCCCAACCCACCCCATTCACGCCGGTAACCAGGCCGGATGAGATCGGACATCTCGTGGGGTGCGGAAGAAGGTACACACTCCCCAATCGGTAGGTCATGCAATGGCAATAAACCAAGGGTTGATAGCCCTTGGGGGGTGTCGCATGACTGAGGATCGTGGTTCGGAACCCACGTTAAACTGTAGGTCCCCTCGGGAATGGCCCTGGCAGCGAACGAATAGGAAAAAATATAAATTTAACCAGGGACGCAAATAAAATTTAGAGTTAATACATTTAAAGTATAAGATATGTTAGGGCGTACTGCAATATATCGAGAAAAAACTTGGCTAACTTTAAAACTATCTTCTACGATGAACTAATAATATGTACCGGGTGATTCAATAAGAAAGGTAGCCAGCTATATCTCGGAAACTACTAGGCATAGAAACTCGGGGAAAAAAAATGAAGTGGCCATGAGAAAATCCTGGAAATAATTTTTAAGTTCCGCATTTTGCCGCAAGAGGGCGTAATTGAAAAGTAAATTTTAAAATTTGACATATCTCCGAAAATTCCACATTAAGGTATATCTTTGGTAACACCGTTAAAAAGCTTGGACAATTATGCATCATTTTGGTCTTATTCTCATTGATGTACCGACTTTAATAAGAGGGGGGGGGGGGGTATCTCCCTACAATCCCACTCTAAAGTCAACAGGGGCGCAGCTATGTTTCCAATCACGATCTACCACCCGGTATACGACTAGTAATATGTTCTTGTGTCCAAAAGTGTTTATATTATTCCTGAAATATACTTTTTTACAACAATGAAAACATATTATGGTTCGTTTATGGTAAGAAGCATTTTCAGCAGTGTAAGTGTCCTTGTTCGTTTGAAAGTTAAGTTAGCACTCCCTAAGGAACAATTCCGTTCCTCGGTTTATCTGTCTCTGTATTTGTTAGGTCGTTATCCGGGGTTAAGGGTATCATGTACAAAATATATGAATTGCAGAGGTTATTTTTTAGAGGTTGTGTCAATTTGAGATATAAATTTGAAAACTAGTTGACAATTTTAATTATTAAAATTACTAAAAATTTAAAATGGATTTGGGGAAGAGTAAGTAAAACAGAACACAGGTTTGTTCATAAAATAGATATATAGAATTTGACATTTACCACGTAGATGACGTCAGTTGTCGTTTATTTCTACTCGGGAAGTAACGAAACTACCCAAGTGTAGAAGAGAACCAAAACATGATTTCACAAACAAAACTAACCTTAAGATATACTGATGTCAACGTCTTGTCATTATTTAGACAATCCAACGACATGTCAAAAATAGCGGCGGATAGCAAATACTGCTTTGTAATTGGTACACATGACCATAAGAATGATATTGCTGGTGGTATTTAACGGGTGACTCATGATCTTGGCCATTTACCGCCATATTAAATCATGTGGTTTGGATATCCTAATTGACAAACAAAACTTACCTTAAAATATCTCCATATTAATAAATCCAAACCACGTGATTCAATATGGCGGTAGATGGCAATAAAGTCACCCGTTAACTACCATCAGCAATGTAATTTTTATGGTCACCTATACCAATTACAAAGCAGTATTTTCCATCCGCCGCCACTTTTGACACATCGTTGGATTGTCTAATTAACGTCTCGTCATAATTTGACAATCAAAATAACCTCAAATTATTTAGTCATTACTGGCCATTAGAGTTCTTCAAAGATGTCCCCGTACATGATACAATAATTACAAGATATGATATTCAGGGGTTGTAACGTCATCTTGTAAGTAAGTAACCCAAGAAACAGATGGTAATTTTTATTCTATTTTCGTGGTTACGAATAATAATAATACTCATAAGATGATGTGATATCCTCTAATATCATTCCTCATAATCCTTGTACCATGGTCCCCGTACCTAGATCCGTTAAAGTTATTTTGTCTCAATCACATCTCTCAAATCGAATAGGCTATGAAATATTATTATTTTTTATTATAGTTTTTATTTATTTTTTCATAATATAACGTATCTAAAATAGTGGATTCAAGGTATCCGATACATGTAACAAGAATCCGTTAGCATCCAATACTTAAAAGTATCCAAGTCGCACATCACTACTATGCAATGATTCTGCCTCCTAAAAATAAAAGTGTTCCGGCGGCTCTCGTCTTAAAAATTTGATATATGTTGAGGTGTAAACTTAAAATATTTTTTATTTTATTACATCCAGTGGATTTTTTATCATTCAAATCTATCAGAAATGATTTTAAGTTATATTTTAATGACTATTTACTTAACTTATGAATAATATATTAGATAATAGATTAGATAATTATTATAAATTAAGTTTTAAAATAACTTGATATAATATTAATCAGAGAAATACAGAGTCCGTTCCTGGAATGTAACATTGAGATCCGGTCTCTACATTATATAATTAAACTTATTCAAGTAAAAAAATATATCTAATGTACAAAAAAATCTATTTACTCCCTTGTAAAATTGGCCACGAGCCGGCACTGAATTTGATTACGTGTATGTGCTGTTGATTCTTAAATTCGATACTGTATTTTTATATTATGCATATTCTCAACTTTATTTCATAGCTCCATGCTCAGCTAAACTACATCTTAGAAACGAATTTTTCTTCTTATTTGCATTTAAAATCCACGAACATCAACATTCTGTGGACCTTTTTGTGTTTGTTATAAAGTTATTCCAAATTATATTGTCCCTGAAAGTCTAAAACAGTAAATCTTATTCGTTCAGCAACATAAAGATGCATAGTGCTGTGCATTGCAGCAATATATTTTACTGCTTTTCTTTTGTTAATGTACAGGGTGTGTCAGTAAGGTGTCTGTCTTAGATATCACCTAAACTATCAAGATAGGGAAAAAAGTGTAATACAAAAGTTAAAGAGTTTTTTAGGATACATAATATAAAACTATTTTCTAATCTGCAGGGTGGTCCTAAAAAGTGGTACTGAATAATAAAAAAGAAAATTAAATGAGACACCCAGCATAATTTTCTAGAATATGATTCAATGGAATAAGGACTTTGCAACCATATTCAAATTTTTGGAGTGAAATGCAACGTTGCCAAGTAATTAATTTGTTTCCGAAAATTTAGTAATTTTAAGGGTACCGTTATAAAATCATAGCAACCTGTGGATTAACCCTAGGCAAATATAATTTACGTTGTAAGTACTTTAAGGTACGATATATTGATTTATAATAATGTTTTTTAAATCTCTTATACAGAGCGTTCATTACAAGTTAGGCAACTCGATAGTTTTAAAAATGTTTTATTTCAATTTTTTTAAATGGGACCCCCCTAATTTTTTTAGGCAAAAGAATGTATCTTTCAAAAACCTTACTTTTTTGTTAAACATGTCATATATCTAAATATCATAGGTTTTAAAATATTTTAGGATTTGTCTTAAATCAGGGTAAAAAAGGAAAGTTCTAATTAAACAATTTAGTCAAGATTGCTTTGGAACAAAAAATAAATAATTTTCTTTGTCACAGCTGTAATTGCAAAATTATTTCGCTAACATATTGTGCTTTATTACTGTTTAAATTTTAGTTTCCTGAACTAACTTTATTCATAACTCATATTTTTCTATTTTGATAAAGTTAGTTCGGGAAACTAAACTTTAAATAGTAATAAAGCACAAAATGTTGGCGAAATAATTTTGCAATGACAGCTGTGACAAAGAAAATTATTTATTGTTTAACAAAAAAGTAAGGTTTTTAAAAGATAAATTTTTTTGCCTAAAAAAATTAGGGGTTAATCGACAGGTTGCTATGATTTTTAACGATACCCTTAAAATTACTAAAATTTCGTAAAAAAATTAATTACTTGGCAACGTTGCATTTCACTTCAAATATTTTAATAGAATTGCAAAGTCCTTATTCCATTGAATCATATTATAGAAAATTATACTGGGTGTCCCATTTAATTTTCCTTTTTATTATTCAGTACCACTTTTTAGGACCACCCTGTAGATTAGAAAATATTTTTAGATTATGTGTCCTAAAAACCCTTTAACTTTTGTATTACACTTGTTTTAGTGCTATCTAAGACAGACATCTTACTGACACACCCTGTATAATGTAAAATGTGCAATCCATTTTCTCTAATATGGGATTTTGTTAAGTTACGGCTGCGAGAGTTTGTAAAAGTTACGACATTAATCTACAGTTTAAATGAAATTTTTTGCTTCTTATTAAGAACATTTACCGTGACTTACTATGCAAAAATTTAATATCTACAGTCATAATCTAACACAAATATTGTATTACAGTATTCACAGTGGTCCCTTACTCGAGCGTCCTTATTCAACGATTAAGCGACTAGTGATTTACAACTCCCTATCTTTATTAATTATAATAATAAAGGTAAATAAAAAATAACCCATAACGTCTTTCGGGCACTACTCTATGGCACAATACGGCGGCGTTGCGAAGCAAACATGCTAGACAGAGAAAAGAAAAACAGAGAAGAGTTGCAGAATAACTTAACCATTTATTTTATTTTTTTTTAACGCCACCTCTCTTTTTATTGTCATTTGAAGTTTTTTTATATTGTTGTTCCTTGAAAATGTGTTTATTTGTAAAATTTGTTTTTTTCGAGTTTTTATTATCGTTTTCTTGTGTTTCCGGTAAGGAGTTAATATAAATGGAGAAGACTTGAACCACCTCAGGTTTGCAGATGATATTGTCTTGATTTTAGATAGGATTGACAAAGCCACACAGATGCTACACGATCTAGAAAAAGCATAAAAAAAAACGGATCAAAGATTAGTTCTTTAAACACAGAGTATATGACAAATCTGGTGATGAGTGGTGATATTTTCTTGAGTGGGAACGAAGTGCAACTAGTATAGTCCTACAAATATCTTGTAAAATGAAATTCGCGTGGGTCGAGACAACCAAACCGTTAAGTTTCAAAGAAGAATAGGACTCACCTGGGCAGCTTTTGGGAGCCTAAAGGAGGAATTTAGGTACGACATTTAGTAATGTCTGAAGAGTAAAGTGTTTAATCAATGTATCCTGCCTGTTATGACATATGGAACTGAAACACTTCTTACTCTGACAGAAAAATCCATAAATAAATTACAAGTGACACAACGAGCTATTTAGAGAGCTATTTTGGCTGTTTCCCTAAGAGATCCAGAACAACGAAATAAGGACAGGTGTAGCGGACGTCGTCAGAAGAATAACAACATTAAAATGGAATTGGGCAGGACATATTGCAAAAACAACTGACGACAGATGAACCAAGAAAATTCTTGAATGGAGGTCGAGACACGAGGCTTACCGAAATAGAGGTTGACCACCAATGAGATGGACTGATAATATAAAGCGCATTAAGCACAATTGGATGCAGGCGGCGCAGTGCAGGGAGGAGTGGCACAGATTACGGGAGGGATATGTCCAGCAGTCGACGTGACAAGGCTGATTGATGATGATGAGTTATTAATACCTACTTATTTATTTATTGTTAAAAATTCTACGTTTTAATGGTACGTCGCGAAAAAAACTACGACTGTGGCTAAAGTCCTCTAAATGAAGATATGCTAAAAAATTAAATATTTATGTATATATTGATTAGGCTATTATACAATGTGATTTTGAACGATCTATTAAATGTATGAATACTATTGGTTTTGGACTAGACTTAAATTTTTAATTCAAAACCTTTAACAACTTTTAGGAACCCGTACATCGGGACATTAGGCATATATTTTATAATATTTATGAAATTACACTTTGTTTTGCCCCTATTTCTTCGATTTAATTCGTACGATTTAAATAACGCATGGGTAATCAATAATTCACTGAAAATACAGTATGTATCGATTTTTTAAGCACAAATGAAATTAATTAATAGGGAAATCCTATTGTTGTTCCATTACAGAGTCTGCTCGTACAATATTTCGATTTTCTCGGTAACGTTCTATTATTATTTCTCTAACTCTCATCCTAACGTAAGATGGGCTATGATTCCTCTTCCTTTAGCTAGATGCACATACTATCATCTGTTCAGGACAGAAGACTTATTGTTTACTTATTGTTTTTTTCCAAGAGCTGCGATTTCCTACATGTCTTAACATCCCTTTTGAGAACGTGTAACTGTACAAACTGTATCTGTTTGAAGGTTGGAGATTATGATGTTTCTTGAATGAGAGAAGAGTTTTAGAATTGTCTTTATTTGTTTTAATTCACAACGTTTCAACTGCTAAGTAGCTTCAGTCGTTTTTAGGTAAAGTAAAGTGAGTACACTAACTACAGGTCTATTTATACTACTTAGATGCACTGGAGCATAACTGAGATGGGTGCAGTCATGTGTTCAGTTCGTGCGTGGTATTACATCTATTTAATAAAGGTTTTCAGATATTTCTATATCTAATCTAATCTATCTATCTATTTCTGTATCTAATGAGGGCTTACTAAAACACCCTGAGTTTTGATGTTTAGTAGCAGTTGTTGAATTTCCTTTTCCTCTAGTGTCGTTCCTTATGTAGGATTTGAGCTTTTGTCCAGCTTATACGATTGCCATTTGTCATGTTCAGCTGCACCTGATTTTTCGGTCTCTCCCTTTAGCGTAACATTTCTGTATTCTTTGTTCCTTGTTTCGAGCGGTCTTAGTCTGTTACCAATGTAAGGCTGGCCACCTTCGCAGGGGATCCAGCACACACAGTTTTTCCTGTCTTTTTGGATTGTTCGTTTCGTCTTCGTTAGGTGACTTTTTAAGGTGTTTCTCAAGTTGAATACCGTATTGAGGTTGTATCGTCGTCCTAGTCTTCTAATTTTCTCAGATATTCCTTTAACATACGGAATATTAAGTTTTGGTAGTGCATATTTTTGTTTCTTTGCATTTAACCGATTCTTACGAGTATTAAATATTTTGTCCACTAATCTCATGGGGTAGCCATTTTTATTGAGGTTGATCTTGATGTAGTTAGCTGCTTCTATGTGGGCTAAATTACAAATAGTAATTGGTTTATACACAAGCGTTCTTACTATGCCATGTTTTGTGTTGTTGAAGTGATTTAATGTGCAATTGAGATATTAACTTGTATGCGTAGGTTTGTACGGTGATAATCTAGAAAAAGTAATTCGTTATCGCTTGCATTCCAAATAATGAAGGTGTCATCCACATACCTCAGAGACATTTTGGTTTCTTCTTTGCTTGTTCTATGACTTCGAATTTAAACCATTCCATGTAAAGGTTGGCGATTATTGGCGAGAGAGATGAGCCCATCGGTAGTCCGGCCACTATTTCCATGTCAACAAAAAATTAGAAGCACTGTACAACCTCTTATCGTATTTTCATCAAATTGTAAAAACACTTTTAAATTACCAGCTTTGATGCAGAGTTAACAGATTCTAAATTTTAATAATTTATACCATGTTATTTCTTAGAGTATAATGGTATGTTATGGAATCAATGACAAGGCAACGCTGTTAAATATTCATACGTTCTAAAAATCCTTATGGACTAAGTAGAAATAAATGTATACTTTTTTATACTTTTACACTCTAAGCGCATTACTTTTTACGAAATTTCCTCATTTTTTATTATCGCAGCTTAATTTTATTACTTAATCACATAAATGTGTTTAAGATACCTGACATATAGCAAACTCATTTTTAACATTAACAGACTACGTGAAATACTGTCTAATCTTGCTGCTCAAATTAATTTATCTAAATTAGTTTTAGAAGGACTAAGCAGGATTTAGAGCATTCACAAACCAGACGCAGCAACTTTAGCAGAAGATGAATTACTTGATATCTTATCTAATGCACAAGCAATGACGTTAAAGGGATTACCGGTTGTTCAATTTATGTTCTACGATTTTCTCCGAGAGAAAATGGTCCCCAGTTTAAAGTGTCTTTATGTTTATAAAGGTTTTTTTTAAATAAGTAAAATACAAATAACTATATATAGAGAAATAAATTATTAATTTAAGCAATATATGTTTTATCCAAACAATTATTGAATAGTTTATTAGAGGAGTTAAGATGCATGTTTGAAGAAAAAATAATATATGATATTCGGAGAATAAGATACTTTATGTGCTTCGCTTTCCACGCTTAGCACATAAAGTAGCTCTTAGTCTCCTAATATCATAATGTATTATTCTTGAGTGATAATTCTAGATTTGCATTGCCTTTATTTGCTTAAAATCACAACGTTTCAAATGGAAAGTATCTTCAGTTGTCTTCAGGTGAATACTAATACTGATACGTTATACAACAAAACGGTGCGGCGCCAGCAATTTATTTAAGATGGGTTAAAAAATTGCTATCAGTACACAATAAGTATTAATAATCCTATTGTATTAGTTTATTTTCCTCAGCGCACCGTATGCACTTAAAACATTACCGTCTCTACCTTAATATACAGACCGTAAAGTTTAATTAATTCACATTTATTAGTTCCAGCGGGACCAGGCTGGATTTAGGACGCACATGAACCAGGAGCCCGACAGAGCAACTCTAGCCAGAGACGAATTACTGGACATCTTATCTGACGCAAGAACAGTGGCTCCGGTTGTTCAAACTGGGCTATATCACTCGGCTCTAAATTGGCAGTCATATTTCTATGTATTTACACATAAAACGCATTCCAAGGAGTATATCGTGAGTATATTAAATTTAAATTTATATTTTAATAAGAGGAAATCTCCATATAGAATTTAATTAGGTGTAAATCATAGACATATAAAGAGGAGACAAAACATTTCATTCATAAAAACAACTTGTTTACAATCATTTATGTTTTTTTAGTTTTAAGTAAGTTGAAAAAGGATGGCATAAAAAATGGCAACGCTGTAACTTGGCTGTACCCTTTACCAGTGGCGTGCGCCTTGTTTAGAGATTAGGGAAAAATAAAAGTCTATTAATTAAAAAATATTTATAATGTACTGTAAAATATTTTTTCTACCACTAACCTGGAAACTATTAGCCATAATTTACGCCATTTCTTGAATAAGAACAAAAATTTCTGTACAGAGTGTCCCATTTTCGACACTTTTATAGGGTATCTCCGTTATTGTTAGTGCTATCGAAAAAGTAATATAGGCGTCATGTGCTCTTTTTGGCTCAAACTTAAAATGGTAAAATCAAAATTTGAAAATTTTTGCTTGCTTAAGAGATACGAGGGAAAATCGAAACACTGACAATTTACAACATAGTTGTTTCTAGGATATTAGCTTTTGTTTCATGGCCTACTGTGATTTATCTAATGAAGTTTTAATAAATCGCCTGGGAAACCAATATCATCCATAGTGTTATACAGGGTGTCCGGTAACTTATGGGCCATAGAGCAACTGGAGATAGTAGATATAAAAATATGTCTTTTGAGCCAAATTTGCCCAAGTAAAATGTTAGAGGTTAAAGAGATACAGGGTGTTGAAAGTGAAAATTAATTTTCGAAAAATGATGATAATTTTGAAACGGTTTAAGATATCGAATTCAAAATCGGTATAACTAGGTTTTCGAGAGTGAGAAATTCGAATTTGGTGTTAATTTCAAGATACTCCCTAGGGGGCGCTTGCTACGTGCTTAATGTTGAACTAATTCATCGATATTTTTTTTAACCGTGCAGTTACAAGTATTTATAATAATTAAATTAAATTAAATATAATAATAATTTTGTATTTACCTAACGTCATTGTTAATTTTAATTACAAGTTTAATTTCAATTATTACCTGGAACGTTGCATAGCAACGACTTTTACTGCCTAGGCAGTAAAAGTGTCCCTTTTAGGCCTATTCAGTATCATTAAAAAGCTACATTTAATGTCATTTGGAGAAAAAGTTATATAAAGATAACTGCAAAGCTGTGTGTGTCAAAAATAAAAGTAAAGTTGTCCATGGGTACCGTTTATTTTTGCTGACCAGTAACGGGTACAAAATAATATTTGTTATGAGATGTCACGATTATGTCATCAAAACAAGAAGGTTCTGCACATCATATTGGTATTATTATTGGTATAAAAGGCATATGTTTAGATACGTTAAATGCGATCAATCTCAGAGATGCCGCGTTGAAAACTGATGTGCACCGAAACGAATCGCAAATTAAAGTCAAGTCAATTGGAGTTTAATGCGTTGTAAATAGTTCCTATTTATTCATGTTACTATAGAGATTAAAAAAAATTTAAAGCTCAAATCAAAAATATGAAATTACGCAAATTAGGTTCCTAGTAAGGCAAATGCATCTACGGGGCAAGAACAGTTTCTACAAATATATTTTACATTTGTGCATATGCCATCTATGAATAGGATATTTAACTAATATATTCTTACATATTTCGACGGCTGGTCGAATTTATCTTTTATATTGCTGTGAAAAGAGACGATCGAAATTTCGCTAATAATTTTGATTGTAAGACAAGTTAGTAGTGTTTTCATAATCCATCAAAATATTTGTAATTTAGTTGTAATTTTTGGTGAGTATGTGGGTTTTTACGTTATATTTATTAGTCTTAAGTCATTTTTTGTCTCTACATTTGAATATCGGCTGGAATTTCGGAGTCCGTCAATTATAAGGATATCCAATAAATATGGATGTATCAGGTATCAAGTACCTACTTAATGATAAACTCTCTTGTTACTCTTTTGGATTGAATAAGAATTATATTTTTATGTGCTTTGTGTTCTTTTCCATAGCTCTTATTTGATTAACTTCAGATAAACACCTGGACAGTTAAAAGTTAGCAATCTTTATATATAGCAAATGAATGACTTTCGATTTGGTGCATGTAAAGAATATACTTGATATTGCACTTGCTCCATACCGTAGCCGCTCTTGTCTCGGGCCAGTGGAGCAAGTACGTCCACGGTGGAAGAACATTAAAAAATAATTCATCCAACCATACTTTATTGAACCAAATAGATTGTATAATATGGGAAATGTTCCTTTGCTGTCAAAAAAAAAGTATGTTAGTAAGTAATATAGCACTTGCCCCACCTTAAATTAATTAATTAATTAAAAATTATGGTGTTTTACAGGGAGTGGTTTGAGACATTTTAGTGTTATTGTTATGTTGGCGGTTAAGTTATATTTGGTTCGGTTTCCTATTTGTGTTATGTGATATAAGTACAACGTAGTCGATTACCTTTAAAACCACTTCTTTGCTAAAGTTGTATTCCAGGGAGTTTTTATGTTCATATAATAAATTTAAATCACACATCTTTAGTTCCAAGGCATACGGTGTTATTACTAAATGTGATATTTAATTGATTTATGGATAGATTATAGTAATTTATCTCGTTGAAAAAAGGGTTAACACGTTTACGGGCTAAGACGTCTATACACGTCCTGCCTCATGTGCGTGTTGTGACACCTTTAATTTACGACGTCTAGAAGCGTCCTACAAAATGCGCCCGTTCCAAAGCCATGGCGTTTTATGGCGTTGAAATAGCATAGTATATGGGTTAGGTGTCGTATTGAGCACACCAATTTACTCCGGCTTTTTTATTTTTGGGTAGTGGAGGGGTGGTCATGTGCTTTGACGAGCCAATAATAATAATTTGATGTCGCGCGGTTTCGGTAAACCCCGTGTGGTGGCATGTTTTCGGTTTAATGTCTTTATAGTTGATAGAAAACATGTCAGGAATAGATAAAAGCGACCAGATGATCAGTTACTACAGTTGCCCTCGAAAGACAATCCGTTGGTATAAGCAAGTAATCTTCCATTTTCTGGACATTGCAGTTTTGAACTCCTATTTACTATATAAAAAAGCAGGCAAGCAAATGCCTTATATTAAGTTTCGTGAGGCAATTATTCAGTCTCTCTTAGAATTAGAAAATATTACGGATGGAAGAAAGCAAGGACCAATAAGGGGTACAAGAAATCAACCTTCCAATGCACAGTATTTTTTGGAAATAATCCCCATTCCAGAAAATCACAAAAAATCAAGCTTTTTCTTAAAATGCAGGGAATGCACTAAGAATAAAATGAGAAGGGAAACCAGGTACCGATACAAAATCTGCCCTGATAAACCTCCATTATGCCCAGCACCATGTTTCAAAGCCTGGCATCAATAATATTATACATTATAATAATTTTTATTAAAGTATTTGAATGCTATAATAATATGTGTTATTTTGAATTACATGACGTCTATAAACGTCCACGTCACAAAAGGAATAAAAATAATGACGTGTATAGACGTCGGTGTCACTACATATATAGAAAAATATGTGCGATGTGACAACGACGTCTATAGCCGCTTCGGTTTTTTTTTCATATATCAACTGTTTATAACATAAGAAATTCATAGGTACCTTTAACGTTCTTGTGCCATTTTAAATGGTGGAGATATAAGAGTGTCACATCACATACTTGTACTAAAATATAGGTGTCCGTGAACGTGTTAAAGTTGAGTAGCTGACGCTTATCAGCTAGACCTCGCCCTTTAAGAATTGCAAATTATTGTATCTTCTAATTCTTAATAAAGACTATTATTATTATTATTATTATTATTATTATTATTATTATTATTATTATTATATTCTGCCCTATAATTACAGTATTTGGATTAAAAAGGACCAAGAGAAATTTTTCGTAGTATTTTTATGCTGATTTTAGGTTTGACTCTATAAATAGTAGCAATCTTTTAAAGTTTATTCTCCTTATTCAATTCTTAGTTGCTAGTATTTTTAACAAGCTTAAAAAATATTTTTAATATAAAAAATAAATGATATTATTTTGGACACTTAAAAATATAACCCCAAGAAATTGTCATATAGTAGGTGAATAGATAGAGTAAATACGTAGAAAATTCTAGAGCCAAAAATACAACTGCACTGAATTATTATAGGATGATAAATATCGTAATCCCAAAACGCATTCAGACGTTTCTTTCTACATTTTACATTACATGCACATTTGCAGTTATAAAAATGTCAGCCAAGCAGTAATATCTCTAACTGTCTAGCAGCATACAGATAGATCTATGGGCCGCTTGGTACAAATTATAGAGCTTACTATGATTGAATACACAAATCCTGACACGTAAAAAGATTTTTATCTTTTATGAAAAACCGGACAGAGTAAAAATAATTATAGAACAGAATAAAAAGAAAAACTGTTGTACGCCCAGTGACGGCGCAGATTTTACAGATATACTTATATGTCGGGATGCACAAAGATTTTTAATAATAATTAACTAACCAGTAACATTGACTGTGACAAAAATGGTACATTTGCGGGTATTATTTACTCACAATCGAAATAAGTGAATTAAAAATTAAGGTAACCGGGCCACTTTAATTGTGAGAAAAGTGTTTCTGCCAATGTCATGAATGAATGTTACCCTCAAACTTGCTGGTAAGTTAATTATCATTATCGTTGTGCAACCCCACATTAGTATAGTAGGGCAGGTAGATATGAGCTGGTAGAGGACCAATACAACAATTCCTCATTATTTAAAAAATTTCCGAGGTTTTTTTCTAAAATTCAGGGATTTGTCAACCATTCCTTTAATAAAATCATGTCCATCAAACAATTAATATATTGTTTGAAGGTTGGAGACAATCATGTTTCTTGAATGATAGAATAATTTTGGACTTGCATTGTCTTTAATTTGTTTTACATCACAACGTTTCAACTGGTAAGTATCTCCAGTCGTCTTCAGGTGAATACTAAATAAGTAAAGTAACTACAGCTCTATTTATACTAGCTAGATGTACTGGAGCATGACTGAGATGGGTGCAGTCATGCGTTTAATTCTTGTGCGGTATTTTAAGTTTACATCTACTTAACAAAGGTTTCCAGATATTTCTTATATCTAGTGAGGGCTTACTAAAACAATCTGGGTTCTGGTATATGATAGCAGCTTCCTTGAACTTCCTCTTCCTCCAATGTGGTTCTTTGTGCAGGATTCGAGCTTCTGTCCTCTTAATGTGATGACCGTGTGTCCAGGCATGGTCAGCTGCCCCTGATTTTTCGGTTTCTCCTTTAAGCGTGTTGTTTCTGTGTTCCTTGATCCTAGTTTCAAGTGGCCTTAGAGTCTCACCAATGTAGGATCTGCCACATTCGCAGGGAATCTGATTGTAATGGAAAATCGCAAGAATCGGTCAAATACACAAAAGAAGCCAGTAGAGTCACAATCAACACTCAACATTCCGTATGTCAAAGGAGTATCTGAGAGAATTAGAAGACTAGGACAACGATACAACATTAATACGGTATTCAGCTCAAAAGACACTTTAAGAAGCCACCTGACGAAGACGAAACCAACAAGTCAAAAAGATAGGAAAAACTGTGTCTATCAGATTCCCTGCGAATGTGGCAGATCCTACATTGGTGAGACTCTAAGGCCACTTGAAACTAGGGTCAAGGAACACAGAAACAACACGCTTAAAGGAGAAACCGAAAAATCAGGGGCAGCTGACCATGCCTGGACACACGGTCATCACATTAAGTGGACAGAAGCTCGAATCCTGCACAAAGAACCACATTGGAGGAAGAGGAAGTTCATGGAAGCTGCTATCATATACCAGAACCCAGATTGTTTTAGTAAGCCCTCACTGAATATAAGAAATATCTGGAAACCTTTGTTAAGTACATGTAAACTTAAAATACCGCACAATAATTAAATGCATGACTGCACCCATCTCAGTCATGCTCCAGTACATCTAGCTAGTATAAAAAGAGCTGTAGTTACTTTACTTATTTAGTATTCACCTGAAGACGACTGGAGATACTTACCAGTTGAAACGTTGTGATGTAAAACAAATTAAAGACAATGCAAGTCCAAAACTATTCTATCATTCAATTAATATATTATTCTAAGAAGGCGCCAGCAAGTGTCGTACACTTATGTAATTAAAGCCTCTTATTTAGAATGATTTACTTTGCAATAATTAAAAATAAATTCATAAATAAAAATTAGAACAAAATACCAGAAATATTGGTCAAAATATCTAGATTGGTTTCGATTAAAATTTAGATAAAAAGATTGGAAAAATTCATATTTAAAAACTTAGACACAAAGTCCGGGCCTCAAATTATGATTTGCTGCCGAGTCTTCGTGTCTTTCATTTTACAAAAGATAGTTGATTGTACTTTAAAAAAATGTTAAATTACTGGTATATATTGAGAGTTTGATAACTTCAACTTTGACTTTCATACATCGTGGCATCATCATCAGTTGAACGAAGTCATTCTTTACGCATCACTGCGACGCGTCTTTCATTAATTTGTAGTATATACTGCGTGTTTTTTAAAATCCAACTTATTAAATTCAATTTTAATGAGTGTATTCTAAATACAAATCCGAATATTTAAGTAACTTTTGCAAAAGATAGGTTAATTTATTATACAGTGATCGGCAGAATTCTGCCTTCCTATGAAAAACTTTTTTAATATTGATTTTACGGAAAAATGTATTCGTGATAAAAGCTTCTGCGTCCCCTTAAACCAAAAAAGCGCTTATTAAAATTGAGAAAAACTCTAGTACTCTAGTGCATATGAAATATTCAATTTTTTTAAAAGTTTTTCAGTTAGTTAATTACTCTTATTTTTCGTTTTAGATACAATTTTCATTTGTACAAGTTATTTAGAATAAAAAGCTTTGTCTAAATATGAAGTTACGGCCATACTTTTCTTATAGTCTAACCCTGTATAGACTAGATTTTTATACTTATAACTATTGGGAAGATAAGACATTTTTCAATAATTTAAGAAGATTCTGAACATATCGTCTAATTTAATTTTTGTTTAACCTAATTGCTGCAAGAATACACGAATTTTGGCATAATTTTTTTTTATTTTTTAAGGAAAATTATAAATAACGAGAAATTTAAAATTCGACCAATATTAATAATAAAAATAAACAATAAAATAAACTTTTAATAACAATTCGATCTCTTCAATTTAGTCTCTGTACTAGGTAAAACCAAAAAATAATAATTTTTTTCGTTTTCGACATAACATAACTTTCACAAATTAAAATTGTATTGTAAAAGAAAAATAAGGCTACTTTATACTTGAGCAATTTTAAAAAATTGAATCTCCCTCGTATTTACTGCAGTTTTTTTCAATTTTAATGAGTGCTTCTTCAGTTTAAGGGGACGCTGAAGCCTATTATCAAGAATACTATTTTCCGTGATATCAATAATAAAAAAGTTGTCCATATAGTCAACTTTTAAATCCTTTACTTTTCTTAGTGAAAATACGATGTTTTCTATTTGTTGTTAATCAGTAGTGATACTATACAGGATGCTACAAACGCGTGTGCGTACAAGGGGATCTCGAAAACGATAAGAGATACGAACAGCAACGAGGCAAAGTTGGGTATTTTGGGGCTTCATAATTTGGTGAAAGAAAATTGTAAATATTCCGAATAACACTGTTTTGCGCCTTCATTTTTGACATGGAAATAAACCAAAAAACACGTTTTCATAGCCAAAATTTGAAATTATTAAGTCCCGAGACATAAATAGAAAATAAGCATTAGGTCATCAGAAATGAGCTTAATAAAAGGGTGGAGATATTTTTTTATCATACGTTTTTCGTCATAATTCTTCTGGTAACTCCTCGGTCGTTTGTTTTCTAGAAAAGCTCCATCAAAAAATATTATAGAGCAATAAATATCCTGAACGAGTGTAGAGCCTAATACTAATACTAGAAGTTATGGCAATTTTAATTTTTTTTTTTGGTAAAAAATAATGATTTTTCGCGCCGTCTTCGAGTTATTAACAAAAAAACTAGAATCTATTAAAAACATAAATCTCAATAATAAAAATCTTAGTAGAGTATCACAAACATTTTTTAGAAACACTTAAAAACGCGGCGGAAAAGCTGGAAGTTTAAAGACATAAGACGAAGAAGAAGGGATGTACGTCATTCTATTAACCGTCCAAGTCTTTTATTTGCGAGTCGTGCAACCGATTATATTGTTCCGATAACTTAAATAGAAAAGAACAGATTAGAAACAAAACACTAGTCTCGAGAGGTTAGTCAGATCGGAGCTTGTTGAATGAAGGTTTTCCCTGGTTGCCCATTTGCCGGTTTCGTTGTGACGTCGGTACTTTCTTCCGCTTGTTTTTATTAGAAAGAGCGTAATTTTTTTTTTTACTATTTGTACGTTTAGTAAATGAACTATGATTCTTCTAATTTGAAGGCTTTACATTTACATTGACAAATACCGAAAATTGTGTGTTTGCATTTTACCCAAATAATTTCATAGATTTACTATTTTTTGTAAGTATTGAGTTAACAGAAACTAAATTAACAAATGAGTGTGCTCCTGTCCATCCTTTTAAATTTGGAAGACTTTGCTTATGTGCACGAAGTAATATGTTTGTCACTTTTATCATTATTATTTACATAAAGATTCATTTAGAGATGGAAGTTAATGATCTGGACACTCGGAATGTAGAATGATTGGATCTATCCCCTTAAATTGATAAGATATAAGCCAACAACCTAGACATTTTTTGGAACAATTTACAGAACTCGTTTTTATTGATACGCCACTGCTATATGCCCTGCCAGAAGATGATGAATGGATACACAAAAAAAAGATAAAAGATATATCCGCCGCTGTCTACGTAATAGCATCAAATAATAAAGTATGGGCTACCTTGGATATTATTTTTCTTGGTAACGCATTATGTTTTGAATTTTTTTGCCTATAAGAAATTTGCTTGTCTCTTTTTGTGAAGCCTTTTTAATACATATCATTCTTTTTCTTTGTGGGCCTTTAGAAAATATATTGTCCCGAAGGAAAACATGCTTATTAAAAAATAAAATTTTAGTAAAAGTCTTTTGGTATTTTTTAAACCAGCAAATTGTAGTAATCATTTCAGGACCGCGTCTAGGGGGGGGGGGGGCAATATAATTCAGCCAAATGGTCTTCAACTAACGGAAAATAGATTATTAGAATGCATCAAAAGTTTACGTTTATCTCAAGGAAGCATGAGCAATTAAGAGATTAGTAAAGATATCTGGGCTTTCTTAAGATGTTTGTAAATAGGATGAACAGACTCACGCAGGGATAGCCCAAAAGTGTTTTTAGGAAAAAAAAGATAAGGCTATGTTGCAATGTTTCTCATTCGATTATAGTCTATTTTAGAAAGGTGTAGAGTAATAAAATGGTAAATTCCGTCCAGTTCGGCTCAATTTCGGTGTTAGCTATAGGCGCAGGCAAATTTTGTGCATTAAATTATTTATGATAATTAACCAAAGAAAAAAAAAGATAATTTGATAAAGAAGGAACTATTAGCTATAGTAAATTTACACAAACATTGTTTCCTGAAATATGCCGTGAAAGATATAGCTGAAAAATATAGTATAACTGTGCTGCACCGCCATATTATTGCGGACTAAATTCTATAGAACTTATATAGGCGCAAGTGAAAGGATTTGTAGCAAGACTCAACACGACATTCAAAATGAAAGACGTTAAGCTATTGTTTGATCAAGCCATTAAGGAAGTGACACCAGAGAACTGGTGAAAAGCAGTTTATCATGTCAATAAATAAGAGGAGAAAATGTGGGATCTTGACCACCTGATCGATCGCACCGTCGACCCGTTAATTATGACGTCAAGAGGAGATGACAGTTCCTCAAATGACGAAAAATATTATGATTTTTTAATAATTTAATTCCCGTATAATGTATTTTGTAATTTTTTATATTGTTTAATAAAAAAAATAAGTGTACCTAATACTATGTACATAATGCACGCCTTTGTCACACTATTGTCACAGTGTTTGTGAATGGATAACAATAATAAAAACCCTTAAATTGACCCAAAGCCAGGTGCAACTACCTGCACTTGATGAAAATAAAGAATTTGAAAGTGGGTCAAATATTCGTTGGGTTACTCTATAGTTCTTTTGCATACCTAATGAGCTTTTATTACTCTACACCTTTCTGAAATAGAATATAGACAGCAGGTAAAGTGTGAAGTTCGTAGTTAAATGCGATTAAAAATTTCGAAAATTATATTAAGTACACAGATGCATTGAGATAAATGATGCGTGTTGTCATTCAGCGAGTAGACTATTCTATTATCTGACAAACTATTTACATTTAGCCATGGCGACGATCGATGTTTACAGAAGAAGAATTTACACATTGTAGTAATGAGGTAGCCCGACATTCTTTTTGCTTTTCCACATGTAATTTAAAAGAAGTTCACATTTATGCAGCTTTTTAAAATGGCCTAAAGAAACATATCGGCATCTTTAATTCATAAAATGTATGTATGAACATTTCTACTTGCTTTTGTTAGTTTGCTTGCATATATATGTGCGCATATATTTGTTCATCACGATATTTTCTGATATATTTTGCACGCGGCTTTACCCCAATCGACCATAAAACTTTTATTATATGCAACAGATGTAGAAAAAAACTGGTAAATCTTCCTTAAATGGTGGAAAATGAACAAAAAAGACCAAATTGTAAGAGTTCTGGAAAAAAATAATTGCACTTTTTGAGGTTATGTGTCACTGCAGCATTATCACTTCTTTTTCCACGTTTACAGTGTTGCCTAATCAAATTTGCCATGATTTAGAATAAAACATTGTTCGTTATTATTGATAATTTATATCGCTTTTGTCTATTATTCTACAAAATGCCGAATGCTGAAGATAGACATATTCAAAGTGTTTTTGTGCAAATGACCTAAATAGACAAATATGTTATAATGTAATTTGGTCCATGGATTTGCAGACAAATTAAATTTTTCTTCAATTATTTTTTTTTATCTTTCTCATAAGTTAACGGCCAACCAAAAAGACAAGTTATAATTCCTGGAATAAATAATTTTTAAAAAATTTTTAGTATATTGTTCGGAAATTGAGTTGTAGAAAAAATATACTGTACAATTCGAGTGGATTTTCTATATTGCGCTCAAAAGTTTGAGCACTCAATAAACTACCAATATGCTTCATTAAATAGAATACTGTCGTAGTTAAAAATATTGGATCCTATCAGACATGATATTTTCTAAACTTAAGCCAAACTAGGATACTGGAAAACTTTGATATATTTCATCCCAGCACCACACGCTGCAGCTATAAGATTTATCGTTAAAACGCTTTGAGGATTAAATAGCATCCAATATAAAAGCAATGAACACCAAAGGAAAGAGTACACACACCACCTGAGGCGAAAAGAGCTGGTCAAAATCGATCCATTTTGGATTCGAATCAAAGAAAATAATCAAGTCGTTGAACAATTATACGAACAATGGACAAAATCAAAATTGTTAGGTTTTTGGATCACCCAATTAGACATACAACTATAATAAACAAGGAATACATTAAAGTTTTCTAAATTACCCTAATTATAGAGTTTTTTAACACAATCTATATTTCTGCAGTTAGTTCTTTGTAAAGTGTGTGTACTTCTTATCAAAAACCAGAAATATTAATCTTATTATTATTTTTAAGGTTAGCCGATATTAATTAAATAAATAATATTTTTAAATTGACAATCAATTTCTTAAAAAGCTCTAAAATGCATCAGTAGCGTAGCTATGGTAGGGCAAATCGGAGCAGTGCCCCATGGTTTGGATTAGCCATTGACCCCGACGACCGCGAGATATTAAAGAATTATAAATAATGTCATTAAAACAGGATTAAGCATAGCAAGCAAATTTATTTTTAATTAATAAGATTTACAAACTTATTATCATCAGAAGCATTAGATGATGACTGGATGCGACACCATATTGAAATTTTAAAAAGTTTGTAAAAGCATTAGAAGCATTAGATGATAAATAAATGCCACAAGGCCACCTCAAACAGGACAGTGCATTAAATTATGATCATTAAAAGGAATATGCCAGTTGGGTGGTTACCACGGAACCACGGTCCTGCGATCTTACGCCGTGCATCTAGAACAAATTTCATAAAATAAACAAAACCGTTCTTCTTCAATGTTTTCGATGTTTTAAAAAGATGAATAAAATCAGGGTAGGAAATAGAAGCTTTCTCTCTCTCTCTTAAAAACTTCTTGTTGACAAAAGGATGTTTGTGGTTTTGCAGAATTTTAGATCGGTTACGCAAGTGTTACCCAAAAAATTCTTAGCAACCAAGTTTTCAAAATTGAAAAAGTTGTATATGTGTATCCGCGCTGGATAGAACATGTCATATTGGTCACTATATCTACTCCAAAGGCTATTCGGATGATCCACACGTACTTGGAAATAAATGAGAAGATAATTTTCTTACAATTCTCGACGTGACAGACTGCCATGGGAGTATTTGTACCTCTGTCCAAAGGTACGAAACTATAACAACTCATAATTTCTGTTATTTTGAGTTCTTATAAAAAAAGATCTCATCACAGTATATTTTCAAGAGATATTGAGACTTGTAGGGAGCAACTCCTTAGGGAAGAAGTCACCAGGAAGTCAGCTGCACCAAGGAGAGTTTAAATATCTGGTTGGACTATGACAAACCCTCTGAACTCTTAGATAAGACGATGACAGCATTAGATGATAAATAAATGCCACAAGGCCACCTCAAACAGGACAGTGCATTAAATGATGATCATTAAAAGGAATATGCCAGTTGGGTGGTTACCACGGAACCACGGTCCTGCGATCTTACGCCGTGCATCTAGAACAAATTTCATAAAATAAACAAAACCGTTCTTCTTCAATGTTTTCGATGTTTTAAAAAGATGAATAAAATCAGGGTAGGAAATAGAAGCTTTCTCTCTCTCTCTTAAAAACTTCTTGTTGACAAAAGGATGTTTGTGGTTTTGCAGAATTTTAGATCGGTTACGCAAGTGTTACCCAAAAAATTCTTAGCAACCAAGTTTTCAAAATTGAAAAAGTTGTATATGTGTATCCGCGCTGGATAGAACATGTCATATTGGTCACTATATCTACTCCAAAGGCTATTCGGATGATCCACACGTACTTGGAAATAAATGAGAAGATAATTTTCTTACAATTCTCGACGTGACAGACTGCCATGGGAGTATTTGTACCTCTGTCCAAAGGTACGAAACTATAACAACTCATAATTTCTGTTATTTTGAGTTCTTATAAAAAAAGATCTCATCACAGTATATTTTCAAGAGATATTGAGACTTGTAGGGAGCAACTCCTTAGGGAAGAAGTCACCAGGAAGTCAGCTGCACCAAGGAGAGTTTAAATATCTGGTTGGACTATGACAAACCCTCTGAACTCTTAGATAAGACGATGACATACTTAAAATTTTGGATTTGTGTTACATTGGACTAACCAAAAGGTTGTGTTTTGAAAAACTTTTAAAAAAGTTCTAAGATTCGGTTTCCATTTCAAGAGCTTTCAGCTCTCTGGGCGGATAATAGCATATTCTGTGTACAGTTTACAGCGAAAATAATGGTTATTCTTAGAAATACATTAGGTAAATATTTAAAATTTGAAAGGAAATCTTGAACAAAAATAATTTGCTTAACTGAAGCGTTATTGTGAAAATATTAAAAATATCGGTGTTTCCTTCAAGCAATCATATATCATATTTATGCCTCTAATGATAGTAATAAATAACTTCTTGGCTTAAAATTTACTTAGGCCTAACCCCTTAATTGCATAGCTTACATTTTAACCACATATTTTACCTTTAGAAGTAAAAAAAAGGTTGTTTAGGCGCGCCCTTAAGTTTGAAAAAAGACTTGCTATAAATGACTGAAAAAATATCCAGTGATTATAAACCTCAAAGTTTATGCATTTAGGACTAATTACAGAAAGCCTTTTTGAAGATTTTTTACCCGCTCACATTATTTTGCTTTTAAGCTTTAATTAAAACTTTTGCATGAGAGTTTCTGTAAGCTTTTGGTTGGTAAAAAAGCAAGCAAATAGCACTTAATTAAAATATGTCATTTGGTACCTCTGGTCCATGATCATGATTTAGAATCAGTAGCGTATCTTATGTGAAGAAAATGTGTTGTCAATGCACTAGTCCAAATACTTTATTAAAGTCATCCTTACAATATTTATAAATTCTTCTTCAAGGTGACCAACTCCATATGAAATTATATCTATACAGGGTGATTCACGTTGAGTGGCCTATTAGAAGATCTCGGAAACGAGAGCTAAAAAATAGGGTGTTCTATTTGCAAAAATTGACTAAAAGAATATCTACCATTTTGTTCTTATTTTCATTTGTTCTCCTAAAGATGAATGCTTATGCATTCGGAACATGTAGAGAACTTCTATTTTAAAACAAAAAATTTTCAATAATATAAGAGTGAAGGAACACTTTCAGTTGTTTCCTTTTAACTATCCGCTCCACTTTAAGCATGGACTATTTCTTCAAGTAATAGTAATAGATTATTCTTCAATAAGAAGCTTGGGTGTAAAATAAAAACTCCTAAGTTGATACTTCTTTTTTAGATGTGTATAGAAGGCATTAAAATAAACTACATTTTCAAATACCTTATTTCAACAAACGTAAGAATAGGCGAGATACAGAAGTAAAAAATCTTAGTGCGAGCCTGGTCATCAAAACGTAACCTGCTTTACTTTATTTTGCTTGTCTTATTAGTCATGCAATTTACGGGTCGGGGGTCAGTTATTAGGCAATCCGCTGCGGTGTGTTTTTCTGAAGCAATGTAATTTTAAATTTGAAAACATTGTTTAAGTTAGGCAGGACCGTATTTGATCTATAGTGTGGGTGTAAGTACCTTAATTTTGAGTTTTTTGAAAAAAGGAATTTGAAAATGTTGTTTATTTTAATGCCTTCTAAACACAGCTAAAAAAGAAGTATCAACTTAGGAATCACCCTGTATCATTGATCATAAGAATAGTGGGATATTAAAATAGACATCCCATTTCTTCGTACATTAAAATAATGTTGTTTAATGTTTATATTATTCTTATATTAAAATAATGCCGTATTCGTATTGTAACATCCATTTAAACACAAACCGAGCACATATTTATTGACTTTTAACATAGGTTATATTTCAAATAAATTTTGCTTGTTTTGATAAAAGGTCGGATGTTTTTTTCGAAATTGTATTACTTTATGTAAGACAATTACAAATTTAAGTAAGTTTTATAATTATTGTGTAAACTTACTTGATTTAAAAACGCGTTAGCTTGGTTAAAGGAACCGATCGTAGAAGGAGGGTCCCCCTAAGCCTTAAAAAATGGGTGTCTCGTTCACTTTGACCCCTAAACATTGAAGGGTAAGGGGCGTCCTAATGCACACAGCAGGTACATTTTCGCAATATATCGTGGTATATTGCATTAAGTCTGTTTCCGTTTTAGCGATAAAATTTATATTAAAGTTGATCACGGATTAAAAAGTGTCCTAGATAAAAGCAATAAGGACCAAAAAGTATACACAACATGTTGCAATATACTGAGTTAAACGGTTACTGGAAAAGTGTATCATACGAAAGAGTCTGGTAGACGTAAAAAATATCGAGAAAATATAAGACAAATCAACGATTTCATTTAAAAAAACTGTCGTTTATTTATTTATTTATTTTATTTATTTATTTATTTCATACACTGTTTTACAGTTTCCCAGTTACAAAACAGGTAGAAAACAGAATTTAATTAAGTAAAAATAAAACAAATTATTTAACAATTAACATAAAGATTAGCAATATTTAAATTTATGAAACTAACAATACGGTAATAATAATAGGTACCCTACAACAAGAAATAATTTAAAAAAAAGTAATTAATTACATACGTAGTATAGGTACTAGTGATAAAAATGTCTTTTGACAGCGCTTAAGCTACAATTAAAGACATCATAGGCATGGACATTGTCATTGTAACATGTACACATCCTATTGATGGGAGAATATTTGAAGACATTGGTTCGTGAAGGCTGTAAGTAGAAGGTATATAAGTTACGGGCATTTAGAGAAGGAATTCTAAAGTTCAGTTTGTGCAGCAGCTCTTCACAAATAATATTGTTATTGAGCAGTTTATGTAAAAATAACTGCGTAGAACATGTGCGTCTATCATGTAATCTAACAAACGAGAATCTTTGCAGCAGCTGGTCATGAGGAAAACCTCTGTCGGGATAAACTCCATCAGATCTATACCACAAAGCTTTTAAAAAACGTCTCTGAACGCTCTCAATATTGTCAATGTGAACTTTATAAAACGGAGACCAAATGATTGAAGAGTATTCTTAACAAAAATGGCTACCCCGGGCATCTAGTTGATAAACTAATGGAAAATCGCAAGAA
Organism: Polydrusus cervinus; assembly: GCA_935413205.1. Classification (NCBI taxonomy): domain Eukaryota; kingdom Metazoa; phylum Arthropoda; class Insecta; order Coleoptera; family Curculionidae; genus Polydrusus; species Polydrusus cervinus. Next base: position 84,886,635 of record OW284511.1, read on the forward strand.
TCGGTCAAATACAGAAAAGAAGCCAGTAGAGTCACAATCAACACTCAACATTCCGTATGTCAAAGGAGTATCTGAGAGAATTAGAAGACTAGGACAACGATACAACATTAATACGGTATTCAGCTCAAAAAACACTTTAAGAAGCCACCTGACGAAGACGAAACCAACAAGTCAAAAAGATAGGAAAAACTGTGTCTATCAGATTCCCTGCGAATGTGGCAGATCCTACATTGGTGAGACTCTAAGGCCACTTGAAACTAGGGTCAAGGAACACAGAAACAACACGCTTAAAGGAGAAACCGAAAAATCAGGGGCAGCTGACCATGCCTGGACACACGGTCATCACATTAAGTGGACAGAAGCTCGAATCCTGCACAAAGAACCACATTGGAGGAAGAGGAAGTTCAAGTAAGCTGCTATCATATACCAGAACCCAGATTGTTTTAGTAAGCCCTCACTAGATATAAGAAATATCTGGAAACCTTTGTTAAGTAGATGTAAACTTAAAATACCGCACAAGAATTAAATGCATGACTGCACCCATCTCAGTCATGCTCCAGTACATCTAGCTAGTATAAATAGAGCTGTAGTTACTTTACTTATTTAGTATTCACCTGAAGACGACTGGAGATACTTACCAGTTGAAACGTTGTGATGTAAAACAAATTAAAGACAATGCAAGTCCAAAACTATTCTATCATTCAAGAAACATCATTGTCTCCAACCTTCAAACAGACAATAAAAAACTGTCTAACAGTATTTTTTACTTTATATGTCGCATTTGTTCGCGAGGGGGGTCAGTGGTTTGTAAAGTTATTTTTGTTTTGTTACTATTGATCTTTACTTCCGAACTATATATTTTTTAAACAATCTGACAACATAGCTGTTATATGTCATTTACCAGGCCTGAAACCAACGATTTTTATAATAGGAATTATTAAAATCATAATTTCGGACGCAATAAAAAAAACTTTTTCTGCATATCCCGAAAATAGAATTTTTTTATTTAAAGTATGTAGGTTATAATGAAATCACGATTTTTTGAAAAATCTTCTACGTCAACAGAATCGAAAATTTCTGCGAATGTACAAAATATGAACATATAGAAGATCAATGTGTCTAAATGTTTTCTTAAGTTTACTTGTAACGTACGTAAGGAAGCACTGATTTTACAGTTGAAAATGATTATTTATAGTTAAAAATACACAATTTTCATATTCCTAATAATAAAATTAATAAAGAAGAAGATTTTCCTTTTCATTTCGCCAGATCCATCTCTACGCGCGTTTCGTCATATCATGACTCATCAGTGGAGCTAGGATCCGACGAAAAGAAAAGGGATCTCGAAGCTACTTAAGGCAGCACTTGGTGGGAGACACCAGTAAGATATGGCACGGAGCGCCATTTGTGTCGTTGTTAGACACTCTTGAGCATACCAGCACCTCTAACAAACTTATAGAAATAAGTAAATGTTAAGAGGAAATCGCCTGTAAAGACATTCGTCACAATTACAGGAGTCCCGCCAGGCAGCGCTAACTCACATCGGTTTATTAACCGAAAACAATGAGTAAAGAAGAAGATTTTCCTTTTCATTTCGCCAGATCCATCTCTAGACGCGTTTCGTCATATCATGACTCATCAGTAGAGCTAGGATCCGATGAAAAGAACTATCAAATAAGATTAATGATTTTTATTGATAGCAATTGGTTGAATTTATCAAATGACAATACTTATAAATTAATAGTATATTATTTAACGAGCATATAATACAGGCTATAAAACACGAGATTTTAAAATACCAGCCAAAGGCTCGTGTTTTAAGAATCCTAGTGTAATATAGTCATTATACGCCAGTGAAATAATATACTTTATCTACGACTATTCAGTATTAAAAAAATTAGAAAATGAATTCAGAGCAAAAATTTTTATTACAATAGCATATTTTTACATAACAAGGTAATATTATTAATGGTATTTCTTAACTAAAAATTACAATTCAATAATGTTAACAATAATTAAACAAAATACAATTACTTATTTCTAATTTTTCATGAAATTGATTGTAATAATTAGTATGAAAATGAATGGGAGCAGGAATATTACTTATATTCATATCGTTTTTATTAGTAATGGAAAAAGTTTCGGAGCTAACGGTATTTTTGTTTTTACCGTAATTCCGGTATCTATGTTTTTTGGGACGTGGATTATGAAATCTCATAATCCATGGTTGTAGATTATGAGTAACTATGGTAATATGAACCACATTATATATGTACTAACAAACACATTATGCTTCTATTATTAAATAGTCGTAGATAAAGGTATTTTATAACCTTGTTTATGATATTAAAAAAATCGCAAAAGATCGTATTTCCAAGAAACAAAGAAAGTAACAAAATGCTTAAATCATCTTTGTGGTTGTGCTTCGTTTAGAATTGCTATTCTTTTGTCGGCTCTAATTCCATTTAAAAGTTATTTTCATTATTAAAGGAAAAGCCTCAGATTACGTTTATATAAAAGAACTTTCAACTTGATGCTTATATATTTTATTTACACTTTCGATCTGTGAATCGTTTTATTAAATAAGTTTCTAGTAACTACAGAAGATTAAAATTAAATTTGTTTGGTGTTCAGAGCGAATAGTGCTCTTAGAGCACAGTGAATTATAAAACTTCAGCTGTTTTATTAAATCGAAATCATTAGAATTGTAAAGCGGATTATAGAAAGTAGTAATAGTGCATGGTAGTAATGGTAGTATCTAGAAGTCTTTCTGGGGGTATGAAAAAAATATTTAAAACACTGTTTCACCCATAATATACCGTAGTATGAAATTTTTACTCGCAAAAAAAGTACCAGAAATTCGCATTTTTTCCACCTATAAAGAAGCCGCCACCGTCATCGAGGCGTGTGACTGAACGAAGACCAGCAAGTGTACGTGGCGTCGGCGAGGGCTTTTTTATAGCTCTCCTAAAAGAGTAAAATTAATATGAAAACGTGTGCCACAACATGTCAGAATTTCTAAGATTGTTTTTTGTTTACATACAATAATCAAAAAAAATCTCTCAATTGGCTTAGATTTCATAAAATACTTTTTTACAATAAAAAATTTTAGAAGCATCTCAGTTTAGTACATGAAGTATTTTATTTTAAACTATTTGAATAAGTATAATTTCGTTCAGGTCGAGCGCGAAGACCCTCTAAAGGCGGAGCCCTAGGCCCGGGCCTATTGGGAAAATTTTACACTTCTGACAAAAAGGCACTAAAGAAGACCTGTTACATCGATGGTTTAAAGCGGAAACATTGTATGTCCGATTCTATAAATTTTTCAGAAATGCTAAAAATAGTTTTTATTTCGCTTTCAAGTAAAATTCATGATCATTTTATAAATGATTTGGCTTTTTGTGAGAAAGTGTATGTATCTGTAACACAAATATATATGCGAATTGTAAATTGTTATAATTTTTTCACTAAAAGTCGTTATATTTGTAAATTTGCATGGACATACAATATTGTGAATTTCCTCGAGTTGACATACTATATAAGGGCTTGATAAAAAATGTACATTTTTCAAGTGTTTATTAAAAAAAACAAGCATTTCGTAAAAAATCAAACAAACAGACTTTATTAATATTATTTATTATATTATAATTATTAAAATAAATACAAAAGATTGTAACATTAAATTAAAATCAAATGTCTTCTTCATGAAGTTTATCCTCAACGGTTGCGTATGGAACAAGATCTTTGATTTTCTTTGAGCTAGGCAAACTTTCGAAATAATTTTTGTATGCGTGAGGAATAATATGCTTGCTTAGCAAATAAAGCAAATCTTTTTTTTTCGCCTCTGATATTGGCAATCTTTTTTCATATTTTTTTGTCAATGCCAGAGTCTCCCACGATATAATTTTCTTTTTTTTTTCGCTTGCAAAACATCAAATTTTAAGAATTCATTGTCAGATAATGAATATTTATATTGAATAATAAATGGCTTAGATTTGTCAAATCTTAGCCATTTAATGTGAAGCCATTTCACTTGTTCCTTTAATGTATTGACTTTGGTGTTTTGCATGATAATAGATGACAATGTCTGCAAGTCATAAAAATCTAAATGGGTAACTTTATTGACCTGGTAGGGAGCAGGTTTTTTTCTTGTCATTTCTATTAATAACCCCCATTCTTCGGTTGTAATTTTTTTTCATGTTTACGGGCTCGTTCAATAGTGGCGTGAATTGAATCTGTCTCTAGGTAGGAATGGCCAGATTCCATAAATTTTAGAGCCACAATTTGTAAGTGTTCAATTTCAATGTTATTGACGGCATACAACATCGCAGCAGAAACAAATTGATTGCGATTTTGTGTTCCGCAAGTATCCGAAAAACTAGAGACATGAGTGACAGTTTCAGGTATATTAAACAAATAATTTAATACCCATGCATTAAAGTATGCGAAGTTATTTGAATAAGCTTACAGCCGATTCGACGCTCTCTTCTACTAATAGCTCTGATAAATAATAACATTTTAATGAAACTTAAGATAAACCAATTGTAATAAAAGATGAAGTAATAAACGAATTTACCATCTTACCTACTAGGTTCAAGCTATACCTTTAACCTAAAAATGACAAAAAGTGAACATACAATGTTTGCGCTTTAAACCATCGACATAGAAATCGCTCTACTGTTTTAAATTTAGAACTATGTGCTCCCAAAGTACGAAAATGTATTTTATCATAATAAAAATAATAAAGAAATAAACATATTTGACGAAACAATTATTTCTACCTGGCTCACATTCATCCCTATAACTTAAAAACATATAATATATTAATTCAAGTTGGGTTTCGCGACATGAAATTAGCATTTAATGTTTTTATAACAATATTGGTGACATTTTGCAAACTCGCTAATCGATTTTTAAGTCATCGAAATTTGATTAAATTTCTTTTTAACAACTTGTTCAGCATTAAAATATGCAACTTCTCCTCCATTTACCAAACTCTCTATCTCTTGTAGTTACCGAGATAGCAATGCTAGTGCATCAAATTTGTACAACCCTTTATATAAAAAAAAATCGAAAACTTACCGACTAATTAAATTTATTTATTTATTTATTTTGATATATTTAACAATAATACATAAACTAGATTGCACAATATCTCTATAACTATACAACACAAAGTGTGCTCATGGACATATAGTCTGTGTGAGCAACACCTACCCGTCAGTTGACTAACGAAATAACAATATAATTACTAATACAACCACAAGATCTTAATACACACCTAAAATATACTAAATGAAATTATAAAAATTTACGATACCATCAATTATTACCTAAATATTTCTATTTCTATGACTACAAGAATATAATTGTGTCTCTAATCCTTTGAGTGTTTTGCTTGACCCAGTTATTTAATTGATACTTTCTTTGCTGATAAGAACCATTTCTATAGTTGGTTGGTATTAAGTTTATAACTCTAGGTGCTATGTATGCAATACACCTTTGAGTGGCGTGAAAATGCGTATTGGGCAATATTAATTGCTCATTAATATTCGCTCTTGTCATTATGTTATGATTTATATATCTTTGAAATACTTTTCTATTTAGGACAAAACGCAATACATTCTTGATGTACAATTGCAAAAGAGTAAAGACACCGGATCGCTGAAACAAAATATCTGTAGGAAATAGCCTTGACTTAAACAATATTACCTTTAAGATGTATTTCTGTGTAATTACGATATTGTGTAAAACATTTTTATGTGCTGAACCCCAGCAGATTATACCATACGACAAGCAGGACTCGACAAGAGATCTATACACACTAACAATAAGTTTCCTATCTAATATATTTCTTAATTCATAGAATGGAGCATTTGCAATAGTTGTAACAAAAAATGTTCACAAAACACCCAAATTATCTTATAAGAAAAGTCTATAGGTACGTCTTTTTGTTATTTGAAAATAATTCAATCACTTTTGTTCTTGAAGTCATCAATATTGTTTACACAATGTTTTTCGGCAGGCTACATACGTCTTTTATTTTATTCATTTTATACCACTGATAGCTTCATGTCCTTCTACCAGCGGCGACGCCAGGGTGGGCACTGGCCCACCCTAGAAACATGAATGCCCACCCTGGTGCCCCCCAAATTTGAGGGAATCGGTTTTATAAGGGAATGGTGGTATGTTCAAGTTAACAAGGACTTTTTTTTTTAGACGTGGCTTTGGACAGAGGAAAGTTTTGTTTGTTGTACTTTGTTGCTTTATAGAGGCGTGGGGGAGGCGGCGATTTCTTTTTTTTTTTTTGATTTTTAGAAGTCACTTTTGATTAGGATAGTGCCCACTCTAAAATCATTGGGCCCGCTTGTGCCCACCTATCCTAAATATTGACATTTCCATACCAGTTTTGAGGTTACCTTGTTGCATATTAGTGATCTAAGGGCTGCTTGACTGTCAGAATATATATGGATCCGCTTATTGAGGTAAGCACTGTAATATGGTGTAGATTTCTACTTGGAACATTGTGGGAGACTTTCCCAAAGGGAAAAATAAGTTGTCCTCCGGTCTTACTCCGTGTATGCCCGCTCCGGTACCGTCTTAGGTTTTACAGCCGTCTGTGTACCAGATTATTGCCCCAGTAGTAACGCGATCATATTACCTTAATAACTTTAAAAAAATACTTTGCTCTTAGATGACAACAATAAAAAAGAAATTAAAAATAATGGGTCAAAACATAAAACAAATGAGACTCCGACGTAATTTAAATTATACCTGCATTTGTTTTTCCTTACTAATTTAGTTTCTTTTAACATTTTCCTTAATGAAAGAAAAGTCGCTGATTAGATTTTCGTACCAAGGGGATTAATTTCTTTCTTGGATACTTTGTCTAACACTTCTTAATGCAATTAAAAATGTTTTATTAGCAAAGTTTTATGTTTAACGAAAGGGCGATATGGAAAAAAAAAGAAATAAAGGAAGACAGGTAACATTTATCCAAAGTATTACAACATGGTATTATATTTTTCTGAAACTTTAATCAACCAGTGCAGGAAAATGTTCAAAATATGTCAGTTTTTTAAATTTAACCTGAAATAATCGGTATTTTCAAAATACACCCGTCGTCAAAAAGTTTGGCACGTACAAATTTTACCGCAAATTATTTTGTATAAAATTACTTTCTTCGTAATTGGTTATTATTATTTTTAGTTTTGGTTTTTAATTTTTTAATTTGCGCTTGTATTTTTGAAAAAAACAAACAAATAACACTCTTTTAAAGCCGTTTTTTATGTTCTACAAGATGGCGTTATTAGTTTTTAAATTCGACGTTCAGTTCTATAGATCAAGTCGATTTTTCAAATACGGACCTGGAATATTAAAAACAGTTTTTGGGACTAAGCTTTAGAAATTTAATACAATTTTAAGGATTTTGAAATTTTAACGTTTTGTCGTCAAAATTACATTTTTTCAATTTTTTTCATCATTAGGTACGGTTCTGAATATTTAGAGTCAAACTAAAAAACTGATTTTTGATTTGAAGAATCCGTTAATTTTTACTAAAAGAGGCTTAATATTATGCAAGAAAAATAAACCGGCCTTAAATATTTTTCTATCTGTTTATTTTTGTTACATGTTTCGCCTGAAACTAACATCATCAGACCAAATAAACAGTAAAAAAAAAATTGAAATTTTTTTCGAAACATACACAAACAATAATCGCATCACAGTAACATAACTAGATTGTAACACTTCAGTTACCTTCTTTCACTCGGGAGCATTAATTTTTTTCTGTCTTGCAGTATAAAAATACATATTTTGGTCCAATTTCAGATAAAATCGCACACATAATCTCAAAAAACAACATTAAAGTAGCATTCACACCAGCCCAAAAAATGTCTCAATTATTTTTTAATGCCAAACAAAAAACACCCCCACTTAAAAAATCGGGAGTTTATAGGCTAAGTTGTACAGAATGTAATAGCTCATATATAGGTCAAACAGGAAGAAATTTTAATATCCGATATAATGAACATAAGACTGCTTATTTGTTAAACAAAGAAAATTCCAATTTCGCTAAACACTGTTCGGATACAGGTCATTGTTTCCCAGATGTGAATAATTTAAAAATTTTACATACTGCACCAAAAAGCAAGATACTTAACATCTTAGAATCAATAGAAATTTACAAACATAATAAAAACCCGACCATAAACCTACTTAATAACCAAACAGACCTGTGGAATTTCCCGCTATTTACATTACTATACAATAGGGATCAATTACTAGATTAAGGGATAAATATTCTATTTTTATTTTAATATTTATAAGCACCCTTTTTATAACTGTGAAACGTAGTTTAAGATATTCAGTTTGATAATGTAGTAGTACTACGCAACTGCAGTAACTAATCAGTAAATAAAAAGTGATATTATAACAAAGTAAAATTACACATATTAAACAAAAGAAGCTTAGCGGCAAGCGGACAGAGTAGTGCGTCTATCTTTTGCATTAAAGTACACAGGGACTCCAAAGGTAATGGAATCCCTGGGGCACAGGTAGACAATGACAGGCTGTTTCGTTCTTGTTAGAACTCATCAGAAAGTCATAACCCGTAAGCGACCCCCAGTACAGCGAGCCTGTTCTTTCAAGAAGTTTTTAAGAAATAATAAAAAAAGAACAGGCTCGCTGTACTGGGGGTCGCTTACGGGTTATGACTTTCTGATGAGTTTTAACAAAAACGAAACAGCCTGTCATTGTCTACCTGTGCCCCAGGGATTCCATTACCTTTGGAGTCCCTGTGTACTTTAATGCAAAAGATAGACGCACTACTCTGTCCGCTTGCCGCTAAGCTTCTTTTGTTTATATATTTTTACGGACACTAAATTCTACTATTTTATTACACATATTGTCTTTTTGCCAAAAATGTAGTATTTAATAACTGGGTAGTAATTTCGTTATCATCCGGTATAGAGGCTCGAAGTTACAAAGCTTAAAGAATATTGTAGTTAATTTTCATAAGTGCTTTTAGATTTGCCGATCCTTTTGACAACAGATGTTTAGACTAAAGCTTACCCTTGCTAAATCCTGTTCTAAAAGTAGTATCCTATTCTAAAAATTACTTATGTAGATCCTTTCTTCTATAAATATCCTTTACGGAAATCTATGGCTTTAAAATTTACGGAACAGCTTTTCTAAACAACTTTATATCATATTTGATCATACGTTAGCTCTTCAGTTTTCTACCGTAAAGTTTCCAACATCAAGCGGTAATAAATATTATTTATTACTGCACTGGCTTACACTTTGGATTTAAGGGAATAACGAATAACAAAAAGTTGTAATAAATGTTAACAAAGACAAATGTAGTATAAAAAATAAACCTATTTAGAATAATATGTATGTTTAATATATGACATTCTGGGATAAAATAGGGTGAAATTTTAGATCCAATTTGTTATTTTCGAAAGTGACTTTAAGCAAGCATGTTATGACTTTAAAATTGTTACATTGTTTACTACAATACATTTAATCACTCTTTAACATCAATTTTAGTTTGTTCTAGTTGTTGAAATTTCATGACGCAAATTCCAGTTTTTGTTGCCTGCATACAGGGTATTTGTTTTAAGTAATGGCAATATTAAGGAGTTTATTTACATTTTCCCAAACTACGTAATAAACCATAATTTAGATACAACTAGACACAACAACTAAATACCATATCGTTATTCAGACAAATTACTAGTATTCAAAAAACATACATATTATTTTCCTATGGAAACTTACGCAAACATCTACCAAAAAGTGCAAAAAGATAATTAAGACGAATCTAAATATTTTGATTACCGACTCTCCAATCAGGAAACAGGGACCACTGACCTGAATCCAAAAATATAACAGAAAATCACTAGGTCGGTAATAGTAGCACACTGTTTTAAATAATTTTACTTGCAATAAAATATAAAAATATACAGGGTGACACAGTATTGCTAGGATTTCCGAGATATTTAAAAAATACAAAATATTATAAAGGTTATTGAGTATAACAAAATGTGGTGATTGTAGGAATTTACTTGAACGATCTGCTTGTGACGCGACGTGAGCGAAGCGACACAACCCGAGACTTTATTGCACCTATCGTCTCGCAGTACAATGTGATTCCTAAGTTGATACTTCTTTTTTAGCTGTGTATAGAAGGCATTAAAATAAACAACTTTTTCACATACCTTTTTTCAAAAAACTCAAAAATAGGCAAGATAAAGAACTAAAAAATCTAAGTGCGGGCCTGGTCACCTGGTTAGAAACAGAAAGCCCTTCTTACGAATATGTTTATTAAAATTAGAACCTACGCGTTTCGGCCTACAAGGCATAGGCATTAGGGCATACTGTAAGAAAATAAGTAACTTGTATTAAAAAAATAATATTAAACAATATTAAAATTTACAGGTAATAACGTCAACACATAAAAACCAAGTAGGACGCACCCTAGTGAACAAATTAATAGTCACTTGTTACACTATTTTAAATTATAAGGCACACATTTATATTTGTTAAAATTAAAAGTTAGAAAAAACAACAATTAAAAATTGCAATGCATGTCAGCAGAACATACATTGAAATTTAGAATAAAAAACCTCATTGTATCAAACATCGAAGTAAAAAAAGGAGAGAGAGAATCGAGTTTCAAAGGTAACATTAAAAGGAGAAAAAGGGGGTAATTTTAGTTGAAACCTTAATAAAAATAAAAAATATAAATTAAAATTAATTAATTTTTAAAAGCTGGACCGCAGATACATAAGTACGATATAAAATATTACTTTCTTTAATGCTATTTTATGGAAAGCGGGATTGGGACAGGGCAATTTCTATATTCTCTAACACACCCCACAAAATCTTAAAAAACAAAGTAATTTTTCATAGCGTAATTATGTAGCTGAAGTCCATCTTTTCAAACTTTAATTAATTTTAATTTAATTTTTTGGTTTCTAATAAAGTTTTACCTTAAATTACCCCCTCTTGCTCCTTTCAATAGTACCTTCGCATCCGATAGTACCTTTCTCTCTCTTCTTTTTTTTCATTTATTCTTTTTTTCCTTTATTTCCATTTTTTTTCTTTTTTCTTTTTTCCTTTTTTTTCTCCTTTTTTTCCCTTCTTTTTTACTTCGATGTTTGAGACAATGAGGTTCTTTATTCTTCTAAATAATTTTTTTTAATGACCGTATTAGATCCTTTTTGTCAATATCTCTTAAGCGCATGCTCAAACTGGTCCATTATAAGTACTTAAAGCAATAACACTTTTACCTATTATTTTTTCTGATAATAGTCATAAATAGAAGCTTTGAGACACATCCTTTTAAATTGTCCATACGTTCAAAAACCCAAAACAACTACTTTTCTGTCAGAATTCAACACCACCACATGTGATAATATGAAGTCGTCATAAAGAAAAACTACTAGGGAAGTAGTCGTCGCAGGTTTATTAGCTGGTAACATCTTGCATCTATTTATTGTATTTGTATCCATTTAAATATTCAAAATCCAACCTTTATTTTACTAAACCGGAATATATACAGGGTGATTCCTAAGTTGATACTTCTTTTTTAGCTGCGTATACAAGGCATTAAAATAAACAACATTTTCAAATACCTTTTTTTTTAAAACCCCAAAAATAAAGTACTTACATTCATTTATTACACTACAAATCAAATACGGTTCTGCCTAACTTTCCCGTTGAATAACATTAAGAAAACTTCTGGGTGTAGAGAAAAAACATTCGCACTTTTACGACACTCACAATAAATTAGCACCATAATTAGTTCATTGTTTTCAAATTTTACCATTTTCACCAATTTATTAAAATTAATTTGCTTCAGAAAACCACACCGCGCCGCGAATTGCCAAAATAAATAACTGACGACCGATCCGTAAAATGCATGACTCACATACAAAAAACGGAGAAAAACAATATAAAGTAAAGGGCTACGTTTTGATTACCAGGTCCGCACTTAGACTTTTCACTTCTGTAACTCGGCTATTTTTAAGTTTTTTGAAAAAAGGTATTTGAAAAAGTTGTTTATTTTAATGCCTTCTATACACAGCTAAAAAAGGAGTATCAACTTAGGAATCACCCTGTATTATTAAATATTCGTTGAATTACAATTTTATACTATTAGTTTCTTATTTTGCTCAGCTTTCTATTATTCTTCAATTCTTCTTGATTTCTTCTATACTGTTTTACTTAGATACTCCTCCGGTATCCATTATCACATGTCTGGTTTTGGGGTAACAATTCATGCCGTAACAGATAATCCATGCTGTAATAGTAGATGTTCCGGATTTTTTTTTATACTAAATGATTTTATTGGCATATTTAAAGCAATGAATTTGGAACCACTTTAATTACAATCAGAAGCTGTCGAAACTTTCAGGAAAATTATTATTTTTAGATATATGATTTTACTAGAGGTAAATATAATTATCCGCTTCTATATAACTATTGATTTATATAAATATATATGCGTGACTGCTCGTTCTCGCATAATTTTCTCCTCTCCATTCGTGAAATTTTCGCAGAAAAACTCTTGTCTCTCAACAAAGAGATCAAATCAAGGTCGACTAGTTTTGACTCGTCTATCGAAAAATTTAAAATACAAATTCGTGATCAGTTTGGATAATTTCTAGTGATAAAATTCATTTTTTAAATAATAGTGTTGTTTGTTTCGTCCAAATACGAACTTTTAAAGTCAATTAACGATATAGTTTAATAAAATTTTAATTTATGAATTTAAAGAAAAACAAAAGTTCCTCCAGCCAACCGATTTACGTTTGACCGTCACCCTGTAAGAAGATTTGTTTTTAATTAAATGCAGATTTAATTTCCCGCAATGTTTCCATTTATTTAATTTGCGTAGTAGTGCCACTTTGCAATATGCACGTTATTTGAATAAATATATTCCATTTTGGTTAAATTAAATTCTCCTATGTGCTAAGAATTTAATGTTGGCCAACATGTATTATAAACAGATTTTATTTAGAGGGTTTGTTTTAAATGGTTTAGTAAGAATATTTTGTTGACTGTTGACTCTTGCACTCATGAAGCAATAAGAAGAAGAAAAAGAAGAAATGTATCTAATTTTATTCCGTAAAAAAATCTTAACAAAGTAACAATATGGCCACCTAACATCGATTTTGACAAGGATTGTATAGGAATATTCGATGTTGACCCGCTTGTTAACTTCAGGTCACTGGGCTTTATCTGGAAAGTTAAAATGAAATAGAGCAGCCCACGTTATACAGTTAACGATTAGCTTTTAGTTATTTTTGTTTATACAACAACAAAAAAGTATTAAAAATTAGTGTATGTCTCTCATCTTTTCTTGTTGAGATGAGGTTATAATGAAAGAAGTCCTGCCATCCGCAAGATTAGACTAGCATTTTGCCTGCTAATATCACTCGAGATACGAAAACGAGACAAGAAGTCTGAATACAAAACAAATATTTTGTTACACTGTGATCATTTTGCACTAGATTCTTTTAGAAACATTTTTTAATATCAAGAATTAAAACATTTTTCTGCTTTTTAATGTTTCATGTTGTTTCTTTTTTGCTGGGGTTGGAGACAGTATACTTAGGCCTATATAAGGCTCATTGTATCCCCTATCGTCTTGGTAATGTCAGCCAGACCGGACCTACAGCTTAACGTGGAATCCGAACCAAGTGTATGCACTAGTTATCCTTTTCACTGCCCCCCCCCCCTCCCCAAAGTCATATTATTTGAGTATTGCAATATATTTGCTTATTAAATCGTTATATTTCCAAACACATTAATGGGCTCTTGGACTATAATCGAATTTATCATATTCAGCACTAACTTCCTGATCTAAAACCTATTGACAATAAATCTCTATAATAAAAATCTTCATGGAATATCACAAACATTTTCTAAAAACACAGCGGGAAAGCTGGAGTATCGTGGCGATCCAGCATGCCGAGTCACAGATACTCGTATTAGGCGAAAAAGGATGTACGTCATACTATTAACCGCGTGCGACCGAATATATTTTTATCTTTGTTCTGATAAGTTAAATCGAAAATAAAATATTAGAAACATGATACCAGTCTCGAGAAATAAGTCAGGTTGAAGCGTGTCGAATGAAGGCTGTAGTGGGTTGGCCATTTGCCGGTTTTGTTGTGATGTCGGTACGTTTATTCGCCTGTTTTTATTAGAGAGCATATTTTGCTTATTATATTCTCAGTAAATAACTAAAGAATTTAAAAAGTAAAATCGTATAAAATTTTATTTTTTCTTATTCTCTATTTGCGTTAAATTAGTACAAATATTAATATAACTAATGAAATTGTCAAAATGGTGATAAATTATTAACTCAGACTTTAATAAAGCACGTGTTATCACTGACTTTAAAATAGAACGGCAACTTTACGATACTTTGGTTCTATTATGCTGTAATTTTACGACAATGAGAAATAGCTATCTCGCTGAACGAGACGAGAAAACGTTTTACGAGAAGTAAGCGAGATTCACAACATTTTATATAAAGAAAAGAAGAAAATATTTACAAAACAGAATATTTAAAGAAATACGACCCTAGCAAGACTCGAATACATGCACAAACTCAAGCACGCGAGCTAACACTGTAAAATCTTTTTTCTACTCCCACATGGAAATTTGCTGTTTCCTTTACACTTAAGTGGCGAGAAAGTAGGTTATTCCAGTTAACTGTGCGGCAAAATTTCATACCAATCCTAGTTAGGTTATGAACCTGACCAATCACAGTAGTCAATTACAGAGAAGGCAAATTTACATGTTGTTCTTAAAAGTACTGACCAATCACAGTATATTATTTTTACTGAGGTTCCTCCTTCTTTTTCAAGACACTAAATTATATAATTTAAATGTATATGGTACAATATGTTATTAATTTGTTCAATATAACAAAATGTATCTAGTCTAGTCTTGATTGCTATGGCCACCTGTCTTAACAACAATCAGCCATGTATACACATTTATAATAGATTTATCAATAATGCAACCTGCTGAATGTGCATAGAAAATTAATTTCATGTAGCATCATTATTCAGTTGGTATTACCATAATTAACTAAACGCTTCGATAGTCGAGACGGTAGAGCGTTTTACTATAGATCTAATGGTCGTGAGTTCGAGGCCGGCAAACCTTCAAACTTTTTTTTTACATTTTTTAGCATAAGGTTTGTAATTTTGGTCGTAGAAAAAATATACTGTTCATTTCGAGTGGATTGTCTATATCGCACTCGAAAGTTTGAACACTTCGCCTACGGCGTCGTGCTCAATTTACTTTTTCGTGTGATATAGATATCATATCCACTCTTGTTGTCAAAACTACTATATATTCATGACATACACTGTATTTTATTTATTTATGTTTGAACATTACCTTAGAGCTACTAGATTTTTCCCATATAGATTGGTATTGCGCCTAGGCAGCCGTTCTGGACCACCTGGAGCTGATGGTGACTCTAAATAGCAGTCCTAACACGGAGAAACATAAAAGAAACTGTAGTAGCGTGTAGCGTGAAGACTAGGAGACTGGGCGACTAGACTACTCGAGTTGCCTTTCATCCTCACACGACCGATACTCAGGCAGTCGCGACCTAAAGGCCGCACATTCATGAATTTTAGCTTCAAAATTTGCTCCATATTTGTTATTTAGCATTACTCAGTGTACCAACCTCGATAATTTCTAACTTTTAGTCAAGTCATAAGACAAAAACTTCGCTACGCACGTACCTGAGTAATTAAAGCTGGTTTTTTTCGAACCGTTTTTCCAGTGAAACAAGCTTAAAATTTTTACCATAAAATTAACCATTTAATACCAAATTAATTTAAGCATAACCAAATTAAATTCTTTCATGGCGGTAAAAGATTGCTGGAACTGGCCGAATAAAATGCGTTTATAAACAGGAACTTCTCTTACCAGGGTTAAGACAATCCCCAGCGGGGCGTTGCCTCTTTGCTGTGTCCTGGTTAGTGCGACTAACCAGCAGTACTTAGTTTTAGATATTATGTTATGTAATAACAATAATATTAGTTAGTAAGGAAACCTGAAATGTAAAATACTATTAAGAAAATAAAGACTATTTTAAAGGTAAGTCTAAGTTTCTCCGTATGAGGACTGCCTTAGTAGTAGCCGAAGCCTCTTAGTTGCCAGCAATCGAGTATTATAAAGAACAAACAATTTAAGGAAATATTGTTATAATAAAAAATTTATTTTATTGATGATTGTAGACGTAAATCAGAATACTAACCATTTAATGCATGCGGGCGAAATACTTGCCATCCTTCCTATGTTAACATTTCTGCAGTTCTAGCAGAAGATCAAACTGTTAAAAACTAAATAAATTTACTTATTCGAAATAATTGAAAGTACCTAATAATAATAATGACTGGTATGGCTACAGTTTTTCGAAAACGCCGAATAACCAATCATGCAATAATCTAAAGTTGTGCATTCTTTCACCAAGAAAACTAATTGATAACTATTTATTTTCGTACCCTCGTATGCGCAATTATCTACCGCCTACTTTAAAAATATCTTCCTATTTATAATCTGTTCTTTTTCATCTGCAGAGAAACAAAACATTCACGGGCGAAGAGCTGCCATATGTGTTCGGTGTGCCCATAGAAGGTTCTAAGTTCCACTTCCAAGACGTCGAATACACTGAAGATGAAAAACGACTGTCCATGAAGATAATGAGATATTTTTGCAATTTTGCAAATACTGGGTAAGTATCGTTTTTCTCTTTGTTTAATTAGTTGAGAAACAATTTTAGAATTATTTACATTTAAACTAAACTTTTTCTCACGGAAATGATTGTATTTTTAATATTTTCTAAAAGATGTTTATGTTACTATAGTTCAGGTTCAAAGTTACTGTCAGTTATTAATCGCTTTCATATCAAGAGTAGCAAGTTATACGAAGTCACAGAAAAAAAAATCATAAACATAAATATTCTGCTCTATAAGAGTTTTAAAAGTACACTGGAATTGTTTTCTCTAACTTTGTACAACCCGCTGCACTATATATAAAAGTGATGAATCACTGACAGTAATTTTGGACTTAGTGTATAGTAAATTATGCTTAATTTTATTGGACGAATTCTTGTTTATAGTTGAGTGAGGGTAGCGAGCGAAGCCAATAAATAAGGCGAGCCCAATACGATTCATTAAGTTCGAATAACTTACATTGTTCTATGCTTTTAAAACTCACGGCCTAAATTACATTTTTTTAAAATTTTTCCTATAAGAACGCATAAAAATGTCCAAATATTTGGACATATTCACGACAATCATATTATACCGGGTGGTGCATCGTGTTTGGAAACAGAAAAGCCCATGCAAGTTTTACACTGTCCAAATATTTGCTCCCCTGTTGATTTTAGAGCGGGGTCATAGGGAGACTTTTTTAAGGTCTTTGTGTTGTGAGTGCACATGTAAACTTTGATCAATTTTTAAAAATCCGATCTGAACTTATTTAAACAGTATTGCGGTTAGTTTTTCATTGGAATTCAACAGGTAATGCTGCGGCCACCAGCATTGGTTGGACTTGTCAACTTGTGATTTGTCATTGTCAAATATAATTTTCAAATGGCAGGCTTTTTAAAAATCTTTAACAGATACATTTCATACTGGATTTAACTAATATTTTCAAATAAAACGAACATTATTTTTAAAACGGATCTTTTAATAGAAAACGAGTAATTTCACTTGCAATAAAACCTATAGTAGTATTAAAATCATCATAAATTGCTAAAAGTGGAATGAAATAAAAGGTTATTTGAAAATAAACAATTTTTTATAAAAAAACACCCTAACTAGAAAAACTGTACTATTGTTTGAAATATTGTGTATTATTTAAAAAATAGAAAATAAAATGTTCAAATAAATCGCCATTTGCTCCTAAAAAATATCCTAAATGATTGTAAAATTATATGTGAACATTAGCGAGTTGGTACTGAGTAATTATTTCAGATTGCATTAAGGGGGATTTCTACTGTGATGGTCCTATATTCATCGTTTCTTTACGATTTTTTTCTGGGGATAATAAGACAAATGCAGAAAAACCAGTTTTCAATTCTTTTTATTAAAGATAAGATGTACAAAAAAAATATTTCAATCCCCAAAAAATGAAAAACTTGAGGGTGCTACAGGGTGCTGAAGTTACCCCCTCAAAAAAAACGTAACTTGCTGGCGGAATTCAAATAAATTTTTCTATTCATGACAAAAATAAAATTGACCCAGATTATTCAATTGTAAGCATGCAGTTATAGCCCCCACTGGAATCTAGTCAAAATTCGAGTAACTGTCAAAATGACGCGAGATTTAAATTTTTTTTGAAAATTTTCCATTTTTTTTTTGTATTTTAAGGGCGTAACATTTTCTGTAATACCACAAAATACTTGATTCTAGAGGGGGCTGTAACCACCTGTATTCTGAGCATTTTAAGACCAAAATCATTAAATTCTGATAGTTTGAACTTACCGAAGTACTTTCTGCCAGTGCGAAAAACAGGGTTTCGAGAAAAACAACCTTAAAGTTTCAACGGTGGCTCACAACAAAATAGTCTGTAAAAACACAGAATCTCTTACTAGTCAAGTGGAAGCAAACATTTAAGAAAGCATGAAAAATAAAATTTTCAAACCACCTGAAAGTGCCCACCCTACCAAGAAATGGCGCTAACGTATATATACGACCGAAGAAGGTTGATATTATATGCATTAGGTTTTAAAACTTTCATTTGGTATGGTATGAACACCTACCCTGTACTGACGAGAACAAAAGAGTTCGAAACCGGTCTGCAGGTGGTGACATCCTACCAATGTAAAGTTTTCATTTCTTGGTAGAACCATGCAATCCGATTTGTATTTTATTATCTAACAGTGTTAGACAAAATACACCTTATAGTATAAGGCACTTTCAGGTGGTTTGAAAATTTTATTTTTCATGCTTTCTTAAATACAAAATAGTCTCACTGTCACTTAGTCTGCGGTGCCTGGCCCGTAGCGTGCCTTCCTCGAAAAACGAGCTGATTCTTCCTGCCTCTTTGCGAGCCTGGCCTGACGATCCTGATTGGTCGAGATGATGTCGCTGGCGACAGAACGTAGCTCTGACAACGCGGCTTAACTCAAAAGCGGCTAGTGGTGAGAACTGACCGGTAATCATAAAAATGGATGTAACTTTTTTTTGGAGTAGATTTGGTAAAAACGTTTACACCGGTTATTCTAGAGGTTATAGAGAGTCGAAAAAGGTCAGAAAAAAATTTTTGAAAACCATCACAGTAGAAATTCCCCTTAAAATTAAATTTTTTTTCTGCTCTAAATTTTCAAACCTTACACTTTAAAAAAAAACATTTTTTAAATACTCCCAATGGAAGAAGTCGTTTGGTGAGAGGTCAGAAGATCTAGCTGACTAATTAATTGTTGAGTACGTGCCCATTAACGGCATTATTTAGATATCCGCGTACCACAAGCGAATAATTCGAGTGCATGCAAGACGATGTTCGTTTTTTAGGCTCCAGTACCGATAATTTTGTATATTTGGCTCATTATTTAATGTAAACGTGCATATGTCTGAGAAGCAAATATTTTGTAAAAAATATCTATTCTTGTTACCATCCCTCCATCATTTCAAAACAAAGAAGTAATAATCGCTCTTTATCCCCTTCTAACAATTTTTGATGGTTTTGATACTCATATGAATGATATTTATGCTTTTTCAAAGTTCGCAGTACTCTAGTTCGCCCCCTTCCGGGTGTTCTAGTGCTAATATTTTTAGTTTCTCGTGAAGTAAAGTATTAAGATCTCTATCATTATTTTCTTTTGATTTCTCATGATTCAGTGATGGGCATTTGCAGTTGTTAATTACAGTGCCTTTTGCCTCAAACTTAGTAATAACTTTTTGTATTGCCGACTTGATAGGAATGGGTCTATCAGGGAAATAAACAGAAAATATATTAGATACAAATCCTAAGCTTTTCCTCGTATAGTACCATGTTATCATATTGACTTTTTCTTCTATTTTATAACTCATAATAACTTCCTAGGTAAAAAGTCTAATACTTCAATCAATTATATTTAACATTGACAAATCACAAGTTGATAAGTTCAATCAAAGTTGGTGCCCACAGCATCTCCTGTTGACTTTTTTTTTTTTTTTTTTTTTTTTAAATGATAAAACACCTGCACTGTAGGAAAAATCCTTTAAGGCGCTCTGGGAGCGGTGCGAGTGCGAAAAAAGCGATTAACGTTGGTCTTGAAACGTTGAAGATTGTATTCATTGGGAAACACGACCTCAGGAAGATCATTCCACAAAGATGACGTTCTCCAGATGAAAGAATTCTTGAACAATGAAGTTCGAGGAGTACTAAGCTGAACAACATATGGATGAGCGGCAGTGGTTCGCCGTGTATTTCTGTTTTGCATTGCTCTAGGTGGAATCAAGTGGGCAATGTCAGTCGAACACCTGCCATGAAAATATCTGTAAAAGAGAGCCAAATCACCAACCTGTCTTCGATGCTCCAGGCTATCGAGGGTCTTGGTCAGCTCGGGGTCGCCGATCAGACGAACGGCTCTCCTTTGAATGGAATCCAGTAGCCGAAGGGTGTGCTTGGGTGCAGAGCTCCAGACATGAGAGTAGACTTCCAATGAAAACTCAACCACAATCCTGTTCAAATAAGTTGAGATCGGGTTGTCCAAAAATTTTCATACACCGCATGTGCACATACCACAGAGAGACCCCAAAAAAGTCTCCCTACAACCCCGCTCTAAAGTCAACAGGGGAGCAAATATTTGGACAGTCTAAAACTTGCATGGGATTTCCTGTGTCCAACCACCCGGTATACCGGTGTGTTAAACTGTTGCATAATCATTTATTGTTTTTGTTCATAAAATATAAACAAACCTTTGGACGTTGCCAAATCTCAAATTTATATTTAGAATGAATTAGGTTTGGTAAAGTAAATAATAGAAAAGCTTTTATTGCCATATATTACTTTAGTGTGTTTTTTCTCTGGCACGTCTATTCACAGAGTGCAATCTGCTGAATGTTCAGGGAAAATTAATTTCATGTAGCATAATTATTGAGTCAGTTTAGCCATTATTTCTAATATGAGGATCTGGCAAAGCGACATAACATTTAGCTTTGGATCAAGCCCGGCGCCTACCAACTTTTTTACATTTTTTTTTAGCAATTAAGTTTGTAAGTTGGGTTGGGTCGGGAAAAAATATACTATTCAACTGGAGTGGATTGTCCATATCGCACTCGGAAGTTTGAGCACTTCGCCTACGGCATCGTGCTCAATTTGCTTATTTCTGAGATATAAACATCATATCCTACTCTTGTTATACAAACTGCTATTATTGCTATTTCGGTAGGTTCTATTTTTTGCATTTATTAATATCAATGTACCGACCTCGATTAGTTTCGATTGAAGAAAAAAGAAAATTTCTAGTCTTTTACCTTCTCTAATTTAAAATTTCCGTAAAAAAGTACATATATTTAGAAATGTATTTATACTTACACATGCGTTTATTTAAAAAAAAATGTATGTTTACACCTGGTTTAAGTGCCGGTGTATAAAAATAGGTTCAATTTATTATTGAATTTTGTGCCTTATTAAATAATAAACAAAACGTAAAACAAAAAATTATTATTTTTTTAAGTACCATAGGGAATTACTTTTAATTTTCCAATTAGCTTGTTTTTTTTCCATTTTACTAATTAAATATTTTTATGCTGAATAAAAACATTCTGCATTTAGCACCCTGAATATATTTAATGAGGGCTTACTAAAATAACTTAGGTTCTGGAGTATGCAGCCTCTTTTCCAAATTTTACAGTTATTTTTATTTTGACTGCGTTATTATTAAGCAGGCAACCAATAATATATTTGTACACCAACACATCAAATTAGCTGTGGTTCAGAAAAATTATTTTTCTACTCCCACCTGGAAATTTGCTGTTTCCTTTACACTTAAGTGGCGGGCAAAGTAGGCTATTCCAGGTAACTGTGCGGCAAAATTTTATAACAGTCCTAGATAGGTAATGAAACTGACCAATTACAGTAGTCAATTCAAGAGAAGACATTGTTGTTCTTAAAAGTACTGACCAATCACAGTATATTATTTTTACTGAGGCTCCGCCTTCTTTTTCAAGACACTAAATTATATAATTTAAATACATATGGTACAATTTGTTATTAATTTGTTCAATATAATAAAATCTAGACGCATTTATAATAGATTTATCAATAATGCAACCTGCTGAATGTGCATAGAAAATTAATTTCATGTAGCATCATTTATGAGTTGGTTTTACGATAATTAACTAAACGCTTTAATAGTCCAGACGTTAGAGCGTTTGACTATGGAACCAATGGTCGTGAGTTCGAGCCCGGCAACCTACAAACTTTTTTTTAACATTTTTTAGCAGAAGGTCGTAGAAAAAATATACTGTTCAACTCGAGTGGATTGTCTATATCGCACAGGTTTGAGCAGTGTGATATAGACATCATATCCACTCTTGTTATACAAACTACTATTGTTTATTTCTATTAATAAATATATCACTTTTTGTCTGTTATTGCAAAATCTCGAATAGGAAAAATTAATTATAAAATGATATATTTAACGTACTTTTGTGTAATCTTAAGCAATAAGTTAAATTAACAAAAAACAATATGAATAATTTACTTTGTTATATCACTTTATTAACTGATTAGTGATTGCAGTTTCGTATTACTAGTCCGTTAATAAAGTGATATTACTAAATCCAAATAAGTATTACCTAAACCGGTTGGTAGAAAAAAATGTATTCTGAAAAATATTGGAGAAAATTAAACCTAATATAAAAAAAAATAGCTAAACGTTCACACATTGTTCTCAAATAAGAAATTTTTTAGGTACTGCTTTCACTGAAAAAAAATAATTTCTAAAGTTGTTCTATTTAAACTAGCATAAAATACTGCATATTTCAAAAACTAAAGTTTAATAAAAAAAATCCGTTATTTATATGGAAAGCACAGTTTAAGAATAAGTCTATTTACATATTTAAAGTAAATGTATGTCCACTTTGACTAAATTTTGTGTTAATGGAGGGCCAAACATGGTTTATTTTAAAAGTAATTCTTAATAACTTTACATTTTCTTAAAGTACATATTTTTTGTTTTAACTAACTATTCTAATTTCTGTAATTTATTAATAACACATTTTTCTTAATGTATTCTATGGTCTATTTCTTTTCGATTGCGAACAATGACAGAAACCCGTTTTACAATAAAAAAAATGCAAGAATTTTCATTTTTGACAAGTTGAAAAAGGAAGGTTAGGGATTTACGTCATAACTGACGTTTTGTTGTTTACTGTTTATAACGGTTAGAATTTAAAATTAACACTTGTTGAGGCCGCTTTACAGTTTGCAATTTTTCTTTCACGCAAGAAAAGATTGCCCGGGAGTACGCGCAGAACGAGGCTAATGATCAGCTGGCGCAATTTGTATTGCTTGCACGAAATATAACCGTATTTTTATTGCCATTGCAAGCGCAATTCTGAGGATTTTCTGGTGATTTATGAGACACCAAACTAAATATAAAAATTCCTGACATTTATTTATATTTTTTCTAACCTATAGCGGGTACGTTTTGTTTTTGTTGGTTTGCTTTTATGTCCTGTAATGATGTTTTGTTAAAATGAATGCACAAAAAGCGCCGGTAAGTCCTAACCGAATGTATTTTTATTTTAATGGTTGGCAAGTGGTACATCACCTACGATCTTGGCAAGTCATTGCACGCTGTAAAACGAAGTGAAATTTTTATTGCCGCAATATTAATTGCTGCAAGGCAACTTGCGTGAAAGAAAAATTGCAAACTGTAAAGCGGCCTTTAAGAAGATGAATTTTTAGGTTATGTCACAATGTTTGGCGTTTGGCATGGCCTTCTATATTTTGTCGATAAATCGGGCATCCTTTTTGCTTCAACACAAAGTAGGCATAGGTTTACTATTTTATGTTGCAGAAAAACGTGAAATTAACCGATTTTATGTAATAGATTGTTTGTTTCGTAATATAACTAGAGCTAAAAGTTATTTTTAATTGCTAAAAGGTTTATAATTAGCATATATTTGCTAGAAATCAATCGAACTGAAATTTCTTATTCTTCTTCTGTGATTTAAAAAAAAAGACCTTTAATAAGTTGGTCATGCATTTATGTAGTGTAAATTGGTTCATGATTTAACCAATTAGGTGAAGTTTTGTTCAATTTTTTTTTGTCATCGTTCGCAATCGAAAAGAAATAGACCGTCAAGAAAATTAATGGATGGAATTGAATGCATTGATTTTTTCGCATAGAGGGTTTAAAACGAAAAACCTTACTTAGAAAATGTTCGACCAAATAAAGTCTATCTTGATTTTAAAATTTTCTATTTTTCTTCAGAAATCCAAACATGCCGAAGACTTTTTACCCAGACATGGATGTGTACAGTAGATGGCACCAATTTGACAAAGAATGGACCGAGTTTGGAAAACAAGATCAAAATTATCTTAGATTGGGTAATGATTTTATATAATTTTTGCATTTCTACCTTTTCACTTTCACTGCCATATTTCTAAAAATTAATTGTATAGTTTTGATGATGGTTTAATAATATATTCACTCATTAACGAGAAAAAACGTTGCATTAGTTAATAACTGAAACCCAAGAATAATATAAGTATTACCATTAAAACATACGGTCAGAACATGTTAAATTACTAATTTAGGTATTTATTATGCTTTAAATAATTTTATAAACCCCGTACTATAATATGCTCATTACATAACCCATTTTAGCCCGTTTGAGTTACTTAATAAGTTGCATTATCGTACTAGTGATGTAATAAACTCATTGTGTGGCCTTTTTTTTATTTAAAAAATAGCAATTTTTTTTACCGTCAGTCAGTGACATTTATTATGTAAAGTCACCGCATAATATAGAAGCCATTTTGAGTACACAAAAAATCAAAAAAACTGGGTTTTAGATAAAATGTTATACAGGGTGTCCCATAACTTATGGGCCGTAGAGTAACTGGAGATACTAGACATCAAACAAGTTGATTATGTCATATACGTTTTTTTATTAATTTAATTATGTACTATTTTTTTTTATGCTTTGGGATAAAAAGAAATATTTCGAAAACCGTTAAAGATATTAAGATCAATCAAGTACACCTTTTTGACTCAGAAAATGCCCTTCTTTAAGAAACTATAATTGAAAAACACCTAATATAACAGGTAAGAAAAAAAATCATAGATTTATGAAGCCCAGTGTATGCAACTAGCGCCCTCTTGTTTGAAACTTAAAAATTTCTACAAATTTTTATTTCTGGCTCATAAAACCATAATATTGCCAACTTTCAATTCGATTCATTAAACCGTTTTAAAATTATGGCTTATTTTCGAGAATAAACTTTTACTTTCAACACCCTGTATCTCTAGAACGAGTAACAATCCGAAAAAACTTATATGACATAATCGACTTAGTTTGATGTCTAGTATCTCCAGTTACTCTACGGCCCATAAGTTATGGGATACCCTGTATATCACACGTTCGGTAAGGTTCATTACAGCACTCGTGTGGTTATTACGATTCGGTCTACGACCTCGTACTAGTAATATAAATAACTATTATTTGATCCATTAATATACCAAAAATAGTAAGACATTTTATCTGGGTAGCAATGTTTAAAAAAACTTCATTTACGTTGTAGAAATGCATAAACTAAAGAAATTTATTTTTCAGATATTCCCATCTCCAATGAACAATTTTACCGGGATGAACAAATGGACTACTGGAATAATGTATTTCCAAATATTATGCTACCGCTTACTACCACAAACCCATTACCGTGGAACAAGTTTCGGACAGACCAGGAAAAAATGGATAAATTCCAAAACTTTAATAAATCCTTTCCACCTAGTTTTGGAACAATACGAAAAGTTGGATTTAGAGAACGAACCGACGTGTTTAAAGAAGACGAAGTTTATGGACGTATGGTCACGGCACCACCGGAAGAAGTCAAGCAAACTTCTTCCACACTAAGCGTACTTTTAATAGTTGGAGCTGTTTTTTTGCTGGCCAACCTAGCGTTTTTCATATTTTTATACTTTAGATGTATAAGAAATAAGAAAACTGCATCTGGTTCACCAACTGAAGGAAATAATGAAGATAATGATAAAGAAGAAAATAATTTGCTTTTGTCAAGTTGCAATATTGTTAAAATGTTGTCCAAGTCACAAAAAGACGACGATACTTATGATGCTGTGCACGTCGAAACAAAGCCTCAGTCGAAAGTTAATCTTACTCGAGCTATGTCCAATAGCACTATTGACGCGCATGCCAAAGTACGTGACTGGATAACCAACGAAATTGTTCTTAAATATAGCCCTAAAAATGATCGAAAACCTAAAAAGGAAAAATCTAAGGCGAAAATGAAAAACAAAGAAAAAGACGACAAACCTGTAGAATTTTCCGTAGAGCTTGAATCAGCTTTGGATAAGTGTCCAACTAGGCCGGTTAGTCCTACCAAAGAAGTACCTAATGTTGCTAGACCTCTTCTTATTAAAACGGCAAGTATTGATAGGTCCCATCATAGGCGAAAACCAAATAAAGTTTCTGTAGCAATTGATGCTACTCCTTCTGGTAGGGGACCAAGTGTTTTAATGCAGCAGCCAATAGAGCTTTGCAAGTCTTTTGATTTTTCTACGACGTCACCAACTCCACTAAGACGATCCATTACTATGGAAGATTTTTCCCCCAGAACTGTTGATAAACCATCAAATGAAATTCGTAAAAGTATTACTAGCATAAACCTTAAAAGTTTTGAAACGGAACCTACTATAATACGTATTGAGCATGGCCACTCAAAATCTGACCCAGTGCAGGATCTTGATTATAGCGCTATTAGGCGACTTAAAACTTTTGATCCTAATAGTGATATAAATGTTACTTCTAGAGAAGAAAATATTGAGATGCCTCCACCTATGACAGCTGAGGAAGCACTTCTGACAATTAAACGAAGGAATTTTCCAAAAGTTTTGCCAGATCATCCAGGCAGACAAGCGTTTCTCAACAAGCGGAGATCAATGCCCGTTCAAAATCTTTACGTTCCATTTGTCGAATCTTATCAGTATTCAAATTCAGAACCGTATTCTCCCACAGGAAAAAATTTGTATCGATTTCCACCTATGCCTCCACCAAGAACGACTACTTTGGGAAGACAGGGTAGCAACCCCCAA
The DNA here is from genome assembly GCA_935413205.1 of Polydrusus cervinus. NCBI lineage: Eukaryota > Metazoa > Arthropoda > Insecta > Coleoptera > Curculionidae > Polydrusus > Polydrusus cervinus. The sequence goes on from OW284511.1 coordinate 84,913,954, forward strand.
CCAGTATGTCTATCGGAACCAATGTTAGCTGAGGAACCACCTGCTTCACCAGAGCCCGAAGTGGCTTGTAATAATCTCTATGTTGGTCCCTTAATTCCAAAAACTAAAAATGAAAATAGTCGAGACAAATTAAATACTATACAAGAAGCAGATAAAGAAACGTCTGTTAAACTAGAGGCAAGAGCCATTCCTAGAGCCATAATTACTACAAATCCCAATAATCCTATTAAAAGAATGGATCCAAAAATTGTAGTTAAACCCACTATAAATAGAAACAAACATGAGGATAAACCAAGTGGTAAACATATACCCCGGGTTGTGGTACCTGACAATAGGCCAGAAATCTATGCAAAACCCGATCTAATACATAAAAGAACTGACGCTATAAATGACCAAAAAGTTACTAATAGTGCTAAAAATGTACTAGCTAAAAAATCTCAAATTCCCACTTTAGTTAAAACTTCTAATACTGGTTCTCAAAAAGAACTTTCTAGTTCTAGTTCCAATTCTCCATCGTCAGAGGATTCTGATACAGGAACAGTTGTTAAAAGAACATAAATATACAATATTTAAATAGAAATCTTTTACAGCAGGAATGCAGGATATAACATGTACCTACAACAAAAGTCGATTTGGCAAGGTTTATTACGAATATCCAGTTATATAAGATAATAATGGAAAACATATTAATGCAATTTATTATTACGCTGTAATTCTGCACTCAAATTAGAATTAATACCTTGAACAGATTCCTCTGGGAAACAACTAACGTTACCTGTGAGATAGTTCTAGCATATTTAAATACGTAATATAACTAAAATGTATCAGAACTGCATCAAAAACAATTATCTTTTCAACTTAAAATAAAGTTACAGATTAATTCAGGGAGGTTTTTCTATTAATGTTACTTTTTGTATACCGGTTTCGTAATTTACGTAAGTTTTCTTATCGATGCAGGGTTATTGGTTATACAGGGTCCTGCACCTCACCTCCCGTCTTCTATAGCTCACTTATTAATTAAGTTAGGAATTTAATATTTTGCAGACTTTACCTGTATCCTAGGGCGCATTTTAGGAAAATATTTTTGTTTATACAGGGTGTTCCAAAAAATTGTGACGTCATAAGGATCTATTTGTTTAGATTACATCCTATATATATTTTGACTTATTTGGATGCCTTGGAACATTGGTTTAGTATTATAGGCGAAAAAAAACTAAGAAAAATCAGTTTTGGTTTTAAAAATTAATAAAAAATAAAAATAATGCCTTGTTAATAAAATTTTACAAGAGTACTTAAAAAATAAGGTCAAAGAGTCTCGTTAACCAAGTTTGATTGATACGAATTGTACAGTGTGTCAAACTTTGCAAACTTTAAATCAATTTATTTTTCTTATTCACCTTTGGTATTTATTTATAATAATGACTGCTGAAATAGTTGATAAAATGAGTTTTCTGCAAATAGGTTTTGATGCGTTAGAAATTGCGATAAAGTTGTAATTAGGACAAATGTTTGATTTTTAATTCTGCATCGAATGACATAATAATATACAGAGGATCCAATTTGACATAAGAAAAATAAATTGAATAAAAGTTTGCAAAGTTTGACACTAAACTTTGGACACCCAGTGGCGTGAATACAATATAGGCAAAAAGGCATTGCCTACCCTGGGAACAATAAAACAAACTCCAAACAAAATCATTTCTTTTTATTTAACTTTTATCCGTGTAATATGCGGCAATATTTCTGTGTATGTAGAGGACCAGGACCGAAAAGGTAATCGTATAACATTGAAGATCATTTCTACGAACGCATTCGTTGCCAATTAATCGTCAACTCGATCACTGTATAAGCAACCCATAAGAGAATTTGGAAAGCAATAATTTTACATTACATTAACCGCTTATGGGAAAGCCAAAAACACTGCTTTTATAAAGCGAGCGAGAGCCGGTAGGCAGTAAGCTAGAAAGAGAACAAATACACCTGACTCTCTAGCTGAGCATCCGTCGGCCCGCGTTGGTAAAATGCATTGGTGCCAAGCTTCCCATTTTGTCGTAGTTTCAAAAAATACTACGCATTCTCGATATAAAACATGTCAGGTTAGTTGCTATCTTTATTTCTAACGTAAAATTAGAAGTACTTTTATGATGATTTAGGATAATTTTTGCTAATAAGTATGTTAAATTATAATTTACATAATAATTGACTTAGGGTTCAATCAAGTGGATGTTAGATTTAAAATCTGAATATAAAACGAATGTGGATGAAATTTATTTATAATAATAATACATATTAGTGTTTTCGCCCGGTATTTACTTTTGCTAATAACGACGCGCGTCGCCGTTGATTGTCAAAACAAATGGAGAAGTGGACATGTCTACGTATATGTAATTGAGGTAATGGCGATGTCAACTGTGTTAAAAATTTCAATTGTTTGGAAATTAAATGTTTGCCTACCCTGTTCAAATAGCTTTGCACGCCACTGTGGACACCCTGTACAATTTGTATTAATCAAACTTGGTCAAAGAGACTTTTCGAACTTATTTTTTAAATACCTTTGTATAATTTTATTAACGACGCACTATTTTTATTTTTTAATACCAGTGGTGCAAAACTGATTTTTTTTAGTATTTATTTTTTTTTGCCTATAATACTGAACCGATTTCATTAAAATTTTGGGGGTATGTAGGCAACTATAAGAGTCATCCAAATAAGTAAGAATATTTATGGCATGCGGTCTAAAAAAATAGATCCTTATGACCTCACACTTTTCTGGAACACCCTGTATAAACAAAAATATTTTCCTGAAATGCGCCCTAGGATAAAGGTAAAGACTGCAAAATATCAAAATTTTTTCGTGATAAAAATTGGAAGTCAGCATAATTATTGAACGTTATCATGTATTACGTTTAATTCGCCGATTAAGGACATAGACCTGTACATACAGGCATTTTCTCCGAAGAATTAGGTTATGGTAAGCTGTGCATCATACTACAAAACGTGTTTGCTTGCTGTGTTCGCCCAAAGCATCACATACGTTTACCCATAAATAAGAAAGCATTTAACAGTTGGTTAAGTAATGACTAAAGTTGCAACGTTGGAATTGAATTAGCAAAGCGTCAGACCGGACGGGCAAGAACAAGTGAAATAAGAATTCCATAAACTACTGCGAACGGTCGGAAATGTTTGCGAGCTGTCTACCATTGCGATGCTAGTTTAATTTAATTAAATTTGAATGCAACTTACCAACGGAACAGTGTAGCGCTGTGGACAACGTTCAATATAGAACGTTCCTTTTCAAAATAAGGGGTTGCACAGCATCATAAGGTATTTTTATGAGGATTTTGGGCAATATTACATGTGAATAAGTATAGCTTTTTGTTTTGCATTTTTAATTGAGATATGTAAAAACGGGTACGCCTATGGTTCGAATACAAATGTTTCAGCTTTAGTTATTACTGTTGGTGGAATAACCTTTAATGTAATTATTGCAGTATCAGCTTATAGTTGCTATGACTCGTGTCTAAAGTTGAGTGGCAGCTACGTAGCTAACAGACTAAGTTTTACATTAATGCACTTATTCTAAGTTACCATTTTAAATGATTAGATTTTACACATCAACTTACCCAAAGCATAGATACATAGTAGTTTTATTTTTAAAAGTTGGCTTGGAAAAGTATTTTGCCGTTATTTTAACATTCTTTAAAATATTCTGGGTATAAATTCCAGAGTAGATCTGGACAGCCTAGTTATCTTTTGTTATCTAACTGTCAATAGATAAATAATATAACTTATTATAAAAAAAATAGGTTGTTTGTCTTCAGCAGTATTTACTATATAGGTTTACGATATACCTATTGTAATATGTATATAGTATATTTAGATGTAAGAAATTGATATGTAGAAACAATACGAAAAATAAAGATATTTTTGAATTTAAATTTGGAGGCTCGTGGCATATTAAAGAGACAGTGCTGCAGAACATAGGTATCAACAATAAAAATTTAGAAACATTAAAACAACGTTTTATATATTGGCAAATATTTTTCTTTCTGTTTATTTTTGTTAATTATTTCACCCGAAATTGGCATCATCAGATCTTATAAAAAGTTTAAAAATTTTAAAATTATTTTAAGAACAAACATACGCACATTACACCAACATAACTAGACGAACATATTAGCTACCTATCTTTCACTCCTCAGGAGCTGTTTGGAATTTCCATGCAGTCTGGCCTTTTCAGCGAGATGCACTAAATATCTCAACACCACTAATGATCCAATGTGTGCTTTACCACCAAAATATACACACACTAAACAAAATAGACTATTATTTGTCTCACAGCCATAGATCCACTCATATTTTTCATATATATTTATAGTAACTTTTCTGGTATACTTTTTCACCGGGCATGTAGAAGACACTTTAATATTTAAGTTAGTCATAGGACGTCCATTTCAAGTTTTTCGTCTATGTTCAATCTTAAAAAGTCCTTATATTTCGAAATTAAATCCATTTTTAGCAAAAGTCAAAACCAAAACGTAACAAAAAACATTAACGTTGTAAACCGCGGCGTGGCGGCGTCCACGGCTACACTAAAAATTTTGCAGCTCTGTATGTTGTATACGTAAACATGGTCCAAAAACTATAGGAGATATCCCCGCCTAGAAACAATTGTCATGTGCCATTGGCCGGCTCCAAATTGACCACTAGCTTTATGACGTATATTGCCAGTTCTGCAACGAACTGCAAACGTAGCCGTAGACTTAGATAAATGGCCGCCATTGAGTGTGGATAAGACATTTTAGCCGCCACTGGTATTTAGTAATTATACATAATATAAGTTATAATTTTCCTGTGTTTCTGTAGTTTGTACTTTGTACTGATAATGTTACCAATGCCTCTACACAAGGCAGGACTTACATAACTTTGCCATTAAACTAGCAAAAAATATCTCAGGACTGCGTAACAAAAAACTTTTGTACCTTATCTAAGTAATATGTATTACAACATTTTATAACTATTTAATTTATTACAGGTTAAGATAAATATATTAGTATATAGTGAAACATTATCTAAAAAATGTTTGTATAATTAATTTGTTAAATTGTCATTCAACTGGGTGACAACGAAATTACTACCCTGCTTGTCACATCCTTATTGGTAGGTTACAATGCTTGCACTGTGCGCACATTTTCAGTATTCAAACGTCTGACTGTCACTTCCGGTTGAACTACTTTTCTAAATATTTTTTATTTATGCTTCCCTATGTCTAAACTTGTTAGTTTTTGAGATATAAGCAATTAAAAGTTTAGTTACATTATTCACCAAGCAACAATTGATGTTAATTTATTCATAGTTTGATCTATGGTAGCTATGGATCCTTCTTACTATAATTGTAACCGTTTTACGATGTTATAATTATTATTATTATTCATAGCTATCTTAGATGAATCTATGAATAAACTAACATCAATAATTGTTGTTTGTTGGATAACGTATAACTTTTAATTGCCTATATCTTAGAAACTAATAAGTTTAGACCTAGGGGATCTTAGGAAGAATCAGGCAAATTTCAAAATAATAAATGTAACCAAATTTTATTTGTTTTTATAGTTATTTTATTTCCTTAATGTTCTTGTACTTTATCTATTCATATTATATCTGTTGAAAAGTGAAACCTATATTTATAAACCGGGTTATCAAATTGTATTCTATATTAATTTATAAACTGTGTAAGATAGAGTGATTTTTGTTGTATAACTTAATTTTAAAAACAATTGTTTTTTTTTATTATTAAAACGGTATAAATTATTGTCATAATATAGTTTCATCGGAATAAAAATATTAATTTATTTCTGAATTTTACAAATTTAGTGTAATTTTTATAAATAAATAAACCAAATGTTTTTTATCGTGTTTATTTCTTGCGAACTTCCTTTTATGGAATTGCTGGTTATGACTTGGAACTATTGGCACATTTGACATTCATTTGTTCTTAATATCCCTATGCGTATTGTATTGTTGTATGTAAAAATTTGGTTTTATGCTGGTAGGCTTTAAATAAAATCTCAAAATCACACAAGGAGTGCGAGGGAAAGGCTTAGACTCCATAAATAAGCATTTTAAAATAAACTGTGCCATTTTTTCTATGGAATTTTGAAATTTTAACTTTGAGAACTATGTATTAGGCATTACAGGCGTAACTGCAGCAATATGGAAATAGAATTTAAACTTTTTCATTTCAGTCTTTTTATTCAATATCTAAGATTTTTTCCGATAATCGGCCCCGGAGTCCCTCAATGATCAGTTCTGAGACAGCCATTATTTTTATTATATAGTGTGTCCACGGATAGAGTTTGGAAGATGAAAAACTTCGTTTTTAGTAGGTATAGAAGTAAAAGTCATTATTTATAAAAACGTTAGCTTGTACTGAAACTACAATTTCGAATATCCGCACCCCACGAGATGTCTTATCTCATTTGGCCTGGTTACCGGCGTGAATGGGGTGGGTTGAGAGATGATACCTTTTACACTCTTCCCTGCATTCTTAAACCTACTAAATTTCGGTCATACTTTTTTTATTGTACGTATGCCCACTCCGGGAATCGAACCCGGGTCGCCGCAGTGGAATGCCAGTAACTCACCTCTGAGGCACCGCCGTGGTGCAACTTATTTTTGTTTTATTATAATAAAATTCTTTATTTGATTTCCTTTTAAACGGTGTATCACACGTTAATAATTACTTATTAGGTAATAGTAGAAATTAACAAAAATATCATAAATGTAATTTCTAGACCCGTATAAGCCATGAGAAGTTATGTTAAGTATGCCATAAAAAAACCATTTTTTCTGTGACGGGAAAAAAGTTTGACATTTTATCTCTGTTGACAGGTAATAAAATGTCACTTTTTATGAAATTATTTTTTTCCCCGGGAAAAAAGGTGATTACTTTTTTCCCGGATATAATATACACACATAAGCAAAGGTAGATATTTAATTTTAGAATATTTTAATATACAAAAAGTTACATTTTCTTTAAATCAAAAAGTACAATTATTAAATGTGCATTGCATGCATGACATGTTCATTTTACTATTCGGTACAGTCGAATTTTCTCGTGTTGTAATTATATTTTCTGCCATGGACACAACTGCCGTTGATGTACCTGGTCGCAAATCGGGTGTTCTTTCAGCACTGCCACAGGTTCTAAACAATTTATTAGCTATTTCTGTCCGGTGTGCTACCGATTCATCAACATACCCTTCAGCGACCGTTGATGACTTCCAACCGCCATGTTTCTTGAGTGTCAACAAGTCTCCCCCAGATTCAACCAAAAGTGTAGCAGACGATCTTCTAAATGAATGACCCGTGTATAAGGTAACATTTTCAAGTTGAAGAAAATTAGCTACTGTTTGGGGTACCTTATAAAACTGATTTTTACCCACAACTTGATTGATACATTTTCCATTGTGATATGCATAAAATAGGCGGCGATCCTTTGCTGCTGTTGGGCGAAGGGCTATGTACATTCGGTAAAATTTAATATATTTTTTAGTAACTACACATCTCCTGTTGACATCATTCTTTGTTTGCTTAATTTTCACAATTAATAACGTTCCCGAATCTTCAATATCATCTAATGTTACCTGGCTGATTTCACAAATTCGACAAGCTCCTGCAATCGCAAGTAAAACAACAACCTTAGCCATTAAATAAACTTCATCGGGAGCATTATTTAAAAAATCACAAATATTTGTACTCGTAAAAATCGCAGATTTCTTGGGCGTGTAACCTTTCCCATTTTGTTTTAGAAATGTAATTAATTTGAAATATTTTGAAATGTCCACATTATTATTGGATTGTAACCTACTTTTAATCATTGAATAATTCGACCACACTGTTGATGGCTTTTGTTGTTGTGTCAGTTCCGAAAAATAGGCCAATAACACCGTCTCCGACAAAGAACTGCATGCCTTTTTCATCTTCCATTCCATAAATCTTGAAAACGCGTTTTCGTAAATTTTGCGCGATTTAGCTGGCAATAATTTTTGTGCGCTACTTTCGCTGCTTCTACTAATTCCGGTGGAGTCAGAGAAAACTAAGAATCAGACATTTTAAACTTTATATTATTTAAAATAACTACTAAATAACCACTAAAGTTCTTACTTTTTATATTAAATCACGGAATTAAATTGACAGATATTTGATTATTTTAAGGGTTTCCTTAGAAACGCAGGTCCAATTGTCGCTATAAGTAAAACAGCCTACCTACTTGTTTAAAAAGTCAAATTTCACATCGATACTTTTCTGACTTTAATATATTGTAATAATATCGTCGTTTTTCCCGTCACAGACAAAAATAGTGTATTATACACGGGAAAAATATTAGATTTTAGCTCTCGCTACAACACAACCTTGAGCTAAAATCTAATGCTTTTTTCCCTTGTATAATAAATAACTATTATTCATTTTAATCTTTGTAATTATTATTTAATACCATTTGACATTAGTTTTTCTTATTCTTACTAAATATAAACAAATGAACAGGTTACACATATTATTGATACTCCATTTAAAAAAGTAGTTGAAAGAAAATTCAAAGTTTTAAACCTGAAACACGTTTTTCCTTTATACTTTCACAGCATAAGGGACATGGTTCAACATCGAAAACCAATATGTATGGAAATAATCCGTTCCGAAACTGCAGAAGTAACAATTTTCAGGCGTCTTAACGTTTGTACAGAATGCGCTTTCGAACTTAAGGACATGATCATAACAAAAGTACATTTTCTAACTTTTGAGTTGGTGAAAAGTGTCGAGAAATAACTTTCCATTGCATTTTCTGATTTTATTTCTGAAATTTAGTTAGGGAAATTTAAAGTTCTGAATTTCGAACTACTTAGGGACAAAAGGATGATATTTTATTTAAAAGTATTTACTTTAATGATGGCTATTCAGAGTAGGTAGAAGAAGCCCAAGTTAAAAAAAGTAAAAACAATAACCTTAGTGCTATTTTCCCTCTCAAATAAAGTGATTTCTAAAAAAAAGTTCCTCGGTGCTTACTCAGACGAGGGCGTAAAGAATAACCTAGAGGGGGGATGTCCTTGATTCCTCAATTTTCAGAGCTCAAAATATTTCATTGGAAAAAGCCATAAGAGCGGCAGAACTAGCCACGGAGGTCTTTGGTATTGATGGCCCAAGGCTTCTCCTGGCTTTCGCCGACGACATTGACGTGGTTGGAGACTTAGTAATAATGGTTAAGGAGCTATTTAATAAGGTTGAGAGACAGGCGGAGGAAATGGGTCTTAAGATTAATGAGGACAAAACGAAATATATGTATGTTGGTAAAAGAGCAAGAAGAGATAGGATAGGGCAAAACGTTACAATGGGAGAATACAACTTCGAGAGGGTGGCAAGTTTCAAGTACCTGGGGGCCACAATCAACGAAGAAAACAGTATATCAGATGAAATCAAAATAAGAATACAGTGCGGTTGTAGATGCATGTACGCTCTAAAAGGTGTTATTACCAGCAAAAATATATCCCGTAGGTCAAAGATTAAAGTATATAAAACAGTAATACGACCAGTTGTCATGTACGGGAGTGAGACTTGGACACTTACCAAGGAAAATGAGCGCAGGCTGAAGTGCTTCGAGCGAAAAGTCCTGCGTAAAATCTTTGGACCATACAAAGACCCACGAACAGAGCAATTCCGACCAAGAACAAATAACGAACTGGCGGAGCTCTATGAGGAACCAGACATTATCAAAGGAATTAAGGCCGGACGTCTGAGATGGGCTGGACATGTGCATCGGCAACCAGGCTCTCGTATGATCAAGATGGTCTGGGAGCAGAATCCGGAAGGGCGTAGATCTCTGGGAAGACCACGTATGAGATGGAGAGATAACATCGTTGCGGATCTGAGGGCGATGGGAATAGAATACCATCCTGAACTGTTGCAGGATAGAGAAGGGTGGAGAATGATCGTGCAGTCAGCCAAGACCCACCAAGGGTTGTAGAGCTCGAGATGATGATGATGAAAATAAACAAGACATTTCCAGAGGAACAAACCGGGTGCTCCCGCTTTAAATAATAAATAATAATACATTTATTATTTCCATTTCAATACATATTACATTTATATTATTTTAAATGTAATATGTATTTATTGTATTGAAATGGTAATAATAAATGTATTATTATTATTATTATTATTATTATTATTATTATTTATTATTATTTATTATTCAAAGCGGGTGCGCCCGCTTTGTTCCTTTGGATCCGCCCCTGGCATGCGAAAAACGTTTGAAGCTTAAACTGTCCACACAATTTATTCTTGTTCGTTTTAATTTTACTGGTGATATTTTGTGACATCCGAACGCTTGCATCTATTTTGGAAATATTTATAATGGCATTCGGTAATAGCAAAAAAGTAGAATTCACGAAAATTACTTCTGTGTTTCTTAATAAAGAAATACATCTGCTCAAAGTGTTGAAGCTATAACTGACTTTTATTTTATTTTGTAATAGCAACGAAGTGGCACGCTTTACATCAGGAACCAATATGTATGGAAATAAACCGATATAAAATCGTTTCCAGACAGTCTTCAGGTTCGTTGGTATAAAATTCATTCTTAAAAAATATATATATGCTTAAAGATACATATATTTTATAGTGTTTTTTTATTATTATCAAAAAATAATAAATATTTCCAAACCCATTTGGCCACGAAATATTGTAAGCAATATTTAATTACAGAATAATTGTGATCATTTTAAAGTAAATGATATGAAAAATCCCGTAAAGCGAAGCTGGACCTTTAAACAAGTATATATTTTATGGTCAAGGTGCATAGAGATTTAAAACAATAATTAACTAACCAGGAAACTTTGACAGTGACATACATGACATTGGCAGAAATAATTTTCTCACATTTAAACCAGCCTGGTTAGCCCAATTCTGGATTTAGTAATCGGGTAACTTTAATTGTGAGTATATTATTCCTGACAATGTCATTTCTGTCGTCCGTCAAGGCTGCCTGGTTAGTTAATTACTAATTATAAAGAGTAAGTGAAGAATTATTTACTATCGGTTTGGGCTGTGTTAACAGATTAATGGGGCACATTTTCAACAATTGCTTTGCTCAAAACGTGGCATTACAGTTATAAATTTATTGTTAATAACACATGACAAAATCATATCTACTTTCCAGAAGGGTCATCATTAATTGAATAAGTAAGCAAATTTGCATACCTACTTTTCAGTTTTAACTTTATATCATAGTATATCACAGTCATATTTACCTCGTACGGCCTCATGCCTGCTTTATTGATAGGTATTTAACATTTATTATATAAGTTTTAACATGTGGTGTTGTTGTTTTTTGACATGTACCAGTGTTGTGTTTTAAATTGCCCTTCATCATAATGCAAATTGATACATGCTGTTTGCGTGACTGACTTGACGTAACCATAGCAACGGTGAATATCAAAGCCATGTTAGGCGTTGGGTCTTCACTTGCTTTGAGCTAACGAACACGGTCGCTGGGGCGCGCCAAAATGCACGAGTGTTTATAATTCTTGTCCATCGGAGTTAACCGTGGCCCTATTATGCATGGATTAAATTAATATTAATAATTTAATAATTCGAACATAATTATTTTTTAAGGGCTGATATAGTAGTTGTATTAGTACATTAATATTGTCGAATAAATAGAAAACAAGGTTTTTTAGCGGCAGGCGGACAAAGTAGTGCATCTATCTTTTGCATTGAGTAAACAGGGACGCCACAGGTAAGGGGTTCCCTGGGGCACAGGTAGACAATGACAGGCTGTTTCGTTCTTATTAGAACTCATCAGAAAGCCATAACCTGTAAGCGACCCCCAGTACAGCGAGACTATGCTTTCAAGGCATTTTTAAGAAATAAAAACGCGATGAAAACCCAGTAACGCCATCTATAGGAATCAACTCAATCCAAAAGATAGTCGTGACGAAGCAACAATAAACCAAATACTTTAGGCCAACACACCAGTATAGGCAACATTTATCGCATCCCCCAATTTTTCTACGGATTTGTAGATTCAAATAAGTTCTCGCTGCAGTATACCCACTGTGCGCTGCCAACCCGTAATACAATGCCGTGTTACGGGTTGGCAGCGCACAAATCCGTAGAAAAATTGGGGTTGCGATAAATGTTGTCTATACTGGTGTGTTGGCCTAACGTATTTGGTTTATTGTTGCTTCGTCACGACTATCTTTTGGATTGAGTTGATTCCTATAGATGGCGTTAGTGGGTTTTCATCGCGTTTTTATTTCTTAAAAATGCCTTGAAAGCATAGTCTCGCTGTACTGGGGGTCGCTTACAGGTTATGGCTTTCTGATGACTTCTAATAAGAACGAAACAGCCTGTCATTGTCTACCTGTGCCCCAGGGAACCCATTACCGTTGGCGTCCCTGTGTACTCAATGCAAAAGATAGATGCACTACTTTGTCCGCCTGCCGCTTAAAAACCTTCTTTTCTATTTAATTATACGGACACTAAACTCTACTACTTTATTGTCGAATAACTTTCCTCCTGGTTTTTTTTTTTTGGTGAAGAGCCCCTTCACCTACTTCACCTGACGAGCCGCCACTAGCTGAAGTTAGTTTTTTTCTTTAGAATAATTCCACTATCTAAAAAAATAAATTAATCAACAACAAATAATTTTAGGTAATTTTTATTAATCATTAGTTAGTGTGTCACATAATAATTTAGATATAACTTATTAGTAATGAATATACAAAACTTTCCCAAAATAATAGAAAAAATGTTGTACATTCACCACCTAAAAAATGTTCCAAAATTCAGCGAAAATATTCGTTTTGTGTTATTTACATTTTTCTAGAACGATACACTGATTATATTATTTACCTAAATTTATATAAAAATTTTCTACTTTTCGTTGAAATTTGAAACACAGTGTATTTTTTTAAAAATTTATTCACTGCATTATTTCTCTATTAGATTGTCCACTTTCACACCTGATGAGTTATTAGAAACAAAACGTCGATGCAGATTTTTGGCACGCTGCACTAAAAGTTGTAGTGTAAAGTACAAAATTTATGTTAAAGGTATTTTCGGCAGTTGTAATTTACAAAGGTTAGAAATAACAGTAGACAAGATAACAAATATGTATTTACATAGCTAAGGATAACATAACATAAACAGTCTTTATAAGAAGTGTACTGGAAAAATGTTCTATTTAACCATAATTTTTGAAGCAATTGTAACCACCTATGCGGCTACGACTTTATTCTGTTAGGAAAATAATAGGTTGTACAATGAGTGTGGATATGGATATTCCCCTCAGGTTGTACCGGGTGGCCAATAATTAATGCCGGCAATATTTCAGGAACCATTTATCACAACGTTTAAAAAAAAATTCATTTCAAAATCGGCCAAGAGAAATAGCTTGAAATTATTTTAAAGTTCCTAAATTTACCGCTAGAGGGCGTTCAACATCTGACTAACCATATAGGATTTTTATCGATAATATGCCAAATAAAGTTATGTCAAAAATTAAGACTATTCTGCCTTACAAAATACTTTGTTTATAGCTATTAATATAACGAGATTATTATGCGATTTATAATAGTCGAGGACATTACTAGGTGACGAGGCAACAGCCGAGTCACCCGCAATGTCCGAGACAGTGTTAAATCGCTAATAATCGAGTTGTATTCAAAGCTTTATCGTATCAGTGACAACGGCGATGCGAAAATAAAAACAAGGTTTTAGGTCATTTCATTTTGGCATTTCAAAAAGTCATCATTAAAATCATGCAAGATTTTGATATTCCTGACGATATATTAGCTGCACCCAACATTATAAGGTTGAACTTGCTTCCGGACAAATCTAAAATCCATTATGAAAAAGAATATCGGCAGTTTTGTGAGTGGCGAAACAAAGTACATGTTCAAGGTGCAGAAGAAACGGTATTGCTGGCGTATTTCGCAAAACTCTCTGAGGAATACTCTGCTTCATCCTTATGGCCGAAATATTCCATGTTACGAGCGACTTTAGAACTGAAGGAAAGAGTGGAAATCGACAAATACGGCGCCTTAATACGTTTCATCAAGAAGAAAAATGTTGGATGTAGAGCAAAAAAATCAAAAGTTCAATCAAAAGAGAACAAGTCAACGAATTTGTGTGTTCTGCCTCAGACGAGAAGTTTTTAATGATAAAAGTGGCCTTTTTAATTGGGATTGGAGGAGCCGGTCGAACTAATGAATTAGCGAAGATGACCACGGAAGATGTTGATGTTTTAGAGGACAAGCTTATTGTTACTATTCCCGACTCAAAAACCCACAAGTAACGTATTTTCGCTGTGGTATTTGACGGCGAAGTCAATCCTGTGCTTTTATTTAAAGGCGTATCCATCAAATTTGAAAACTGTCAAAATATTGTTTTACATGTTTATGAAAAATAGTTCAAGATATCATATAAAAATGACTTAATCTTCAATGATACGATAAAGACTATTATGCTTTACAAAATACTTTGTTTAAATACATTTTGATCTAACTAGCAAAATAAACTGAGGGAAGGAGGGGGGATCTCTTTTGAAAGAAATATTCATAACTTTAGTTTGCCCTAACCAAATGTAACAAACTTGATATCATTTGAAAGAGCTTATCCTATAGTAACATTTAAATTTAGTATGAATATAATTTGTTATATCCGTTCCCGCTAGAGTTCGCTATTTGCCACCAGATTTTCGAATTTTTCTCAAACATTTTTAACGAAACCATATATAAAAATTTATTTAAATAAAAAATAGATTAAAAACTAAGAAAATTGGTGACAATCGCATGTCGATATCTAAATTTAAGCCGGAGATACAAGAAATCATAATATAAAATCGGCTGTATGGAACAGATATTTTCATAAAATGCATAATATGGTAGGTTAAGGAACAGTCATATGATTTAAAAAAATTTAAATGAAGTAATTTATAGGTATTGTTATTTTTTAATTGTTATTATCTAAACTTGAACCTAACTAATTCTATGAATAAAGATTTCAGTTGTTTTTTTCTGGGACTAATTTTCATGGTTTTGTTTTAAAGCCTACTTTGTATAAAAAAAGATTTTCTTGATTATTTATTACTAGTTGTCATTCGCACTATTGATACTTGATCAGGACTTAAATGAGTTAGAATTAGGGTGTTTATTTTATTTTTTAAATAAAATTCTTCCTAGCGGTCAATTTAGGTATTAACAATAACTACTAATTATTTCATTTAAACCTTTTTAAATCAGCGGTACATTTAGGAACTTAAAAATAATTTCCAGCTATTTCTCTTGATCGATATTGTAAGGTTTTTTTTTTATTTCAACATGTTCGGACAAACGGTTTCTGAGATATGGACGGCGTCTATTCTTACTTGGTCACCCTGTACAGTGTATGTTTTCTTCGACCCAACTTACGAACCTTTAACTACAAATAATAAAAAAAGTTATTTAAATTAGGTATTAAGTAAAACATTCAAAAAGATGATGAGAAGCAACTGAAAAAAAGTTATTTAATTGGAATATCCATGGATTAAATCACACTGCAACATTCTTCTTGATTGGAACTGTTTTTACATTTAAACCAAATCATTCACATCTTTTTTGTCAAATAGTAGAAAGGAAGTGATATATATTTATGAATAAACAGGATTATTTTTTTTTTCTAACGGAACAAAGTCGTTTTAGTAAAAAAATTGCAAGTGCGTTAAAGAGAGAAATTATATTAAAAAATAAATAACCAAAAGAATACTTTATTTATGAAGAACACTTTTTAAGTGCCCTTCGTAGAGTAGTAGGTATAGTAAATACCGGGTGGATTTTCTTATTAGGCGATATCTCTAAAACAGTTTGAAATATAGTCATGAAGGTAATCAGAAAATAGGAGGATACATTTAAACATATTTTTGACCTGCCTGCATTTGAAAGTGTAAGGAAAACTTTTTACTAAGGGTTTTATAAAATTTGAAGTAACATAAAATGTTATGTGTAAAAAAATATTTTGAGTTGCTCATATAGTTAGGGAATTAATGATTAAAAAAATTATTTTTCAGGTTGTAAAATAATAAAAAACAATTGTTTTCTATTTTTTTTTTGTTCACCCTGTAAAAATAAGCGATAAAGACAGTCTAAACTTGATAATACAAAGTCGAATTTTACCCATTTTTTGGTACACCCTGTAACAAATGCTACAAGTATAAAATGTTCGTAATATGATTTTGGACTCTGAAACAACCTAACTTGTTTGGTAAAATTTTTTATACTTTAAATTTAATCAAAATTTCGATAAACATAATTTCTAAACCAAAAACCTGTCAACTTTTTTTTGTGCAAACCTATAATATGTTCTTTTTAAGCAGATTTGAATTTTAGGAAGAAAAGTACATTAGCCTATAAAAAAAAGTCCAAAGTTACCCCACCCATTAACATAGAGCCAGGCGAGTCAAGTTATGTCAAAAATATGTTTCAATATGATTTCCCATCTCCCTATTACGTCACTAAAATTTCATGGAAATATTTTAAACCGTTTTCGAAATAACTTCCTTTAACCATTTTAATACTCACCCTGTATAAATGTTAACTTTTCACTAAACTTTTATTGATTGTACAGGATGTCTCAGAGGTTTTAATGAGAATCTGAAAATTTAACATACCACAATGACATATATTTTTTTATATTGGTTGTTTGGATAAAAAAATTTATAGAATAGAAATATCTTGCATGATTTTCAGCGCAAGAAAGGGACCTTATCTAACAAAATCTTTACAACAACATTTAAAAAGAAAAATAATTTTCTCAGACACCCTGTGTATTAGTTAACATTACATTGAAATTTGTTTTTAAGATGGACTTCCGTTATTAGTAAGATATTTTTTACCGTTTACCGACAGAAATCTAAGAAATAATGTTATATTTTTGGCGCTTACTATACAAAGTAATGTCACTTATCTTTCGTGTCCTTTTAATGTGGGTGGTGGCTAAAATATCAAACAGTAAAATTTTAACGGTTCATTAAAATGATGTTTATAAAATACAAATTAATTAAACTTTATTTTTATTACAAAAGGACCTTATCAAGAACTTAATAATATGCAATTAAATTTATAATTTTGTCAAAAACAATTGGTTCTCTAGCAACGTAAGTACCAATAGTATCAGTTAAACATTCTCAGTCCATAACACTGGGAACAGCAAAATGTTTCCGAGACCAAAATAGCAAAATCCTACTCATTTTATTATTCTAATTAACAATCGGTCTTGCAAAAATCTCAGTTGGCTTCGGTTTAATAGATCCATGCTAAAGATAATAATAACCCACCGGCACTTAATGTATGGGATAATTCGGCCATTTAGTAGAGATGGTATATTACTTTGTCAGACAAATGGGCGATCCTGTATGTGGTGAAGTGACTATTGTGAAACAAAAACGTACTCTTACTCCTTTAATAGAAAAGGCTTACCACTTGTAATATAAGGATAAATCTTACTAATATAGAAGCCCCTTAAAAATATAAATTCATAACCAACAAATTTTAATATCTAAATCTTTATAAAAATCAACAGCCGTATTCACTAAACAGTTTAAAATGTAAAATTGGAGATTTAAAATAATTGTAATATAAATGGAGTTTTATACATTAAAAGAAATTTTTATGTTTAATTATCATAGAACTTTTTTTTCATTGCTTGCTAGATCATTACTAAACCTTAAACCTTGTTAGTGAATACGGGGGAAACAATTTATTTAAAGCATAAATATTCGATTCAAAACGTGACCGCAGACTCCAAACGGCAGACTGCAAACCTCAAGCTGCAGCGGCAGACTGCAAACCTCAAGCTGCAGCGGCAGACCGCAGGCGACACTATTGATCCTAGAGATGTGTCAATCGTGAATGATTCAATCCTTTTCAATGATCGAATGACCGAATCTTACTCAGCAGAAATATATCAATCGTCAAGTACCGACTGATATATAACCGTTGAATATACACAAATAAAAGTTAAATAGGTACGATAGTATTGAATATAAAACCAGGAGAGAAACGACTTTTTGTGTAGAATCAATACACAATTGGAATAAATCATGTCGCTCGTGTCTAATCGCGCTATAATCTTCTTATATTAACATTCAAATTTAAATTTGTACCGGCAAGTGAACATACTATTCATTCGTTCATTTGAACGATTAAACGGAAAAGAGCCAATCAACGACACCGATCCACCCACATGTGATTGTAGTTGACTTTCAAATCACCGATGGATAAGATTCGATCATTTTTAATTCAAATCATCGAATGATAGAATCTGTCTAGAATGAACGAATATTAACTAAGGATAATGTAAAGGTGTTGTCAAAATGAAGTTTGAGCTTGATACAAGGTTGAACTAAAGGTTGGAGACAATGACGTTTCTTGAACGGCAGTAGAGTTTTGGACTTGCATTGTCTTTATTTGTTTAGAATCACTACGTTTCAACTGGTAAGTATCTCCAGTCGTCTTCAGGTGAATGTACATTCACCTGAAGACGACTGGAGATACTTACCAGTTGAAACGTAGTGATTCTAAACAAATAAAGACAATGCAAGTCCAAAACTCTACTGCCGTTCAAGGTTGAACTAAGCTTAAGTCGTGATTGTACAATCGGGCCTAAATATTGTGGCTAAATATTCAGCTATTTATAACACAGGCCATGCTGATTATCTAAATATAATAAATAATAAAATAACAAAAAGTCATCATCAACTTCCTTTTTCAACAGAAGCCCCAACATTCTATCATAGAAGGTTAAAACCGGTTGTAATATTTCTATCATGAAACCAATTGCAACCAGAAGGGGATCGGGTCTGCAGCCTGCGGTCGGACCGGCGTTAAATGAAGGGGGTTATATGCATTTTATTAAATTAATTATTGAGAGTATTTATTGGTATTTTTACATTATTTTAATGCAGTAGGGCCGATCTAAAATGCAACAACAGGCAGTCTAGCGTTTAAAGTCGGCAGTTACCTTCGGAATCCCACCTTTCGAGGCTGGATGGCACTAAATACGACTAACTATAGAAAGTATAGTTTTAATTTAAACCATTTTCTGGAAAAATAATTGTATACCATTAAGTCTAAGTGCATTTTAAAGAGACGCTTCTCTATTATGTTTGTAAAATTCGTGCCTGAAAGTGAAAATTTTTGTATAGTTAGCGACATATGGATTTTTCTCTGGTGGGCACTGTATTTTATAAAAAAAGCGGAATAGCGTGAAAGCTAACGCAAAAAATCAATTTTACATAAAACATTTAATGACACTTTTTTCTAAATGATGTAAATATTTTAAAGGACACAATAGAGTACTAACTACGCTTTTAATAAGCTACTAGTATTTAAAATATAATTTTAATTAATTTTTGGCTTAAACCTATTGATAATAATAAAAACAAGTAGCTCTTGTAATGATGACCACTATCAACATTCATCAAATCATCTATATAATCTATAGTTTATCAGGTTTAATTTAGTACCAGCCATCCTGTAAAAATAAAATTTGATATAATAGTAACAAATCAGGTTAAAGCACCAAACAACAATATGCATTTTTAATAGAAACGTGTTATTATTGGAAAATATTGTTAAGCCCGGCTTAAAAACTATAAAAGCAGCCATTTAGGCTTTTTCCCCTGTGATTTAAATATTTGCTTTTACTGTATATAACACATAATTTTTTTTATTAAAAAAAAGGCAAATTTATTATTGAGTGAAAGAGTAAAAGTAATTAAACAAAATAAATAATTGATGTACTTTTTATTTCTGAATTTAAGTAACGGTCAATTCTAACTAATCTTATAAATGTTTAATATTTGACAATAAAATGTTCTTTGTATATGATGTTTATGTACAATTACTAACTATATTAGGAGGCAAGTATAGTACATGGTGACTATAAACAGATAAAGAATTAACGAAGAAGATATAACAATTTAAGTACAACCCAGTGAAAGATGTCCGCGTAAGTTGAAAAATTATTAATTAATATATCTGACTTATTTTGAAGTTACAGACAACTAAACTCAAGAAAACTTTAGAAAGAAAATTAAATCAGCATATTTTTACCGCGCTCAATTTTCACTGGCTATGCTATATTTTATTCTGTAACATGAGTATCAGGCTTTGGAAAATTACCTATTTTTAATAAACCCAAGTAAAAAAGTTTATATTTATTGTTAAAGCTTTAACGACAACAATTTGTTTTAATAAATATAGATGATCAATGAATAATCTCCTCATCGTAGTTAAAAAACAATGAATATATACAAGGTTCTGCACCTTATCTCCCGTCATGTATAGCTCACTTATTAATTAAGTTAGGATTTTAAAATTTTGCAGACTTTACCTGTATCCTAAGGCGCATTTCAGGAAAATATTTTTGTTTATACAGAGTGTGTCAGAAAAGTGTGACGTCATCAGGATCTATTTTTATAGATTACATGCCATAAATATTCTTACTTATTTGCATGCCTCTTATAGTTGCCTACACACTCCTAAAATTTTAATGAAATCGGTTCAGTATTATAGGCAAAAAAAAATACTAAAAAAATCAGTTTTGCACCACTGTTTTAAAAATTAATAAAAAACAAATAATTCCTCGTTAATGAAATTAAACAAAGGTATTTAATAAATAAAGTCAAACAGTCTCGTTAACCGAGTTTAATTAAAACGAATTGACAGGTTGTCCAAAGTTTAGTGTCTTTTTACTTAATAACAATAAATTGTTTTGCAAAGCCACCTTCGATTTGTTTATAGTAATGACTGGTGGAGTAGTTGTTAAAATGAGTTTTCTGCAAATAAGTCTTAATGCGTTAGAAATTGCGATAGGGTTCTAATAATAAACAACAAACCCGAACAAACGTTTGATTTTTAATTCTGCATCGAATGGCATAATAATATACAGTAGTTCCAATTTGAAATAAGAAAAATAAATTTCTTTAAGGTTTGCAAAGTTTGGACACCCTGTACAATTCGTATTAATCAAACTTGATTAACGATACTGCTTGACCTTATTTATTAAGTATCTTTGTATAATTTTATTAACGAGGTAATATTTTTATTTTTTATTAATTTTTAAAACCAGTGGTAAAAAACTGATTTTTTTTAGTTTTTATTTTTTTTCGCCTATAATACTGAACCGATATCATCAAAATTTTAGGGGTATAAAGGCAACTATAAGAGGCATCCAAATAAGTAAGAAAATATATAGCAAGTAATCTAAAAAAAATATCCTTATGACGTCACGCTTTTTTGAAACACTCTGCATAAACAAACATATATTCCTGAAATGCGCCCTAGGATACAGGTAAAGTCTGCAAAATTTCAAAATCCTAACTTAATTATTAAGTGAGCTATGGATGACGGGGGGTGAGGTGCAGGGCCCTGTATATAATAATTATCAGAAAATATCGACCTATTTCATGCTCGTACAGATCTAACATCTTTAAAAAATCAAAGTAATAAAAATTCTATAGTTGTACCTACTAAAGAAAAATTAATTTCAAAATGTGTGCTTCCAACCTGATACTCCAGTTCATTAAATTTAATATGTACAGGAAAAGAGTGTTAGCATCATTGATGTAGATAAGTTAGATTAGGTGACAACATAACTTTTAACGTTAAAATATAAAATAATCAAATCCCTGCTCATATCTAGGCTGCTGCAAACACTATCACACCCTCATTTCACTCATAGCAGCATGAGGCATTCTCATATTATTTCCTTTTGCTGCATTATTATACCCTGAACTTAAAAGAGGCTGACTTTCGGGGCTTTTTGCTCTTGGGGGCGGAGGAGGCTTTGGAACATTTAGAGGCATGGGAGCGTTGCCGTTTGGAGGCTGCGACATTCCATGCTGCTGCTTCATTTCTGCTATAACACAGGCAGTGTTATTTAGCAACGCTGCGTTTTTTGGCAACGTCATACATCCCTGTTGGTTGTAATTGTAATTTTGCATTGACACATTCTTGGGAAGCGTCATACAGTTTTGTTGCATGACGTTTGGACTGGGAGGAGGGGCTTTAAGGGTATTTGAAATACTTGTTGGACAAAGGTGCTGTTGAACTTTGTTCATAGCATGATAGTCCTGTTGAGCATTAGCAGCCATAATCATAGCTGACGTATCTTGCTCAACATCTACTATTATGTTAGAACTTTGTGAGTGTCCTAAGTGATAATGCTGATGCTTAGATATGGTTTCGAAAGTCTGTTGGTTGCGCGTTTGCTGCTGTTGCAAGTTTTTTACTTCCATTCGTGTTTTATCCCTTTGATAATACACACCGGCAAATATTAAAACGTTTAGAATAAGAAGAGAACACCCGATAGCAATAGTTACACTCAACGCGGTACTGTATGCGGCATATCCAGCAGCTTCTAAAGTTGCCAACGTGTCTGTTTGATTATTTTGACTTTGAAACACTTGGTGATTATAATTTCCCGAAGGATTAACGTTGACGCAGGTAGTTACTACGGTGTCCATTGTTGTAGGAACTTCAAGTGCACTTATAGTTGCGTTTGGACGTCTTCTTACTAGCTCCATAGTAGGGTCATAATAACTAACTCTAGACAAAGGGTCGGGCCGTACTGCTCCGTCATACAAGTCTGCGTTGTTATGATTCCTAAAGAGGTTGTGACGAGCTACGACATCTTCCATACCTGCTCGGTGAAGTTCGGGTATTAAGCGAAGCCAGACGCTCAACTGGTGTGCACGAAAGTGGTTTTTCATTCTAGGTTTCATTCCTGCAACAACAAGAAATATATTAATTATATAGTTTAAACATTCAATTTAGTTAACTTTGATAATGGATAGTGGTTTTAGCAGACCAAACTATCGTATGCCATAATGTTAAATCTTTAAATCCAAAATATTTGAAGAAATCGTCCATATTTCTCAAAGAGACCGGATATAGATTAAAGAAAAAAAGGAAAGACAACAAAGTCTCGGTCTCAACAAATATAATTAAGTGGTTACACGTGTGCACAGAACAGATTGGCTACGCTCTCATCTTCTTTCATATTTTCAGGCATTTGAACATAGTTAGATCCCGTCGCATTCGTTTCACTGGACTTATTGATCCAATTGACCCGGCTGCTCCCTGACATTTGATTTTTTGTTTTTGTTATTTACATTTTTAAATTTTAATATGTTGTAACTGTTTCTTTTTGTTTTAAATTCTGGGTAATTAGTGGTCTTTAATTATTCGTGTATCTGTTAGTTAGGTCTTTTGTTTTAGGTCTGATGATGCCCGAAAGGGTGAAACACGTGTAACCACTTAATTATATTTGTTGAGACCGAGACTTTGTTGTCTTTCCTTTTTTTCTTTAATCCAAAATATTTGTTTGGTTCTTGATGTTATAAATAGAACAAATATTATACCCTTAGCTTTTAAATACATTTTCACATAATATAAACACATGTATGTACTATAAAGGCATGCTTTTAAATGTACAGGTTATTTCGGTGTGTCGAAATCTAAAATTACACAAACAAAAATTGAATTATCAAATAATATATATACTCCCTGCTTGGTAAGAACTACTTAAGGCCGAGACACAAATAAGAAAAAAGCATTAGGTGATAAGTAATAGGCAACAAAAATTAGTTTTTTTTTTGATACGTAGAAACAAATCAATCATGAACCAATTAAGTTTTGAGCAACACGCAACAGGAATAAAATTTATACTGTATTAATTTATTTCCTATTATCTGAATCTTATTACATATTGCTTATTTTTTAATTGCGTCTCGGCCTTTACTGACACTGATTTGGGGGAGGTAATTACGTTTTACTTCACTAGGGGGAGGTAAGTATATAAAAAATAAACTGCAATAATTATTTAAAAAATACAATTTTTATTTTACAATAATATTTATAGTACAATTTGATAAATTGAAATTTCAAAAATTTGATAACACCTGTTGTAGCTGATTGGACACTTCAATAATTCTTGAGAACAACATGTTCCAGCTATCGCAACTATCATAAGCTCCTTCATTTTTAATAAAAAACTTTTATCTATATATTCTTGGGTCATCATCATCCTCATTTTTTGTTTTCTGATAAGCTTTTATTTTTAGAAACTTTTAGATATCTATGTTGTATTCAATGGATAAAGTGGATTTAAGCATGGAATACAGACTTCATAAACTTGCAGGAGGCTTGAGGATCTTTGATTTAACCACAAAGTAGGCCAGTATAGAGCTTTCTGTAACTCTTTTAATGCTCACCATTTGACACCAAGTTCTGAAATTTTTGTTGTCATTTTCGTATATTTCTTACTACTTTTTGGGTAGTAAGGATGCGCGAGCAGCGTATGCGGCTGCATTGCCTTCCATTTTACCGCTTTTCTGACAAAACTCGGATGGCACTCACAAAATGATTAATCAATTAAAATTTAAATCTACAGGGTATCTAGCTTGGATTACCTAAATTGTAAATTAGAAAGAAACCAATTTTTTTAAATAATATAGAATAATCGGAATAGAAAAATATAATACACACCTCGGTGCTCTTGATCAGTCTTAGACTTTTTTGCCAGCCCTGGCTATTGCTCAAGCGTAAACCACGTCTTCGACTGGGAAGAGTTACCTACCTCCCTTGTAGTGTAAATAACTATTGATTTGGTTTATTTTTCCCAAAGTAGGCAATGCTTTTTCGCCTATATCACATGCAAGCTACTGATGTTGCACTACATACGGTATATAACGAATTATTTTCCACAACCATGTTTGTTGTTTGCTAAATCCTTATTACAAAACCTCTTCAAAACCAAAACCATATAAATCAAAAATTAATGAAGGAATTTACGTTTATAGCTGAAAAAGCCAGCATGTGCTTAACAATTAATTTGGTATAACAACGGTAGTTGTGCCAATGACTAGCTGTTTCGAGAACGAGTAAAGCAATTTTAAGCTATTCTAAATTAGCAAACAACTTTGCGGCGAGCTAAAGGAGAATGCAATTAGATGATAAAATTACTTGCATAAATAAATGACCGTTGTTTCTGAGAAACAAATTGCCGTAGTCCCTTAGTAATTAATTAGAGCTATTGCATTAACCCATATTTGGTCTTTTAGTTTATAAATAGAGAGAAATAATTCTGTTGGTAATTTGTACACTGAGAATGAACCCACCTAGGAATTTGGTAAAAAAGAAATCGCTTGCAGTAACTGATATTGTGGTTTCAACAACTCGGATTAACTGCTGACGCAACTATAGTCCATTTCAGAACAGTGTAGAGTAATACAAGCTCATTAGGTATGCAAAGGAACTACAGAGTGACCCAACAAATATTTAAGCCACTTTCATAATTTAGCATTGATTTCATTGCAAATTTCTTTATTTTCATCAAGTCCAGATAGTACCACCCGGGTTTGGGTCAATTTATGGGTTTTGCCCATTTTTATCCATTCACAAACACTGGAAATGGTGTGACAAAGGCGTGCATTATGTGCATAGTATTAGGTAAACTTATTTTTTATTAAATACAGAAATTGAACTTTAAAAAAATTTATAATATTCATCGTCATCTAAGGAACTGTCATCTCCTCTTGACGTTATTATTAACGGATCGACGATTCGATCGATCAGGTAGTCAAGATCCCACATTTTCTTCTCTTCTTTAATGACATGATGAACTGCTTTTCGCCAGTTCTCTGGTGTAACTTCTTTAATGGCTTGATCAAACAGTAGCTTAACGTCTTTCATTTTGAATATCGTGTTGTGTCTTGCTACAAATCCTTTCACTTGCGTCCATATAAGTTCATTAGGATTTAGTTAGCAATGATATGGCGGTGTGCGCAGCATAGTTAAACTATGTTTTATATCTTCCATGGCGTGCGTCATAAAACGACGTTTGTGTAAATTTGCTATAGCTAATAATTCCTTCTTTATCAAATTATCTTCAAATTCAATACTTTTGTTGGTTAACCAGTCGATAATTTCTTGTTTTCTCCAAGATGAAGTTGGTGTCTTCTTTGTGCGTCGTGAATGATAGCTTGCGTTATCCATAACCACTACTGAACCAGCTGGAAGATATTTTAGCATTTCACCAAAATAGTCCTCAAAAACATTTGAATTCATATCTTTGTAGTAATCTCCGGTATTGGATAACTGAAAGGATAGCAAACCTTCTTTTAAAAATCCCCCTTCGCTTCCATGTGCGCCTATGGCCGACACTGAAATTGAGCCGAACTTAACGGAATTTCCCATTTTATTACTCTATACCTTTCTGAAATAGACTATAATTTATTTTTCTTGTCCTTTCGAAGTTGACAATATTTCATGCACGGCTTATCCATAAGGTAACTTGGTCAATGACCCACCTATAAATTTGACCCACCTAATGAATTTATGTTGCAAAACAAATAAAAATAATTACATTAGCAAAAAATGCAAATACTTCAAAGTGTGTCATGCGAAAACTCCCCAATATAAATTGAAGCCACCATCGAAGTGCTCCGTTTGAACATTTTTTAGTTTAGCCTACGGTTGCCTTATGGGCTTATATAGAATTAGAAGATTACATAAATGAATTGGAAACTAAGAGTAAAAAAACATACGCGTTCTCGGAAGTTAAAAAAAAAACGGGAAAGTGACAAACCCGGACGTCGACTTCAGTACACTTCGTGTTCAATCGGCATCAGTGATTCAATAACGTTTACATGTTTTACATGATTTTACTCGGGCACTTTGTCTGTTATCTTAGTTTTATATATTTATTTATTTTTCCAAACACTTAATTATAAAAAGATCTTACCTTTTTAACAAAGAATGAAATAACTTTTATCTTATTTCAAATTAACCAACAATTTGGTTCAAGAAAACAATGCAACTAGATGATAAATTTACTTGTATAAATAAGTGACCGTTGGATTGTGGAACAAATTGCAGCAGTGCCTTAGACATTAATTAACGCCACTACAGAAGCCATATTTTGGCTTTGGGTCTGTAAAGTTAATTGTATTTTCTTGGTT
This sequence comes from Polydrusus cervinus, assembly GCA_935413205.1. Classification (NCBI taxonomy): domain Eukaryota; kingdom Metazoa; phylum Arthropoda; class Insecta; order Coleoptera; family Curculionidae; genus Polydrusus; species Polydrusus cervinus. The sequence goes on from OW284511.1 coordinate 84,941,012, forward strand.
TAATTAACAATTGAATTTGTTTTACTTCAGGTTTGCAGATTCCAAAAAAAAAACAATTCAACAAAAAAATGAAAAACACAAATTATTATTTCTTTCCTCTTATTTTTTTCCTTCCTACGACAATAAAACTCTACGTACATAGTACATACAAGGCAAATTATTTAATTTTATCCCCTTTGCCACGCCACTCGAACAAACTCTATGACGCCAGTTTGTATATGAAAATGTTGCGTTCAAAATGCAAACCAATCGCTTATATCAGGCGGATATCTGTTGGCGTATCCGAAAGTCCCGCTTAATTACCACCCATAAAGCATCAGCAGGTTGAAGGGCTTGTACACACGTTGAGTATATTTGCAACAAAAAAAAAGCAATATCGTTCACATTATGTTACTTTGCCAAGTGCGGTTGCTCATATAATGGTTTTCTATGTACGTTTTGATAAATTCAAATTTAATAAAAATTAAAGTTTAATATGGGAGACATTCTGTTGTCGATCTTCGGTCGATAAATCCTGAATAAAAAAATTAATAAGATCTACTCGAATTTAAACATTATAGTGTTCAAAAAGACAAACTTTTACAGGGGCAAATAATCCGGAAATTTATAATAAGTTTAGCTGGATTTGTGTTTGTAGCATAAAAAATGAACGGTTTTGTTTGGCTGTTTAAAAAGCAGACCCGATGTTAATTACAGGGTCACTAATAGTAATGCTAATAATTGTAAAATTTTGTTACAAATAAAGCCATTAATCATTTATTAACATTAAATTCTAAAATGCAAAAACAGTTTTGGTCACTTGTTCTTTGCCTTTGCCAAGTTTTTAAACTAAAAATGTTTTTACATTTTTATTGTAACGTTCAGCTTCGTTTGACATTGTTTTGTGAGTTTAAAATTATAGTGAACGAAATGCTAATCTACCCGACTGAGGATTTCAATGTATAAATATTGACGACTAGCACTGAGGATGACGAAAGCCGAAAGCGCTCTGCTAAGATTTTAATTAAAAACGGAAATTTACATGTAATACAAGTTTTCTTTCCTCCATTCCACCCAACATGTATAGACACAGTCACAGCTAACTTTAAATATGTATTGCCCTATACCCATATTTTAAGAAGATTTATAACAGCACAACAGGTATAATAATAATTCATAATAGTATAGTAATAGTATTCAGGGTGATACTTCTTTTTTAGCAGTGTACAGAAGGCATTAAAATAAACAACTTTTTCAAATACCTTTTTTCAAAAAACTCAAAAATAGGCGAGATAGAGAAGTAAAAAATTTAAGTGCGGGCCTGGTCATAAAAACATAGCCCTCTATAGTTTCTGTTGTTTTTCTTATCTCTTATTAGTATTACTCATACGGATAGTATTGAGCAAGCCGTTGCGGTGTGTTTTTTTGAAGCAAGTTAATTTTAAATTAGTGATACGTGAAAATGGTAAAATTTGAAAACAATGAACTAATAGATATGGTGCTAATTTACTGTGAGTGTCGTAAAAGTGCGGATATTTCTTCGAGATTATACGCGGAACGCTTTTCTTTGCGGGCTCATCCTACACCCAAAAGTTTTCTTAATGTTATTTAACGGGAGAGTTAGGCAGAACCGTATTTGATTCGTAGTGTAATAAATGAATGTAAATACTTTATTTTTGAGTGTTTTGCAAAAAGATATTCGACAATATTGTTTATTTTAATGCCTTCTATACACAGCTAAAATTAAAGTATCAACTTATTAATCACCCTATATTTACTTACCTAATTATGTATTACCCTTTCGAGAATTTTGGACATTGTGGATTGTGGGCAATATACTAATGAGACGGTACTAAGAAATATTCTCAGGAGAAGCAACGTTGGGAATTTATGAAAATGTTTGCACTTTTCCAGGCTACTGGGAACACTGACGACTGTAAACAACTCTTTATTATGAAAGCAATGTACCCTGTTAAACCGTCCATTGATGCAAAAAAACTCAATAATGTTCCAGGACCACAATTTAACACAACAAATTTTAGCGCGGTCAGATCAACCTAAGCAAAAGCTGCCGGAATTATTTTATTCTGTCAAAGACAAATTTTGAACAGTCGATAAAAAGAATTAAATTGAATTCCAGAATTTAAGGATTCCTTTAATTCCTTTCCAAACATTTTCATGTGGCTATTCCATTTCCTGGGTGTTTAAATCGCAAACGTAACATTAAAGGAGACATCAGCATTTTATAAAATGCTACAAATGTGGTTTATCACCACGCCTCGTTTGCTACGTTTTATTCCGCCGGTTCCCTAAAACCATAAATTTTAAAAACATATTGAGCAGCAGATATTAAACCGATGTAAAAATACCACAGTTCAATAAAAATGTTGCCCTTTAATTTAGAGCCATTTTTAAATAAAAGCCGTTCACGATTGCAAAGCAAAAATGTTGTTATAAGTGAGAAATTATATCCTTCTAGCAGAATAAAAAATTTTAATATTTAATTGTTATAGTCAATTTTAAGTACGTGTTTAATGCTTTGACGATTCTCTTGTCAAACGCGTTGGCCAACAGGTTATTTAAAAATTCCTTCCGAACACTACTTTTCCTCACGAACATTGGCTAGATTCATAAGAAACGGATATATAACTGGACATGGACAAGACAAACATATGCACTGAACACTTTAGTATGTTGCCCTTTAATTGGCTAAAACCCGTCAAGAGAATATTCTTACATAACCTGACATTGATGCCGTTAGTATGTGTATATCTATCTTACGTTTTTGCCTTCGCATATACCTTTTCACCGCGTGTCTACTCTGGGTTCTTTCAATAACACAAAGCCCGACATTCATTCGTTTACGTGATGAATAATAAGTGCAGTATTGTTGTTGCATTTAGTATTTTTAGAGATCATTTTGCTATTATTTTGAGCGTAGACTTTCTGGTTATAGACTGTTGGACGATGTGTATCTGTTCTTATGAAAATGCAAGTAAATATATTGTTTATTTGGTCATTAATTACAGAAACAACAGTCTGTCTCTTACCAATCTTTAGGTTCTGGAAAATAAATGTTATTAGAAATGACATGTGTCATCGACGGATTGTAAAAGCTTACGTGAAATACACTATATGCTTTACAATTTTTGATCAAAAGATACGGTAGATATCTTCTAGAAGTCGTCAAATATGTTACTGTGTAACTTGGTTCGTGGATTCACCAACGAAATTAATTTTTCTTCGATTGTTTTTTATTAACTTTCTCACAAGTTCATGGCCAACTAAAAAAGTTAATATGCCTAATTTTAATAATTAAAAAAAAATTAGTAGGAAGTTTGGAAGTTGAGTCGTCGAAAAAATATACTGTATAACTCGAGTTCATTGTCTATATTGAGCTCAGAAGTTCAATTTACTTCTTCATATGATATGAACCTCATATTCACTATGGTAGTACAAACTTCTATTTTTTTTAGTGTTTCGAGGGGCCAGTCCATGCACCGGATGCACTTATGCCAGGTTTGGCCCATTGTGCTCACCCTGTTTAGTTGTTACACCCGCTCCGTGATCCCCGTGCCTTGCACTAGTTTGTGTAGGTCAACTGGGGAGAGGGTAAGGATGTCCTCTGGTTCCAGTTTTGGTTACCCGAGTATTTGTTGCCTCTTACAATCTAGTTACTCGCAATGGGAAACTATGTGCTGTACAGTTTCTCTGCCTTGTCCGCATAATCTGCAGTCAAGGTCTTCATTGTACAGTTACATTCTATTCAGATGGTTCTTGACAGCCATGTGTCCTGTCAGAATTCCTGTAATTATTCTTAGCTGATTCCTATTTATTTAAAGTAACTGGTTCATAAGTCTTGGGTCTGGATTCCCAATGAAGCTTTTGTTGTCCCATCTTATTCCTTATTCCGGTACCCTATTTAGCTTTGGAGCCGTCAGTGTACCAGACCATTACCCCAGGAGTAGTTTCTGGTCCAGACGAAATTCCTATCATTGTTCTCAAGACATGCGCCGATGAACTTACACCAGTATTTTGTAGAATTTTCAACTTATCCTACAAAAAAGGAATATTTCCATCCTGCTGGAAGTCGGCGCGTGTCCAGCCTATTCCAAAGAAAGGTAAAAAGACCCTGCCAAGCAACTACCGACCCATCGCATTGCTTTCAGTAATTTCAAAAGTAATGGAGAAAGCTATTAACCAACAACTCCTAAAGTATCTGGAAGGGCTTAACATTTTCGTAAGTCCAGATCAACAGGTGACCTTCTGGCATATGTCACCCATCTTTAGAGCAACACCATCGAACATCATGGAGAATCTCGGGCTGTTACACTGGACATCTCTAGGGCTTTTGATCTTGTTTGGCACGATGGGCTTCTAAGTAAATTGCGATCCTACGGTATGCCTAATGGATTTTGTTTATGGTTAACCAGCTTCCTTAAGAACCGTTCTTTGCAAGTGGCGATTGACGGGTTTCTCTCAGATACATTCACCATCAATGCCGGTGTTCCTCGAGGGTCCATATTGTCGCCTACCCTCTTTTTACTTTATATTAACGACCTTCTAGTGAAAACCCAAAATCCAATTTATAGCTTTGCTGATGACAGCACACTTGTCTCATCTTTTACCTTGACTCCCCAAACATCCGCTGCCGACGCACATCTTTGCAGGCAGCATGAAGTATTGCGCCTCAACAATGACCTGGAAGAAATCTTGGCTTGGAGTGACAGTAACCAAGTCGAATTTAATGCTAAAAAAACCCAGGCAGCAGTCTTCTCCAAAAAGGTTAACATTGCAGAACCGGATATAGTCATGGCAGGACACGCAATTCCCTGGCACCGTCTATTAATTTGCTGGGGGTCAATCTGGGAGGTAATATGTCTTGGCATGATCACGTTGCCGCAATTGCCAAGGCAGCTGCACATAAACTTGGTGTACTTTTTCGCACCAAAAGGTTGTATACACCTCATCAACTTTTGACACTCTACAAAGCCCAGATTCGACCATCATTAGAATATTGCTCTCATGTCTGGAGCTCTGCAACCAAGCAAACCCTTCGGCTACTGGATTCCATTCAAAGGAGAGCCGTTCGTCTGATCGGCGACCCCGAGCTGACCAAGACCCTCGATAGCCTGGAGCATCGAAGACAGGTATTTGGCTCTCTTTTACAGATATTTCCATGGCAGGTGTTCGACTGACATTGCCCACTTGATTCCATCTAGAGCAATGCAAAACAGAAATACACGGCGAACCACTGCCGCTCATCCATATGTTGTTCAGCTTAGTACTCCTCGAACTTCATTGTTCAAGAATTCTTTCATCTGGAGAACGTCATCTTTGTGGAATGATCTTCCTGAGGTCGTGTTTCCCAATGAATACAATCTTCAACGTTTCAAGACCAACGTTAATCGCTTTCTTCGCACACGCACCGCTCCCAGAGCGCCTTAAAGGATTTTTCCTACAGTGCAGGTGTTTTATCATAAAAAAAAAAAAATACGTTTCGTTCATCAATTACGACCTCGTATGGTATGTCATAGCGAAACCTTGGATTTATGTGGTCTGATCAAACTTCTATTATAACATAATAAAATAATTATATGAAAATTTATTACTATACCAACTCAAACAGTATTTTTACTTTAATTTTTAAAAAATGAACGGTAATATTGCTATTAAAAACTAACCCAAACGAATCTAAGCTAGTCATCGTATTTTATAAGAAGTAATCAAGAAAAGTTGTACCAAAAATAAATATACGGAATCAAATAATATAAATCACACAAAGCTCTTTTTAATTGTCCTTGGAGTTTCTACGGTTTCCTACCAGCATCAACTAAAAATATATATTGCTTTACGGACTAGCTGGAAAGTTTCAAATGGCAGTTTACAAAGATTAATGATGAATTAAAGCAAGGTCATGAAAAAGAGATTGTTTCGTACTGTAGAATATTAGTAAGCAGTTATTGATATTATTTTATTAAAAAACAAATAGCATACTTTTATTCTTAGTATCGAAGAAAACTCAAAAGTGAACTTCGTAAAATCTCGCTTTCTATAAAATATTTTTGTTACATGCCTATAGAAAAAATATATGTTTTAATCAGAGGTCAATCCTATTTTTGACAAAACCTAAATTTGCAAAATCGATCCTGTACAAGACAGAGTTCTGTATCATTTTTTATCATTTTTTTCATAATGAAACGTGAATTAAGAGTGAAACGAGCTATTCAGGCTAGCTAAAAACCTTATACTCCATCGAAGGTCATTTGTATGCCCTTTTATGACTATGAGGTGCTTGAAGGCTCCTATAAATCGGGTTTGAGCCTTGTTCTCGAAAGGGTTACCTAGTCGCAAGAGAGGACGAAATGACAGAAATAAAGCTCAGCGAATTCTGATTATACACCCCCGAAACAGAGGGAGGTAAGCGCTTTGGTTGATATCTCTTTTTTTTTGTAAAAAAAACTTTTTTGCGTACTTGCGTAAGGAGTATTAACTAAACCCGATTGGATATTATAATGGGACGTTAAAAGCGATATTAATTAATCGATCTCAAGTAAAAAAAAAATCTTGAAAGAACTTTTCTGTTATCTATAGATACTCGTCAATCATCATATTTGATAAGGGGATCAAACCAATATTAAACAGGTCATAAATCTAAAAAACCGATTGCTGTAAATCACACAAAGCTTTTTTTAATTGCCTTTGTTCTTTTACCACTATATCCTACAATTCAACATCAATTAAAAATAAATATTGCTGTTCGGACTGGCTAGAAGTTCCAAATGGCAGCTAACAAAGATTAATGATGAATTAAAGCGAGGCACTTTAAAAAGAATATTGAGTGGGGTTTAAAACGGCCCGCTTAATTGATTTAGTGTAAGTTAAGGCTGGGTATCAATATATCCATTATTAATATTTATTTGATATTTTCTTTATTGCTATTTCGTTGTTGAGTTTTTTTTTGCATTTTTGCTACCAGATAAAGACATACATTGGATACACTTTACATAGTATATTACATAACAAGTGATGAAAGTGATACTTTTCAAACGAGGAGATATTTAGCACGAGGCGTCAGCCGAGTGCGAAAATTCTCCGAGTTTTAGAATAATCACTTTCACACGAGTAAGGTACACTATTTTTCCTACGACCACAAAGAATTATTAAAAAAGCCTTTGATTTGTGAGAAAAAATTTCAACTCTAGAGTTGAAAAAAAAAATTTCAACTCTAGAGTGGAAATACAAGGCCACTATTTAATTTAAACATATGGTGCCAATTTGACAGACCACGCACCTATTTATTAAAAAGAACAAATTTTAGAAAGCAGCTTAGTTTTAACTTATTTTTCATGTATTTCTCGAGTGATTCGTAATTAGAGTGTGAAAATAAGTCATCTGAAATTATAAAAAATGTTAATAATATACTGGAAAATCTATTACCAGTCAAAACAAGCCACGCTGAAGAAAATGTCATATATTAAATTAAACAAAAACTATTTATGGGCAGCCGTAGCGTAGAGACTATAGCGTTGGCCTACAGATCGAAAGGTCACAGGACTTACAGGTTCAAATCCCATCAGGAGTATTTGACTTTTTTTTATAAAAACATTAAATAATTTATAGAATTATTATTTTGTATTGAAATCTTCCTTGTTGGATGAATTTTTTTAATTTAATCAAGGAAAGATGTATTAAACATATTCTTAATTCTTAAACATTGGCATTATCTTCAACCGACGCTGAATATTATGTCTTTAACTGAAGCAACAACAAAATTTACTTTTAAAAATTCCCGTTTTAAATTTTTCGATAATTCTTTATTATTTTCTTCTCTACACCTATATGAACTCTTGAAATAATTAATATGCTTCTTTTTTTATTACAAAATTCACTTCAATTTTACCCCCTTTAATATGCCTAATAATCTTTATTTAAACAAATAAAATATATAAAACTGGCTCGTCTTTGCATAACTTTCATTAATTTAAATCTGGTATATGTTTCTTTCTTCTTCTTCAGATGCCATCTCCTTTTAGAAAGTTGGCTATCATCATAGCTTTTCTCACTTTCGATGCTGCAGCTCTAAACAACTCAACGGAACTACAGTTGTACCATTTTCTCAAGTTATTTAACCAGGAGATGCGTCTTCTTCCTCTAATTCTTTTTCCCTGGATTTTTCCCTGCATAATATTCTGTAATAATACGTAATTCTCTCCCCTCATCACATGACCTAGGTATTGCAGCTTCCTTATTTTAATGGTGTTCAATATTTCCTTTTCCTTTTTTATTCTTCACAGTACCTCTGTATTTGTTACCATGTCTACCCAATTTATTCTCAAGATCCTTCTATATGACCACATCTCAAATGCTTCCAGTCAATCACTTATATCTTTCGTTAATGTCCAGGACTCCATCCCATACAGCAACACCGAAAAAACATAGCATCTCAATATTCTGACTCTGAGGTGTAAGTTAAGATCTCTACTGCATAACACATTTCTCATTTTGTTAAATATGGTTCTGGCTTGTCCAACTCTTGATTTAATTTCTTCGGTGTACTCATTACCCTTGACATTACCATTGACAGTTATTCCTAGGTATTTAGGTAGTATGTTTCTTATATTAATACACTTGCCTTAAACCTCTATTAAGGCGACATTCACAATTGTTCCTTATATAACGTCATTATCGTCTAATGGCTATCTCTTCCATTGAGTTGATTCCAACAGATAAAGGAATTGTTAATTTTAAAGGTTAATAAATAATTATGTCACATGCGACATCCTGGTTATTGGAGAGTCCTTTTTCTAGTCTTTAATTTCAATAAAAAATAAATGGACCATAGCAAAAAGGGTTATTGTTTATTCACAAAAGATAGAAACTGAAAATAATATTCATTAATCCTTTTAAGATGAAATATACGCTTAAGATTTACCTTTTATACCCCACTTCCTGTTTTAGTGTATAGTAAGCCATCGATTCCATATACTACACAAAATGGCTGGAACTGATGATTGGTATAAAATAAGATATTTCTTTTTGCCAGTGTTATATGGGAAACAATAAAGGGTCATTCGTTTTCGGTTATTGTTTTCTTGATCCCGCAAATCGTGCAGAAATACTTAATAGTGATTGATATATTATGAGTAGAAACAGAGAAAAAGTATTTTCAATTTCCGGGTATCTTATAGATACCGGGGCCCGTATTCTATAGCAAATAGTTATTTATGTATCAAGGGTATTAAGTAGATGATTATGCCCTGAGGGTGACATCGTTACAAAGCCGAGGGCCTCTGGCGCGAGGGATTGTAAGTCGCCCGAGGGTATATATCTATTAGTACCCGTGGTGCATACAAACTTATAGGTCATACCAGTTCGTTTTAAATAATAAATATTTTTTTATTTAATTTGATTTACCAATTTTTTATTTTTACCTGCGACATTACCTTGACATTATTATTGCCTGCGTTTTGTTGCTATGGAGATAAGTGTTCAAATGTTTAATGTGTCAAAGTCAAAAATCAAAAATGGAACAAGGTTTGAAGTGCCAGTTCTATGTAAATATAACCAAATAATATATAAACGTAAATTAATATTTTGTTAATAAAGAATAAGCTAATCGAAAACTGTTTTTTGCGTCTTAATGCCCGCGCGGGCCATAATGTAGATGGTATCTAAGGTATAAAAACAAAATAATACTGGTATGACATAAAATATGTGAGGAAATTATTGATATCAAAATCAAAATATACTTTTATATCGGAAAGATACATCTTTATTGATAAACTTTTAGAAACTTTCATTACAATAACTAATAATATAGTAAAATAAAATATTTTTCCGAAAATCGATCGGAAATATTGACATTTTTGATAACAATTCGGAAAGAGATTTTATCTCACTTACTCTTCTTATATCGAGAAGGCAATAGAATAAACCTAGTAAAACCGTCAGACGTTTCAAGAAGGCATATTTTATAATTTTTTATGTTGGGTACAAACTAATAAATAAAATACAAAGCCGTATATTATGTGTCTGCGGTTTTCTTAAGTCTCTATCAAAGCGAAAATTTTCCCAAGTTGCAGCATCAGAGAGTTCATTATACAACACTATCATTAATAATATGAGGGTTATGCCTGTCTAGGAATTCCCAAGAGGAAAATTGAAAAAATAATGCGTTACTGGAACGTTGTTTGGTAAAAAGATAAAAATATGATACATGTAATGGTCATAATATGGAATTATCAGGTGTTTCTTTCACTTAAACAAATTATTTAATAGATATTTACGTTATAAGTCCGGTACAGTAGAAGTGAAATGTTTCGAGACGAGGCGACGAAGGAGCCGAGTCTGGAATTTTGAAACGAATACTGTAAAGGATTTGCCGGACGAATGACGTACAATATTTTATTTTATACTGTTCTGTTGAAAATTATGTTTTGAAATTATAATGAAGTTTTATTTTGCATCGTATATTTGAAAAGTGCTTATATTTACTGGTGGAAACATTGTGTGTTTGACATAAAATTCAAATCTAATGGAAAGATGGCGTTGATGTCCCTAGGAAACGTAATTTTTGTAATTTCGTTTATATCTAAATGGCGTCTAAATAAAAACTAAAGTCAATTGAAAATTAGCGTTATTTCACAATTATTTTCGGTAAAATTGACGAAATGGAGTTGGAGGATGGTGTAAATTTGATGCCCGAAGAAATAATTCCCATAAAACTACAGAAATTAATAATAATTATAATGCAAATGGTACCATTAACATTAGCTTTAATGTATCTAAGTTGTAAATATCTATTCAATGTAGTTATTAATTTATTTTTAATATAAGAAATTGTTTAAAAAAAAAATATGAGGTAAATTTTATTCTGTATGAATGCATAGAATATGTTAGGTATGTTTGAAAGTGAGAGGATTTTGTATGTAAAAAATTTGGGATTAAACTAAAACTTACAAATTTCAGTTCGATAAAGAAATTTTACAGGACTAGTAGAGTCCGGTAAAAAAATTTTACCGGACTTATTGCTGTAAAACCTTATTTTCTGGACTAAATTCAAATATTTAAAGGTGTGTTATACAGTATGAAATAAAAAAATTTGCAAATTAATCAAAACATGAAAATATTATACCAACACAAATTAATGATTTCATTTTATGATAAAAGAATAATTAAGGTTTCATAATTGTCCGACTTAGTTTACCCTTATCTCATCTACAAATTAATAGCATGATGGTAATCTTTAGTCAAACCTTCATCGCCAACTATTAGTAGCCGTGTCTGATCCTTGGTCTGCCTTAATTTGACTTACTGGTCGACCCTCAATTGTTAATAACAGAACGGTGAACGTTGTTTCTTGGCTCTTAGCAAGTAGTTTAGTGCAACCCAAGCATATAATTAAAGAAAATTATTTCGAGCTTACTTAAAATGTAATGCTGGTTGGTACAAGTTGACATAACTTAGCTATACAGGGTGGCATGTTCTTCATGCAGTACCATTTAAAAATATAGAGCCATGGGTTTGGATTTGAAAACTACTATACTATACCTATAAGAACATATATTATTTATATATTATTTTTTTTTATATGACACAAAAGGCACTGCGTTGTATTAGATTCAGTTAGTATCTAACATAAAGCTGAAAATAATACAATAATAAACATAGAAGAACCTGCAGGAGCTAATGCTGTACGCAGGGAAATGAAACGGATTTATTGACTTTTGATGAAAATATGGGCTTTTGAATTTCAAAATTTTTTTAAACTATTCCATATTAATAGACGCAATGTGTTTTTATAAAACGGCGAATGATGATGGTAAATAATTTTCGGACCTACCTAAGATATCACAATCTACCACTGGCTTGGCCCTACAATTTTAAATCAGATTATTTCAATATACGGGGTGTCCGGTAACTTATGGGCCGTAGAGTAACTGGAGATACTAGACATCAAACTAAGCCGATTATGTCATATAAGAAAGGAAAAACGTTGTATTTCAGTGTAACTGTTTATTTTACTGACGCCAAGCGCTTTCGGCCTTATTTACTTAAGGCCATCATCAGGGCTTAACCTAGTCAAAAAGAGTTTTTGAAAGCAATGCTGATACTTGTACCACAAAAACTTTTTAAGCATTAGTAATTGAAATAGGGGATCACCTCGGGAGGAGGAGGTTCCCCCACTCCAAAAAAGCTGTGGGAGCACCTCGGAGGAGGATTGCGCGCGCACTTTTTATCTGATTTAAATATACCCCCACTCCAAAAAAGCTGTGGGAGCACCTCGGAGGAGGATTGCGCACGCATCTGGACTGATTACACTCCCACCCTTCAAGTAAATGTAGAGGGGAACATATTCTTTAAAAGGTTGCGAAAGAAATGTATCACCACCAGCGTTCAGTTTACTTTGAATCAAATGCAGTCAACAAATAACAACCTATTACAAAGTGTTAAAGAATTGGAAAATGAGTTTTCTAAAGAAATTAATTCAAATGTTACATGTGCCATGCATAGCAGACCAGAGTGGATATATTTTTATAATAGCCTGATACAACATTATGAAAAAGGTATAAAATTGTGTCAAGAATACTATGATGACGAGGAGTGTTCAAAGTTATTAAAAGGATTGTTAGAAGGTGGATTTGCTTGCGAATTGATAACATTGAAGCAATATGTGGTAGATGATCAAGCTTTAAAATATATATTATTGGCTGAAGAAGAAATGTGTGAAGTTTTGTCAATTATTTCTGACATTGTGCATATATAAGTGTAAAAAGATGGATCTTATTGTGATAGAAATGTTTGAAAACTTTATTATGTCGGAAGCGTGTTCTAAATATTATGCTATTGGGTGTGAAGAGACTAGTGATGCTCAAGACATAACATTGTGGATAAACTATACAGAACACGCTTCATTGTGTAAAATGGCTGCTAAAGCTTGTATAAACTTTTTAGAAACTAAAAATTTTGACATGTTAGTATTAGAATTTAGTATGTTAGATTTAAATGATTATGTTAATGTATTAAAATTAGAATATGATAAAATAAAGCAACTTAAATAAAATAAACGATTTTTATTCATTCATAAAAAAATTATCATACAAATAAAATACATTCGAAAGTGCACACATTGAAGGTGTCTTTGAATGAGAAAAACATTTAGGATTGGATTTATGTAAGATTGGTTCTTCACATATTTCAATTACAGTATTCTTACAATATTTTCTAATATAATCCGCCTTCTCTGCTCCTTTAACATAAACAAATTGAAAGTCGTTGGTCAATTCACTTACTATATTAGAAAAAAAGTGTAATGGAGTAAAACCAAAATCCCATTCGATATGATGATGATTTTTCATTAACCAAACAGCTTGTTTATATGATTTTGGAGATAAGAGACTTAATGGATATGGTCGTTTAAATATATAATGGCTAATTCTGCTTCCATCATATGTAGCAAGTTCTTTGGGAATAAACTTGTTTCCATCATCTTTAAATCCTTGTAAATCCACAATTAATCGCATATCTTTATATATGCAAATCTCTTGAAGACAAATTTTTTAGTGGTATATATTTTAATTTGATTTTTTAACTTTTTCAACTGTTTTAAAAAATTTTCAATTTGTTTCATTTCAACTGAAGACATTTAAAAAAAAGACTGTTTCATCTTTGACGACAAAAATATAACTACAACAAATATTATATATAATACATACAAATAGTAATTATTATAGTTGTTTTACAATTTTAGTTAGCGGATTATAAGCAAACACCTTATCATGAATAATAAGACAATATGCTGATGTTTTTGAAGGTATTTTGTCCTTAGTTTCAAATTCAATTTTTAAAGTTACGGGACCAGTTTGAAGCAATTCTTTCTGATGGGAACAGTTAATGTAAACCATTGGTGCATTTTTCTTAAAATCGGTTGGACTGAAAATTGGTTCCGTGGGTTGGTTATAATACACTTGACGAAATTCAGAAAACATTTCATATAAGGTTGCAAATTTATTGTTTGCAAAATCAAGTTGAAGATCATTGTAAGGATATCTTTCTGAATTTAAATAAACATTTATATTTCTTAACTCGCAATGATCAAATTTGCTCATATCCATTTTTATATTACCACGCCTATTCTGCTGCAGACAAAATAATACATGACGTGGGGTATTGATTTTGGAAGATGTCTTTACGGTCCAGTTGTGTCTTGTTGTTTCTAATAATTCAGGATATTCAACTAACTCCCAACATCGAAAAGAAATTAGTATGTCGCTGTTCTTATCAATTAGTTTTGTTAATGCTAATTCTTGCGGGATTGCTACAGTAAGATGAGGAACTCGCCAACAAAGCTTTGTTATTATAATTTTTGGTTTTTCATCATCTTCACTAGTGCGTAATAACGCATCTATAGCATCATTACTTCTAATAAGTATAAGCTCTTGTTGAGAATTCAAAATAATTTTATTATAATCTTCAAAGAATCCCGAATACATCTTTAGAGGAATACATAAAGAGACATTCCCCTTTTCATCAGTCATAATTTTCTCTGCGGCTTTTGAATTTGGATACCATCCGGCATTTTCTAATTTTGCACTCTCGTTTTGATTAAAAGATGCATATCCCTTAAGTGTTGAAGTGATCCCAATATCCCTTACAAAGTCGATAGTGACTCCATTCAAATTATAACGCATTTCTTTAAACAGGAATGCAGGAGCATTGTTAATTAATACAGTATTTTTTAGCGAAGCACCATCCTCTTTAGTAACTTGTAATTCTAAATATATTTCACTCTTGCAAGGTAAAGAATATTTTCCTGTTTGTTGTAAAGCTATTCTAATTTCATCATTTGGTCCTAGTTTGTTTGGATTAAAAGGATCGAAAGAAAGTATTTCATAACTAGTTATAGATTCGTCTACAAGAATGTTTTGCTTTACATTAAGATGATCCATATTATGTTTTAAGTTTGAAACCCAATGATTTTAAAAATTTCCTATTAGAAGATGTTAACCCTTTAGAGTTTTCACTATTACTAACAGAATGTGAATTAAATCTTTTTATATGAATGTTTTTATGATAGTCAACACTTGGCAAAATCTTGTTGTAAAGAAACACCATTATTCTTCTAACTTTTTAAGATGTAGTCTTAGCGTTATGATTTCCTCTCTAAAATTAATAAGTTCCCCCTCTTGATCCAATATTTTAATAACTATGTTATCTATAACCTTGGCAGTAACAGGAAAATATATAACGTTTTGAGGTGATTCAATTATTTTAAAACCTGGAGCTACACTAGGAAAAAATTGATGTATTATGTGAACCGGAGCACCATTTAAGTATGAACCTTCAGCGATACTACAATCGATATTTATTGAGTTAACTTTTATTATTTCTGCAGGTCGTTCAGAAATGTGAATTTGTCCTGAATCAAGTATTTGATTATTAAATCCCAACAATATACCTATAGATCCACCCCTAAAGACAATATTTTCAGAACACTTAATTATTGAGCGTAATGTATTGTTATTAGCATGAAGGTAAAAGGAAATATTTTTTTCTTCCAATTTTTCTTGTAAGAATTTACCAATATTATCAATTTCATAACTCCCTGGCGGAATGGTTATAAATTGACCAGTTTCACCATAAAAAAAACGATTATTGCTTTCATCAATATTGGGAATTGCATTAAATGTTTCAAAATTTACAAGTCCAATAGCATAGTTATTATTTTCTTCTAAGTAGATGGGTGGATGAAATTCTGTTTCTAAAATGGCAGAATTGCCGCTAACCACAAAACTATAGGACATATCTCCTTAAGATTTCAACAAAGAATAATTATTTATTTAGTTTCATGAATTATTATAAAGAAATTTTATACATAATTGACCACAATTTGTCATATTAAAAGTTTGATATTTATGATAATTATAATTTATAACATTGCTATTTTTATCACTGAGAAAATATGTCATTATTTCAACTGGAGGACGCAAATCGCCATAACTATCAAAATAATTTATTTGATTTCTTTTTTTTATATAGGCAGTCCAATGAGTTCCATCACCTGTAGAATTGTCTAGATTAATAATACCACTTTCAACTCTCCTAATTTTTTTAGGTAACTTATTTCTCATAAATATACCTCTAAAATTGGGAATTTGTAAAAACTTAACATATTTACCTAAATCATAATTAGTAAGAGGTGTTGGTGGTATATGTTTTAGCAGTTTTTTGAATATGGGTTTAAATATAAACCACATCCAGATTTATATGGTTTTAAATAAAGTCCGCTTCCTTTTTGCCCTAACGCTATAGTCTCCATTGTTTGATTGTGTCGTTTATCTTCATCTAATTTTTGTTTAGCAGCTTTTGCATCATTTACAGCCTTTGCAATGCCTGCAGCTCCACCTCCCAGTGCACCTAAAGCTGACAAACCCGCAAATAATGGTATCAATGGTAGAAATCCACCAGTCTTTGGAATTGGTATTATTCTTTTTTTGAAAGGTATTACTTTGCCACGTTTTTTAATAGACTTCAAAGCAGTTTTAATACCATCGTTTAAACTTTTAAACTTTTTTCCCTTTATTCCTTTTCTTGCTTGAGCAATAGCTTGAGATAATGTTATTCCTAATCCCTTTACCTTCTTTCTCTTAAGACCCATACCCAACCGTTTTTTAACTTTCATGATGCCACCTATTCCCAACGCTGCTGCTTTTTCTCCAAAACTCGCGTCCTTAGCTTTGAATCGTGCTATGGCCTTCTCAGATAGTAATTGATCAGCAATATGTCTACTTTTTATATCATTCGATTTTGAATATGCAATGTCATGCTCCTTACAAGCCTCATCTAATAAATTTATTCCCTTATCACCCCTCAACAATCTCTTTTCTAACTTTGTCCCAGGTCCACAAAAATTGTAACCGATAAGATGTAATTCAATTGGCAATTTATTTAAGAGAGAATTAAATAAACCACACCCTCTTTTCTTGTTGCTCGTATTATAAGTAACATGTTTCTTATAGGGTTGAAACATTATATAGTTAAAATATCAATACAAAATGACTAGTTTTACATTGTCAGTCAGCTTAAATACTCTTATGTAATATGAGGGTTGAAAAACAACCATACTCTATTATAATTAAGGATCATGATACTTCAACAAATAAATTTAGAAAACATGGAAAATTGTTTGAGGGCAGTAGTAAAAGGGGTTTAATTGTTGGTCGGTCAGGTTGTGGTAAAACTAATATAATTATTAGTTTAATTGAAGATCCCAATGGATTGCGATTTGAAAATTTGTATATTTATTCTAAATCCTTATATCAACCCAAATATGAATATTTAAGAACACTTTTTAAATCGATAAAAGATATTGGTTATTATGAATCAGAGAATGAAGAAGACATAGTTTCACCACAGAACGTATTGTCAAACGCCATAATAGTATTTGATGATATAGTTTGCTGTAATCAGAATATAGTAAAGGACTACTTTTGTTTTGGAAGACATAGAAATACCGATTGTTTTTATTTGTGTCAAACATATTCATCTATTCCTAAACAGCTAATTCGAGACAATGCAAATTTAATTATTATATTTCAACAAGACAATACAAATTTAAAACATATTTACGATGATCATGTCAATGTTGAAATGTCGTTTAATCAGTTTAAAGAAATGTGTTTGTTATGTTGGCGGGAAAAATTTGGATTTTTGGTAATAGATAAAGATTCCAATATAAATTCGGGCAGATATCGAAAAGGATTTGATTCCTACATTTACTTATAAAACCATATAATTTTTCTAAAATAATCAGCAATGAATGAACAGTTAGCAAGACAACTTGTTAAATCAAGGAGTTCAGTTAGGAAAAAATATCAAGCTTTAAAAAATGCTGAATTTGAATCTCATTCGAAACTTGAAGGAACATATAAACCATTAATCCAACCATTACAAGAAATAATTTCAACAATTGCTAAAATTGAACCAGTTACAATAAAAGAAGAGGTTCCATCATATACAAAACTTTATGAAACATCAACTCCGCAAAAGACAAGAAACTTAAGAAAAACTGGTAAAACTCCAATGCTTCCAACAGAACTACCATCATTTTTTGACACAAGTGTGACTTCAATGAGTCAGTTTCCTAGCATGCTAGAAACAAGTGTTGTAGCTGAAACAACACCATCATCTTTGTCACTTGATTCAACAATAGGAAATCTTTCAGATTTATTGGAACAAACTAGACAATCAATACGAACGACTGTTGAAACACCAAGCTATCAACAATGGTTAAACATGTTTCATACATTACCTCGTACATACATTGATGACGGTGTTAAGGATGTAGAACACACATTTGATCACCATTACGGCATAGTCCACGATTTAGAGAGAGAAAAATTTTATTTAGGATTAACACAAGAACCTGTGGAGATTGTTGGCAAAAATATTAAAGTTAAAAATATTACATATCAAGGAACCCCCGGTTTATATGAATTGCTATTTAAAAAGGAACCAAAAGGATATAAGACCGATGACTTGAATAATTATATGGACATTTTAACACGAACTAATGCATATCGTAGAAATTATAATCCTAATGAACAAGTTCAAGGAAATGGTTCGCTTAAATATGTTACAATAATAGGACCATATTTACAGAAGAAGGGTATAACAAAAACAAGAAATATCAATTCTGAAGGAGAAACCCAAACATCAACATTCACAAGAATTAAGGCTCCATATCGAAATCAAAAAGCATCTGCTAATATACATGGATCCGGCTTAACTCTAAAAGTTAATAAACCAAATATCGACTATGTGTATTGGGATAATGCTAATGAACTTGTTGACAGACTACGCTTATTGGTGGCTTCTATGAATGCCGGGCACACGGGGCACAACAATGAAGTTATATCACTAATTGAAGAATTAAAAGAAGCCAATATCATAATATAAAAGAATACCATAAACGTTTTAGCACATTTTCAAAATGACCCTAGATAAATTCGGTCGTCATATATCAAAACGATCCAAAGTAAATGATGTTAGAGAACTTGTAAATGAAGTGACCAATAATATTTCTTTAAAACTTTTAGAATATAAAAAAAATTATTTGGATATTGACTTAAATATAAATAAAATTAGTAGCGATATTAAATTGGTGGAAGAATTTGTTAAAAATGAAAATAAACTTTTAAAAGAGAAAGTTGAACAAATAAATCAAATATTGTTGGCAATAACTAAGGAAGTAGTATTTTTTAATGCAAAAGAAAGTATTAATGAGTTTAGAACGGATATTGAAAAGTTAAATACAACAAAAACTGAAATCATAGATAGTATTCTTATTGGACGACAAATTAGTGAGATATCTATATCAGATAGGAACTTTGTTAGTAGTATTCATTCCTTACTAAATAGTATCATTAAAAAATTAAATGAAGAAGTAGATAAATTAGATGAAGGAATGGGTGAAATAGATACTCTGCATGATCCTACAGTATGGAAATATCTAAACACAAAAATTAAAGACACTTTTGATTTTATAAGAACAACTATTGTTAAAATTGAGACATATTTAAGATTGGTGAATAAAGTTATTTTAATTCAAAAACTTGAAGAATTGGATAAAGTGTATAAAAACAGCTATTGGGACAATTATATTTTTAAATCTGTTTATTAATCATAATGTCTCTCACTAAGGAAACGATAGTCAACGAATTGCACAAGCCTGCTAGAAGAAATTATAAGAGACGAAGGGTGGTTGTTAAAGGAATAAACGATTTATGGCAGGCCGATTTGGTGGAAATGCAACCCTATGCTAAGTTAAATAGGGGATATAGATATATTTTGATAGTAATTAACACATTTTCAAAATATGTTTGGGCTCAACCTCTTAAAAGTAAACAAGGAAAGGATGTGACTGCGGCAATGAAAATAATTTTAGATAAAACAGAAAAACCGACAAACTTGCAAACTGATTTAGGAACTGAGTTCTATAATAGAGATTTTAAGCAGCTTATGAATACATTAAATATAAATCATTATAGTACATTTTCAAACCTAAAAGCAAGCATCGTTGAGCGTGTTAATAGAACTCTAAAAAATAGCATGTGGAAATATTTCAGCAATCAAGGTAGTTACAAATGGCATACTATCTTGCCAATTATTATAGAAAAGTATAACAATACTACTCATAGCACTATAGGATATAAACCTGTTGATGTTAAACCTATAAATGAAAAACAAATATTACAAAACGCATTTACTTTTAAAAAAATAATTGATTTAAATCATACAAAGTTTAAAGTAAATGATTTTGTAAGAATTTCAAAACAACGAGAAGCGTTTGAAAAAGGTTATACTCCCAATTGGTCTACTGAAATTTTTCAAATAAGAAAAGTTAAACTAACAAATCCAACAACCTACCTTTTAAAAGATGACAAAAATGAAAATATTGAAGGTGGTTTTTACGAAGAGGAGTTGCAGAAAGTGAAACATCCTAACATGTATTTGGTTGAAAAAGTGCTGAGAAAAAATAAAAATAAATTGTTTGTTAAGTGGTTAGGATTTGACAAATTACACAATTCATGGATATTTAAAAAAGATTTGTTATAACAGAAATTTGTGTAAACTTATATTTAAGAAATAAACAAAATATATATTTTAAATCATTTATTATTATTATTAAATCTTTCACAATAAATATGTGTTCTATGTTCTTTATTCAATATTTTAGAAAGTACATTTTCACATATTTTAATCCTATTTTTAAATTGAAGTTGGTCTGAATAGTTTTTCATCCATTCACTCTTTCTTGCTTGTCTGGAAGCATAATTCCATACAACTAATAAATAGATTTGATTATTTTCTTCATTAATATTCACTGTTTTCTTCATAGTATTTTCTTTTCGGAGCTCTTCTTAGTTTACTTTCTATAACATTTGGATACATGGACAACATTTCAAGCATTGCACTAACATTTTCACTATTAGTGTTTTGACATGGATTTGCAGCATTATACACATTTGTCAAAAGGTCCACAGATGGATTCAATGTAGTCTGAATCATGGAAAAATATTTTTCAAAATCTTGTTTTTTAAGCATTTGAATTCTATAATCAATTAGCTCTTGAATTTCCCACAATTTATCCAAGGTGTCTTTTGTAAAGTAAAGATAATCATCAAACTTTTCAAGTTTTATAAATGATTGTTGATTAGTTGTTTCAACATATATTGTCACATCACCAATCTTAATTGGACTGCGATTGTTGTCACTGGAATAGCAATAGTTGACCACCACTTCTTGATGTTTTAATATGTCACGCCACTCCTCCTCAGTCAAAATAATGTTAAATCCTTTTTGGCTGCCAATATTGATTTTAGGTTGAAAATTATCTAAACTTATTCCAACACTCACACATTTTGAAGTATTCAAACGAAACAAGTTATTGTTTAAAAGTATTTCTTTGTTCTTTCCTATATTGTTATCAGGTTTTGGATATGAATTTTTAGATTCACCAATATATTGATTAAAATATGACATAATGAAGAGCAGAACTAACTATTGTTAAATTGTTATGATTCCTACTCTTATACTAATATCCCCACCCCTCCGATTTAAATTCTAAAGTAGTGTGGGAAATTAAAACAAACAATATAGATTAATATGTATTAAACATAAGAAGAGACAACTTGCAGCAGGTTACAATAGTTACAAATATATTAGAAAAATACAAATTTTAATAATAAAAATAATATAATAAACATTAAGTAATCATTAATTTTACAATATTTTGAGGAATTGGTTACTATATTTTGTTCATGTTTCTTATATTTTGCATACCATAAACATTGTACAAAATCACAATTTTTCAATCTATAGTGTTCACTAATTGGACAATCATCACTCTGCCAATTAAATATTTCAATACCACAATAGAAACATTTACAAACATCTTCAATCATTGTATAATAAAATCCAGAACTGGCAAGTAGCTCTGGAGTCATTTTTCCATTCCAAGTTTTAAAGGATGACAATCTTTTTTGATAAGTTTTAAATAAATAGTTGTCTATTTCTTTCTCAAATGATTCTAAACACATGATAGAAATCTTCAAAATAAATTAATTTGTAAAATGTTTTCTTATTTATAGAGTTAATGATGATGTTGAAGGAAATAATTTAATCCATTTCATGATCTTTGAACCACAAATAAAAAGGAATATCTTGATGACCCCACGCTAGAGTATCAAAACTATTTGGAATTTTAAATCGTTTATCGTCAGTTGATGTTAATGCTAATTTGCTAACTAATTCAGTATAAATATTGTGTAATCGCGATCTAAAAACATACATTGAACAAAAGGTTTTAGAATTATTTTCTACAACATCTTTATAATGAATAAAGTCCAACTGTTTAGCAATACTACTTTTTTTAACACCTTTGGCCCTTTTTAACAAATGATTTTCTGTTTTTACACAATAAGCTTTAGCTCCAGTGCCATAAAAAGAAAGTATTGCTTCACCAGCATATTCATCCTTAAATTTGCCAATCACAGATTTTGTTATGGGCATATTGTGGTTATTACCAATTTTATAATTAGAAGTATCAAACTCATCAATATTTAGCTTAATGTCTTCATACACATTATCTGTTTGAATTTCTAGAATAAATGAGTCAGTATCCGTGTAAAGCAGTTTAACATTTTCTTTATAAAACGGTTTTAAAAATCCATAAAAGAAATCATACATAACAGTTTTAGATATGTCTAATATTGAAAATCCGACATATATAGGTTTGTCATATGTAATAGATACTTTTTGCATTTGAATAGCAACCAAGTTTTCAGAAAATATTGTATGATCTTTATAATGAGGTTTTGCTATTAAATTTTCAGCACCATCCCTTTTTTTATTTTTAGCCCATTCACTAACCAATCTTATATCCATTCTATTATCAACATTTTCCATGGTTTTACCATAAATGCTATTATTTGCAAGTTTATAAAAATTTCTATCAAATTCATTTTTAGATTTATTTCTTAACTCCGTGTTAAGATCAATATATTTCTTTAACCAAGGAGATTGGATAAATTGTATTACTCTATGTATTTTAGTTAATTTTATACCATATTTAAGACATTGTTTTAAAGCTCTATAGTGAATTACATATTTTTCCTTATTATTTAAATTTGGAATTAACTTTGATGTTTTAGAATCTTGAGGTGTAAAACTTTCTGGTAAAAATGGATATTCGTTATGAGAATCATGTAAATTTTGAGGATACTCTAAATCAACTTCTAAAACATATCCTTTAGCAGATGTGTCTGAAATATTCATTATATCTAAGTTTTCAATTTCTTGATTCGAAAGCCAAACAAAACCTTTTTCTGGAAGCCACTGAGCCATGGAATTGCCATAGAGGTTTGTCGCATCTAAATATACAATATATTTGGTTGGCTGTAATGGGTCATAATCCTGAAGAAATAAGTTATTTGCTATAGATTTTCTACACACACAACTACTAACACCTCCTCGCACACTTGATTTAAAAAAATGTAACATGTCTGGATCTGTTAATAATTCTAATTCTACACCAGTTTGTCTTAAACATGCTGAAAAACTCATTCCTGGAAAAGTGTAAAAATGAGCTGCATCTAATTTGTATGTATTTAAACAAGTAGTTCTAAAATTTTGAAATATATCAGCCAAAAGTAGCACATCTGATTTAAGATAAACATCTGAATATTCACCTAAAGAAGTACAGTTAAATAAGTTCCAAACATCTTTTGCTCTTTTGTATTCCTCGTCACTAATGTGTTCATCTGTTAATTCATTATAAAATTGATCTTTACTTGGTAGAATGTTTTCATTTAATTTTAAATAGCTATCAACATATTTATAAGGAAATATTCCTTTTTGTCGAATGTATTTAAATTCTTCATCGTCTTGAAAAAACTTTCTTATTTCCTTACATTGATTATCGTTTAGTGTCTCTGATAATTTAGATAATGAGTTTGGTAAAAATTGAAAAGAATCGATAAAACGAAGACTTATTAACTTTCTTTTTTTTTCTTTAGTCTTTTTGTTTATATAGCTATCTACATGTATACATTTTTCAAATGAGATGTATTTTTCTTTATTTTGGGCTATAACCGAGAGTGACTCTTTTTGCAAACACAATTTTTTTATAAAAAGATGAGAGTCATAATTTTTTAAATTATGAAATATAACTGGAATAAAATTAGGTAGCTTATAATTTAAATTGCAAATAGAATGTGCTGGACCGACATAGAACCCTGTTAATTTATTATGATCAGCTACCTTGTCTGTTTGATTTAATATGGGTTTGTCACAAATATGACATTCGCTTGCATAATTGTGACGCAACATTTCCATGCTATTGAGTTTTTCCATTGGTTTGTAATGTTTAAGATAATTATTGTAAATATAATGAACATCCCTCTCTAAATAATTTAAAAAAACTT
Source organism: Polydrusus cervinus (assembly GCA_935413205.1). Lineage (NCBI taxonomy): Eukaryota > Metazoa > Arthropoda > Insecta > Coleoptera > Curculionidae > Polydrusus > Polydrusus cervinus. The sequence goes on from OW284511.1 coordinate 84,965,479, forward strand.
CATCACATTTAGGACCTCTATAGAATTCAAATTTTGATTTACTATCATCATAAGAACATTTGATGTAGTATGCAAATGAATATGGAATGTGTTCACATTTTTTAATAGTATATGAAGTAGAATGACACAAATCATTATCTGTAGTGTTACTTATTGGTTTAAGAATACATTCAAAATCTGCATAAATTACAAAAGGTACTTCCATTTGCTTCTGAATGTCTTTAAATTTAAGAATATTTTCTGGAACAATATTGCCAAATTTATCAATCTTTGGTTTTGTTGTTGGTAATACTATTCTAACAAAGTCACAATCATGCAAGCTATGTCGATCTAAATATTCTTTTGTTCGAAAATATTGTAAACAACCATCACAAATAAATTTTTTTCCATGATGTTTCGATAATTGTTGAGAAATTAATCTAGATAAATCGGAAATATAGCAATAATGAAAATTTCCATCATCATCATCAATTAATAATAAATTTATATGATGAACAAGTTTATTTTTTGTATAATGCAATGGACCGACAATTTCATATTCGATTTTAAAATCTTTTTTAACTTTTTCCAAGATGTATACATTAATTGATATGTTGTTTTGTTTTTCAAACTTTGGGATATCTTTAATCGCTATAGGAAATTTAATATTTGCTAAATTTAGCATTGTTGAGAAATGTGGATATGATGAAGTTTTATAATTAAGACCTGTTGGAGGTATGATTCCTGCTAATACGGACCAAGCAAAACAATAATCGTCATTATTTTGAATGTTAATTACAGCTCTTTTCTGCATAATTTCTTTTGGTAATGGTATATATGATGTAGCCTTAAGGGGGTTGAATTTATTAATATTCACTTCTAGATGTAGGAGCTTCAATAATATCCATCCTGTAAAAAAGGGGAAAAAGTAATTAGCAAAATAGTTATTTTGAAATTTAAACAAAATTTAAAATATATTTAATGTATGAAATAAATTACCTGAATCTCTCTCTGCAAACTCGTCAGCTTTTCTATCCACTATTTGGATCATTTCGTCAATATTAATCTTAATATCTGTATTGTTGCATATTATTCTGAATGGAGTATTAAAAGATTTTATATTGTGATTTCCATCATTTGGGTTTAAGTAAAGTCCGAATAATTCCAGATTCATTTTTATGCATCCATGTTTTTGAAGTTCCTTTTCAATTGTTTCAATTGTTTTTGATATGACTTCCTTGAAAAACTCGTCAACTTTTAAATGAAAAGAATTTGGACTAACTTTGTAGGAAATAATTCTTTCTTGGAAAGCTGAATTAATTATACATATATTATCTTCTGATGTTTTCTTAATGGCGTTAGCTTTGTGTTTGTTGGTTCTAGCATGGTGACACCAAGAATTTTTGTTTATAAATATTTTACATCCTTGACAATATTTTTTTTGATCTAAAACAAAATAATTTCTACACTTATTTTGTTGTTTAAAAAAATGATATAAATGTTAAAATTTGCAAAATATTGTTTAGTTCTCGATTGACATCGTTAAAGTGAGTATTCAATTAAAAATAAATTATTTTGTTTTAATTTGACATTCTAAATAAATCATTGTGATGGCGAAGGAACGTAAGGGTGTGTTTATCGATATACAGGGTTATCCACTTGCAAGCGGTTTCTTACCGAAAGAGCTTGCAGTATATGATGGGGTGCATTTTTGTTCCTTTTTATTCAAACCTCCATATAGTAAGAAGATGTTAAAAGAAGCAGATGTAAAAATTGTAGAACATTTGGAAAATAATTATCATGGTTTGCTTTGGAATTCTGGATCCATCGACTTAACACAATTTGAAGCAATTTTGATTGATATTCGTTTACTATATGATAATCCGAAATTTATGGTTAAGGGTGATTTAAAAGCAAATTGTTTAAAACAACTCTTTGATTCTTGTCTAATATTACAAATTCCTGTAAAAATTGAACCGAAGCTAAGTAAATATAAGGAAATGGTTGAATGTTATAATCATAAAAATTTTAAGCAATGGCATTGTGCTTGTAACAATGTTAAATTATTATATAACTTTCGACATTGTATATTGCAAAATATGGAATAAATATTATTATTATTATTATTACTATTATTATTTTGTAATACCTGACCAATGAGAGAAATTTTATTTTTAGGTTTACTACTTTTACTACTATTATTTTTACATTTTAGAAAGAGAAATTTTACAACTTTCAAAAGGGAAAATTTAAAAATGTTTTTCTACATACCTGTATTATTTATTTTCTCCAAACATTCTTGACTTGCTGGTTTCTTGCAAACAGCTTTAACGTGACGTTTCAAATTATCTCTTCGAGTAAACTTCTTTGAACACTTATCACATTGAAACATTATGCTTACTAACTATTTGTCTCTTCTTATGGAAGCTAACTTGCATTCAACAATAACAATAAAATCAATGTGTGTGGGATTAAATATGAGCTTAGAAAGAATAATTTTACATTTTTAATTAAATTAAATCAATATAGTTATAGAATGCTTAAATAGTGTATTAGGATAATTGGAATGGTGTCGTATATTGTTGATAAATGGATATCTTATAGTAGACAGTCAACTATTTAAATATTAGTTTTTCTGTCTGTCTGGTTATGTGTTAGCTTACAATAAAAATTATTTTTTAACTCTAGGTGTAGAATGATTTAATAATATTTTTATTATAATGTTGCGACCAACTCACAAAATTTAACATTTAATCTTTGAAAGTCTTGTTTTTCTGGTTCTAATTTGCTAGTATAGTCTAAATAAAATGCTAAAGATTTTAATTTTGCTATACTCTTTCTCGATATTTTAAAATGTTTCTTAGTAATTTGAAATAATGCTTTATCCTTTGCACTATTTAATCTATTTTTTAGTTTATTATTATTCTCAATATTGTTAGAAATTTTATTAAATAAGTTTTCAGATGAATTTTCTATAATTTCTTTTTCACAATCTGAAATATCTGAATATTCTTCAGAAAATTCTTCGAGATTCGTTGTTAGTAAGATATTTTTCAATTCAATATCTTCAATATTCGAAGTGTTATGAAATATATTTTTAGAAGTGCTTTCAAAGAATTCTTTGTCATATGAATTTTGTGAATTTTTTGAAAAAATGTCAGTATTTATGTCTGAAAAGTCTGGAATATTAGAGTTTGAAACGTTGTCAAAATTTAAATATTCGCTCAAATTAATTTTTAAATTGTTTGAATTAACTATTTGCTCATTTACCTCTTTTTGTGTTATGCATATATGTTGTAATATATTAACTCTGTCACTATTTGTACACAAACTTGTAAGGTTTTCTACACTATTATTTTCGATTGATTTGGACATTGTATGATTCGCGAAGTTGAATGCAATTTAGCTTGTTGTACATTGATTGCTTCCTGCTTTTATAGTTTGCAATGGTCAGTGTCGTTTCAAAATTTTTTTATACTTCACAAGGGTTTTTGTAAAAGATAATTTTTGTTTCTTGTTTTATTTATTATGTATTTATACAAAATTATTTATTTATTTTAGCAATATTATATAGCAACTTACCAAACTTATTCTAAATTCTAAATAGTTAATCTTACTTATGCTAAAATGGTGATGCATATTGGTATTTAAAATATTGTGTGCATCTTCTTACTTATTATAAAAAACATTTCAGATTTGGTTGGTTAAGATAAACACCCTTCTGGCATATTATATGATTGTGGTTTTCTCTTACCAAATTATTTTGTAGTGCATTTCTAGTATTTATTCTATGATTTATAGATTTTTTATAATAAGAGGTGTTTAACATAAATTTGATTATTGACTTAATATAAAGTTGAATAAGGCACATTAAGTTAATATATTTTCTAAAGGTAGCTGCTTTGGGATTCTTGATATTTTGAATAATTGTGTTGTCATTTGGTAAATAGTTCATAATTTTATTATTGTGGATTAAGTACGCCAATGTTTCTTGCATTTGAGTTTATATTTTTCTCAATTAATTGGCAACTTTTAGTGTTTTTTCAACACCTATATCATGTTGAATATACAATATACATAATTATTATGTTTATGTTGTTTTGTAGATGATGAAATTTTAATGCAATTATAAATTTATTTATTTTACATATTTGTTTGCTCCGTTGGTTATTTGTCATGTTTGATGGCTCCGTTGGTTATTTGTTATGTTTGATGGCTTTCAATTGTGAATATAAGATTATAATTTTTGCTATCTTTGTAACCATCTATCGAAACATCTTCCTATTAGTATTCACCCTATGTAATTATTTTTAATTAATTCAACCATTGTTAAGGGTTTAATTTGTTTGCAATATTTTGAAATCTTTTAGTTTTAACTTGTATTTTCATAAGTTAGGTTGATTTTTCGTTCGGAGTTTGTTGTTTTTATATTATGGCTAACGTGAATAATGACAATGTTGTGCGACAACGCGTAATTAGACCTGTGGTTAGGCCTATTAGATTAGTTCGAAGGACCATTGAACAGTGGGAACGGTTACGTCGGGATAATAATTGGGACCTACAAGTTAATCTTGTTAGCAGTAGTGGTATGTTTTCGATAAGGGCGGAAAACGCTATTCCTATCGATGTTTCTCGTGACAACAATTGGGAACAACAAGTTAATGTTGTTTCAAGCACCACATCAGACTAATAATTTTTAAGTGTGTGTGTTTGTGTGTGTGTGTGTGTTTGCTTGTGGCTCATTATTTTTTATGGTAAGTTTATATTATTGTTGAATTTGTACTAGCCATTTTTGTTTTATACAAGTTCCTCTTAGTGTGCTCTTAAATTATTTGTGACGAAAGGGGCGTATTTAATATCAGACAAGGAGTGCGTGCGCAATCCTCCTCCGAGGTGCTCCCACAGCTTTTTTTGGAGTGGGGGCATATTTAAATCAGATAAAAGTGCGCGCGCAATCCTCCTCCGAGGTGCTCCCACAGCTTTTTTTGGAGTGGGGGAACCTCCTCCTCCCGAGGTGATCCCCTATTTCAATTACTAGCATTGCTTTCAAAAACTCTTTTTGACTAGGTTAAGCCCTGATGATGGCCTTAAGTAAATAAAGCCGAAAGCGCTTGGCGTCAGTAAAATAAACAGTTACACTGAAATACAACGTTTTTCCTTTCTTCAGAACACAGTGTACAACCAACTCCAAACATTTACTTTTATGTCATATAAGTTTTTTCGGATTGTCACTTTTGTTATTTTTTGTTAATTTAATTATTTACTATGTTTTTTATGCTTTAGGATGTTTAGGGAAATATTTCGAAAACCATTAAAGATATTTAGATCAATCAAGTACACATTTTTGACTCAAAAAATGCCCTTTTTAAGAAACTATAATTGAAAAACACCTAATATCACAGGTAAGAAAAAAATTTATAGATTTATGAAGCCCAGTGTATGCAACTAGCATCCTCTAGTTTGAAACTTAAAAATTTCTACAAATTCTTATTTCTTGCTCAAAAAAACATAATATTGTCAACTTTCAATTCGATTCATTAAACCGTTTTAAAATTATGGCTTATTTTTGAAAATAAACTTTTACTTTCAACACCCTGTATCTCTAGAACGAGTAACAATCCGAAAAAACTTATATGACATAATCGGCTTAGTTTAATGTCTAGTATCTCCAGTTACTCTACGGCCCATAAGTTACCGGACACCCTGTATTTAGATTGTAATTTTTTCAATATGAAACATAATTAAAATCGATTTCTGTAAACGACTAAAAAAACATTTGCCATTTTAGTGTAGTTTTTCTCATCTCAATCGTATAAAAATAGCATACATGAGAAGAAAAATTAAAATAGTGGAATTTAGTGTCCGTTAAAATATATAGAAAGAAACTTAGCGGCAAGCGGAGAAAGGAGTGCGTCTATCTATTGCATTAAAGTACACAGGGATGCCAAAGGTAATGCCCTGGGGCATAGGTAGACAATACCAGGAGTGACATAACGTCCATGCCTAAAAGCGATCGTTTTATAGTGACTATGACAGCGACGATTTATGAGTTTGCGATTACTTTCAGCGACATTTGATTATCGCAAAAGAAATCGGCCAAGTTAGGAAAAATGCCACAATTCTGTCAAAATCTAGGGAGTTTCGGTTATTTTATCACAAGAGGTGAATATTTTTTTGAATATTTTTTCGCTGTCGGGATATTTTTAAAGAATTTTTGTCTCGCGAATTTTTGACAGAAATTTTGCACAAAAATGTCAAAAAATATTCTAAATAAAATATTTACCTCGAGTGGTATATGTTGAGATTATATACCAAAAAAAAAGAAAAAATACAACGAAATGCAAGATTTTTAAAATGATTTATGTAGCTACTAGAAAAACGGACAAAACGAAACAAAACCTAAACAATTGACAAAGTAATAAAACTAACAGAAAATTAGTTGGTCAATATATACTGCCGCGTTTCGCAGAATTTCTCGAATTGGGTCCATATATACTTTTTTGTTTTTGTTGTATTTTCTGGGATAGTCTTTTCAGCGTTTTTTCGTATATTTTCGACTGAAACATTACCGAATCGGCAAGATTCCATTTTTAAAAAAATGTGACATGAATCTGACAACATCAAAAACTTGATTTGTTGAAAGGGATTTTTGTTATTATAGAAACGGTCTATAGCAACCATCAAATATTTTAAACTTGTTATGATGTTGTTATGCATTGGCATTGTTGTGGCAGGTGGCCCGGGGTATATCCACTTATGCGGGGTATATTTAGTATAATATGCATCTGATTGGTCGCAAAACAGCGTTTAATTGGTCAGAATCGGATTGAGGTATATAATCACGATTACTTCCCTCATTATCAAATAGACCAATCAGACTCCATCATTTTTTGAATAAATTTTGTTTAGATAACTGATTTAATCCCAAGACCTGTTTAACCGCGGTTAAACTTTCGTCCTCTATATTGGTTTTTGTTTTATCGTTTATCACTAATTCTAACAATTCTCGGCAACAGTTTATAAAGAAACATTAATTTCTTAGTCATCTGAATAACCTAAAATATTGGGTTTTATCAGTAAATACGCCATTTTCGATAGAATTTTCATACAAATATTTTAACATAAGGCGATGAAAATATGTCATAATTTGTAATATTTACATACACACTTTTTTTAAATATAAATAAAATTGTTTCGTGTTGGCTTTACTTCAAATTATTCGGGAAATAATCTAGCCGTATATCACTCGACCTATAATATTTTTTGCACTTTCCTACACATCTCTACGGTTTTGTAGATTTAGATCTAGATCGCGCTGCAGTCGCCCACAGGTGTGCAGCACTAATCCGTAAAACTGCCGTGTAAGAAATAAATAAATAAAATAGTTAAATTTAGTGTCCGTTAAAATATATAGAAAGAAACTTAACGGCCGTCTCGTGCTTAATTTATTTATAGTTCTATGACTTTTAGGTTTTCACGTTAGATGTCTATCTTGTGCATTAAGTTGATTTCGGCAGATGGCGATACTAGGGTTTCAGCATATTTTTATTCGTTAAAATATCTTGAAAATATATTTTCGCTGTAGTGGGAATTGCTTACAGGTTATGGCTTTCTGATGAGTACCAACAAGGACGAAACAGCCTGTTATTGTTTACCTGTGCCCCAGGGAACCCATTACCTTTGGTGTTCCTGTGTACAGCTCGTGCAATATAGATTGAGCTCTGACTTTTGGGTGCGCAGTAAACAGGTGGGAGGAGCTATCCGAGAGCTCATTTATCTGATGATCTTTGAAACGCACACTTTTGTACAGTCTGTCAGAAAAGTATGACGTTCATTGGAAAAAAAGTTATTACTGTATATATTTGTAATAATGCCTTTTAAAAGTAAAGTCTTAAACCGAGTATTGAGCGGTCAAAGCCGTGAAATAGTTTATAATTTAATACAATTTATGCAATAAGAGGCAGATACAGGAAGACCAGCAATGGACTTCAGAAAGATTCACGAACGTGTTTCAGCCGCTACAAAGATTAGTCTAAGCGCAATTAAACGAATTAAGCAGGAAGCCAAAAACATCGAATCCAGAGCAGTTAAATCTTTTTCCACGCCAAACAAAAAGCGTGAAAACAGAAAAAGCAAAATAGTCTTGGACGTTGCTTTTCAAGGTGTTTTACGCAGAACAATTCGCAATTTCTATATAACAGAAAAGCAAGTGCCAACTGTAGCGAAAATTCATAAAAAATTTCAAAATGATATATTACCAGGGACGCCTGAACAGTTTAAGAAAAGAAATAATAAAAATTGGATTTCGTTGGAGAAAAATCAAAACCAATAGAACAATTTTAATGGAGAAATCTGACGTAAGGCATCTCCGCATCCAATTTGTAAAGAAAATGGGAGTTTTCCGTGCAGAAGGACGGCCAATTGTTTATATGGATGAAACGTAGAATCTATACACATTCATCACATACACACCAAAAAGCTTGGAGGGATGAAACAGACGAAGGCGTAAAACAACCTGTATCAAGCACACAATACAATATAATTTATAGAATAGTTATAGCTTTAAAAAAATTTCCGATAATTTAAATTATTATAAAAATAATTTTGTTGATTTTTGCATAACAGGGTCCAATTAGCAAACTAGATTAACAGTCACTACGGCTTTATTAATCAAATTCCACTTTTACTTTCTACGCGGACTGTACTTTACTAAAATTCGGTATTAGGTATCTCTGTCGTACACCCACTCTCCTTTTCTATCATCTTCGCATCTCAGGGCTCAAGCTACATTGCATGACCTGTACTTTAATGCAAAAGATAGACGCACTACTCTGTTCGCTTGCCGTTAAGTTTCTTTCGATTACAATTAATGGTAGCAAGAGTAAATTTGAAACTACTAATTCTCCATAAATTAATTAACATTCAGAAATGTTAAGCAGTTTTTAAGTTTTTAAAATCTAAAATTAAATTTTTGCATTAGGAAAGTAATGAAAAAGTTAAGTCCTTGTTGATAATTATTTGGTTTATTCAAGTGTAGTATCCATGGTAATAAACCATACAGCCAAACAACAATAAATCTATGTTTCTCATTGGCCAATAAACATCGAATCCGCCTTAGTGTTCCTCTCGTGTCTGTCGTGCAGGACAATCATCATCAGTAAACGGCGGTATGCACCGGTAACTATTGTCAACTTATCAGATAGGGACAAATTCGATAAATGCCCCTGCTTGCATTATTACTCAAGCTCTGCGGGGTTGTTCCGACCAATTTCAGACGTTATGTTGATTTACGAGGTTAGGGTGTCGAGATAAACGTTGTATGAACCATATCTCGCGTAAACATACACAGCGTGTCCCAAATGCAATACTTATCATTAGGATTTTAGTTGTTATTAGGGTTAAAAGGTTGGTTAAATTAAAAAAATTAAATTTAACAAAAGAAGCTTAGCGGCAAGCGGACAGAGTAGTGCGTCTATCTTTTGCATTAAAGTACACAGGGACTCCAGATCTAAATCCACAAAGCTGGAGATGTATGGAGAAGCGAAAAAATGTTTCCTATACTGGTGAAGTGGCCGTTCCGTGCTTGATTTATTTAGATTTATTTATATTTCTACGTTTTCACGTTAGATGGCTATATCTTTTGCATTGAGTTGATTCCTTATGATGGCGTTACTGGGTTTTCATCGCGTTTTTAGTTCTTAAAAACGCCTTGAAAGAACAGGCTCGCTATACTGGGGGTCGCTTACGGGTTATGACTTTCTAATGAGTTCTAACAAGAACGAAACAGCCTGTCATTGTCTACCTGTGCCCCAGGGATTCCATTACCTTTGGAGTTCCTGTGTCTGTTCGCTTGCGCTAAGCTTCTTTTGTTTATATATTTTAACGGACACTTATTCTACTATTTTATTAAATTTAACGTTGATATTATTTCAAAATTTTTACAATGATGAGCTTTCAAGCTGAATACAGTGTTGGTGTATTTTTTTAGGGGCAGAGAAATCTTAGCAATTTTTATTAAATTTTAAAATTGCTATAACCTTTTCAATACCTATATCAATGCGTTTTCTAAGAATATCAAGTTTTTATAAATACGATTTTTTTAAGCTTGCCATAAAACAAATGTACATGGATACTACATAGTGATATTAATAAGGAAAACATTGTTAGCAGCAATGTATTCTAGAGTGCTTTGACAAGAACTAGTCATATTAATAAATACATCCTAATAATATTTTCTTTATAAATATTACTATGTACATTTGTTTTCATGGCACGCTTGAAAAATCATATTTAAAAAAACTTGATATTCTAAGAAAACGCGTTGATATAGATATAGAAAAGGTTATAGCAATTTTAAGGAACAGTTATTTTTTTATAATATAAAATAAAAATATACAGTTTGTTCCATTTAAAATAAAAAAAGTTTTTAATTTTTATAGTTTTTTACAATGAGCCCTTAATTGTGACCTCACTGTATATTTTATGCCAAGTTTAAATATTTTTTGAAATTGGTTGATTCTTTAACTGTACAATAACAAAAAAAAAATTACTTCAGGAGCTAAGGTAAATAATATATACCGATAATTTCATCGCTATGCTATTTACAAAATATGCAGATATCTCAGAAATTAGTAGACTTAGGTTAAAACCGTGTTCCATAAAATGTAATTAAAATTCAATGCAAAAACCAAAAATATAATAAAAAATGCTATATTGTATTTAAAAAATAAAAGTTGAAGCTACTTTCGATATAACTGGAAGTGACAGAAACATATTATGTTAGTTTAAAAGAGCATATCGATAAACTTAAACCTACAGATTTTCAAAAAAATATGTTTCCAAAATTTATTATTTTACAATCATCTCTGAATGATAGAAACTTTTGGACTTGCATTGTCTTCATTCAAATGAATACTGAAGATGACTGGAGATACTTACATGAACCGTCGTATGTCATTTAAGAAACATCATTGTCTCCAACCTTCAAACAGGCATCATTTGCCTCATAACGCATAATAAATATATAATTTGATGTTGTACGTTAAAACTTTCATTTGTCTATTAAAGAATTGTTCTGTTTCTTTAATAAGAATTGATAGGACAACGATGATGCCAATCATTAAAACTATTTATTATTGTAAACTAGTTTCTAAATCATAGAAGGAATAAAAAAAAATTTTTATTTAAAAAAAAATTATGTTTCGAAAATCGATCGGAAATATTGAAATTTTTGATAATATTTTTGAAAGAAATAGTCAATATATCCTTACACTTAGTCGTTGCTAGGCAAAGGAAAGTAACTGTTAGAAAATATTTATTATTATACTGTAAGGAATAGTATATTACATAACAAGTGATGAAAGTGATACTTTTCAAACGAGGAGATATTTAGCACGAGACGTTAGCCGAGTGCGGAAATTCTCCGAGTTTTAGAATAATCACTTTCACACGAGTAATGTACACTATTTTTCCTACGACCACAAAGAATTATTAAAAAAACCTTTCATTTGTGAAAAAAATATTTCAACTCTAGAGTGGAAATACAAGGCACACTATTTAATTTAGGCATATGATGCCAATTTGACAGACCACACCTATTTATTAAAAAGAACACATTTTAGAAAGCAGTTTAGTTTATTTATCACGTATTTGTCGAGTGATTCAGAATTAGAGTGTAAAAATACGCCATCTGAAATTATAAAAAAGTTAAGAATATACTGGAAAATTTATTACCACTCAAAACAAGCCCCGCTGAAGAAAATGTCAGATATTAAACTTAATCAGAAAATGTTTATGGGTCGCCATAGCCTAGAGACTAGATCCATGACCTACGAATCGAAAGATCACAGGTTCAAATCCCATCAGGAGCACTTAACTTTTTTTTATGAAAACATTAAATAGTTTATAGAATTATTTTGAATTGAAATCTTCCTTGTTGGGTGAATTTTTTAAATTTATTTTTAATGCATCTTTCCTTGATTAAATAAAAAAAATCATTCAAGAAGGAAGATTTCAATTCATAATAATTTTATAATTTATTTAATGTTTTTATAAAAAAAAAAGTCAAGTACTCCTGATGGAATTTGAACGTGTGACCTTTCGATCTATTAAATTGGCATCATATGTTTAAATTAAATAGTGTGCCTTGTAGTTCCACTCTAGAGTTGAAATTTTTTTTTTCAGCTCTAGAGTTGAAATCTTTTTTTCACAAATCAAAGGTTTTTTTAATAATTCTTTGTGGTCGTAGGAAAAATAGTGTACATTACTCGTGTGAAAGTGATTATTCTAAAACTCGGAGAATTTCCGCACTCGGCTGACGCCTCGTGCTAAATATCTCCTCGTTTGAAAAGTATCACTTTCATCACTTGTTATGTAATATACTATTTCATAGGTGGTCGTAGGAAAATATTATTTCTGTACGGCTATTTGTAAACTAAAATGTGTTAAGCTTGATAATTCAATATTACTGTATTTCCATAGTTACAACACAAATATTTCTTCGCATCCTTTATTTGTAAACAAAGTTAATATATTTATTTTAAAATTTTAACAAGTTGATTGTAATAAGTTATGTTCTTTAAATAATTTTTGATTTACGGAAAAACAGTATGTATGCCTCATAGAAAAAGCTACATTCCCGGACTCCGTATTATCTCTCGGCTTGCGCCTCGACATACAATCTTTACGGTCGTCCGAAAATGTTTAGCTTTTCCTACTAGGTATACAATGTACTAATCTTTATTTTAAAATGACAGTCGTACATAAATAAGATGTATAGCGGTATAGAGGTAAAATTTGTGGACAAGTAACTATAAGTTTAAACAGTGGTAACCCATTTATTAGCTTGAGATATGGCGACAAAGATCAAAGGACCAATTTGCATACTAACTTTGCTCCATCCAATGGATCTGTTCCTCGTTTAATAGTGCAAAGTAGACCTGTACCTTAATTAAACATCGACTTTGCTCTACGTTGCACAATTAACTGGCAGTGAGTAGTTTGCTGTAACAAGCTGTTGCCGCATCCAAGTATATACCATTAAGTTAAATTGATGCTAATTGATATCAAAACCGACAGCAAATATTTAATGAGGTAAATTGAATTTAAGATTTCTAGAAGTCTTAGGTATAATTGTATATACCGGGTGGTGCATCGTGGTTAGAAAGTTTTTTTTTATGATAAAACAGATGCACTGTAGGAAAAATCCTTTAAGGCGCTCTGGGAGCGGTGCGAGTGCGAAAAAAGCGATTAACGTTGGTCTTGAAACGTTGAAGATTGTATTCATTGGAAAACACGACCTTAGGAAGATCATTCCACAAAGATGACGTTCTCCAGATGAAAGAATTCTTGAACAATGAAGTTCGAGGAGTACTAAGCTGAACAACATATGGATGAGCGGCAGCGGTTCGCCGTGTATTTCTGTTTTGCATTGCTCTTGGTGGAATCAAGTGGGCAATGTCAGTCGAACACCTGCCATGGAAATATCTGTAAATGAGAGCCAAATCACCAACCTGTCTTCGATGCTCCAGGCTATCGAGGGTCTTGGTCAGCTCGGGGTCGCCGATCAGACGAACGGCTCTCCTTTGAATGGAATCCAGTAGCCGAAGGGTGTGCTTGGGTGCAGAGCTCCAGATATGAGAGCAATATTCTAATGATGGTCGAATCTGGGCTTTGTATTAAATTTGACTTGGTTACTGTCACCCCAAGCCCAAATTTTTTCCAGGTCATTGTTGAGGCGCAATACTTCATGCTGCCTGCGAAGATGTGCGTCGGCAGCGGATGTTTGGGGAGTCAAGGTAAAAGATGAGACAAGTGTGCTGTCATCAGCAAAGCTATAAATTGGATTTTGGGTTTTCACTAGAAGGTCGTTAATATACAGTAAAAAGAGGGTAGGCGACAATATGAACCCTTGAGGAGTAATGATATTGACCTAAATGCACTGCTTCATGTCGAAGAAAATAAATGTAGGGTTAGTACTATTCTAGGAAAACCCGTAGGCAAACAATACTGCGTTACGAGATTTACAAAAATATCAATACCATTTATACAAATACGAGAAACATCAAGAATTACGGTAAGTTGATGAAGAACGAAGGTCAAACTTTTGTTATTAAAGGATCGAACGCGGTAACAATTACAGATATTTTTTAAACAATTTTCTTTCTAAGGAGACACATAACAGATAAAATTTATAAAAATGTTCGACACGAAAATTTGGACCAATTGAGAAATTAAATTTCAGCAGTTTGTGATAAGATTTCGCCATACCAACTGGCCAATGCAACAAGGGAGTTTTGTAATATTTTAGGATATTTTTTTGGGGCTAAGGAAGGGTTGCTTGAACAGCGTCCTTAAACATTAATTAAAATAAAACCTATGACTGGAAATATTGTTAATTAAATTTGTTTAAATATTGTCACAAATTAATCATTAGGTTTTTGGTTATGTATCGTATAGTGTAAAATAAAAAAATTGTTATGTGTTAATATGTTTTTTACTGCAAGTATAAACTGTAATAATACAGTTATTGAATAGGTAATTTTATGCAAAATCTGCCCTTAATCTTAAAATTGATATAAAATGATTTTGACAAAATCAAATCATTTATTTGCTGGTGTATACTGACAAAAATTTGTCAGGTCCGTATTTCCTAGTTTATTATTTTAAAAATACATTTTGTTAAATACCTACTAGGAAAATATGCTTTAAATTCGACAAGGACATTCTTCTGTTTAATTAAAATATTAAAAAATGTTTCAGATGTAGTATCTTCCACCCTCAGAAGGAAATAAATGTGTTTGAATTATAATACAAAGAAAATATTACCATTCGAGATTTAAGGTTGTATTAAGAAAACATGTTATGGTAATTCCATAACGAAAAATACCACATGTAACGTAATACAAGACAAAGGAAGATGGACATTTACATATATTTTTTTATAATTTAAAGCATTTTAATAAATTTAAAGAGTGTGAAAATGTCGTCAAATATTGGGTGAAAGAATAAGCACAATTCATTTTCAGCATGCAAAAATCCATTAGTGTAGAATTGGATTATATAACTATCTATACATCTTTATCTACGATTAAATACTACAAACACATAATAATACATCCAATTACTTTCTTATATAATCGTTAAAATTGGCATCCCATCGAAATATTTAACTGTCAGTGAGCTGTTTGGCAGATACTACATGCTGTACTCAGGATACACTATCAAGTTACATTGAAGCTGATTGAGATTAAACACGCTTGCAAATATTTGATGGGAAGGATCGAATTAGATTGCAATTATGCTGATAGCTAGTAAATTGGCACCCAGCGTGCTAAAATATATATTTTGAAGAACAATTGTATAAATAATAAACATTATTTATAAATTGCAAGTTTATTTTATTTATGTATTTATTTAAAAATACAGGGTGTCCCACCGGAAACTGCCTCCGGAAAGAAAAATTTAACAATATGCTAATGTTAATGGAGGCGGAAAAGACCCAGAATGAAAATTAGCATTCCCCTGGGAAACTACGCCACAGTATACCAAGCGGAAATACGTGCTATGCAAGCATGTGTACAGAAAAATATCGAAAAGGGCTACCACGACCAGGAAATTTACATTCTGTCAGATAGTCAAGCTACCCTCACGGTTCTAAACACCAACCGACTAAGTGCCTAAATAACCTAACAGACCTAGCAGTAAGGAACAACAGGGTAGAACTCCTATGGGTTCCTGATCACTCGGAGATAGTGGGCAATGAAAAAAACCGATAAACTGGATAGAGCCGGATCATCTCAAAAACTCAGGGGCCCTGAACCCGCCCTTGGCATATCAAAACAGGCAACCAAAGCAACATCAGACAGGTGGGCGCAACAATATCACCTATCCCGATAAAATAGGTTATCTGGTCAAACCCAAGCGAGGGCCACAATTAGAAACCCCTCCAAAAAGCTATGAACCCAGCTAAAAAAGTGGTTGGCCTACTAACAGGCCACTGGCACTTAAGAAAACACCTACGTCGAATAGGAATTTACAATGGTCCCATTGAATGCAGACTTTGCGGCGAAGAGGACGAAACCGCCTCACATATCATATATAACTGCAAAGCACTGACACAAAGAAGATTCAAAATCTTCGGAGGAATGCAATATGGGGATAACCTTCCGCATGACAAACTTGGTAGAAATTTACTGGACCTTATAAAAGGAACAAATTTTTTCTAGCAAGATAGGGTAGCACAATAAGTCACTAGGCTACAGTGCAGGAAGCTTGGGCCGAACGCTTGACCCCCGCCTTAAACCAACCAACCGATTAAGAAGTATATTTTCAATATGGTGGCACTTCCGGTTATACCAAGAGAAAGTGCTAACTTGTTTCTTTAAAATAGAAAATCCTAATACATTTTTAGATTTTACGTAAGATTTTAGGCAAATCTTCTATATCATGTCTTATACCTTAGTCTACGGGGTTTTAACATAATTATGATTTAAGTTTTTAGGTCAAAACTTTAGCAAGCCTTAAAATAATTATCAATTATTCTTATAAACAGGCCTTTATTATTTAAATTGGGTTGGTTTTGGTTGGATTTGGTTTTTATAATATTTTGATCATTACAGGGTGTTCAAACAATAAGAACAAAAATGAAATAGAAGAAACTGCAAAAAGTGTTCTTATTTAGCAATAACAAAGGGTAAGTTTGTGAAAGGTTGTCTATTCCAAAAAATTTTTGTTTTCGAAATATTGCTAATTTAATATTTTTGTATGGCGATTTTGCTAGAATTTAGCTACTTACTTCAATTAGCTATGAATGTTTGTACAATTTAAGCGCCCCGGCATAATTATTTATAATTGTCAAATAACAAGTGACAGTTTCATAGATTTCTTTAACATTTGACTGCTTTTCAACGCCAGCATAGCCAACTAAGAGTAACTGAATATAAAATGCGCAGTATTAGTAACAAGTTTCGTGTGTTATTCGTTGCCTTTACCAAATTTAGGACGTTTTTTTTTTAAATCAATGATGTTTTACATTTTGTCTCGTATTGTCTTTTTTCGTTCTAAGAATGTTTTCAAAATATTATAGTGGACTAAATGCCATTCTACCCAAATGAGAATGTCATTATGTAAGTGACGACTAGCACTGTTGATGGTGAAAGCCGAAAGCACTCTGCTACAATATTAACAAAAAGAAGCATTTATACGTAATACAAAGTGTTTTTCCTTTAATCTTAAGTATTTCTGTTCAATCAAACCCTTGTCATGGTTACATTTACAGTTTGTTGCCCTTCACTCTAGACCTTTTTCCTGGAAATAATATGTTTCTGAATAACACAGAATGTTTGAAATTATAGATCTAAAAAACTAAACTGAATTGAATACAGTCATAGTTAAAAATATAATTTTTTAACAATCATTAAATAAGTCTAGAAACTTAAGGAGGTTTAAGAATTATACAAATGTTGTATATAATATATAATGTGATATAGATTGTTTTTATTTCTTTTATATATCTTCTAATTAGGCTTTAGAGGCTAAATTAACTGATTCTGCATGTTTTATAATAGTAAAGTTACCAATAAAGTGCACATTATTCAGATCGCCCTAAGGTTGGACCAAGAGAAATTTGTTTTTAAGTCAAGAATATACAATCTTGATTCAAGAACAAACCCTCTTAGGCCAATAACAACCACTCTTGGGTGAAGGATAACTACTCTGGGGTCAATAAGGTTATGAATTCGAATGATGAAGTTGAACACTTTCTGGATTAACAGACGAATCGGATGATGAACGCTCGAAGGCGGCCCTAAAACTGCGGACCGAGACCTGATCATATTCAAATTTTTGTAATTAAATTTAATCTCAATCTTTTTCCAAAATTCTATTTGCCCTTTATTAGTAATATTATCTGTTTTTTTCTTTTCCAAACTACCTTTAGACTCCTTAACAAAAGCTAATAGCAGACATTATTCTTTGAAAGTAAAATGTATGGATAGTTTTGTGTTAGAATACTTAAAAAAAGTAGCTGCAAATTGTAAATAAATAAAACAAATTTTGACAACAAATAAAGATTGATGGTTTTTTGATAGCGTTACCATTGCCAGCATGGTAATTTAATTATTGATTTTACCCCTATGCAGGCCTGTGGTTAAGAATTGATTAAACAATATAATCACTGTAACAATTTTCGACCACAGTGCGACTGTACCATGTCTATATTCCACAAAAATAGGATAAATTACGCCGGCTTAAAAGCAAGTCAGATGTTAGATAAAGTTAATTACATAAACCACCAATAGAAATAATTTATGGATCATCAGAAAGCCGATTAGCAGAGGAAACGTTCGCATGGCGTCGTTGCTTCGTTCCGAAACATGATCTACGACGAAAAGCGTCTCCAGCGTCATCTTGCCGTTGGTAATTATCATTCCTTTACGTGACTCATGAAAATATCTGGAGATATAAACGCAAGCTTCTTATAAATTAGCTATCCGCAGAGATTTAGGCGTGCTATTTCGGAGATATTAGGTTGATATTGGCAGAAGCGTACCCTGGGGCGATCCAAAAACTCACGGAATTTTTTATGTATAAAATATAAGTAATGATTAAACCTCGGACAATTACGTATTCCTACAGGGTCGGCGTTTTCTATAATAATAGCTTTTTTGACGATATAGAACTAGTATCTGATCAGTTAGAAGAGAGCACAGAACAATTAATTTTGTTAGAATTAGCCGGTAAAGAACCAAGTTGTGAGATTGATTTCACGGCGTACTTTGAGGCAGCTTTTTTGAAGCTGACGGTACGTTATAAGTTATTTTTCTGTGAATAAAATTTGAAAAGTTTGGTATATAAATTTGATACAGGTTCTCTAGTCCTCTCTTAAAAAGTACATTGCCTATTATAGCAGAATCTTCCTTGCACTAGTTTGTGTAGGTCAACTGGGTAGAGGGTTCTAGTTTTAGTTGCCCGAGTATTTGTTGCCTCTTCCGATCTAGTGACTCACAATGGCAAACTATGTGCTGTACAGTTTCCCTGTCTTGTCCGCATAATCTGCAGCCAAGGTCTCTATCTCTACAGTTGCATTCTGTGCAGATGGTTCTTAACAGCCATGTGTCCTGTCAGAATTCCTGTAATGGTTATCAGCTGGTTCCTGTTCATTTAAAGCAACTGTTTCGTAAGTCTTGGGTCTACCGCGGTAGTGCTCAGCGGTGAGTTACTGACATTCGACCGTGGCGACCCGGGTTCGATTCCCGGAGTGGGCATACGTATAAAGTATGTCCGAAATTTAGTGGATTTAAGAACGCAGTATGTCACTATTGATTCCTAATAACGGAACCGAGAAGAGAGTCAGTCAGTCTGGGGGGTAGGGGGGGGGGGGGCGATAGGGGATACAATGGGCCCCATATAGGCCTAAGTATACTGGCTCTTCCACCAACCCCAGCAATGTGTAATCCCTGTATGTTGCTCCAGTGTATTTTGTGTTCATTCCTGATCCATCGCTTAATGGCATCTCATACTGTGCACCTTGGTACTCCGAATGCCGGATTTGGAAACCCAATTTTTTTGGAGAGACGTCATTTTTTGTAGCCGAGCTTACTATGCTATTGTCAAAAATGTCAGATGTCAAAAAGTGATAGATATGAAGCATTGTATTTCGAAGTCCGATTTCACAAATATGTGGTTGTCGATATTTATTTCCAACCGTTACGGAAATACGCGAAATAAAAATTTGCATATGTTTTACACTATTGAAAAAACATAATTTTGAAGATTAGAAACCTAATACCTAAAACTTGACATTTGACGTCTGACATATTGGGCAATAGCATAGTTAGCTTGGCTATAAAAAATTTCGCATTTCCAAAGATAATTGTATTTCTAATCAGAAATCTTCCATTTTTTAATAGGGTGAGAAATTTAAATGATAAAATCGAACGATGCAGTTTTTGATGACGCATACTTCCGTAACGGTTGGAAATAAATATCGACATTTACTGATGTAGTTATAAATTTTATTGTGTGGTGCCATTTAAAAAAATTTAAAATGGCGTTGTTTCTGTCACTTTTTCTCATCTGACAGTTTTGACAATTAGGAAATCCAAACTACGTAATCCAATATGGCGGTTGGATGGCAAAAAACATTGAGTCATAAGTTAAATGCCACAAGCAATGTTATTTTTATGGTCACATGTACCAATTAAAAAGCAATTTTGCCATCCAGCAGCCATTTTTGACACATCGATGGATTGACTAATAGCATAGTTAGCTCGGCTACAAAAAATCACGTATTCCAAAAAGAAATCGGGTGTCTAATCTCAAAGTTTCAATTTTTAATGTAGTGAGAAAAGAAACACCAACCTCGAAGGCTCGTATTCCCAGAGCGGCTGAAAATAAATGTTGACAACTATATGGTTTTAATATTGAAGCAAAAAATCTAATGCAGCAGGTTTATTATAAAGTAGGGTTGCTATTAAAAAAAGTCCAAGATGGCGTATTATCTGTCAAATTTTTTTGACATTAAATTTGGCTTCTTTATGAACAACTAGTAGGAAAGTACCTAAAATAATGTCCGTGTACACATTTTTAAATGAAAATATAATTGTAAACTTTTTAAAATAAACTAATTTTATGATATTCTTTATTAAAATTAGTTTACAATTTAACAAAAACATGTACGTGTTTGGAAAACCTTGCTGTTTATTTTTGTCCTTAAATATTATAAACTAGCATTCTATATGCTAACCTACTAAGTGCGGCTAAAACAAAGTTATTCCAAACCACACAGCTATTTAAATTACGTGCCCTATTTTAAACAGATTTGTTATGTGTTGTAGGTATATCAATGCAATAACCAAACTTTCTGATGGTTAAATTCAAGTTTGAAACTTTCAAACTAAATTCAGTGCAGGATAGTTTTAAATTAAATCCCGCACCTAAGCTTCGGCGTGTTCCAACTTCCAAGCATTAATCCATTTTATCAAAATTAGGTTAGTTTAACTTGTCTTACAATGTGATGATGCGAGCAATGGATTATTGCTTCTTGTTGATATGTTGTCGCCTTAAATATAGACTATTCTATTTTTGTGTTTTATTAATTTTTTTTTTGGAAAACCCTAAATCAAATATACACAAACATTTTTATAACCACGTAATATTTATTTCAAAGAACTAATTTTCTTATAACTGTAAATTATATTAATTTAAAAAAACAAACACAACAAAAATTTATGTAATTTTATTGTAGATATAGGTGAAACGAATATTAGATAACAATATGGACATAATTCTAGGCCTTCCACTTCGCCACTTTCACGGATCCAGGCACGGGGATTTTAAAGAGGGAGCCCGGAGCAAGAGCCAACCTTTCCTTTGCAGTTATTTGGTTGATACCTTTATTAGCCGTTGCTGAGTAGTTGAAGTCTTTTAGCCACCCCCCCCCCCCCCCCTTGTATCAAACGTTTAATTCACACTTGTTTTTACGAACAAGCCTGTATTGTATCTTTCCTACTTGGGACCTAACGTAAATCCCGATGCACGTCATCAATAAGATAATTTAAAAAATCAAAAATTTTACTTCACAAGAACTTTTAGTTTGGCGAATGTTACCTTATTTTTTTTTAACTTCATATATATAGGTTCAAGTTATATCATACTCTATGCAGAACATAAAAATAGAAATATAGCGGCCATTTATGTTACTTTCTTATTTTTAATTAAAATTACAAAATACGCCCCGAAATTATTGTCAAAATCTCCACCGAGGCCGCGCCACTTAATTCTCGCAAAATTTGTTTTTACAATATTTGGTATAAAAGAAAAGAAATTTTATTGCCGTCGCCAAACACAGGTACAACGTGCGCGATGCAGAGAAAACGCACGGTTTGTTCGTGATCACTTATAGACTACTGCTTGCTGTAAACTCTTCTACGTATTTTGACTGGAGATACTTACCAGTTAAAAAGTTGTAATATAAATTCCAATCAAAATAAAGCACGTCAAAAACTCCCTCATCAGTCACTGTTGGTGACTATGCGAAGTTTTCATTTTTCGTTTTATGACTTCATATTTCTTTTCATCAAGGCTATAGCATAGCTAAATTTAAATTCTTAGATACCTACTATAGCTCAAACTCTAAACACTACTTCTTTGGGTTTTTCCTATAGTCAGTTTACCTTTAAATATGAACAGGAGACGCCGTTTCAATTCAGCATAGCAACAACAAAGAATATAATCAATCAATATTTTTCGTCCATACAACTTATGGGAATATGATTTTCAAATTTTTGTTGGTTATCACAACTAGTGGACATATGAAGCACATTTATTATTTTCAAGTATACTTTTTAAAATTATTTAAATTACCAGAATACAAAACATGATTCACACTTTTTCGCGGCTAGGGGCTAGGAAAACTAGTGGAAATATGAGTCATTTTTTTATTTATCACCACAACCAATTTAAATACGTAACATTCAGAGTCCAATCGATCGAAGAAGCATTTTTTTTGCTCGCGCGCCTGTTTAAACTATTTTCTATTTACACATGGAAATTTGCTGTTTCCTTTACACTTAAGTGGCGAGTAAAGTAGGCCAGTTAACTGTGCGGGAAAATCTCATATCCATCCTAGATAGGTAATGAAACTAACCAATCACAGTAGTCAATTACAGACAAGCCATTGTTGTTCATAAAAGTATTGACTAATCACAGTATATTATTTTTACTGAGGCTCCGCCTTTTTTTTCAAGACACTAAATTATATAATTTAAATGCATATGGTACAATTTGTTAATAATTTGTTCAATATAATAAAATGTAGACGCATTTATAATAGATTTATCAATATTGCAACCTGCTGAGTGTGCATAGAAAATTAATTTCATGTAGCATCATTTATCAGTTGGTTTTCCCATAATTAGTTTAACGTTTCTATAGTCGAGAGGTAGAGCGTTGGACTATGGAACCAATGGTCGTGAGTTCGAGCCCGGCAACCTACAAACTTTTTTTTTACATTTTTTAGCATAAGGTCGTAGAAAAAAATTCAATGTTCAACTCGAGTGGATTGTCCATATTGCCCTCGAAATTTTGATTTACTTTCCGAGCGATATGGACATCATATCCACTCTTGTTGGTCAAACTACTATTTTCTACTCACACATGAAAATTAGCTGTTTCCTTTACATGAGAGTTATTGGAGAAGTGTACTATTTCGGTTAACTGAACGGATATGATTTCATATCCACCCTAGTTAGGATATGCAACTGACCAATCATAGTGGTCAATTAGAAATAAATCAAATTTACATAGTGTAAATTTTATGAATCGCTTTCTGACACTTGACAGACGTGAGGTAAAGAATTTACTTTAAAAATAGGCAAATCTGTCAGATAAAATTTGTTCTTTTTAAATTTAAATCAAAGCATTTATCCTAGAATCAATGTATTCACAATATTTTTCTAAAGAGTGCATGAAATGATGCGAAAATTGATGGTATAATATCCAAATATATTTCTACAGAACTATTGTTATTTTCTGAACGCACTAAAGGTGTGGGCACAGATGCACTTTCTTATTTCAATAATATCCAGTTTTTCACTCATTTCTAGACAGCTACTACAAGATTGAATGCATAAAATGTGCTAGATACCAATAAAATGAACGCTTTTCACTAACCTTGGTTTGTTCTTTGCCATGCAAATATTTGTCCACCGTGAATATTTTCTGATATATTTTGAACTGGGATTTAACCCCAATGAACCTTAAAACTTAAATTATACGCAACATAGAGAAAAATAACTGATAAATCTTCCTTAAACGGTGGTACATGAAGATAAGTACATAAAACTATAAATCATACGAAATTATTAGTTTTCTAGAAAAAGATTAACATAATTTTTTTACCAAAGGTTTTAAGGTTATGTTATTTTTACCGAATTACCATTTCTCTTTTTACGGTAATAGTATTGCTAGAATGCACAAAAGCAGTAGTTTGAGGTTCTAATTTTTACGCAAGCAGAAAAAACCTCAAACAAACCCGTTTTCTTCTGTGTATTTTAGCAGAACAATTTATTCACACTATATAGTCATGGCAGGACACGTAATTCCCCTGGCACCGTCTATTAATTTGCTGGGGGTCAATCTGGGAGGTAATATGTCTTGATATGATCACGTTGCCGCAATTGCCAAGGCAGCTGCACAGAAACTTGGTGTACTTTTCCGCATCAAAGGGTTGTACACACCTCATCAACTTTTGACACTCTACAAAGCCCAGATTCGACCATCATTAGAATATTGCTCTCATGTCTGGAGCTCTGCACCCAAGCACACCCTTCGGCTACTGGATTCCATTTAAAGGAGAGCCGTTCGTCTGATCGGCGACCCCGAGCTGACCAAGACCCTCGATAGCCTGGAGCATCGAAGACAGGTTGGTGATTTGGCTCTCTTTTACAGATATTTCCATGGCAGGTGTTCGACTGACATTGCCCACTTGATTCCACCTAGAGCAATGCAAAACAGAAATACATGGCGAACCACTGCCGCTCATCCATATGTTATTCAGCTTAGTACTCCTCGAACTTCATTGTTCAAGAATTCATTCATCTGGAGAACGTCATCTTTGTGGAATGATCTTCCTGAGGTCGTGTTTCCCAATGAATACAATCTTCAACGTTTTAAGACCAACGGTAATCGCTTTCTTCGCACACGCACCGCTCCCAGAGCGCCTTAAAGGATTTTTCCTACAGTGCAGGTGTTTTATCATAAAAAAAAGCTATGGTTAAGAAAAATTTATTGTTTATTTTTATTTATAAATATATCGCTTTTCGTCTGTTATTTTGCAAAATATTCAAAGTGTTTTTGTATAAATATACAATGACTCAAATCGATAAATGTGTTAGAGTGTAACTTGGTCCATGGATTTGAAAACGAAATAAGTTTTTTTTAAATGTCTTTTATTATCTTTCTTACAAGTTCACGGCCAACTAAAAGTTATAATGTCTTATTTAAATATTTTTTTAAAATTTTTAGTAAGAAGTTTGAAAGTTAAGACGTATATATAATATACTGTACAACTCGAATGGATTCTCCATATTGCTCTCAAAGATTTCAGCGCTCCACCTACGGCGTCGTGCTCAATTTACTTTCTCGTGCGATATGAACATCATATCCGCTTTTGTTGTACAAACTACTGTTGTATTGGTTTATCGTTACTTTGTGATAAATGTGTCTGTTATTTTACTCATTACACCCACACATTAGGTGGATACATTGTATATTATATATACCATTTTACCATTTTCTTTGTACCAAAATATTTATGTTTGTCTTTGTTTCTAGTGTAGCACACTAGAGAAACTCATAAAAGTTTCATTTGGCTCACATATGTCTATTACAGCCAACTAGAAGAGTACATATAACGGCTAAGAGGTCATTTTCTTGTCTGAAATTAACAACCCCTATAACTAAATTTAGTAGGATATAGCAAAAGCTACACTAAAAGAGCAGATTCGATGCTGTAACCTAAATTACAACAAAATATATTTTCAATTCTTTAGTTGTTAATTGCAGATAAGATGCCTGAAAGATCTACATCACGCCAAAATTGATTATTTTCAAGAATGATGTAATTTGGAGTGTAGATTACGAATTTGAAATTCTTAGTTTTTAAAATGTTTCTTCAGAAAGTGTAATTTTTTTTAAGAGTTATGACACCACCGCCAAATTTTCGACTTTCTCAACTTGACTGCAATTAATCGAAATGTTTTTAGGTGCACTGCTCATATTACGTCTCGACTATAATATATATTTAACACAAAATTTATTAAAAATTATTTGTACATAATCTTAAATTGTTCCTTTGTTTGTCATAGCAACTTGGCAAAATTTATTTGTGGTGTTGGATAGGAGAAGATTAAATTTTGGGATAAAAGAAGAAGTAAAACGATCAAATTACATGAAATTGGGACTCTTCCTTTGATCAATATTAGAGAAGAATAAATGTATCAGACCCCAACCTCTATAACTTAAAAAAAAAGAACTAAACTTTCTGACAAAAATGCGTGCTATAAAAAGCAGGATTAAAATTAAATCTCTGGAACAACTTATTATATGAATATCATTCATTTACACAATAAATGAATGTTATTTATCTACAATTAGCTCTAAAAATATTTACAATAAAATGGATATCAACTAAAAATTGTATACCTAAGTAAAGTATTATTTATACTATTATTATCTTTGCTACTACATTCAGAGGAAATTAAGCTCTATGGCACTGAAGAAGGGTATCCAACAAAATACTTTGCTTTTATAATAAATAGGCTCGTCAGCGTTATTCGTTCATTATCAACTGTTTTTTTTTCTACTAAAGCTTTTCTTACTTTTAGTCGATATTGACAGCCAAACTTCAAACATCACCTCAAACGTAACAGGGAGTCGCTTCTGATAAAAAAGTTTTTCTCAAAAGTAATATCCAATAAATGATATTTACAAAATACTAACAAATTGTGTATGTAGATTCATACATTTTTTTTAAGTTTGTAAAACTCAAAAAAAAATATCATATATACAATGCATTAATAATTTAACTGTAATTTTAGGAAAATATGCTTGAATGCAGTTTGGAGCCAGAAAGAACATGAGTGCACGAAGTGAAATTATCAATAAAAATTTCCACATTATTATTCATTGCAGATAAGAATCAATCAAGCCACAACAACTTGGATAAAATAACATATTTTATCTTGTAGGTCTAATATATCTCCTCCAGCATTAACAAGAAAATCTTCTAACGCAGTGACCAGTATACAAATTAGGATTTTCAAGTGAGAGATACTTAGCTATTTTTTGAGGTATTTTAGAGAAGTGAATGCCACAGGGCTGTACCGTACATTTCCCTTTTCTATATGACACAAACAATCTTGGGTGAGTGACATGGTCTGGTCTTAACATTGCGGACTTTTTAAATAAAAGCACAGGATTGACTTCGCCGTCAAATATCACAGTGAAAATACGTTTCTTGTGGGTTTTTGAGTCGGGAATAGTAACAATCAGCTTGTCCTCTAAAACGTCAACATCTTCCGTGGTCATCTTCGCTAATTCATTAGTTCGACAGACTCCTCCAATTCCAATTAAAAAAGCCACTTTCATCATTAAAAACTTTGTCTGAGGCAGAACACACAAATTCGTTGACTTGTTCTCTTGTAAATACTTTTGATTTTTTTGCTCTATATCCAACATTTTTCTTTTTGATGAAACTTATTAAGGCGGCGTATTTGTCGATTTCCACTCTTTCCTTCAGTTCTAAAGTCGCTCGTAACATGGAATATTTCGGCCATAAGGATGAAGCAGAGTATTCCTCAGAGAGTTTTGCGAAATGCGCCAGCCATACCGTTTCTTCTGCACCTTGAACATGTACTTTGCTTCGCCACTCACCAAACTGCCGATATTCTTTTTTATAATGGATTTTAGATTTGTCCGGAAGCAAGTTCAACCTTATAATGTTGGCTGCAGCTAATATATCGTCAGAAATATCAAAATCTTGCATGATTTTAATGATGACTTTTTGAAATGCCAAAATGAAATGACATGAAACCTTGTTTTTATTTTCGCATCGCCGTTGTCAATGATACGATAAAGCTTTGAATACAACTCGATTATTAGCGATTTAACACCGTCTCGGACATTGCGGGTAACTCGGCTGTTGCCTCGTCACCTAGTAATGTCTTCGACTATTATAAATCGCATAATAATCTCGTTATATTAATAGCTATAATTTTGAAAAAATTATTTATATTTAAACTTCAATATACTCGTATATCCTTTTTCATACTAGCTGCACTTACTCATTATTCATAAATTAGATTCGGTTTACATCTTCACAGTTCTTTCTAAAATTGCCAATTATAACAAACAACCCTTAAAATGCTCAAATGCTTTTGAATACTTTTTATAATTAAATAGTCAGTTTAAGTACCCACTTAATTTTGCACACTTACTGAGTAGACGGAATTTTATGGTTTAGAGTACCAAGGCCCAATTTTATAAAGACCTCTTAAACCTAAGTTTAAACCGAAGAATAATTCTGAAATCATAGAAATGTCACAGATGGTCGATTTATAATTCGGGATTGATAGCCAAGTTTAATTTAAAAGTAATCAACCCGGTCAGAACATGTTATGTTATAGGAATAAATAAAAAGCATGAAGTCTTTCTCCACTGGTTTAATAAGGTAATAAAATTAAAATATGGTATACATTCTACATGTTTCGGGTGTAGAAACACCCATCATCAGGAATAAGATACAAAGAGAAAAAATAGTTATATTAAATGAGAGGAACAAAGTTAAATGATAGTGAACATCGATGGAGGTCTCATGGAGCAATGACAGATAAAATAATATGAAATGAGTTAATGATTAAAGATTGGGATACTTAATTCTCAACACTGACCATGGGCAACAGGTAACAGTGGTAAGAGGGGCCCGTTTGGGCAAAGAGAAAGATATAAGAAAAATGGGGACTCACAGGTCAAGAACTTTCATCCCGGAAACCATGGGGAGAAAGAAAGGTTGTTTATTTAACCTTTTTTATAGAAAAATTATTTAGATAGGTAACAGTAATTATTTCACTGTATACTTTTTTTTATGATAAAACACCTGCACTGTAGGAAAAATCCTTTAAGGCTCTCTGGGAGCGGTGTGAGTGCGAAAAAAGCGATTAACGTTGGTTTTGAAACGTTGAAGATTGTATTCATTGGGAAACACGACCTCAGGAAGATCATTCCATAAGATGACGTTCTCCAGATGAAAGAAATCTTGAACAATGAAGTTCGAGGAGTACCAAGCTGAACAACATATGGATGAGCGGCAGTGGTTCGCCGTGTATTTCTGTTTTGCATTGCTCTAGGTGGAATCAAGTGGGCAATGTCAGTCGAACACCTGCTATGGAAATATCTGTAAAAGAGAGCCAAATCACCAACCTGTCTTCGATGCTCCAGGCTATCGAGGGTCTTGGTCAGCTCGGGGTCGCCGATCAGACGAACGGCTCTCCTTTGAATGGAATCCAGTAACTATATGAAAAACCTATCTAAATAATTTTTCTATAAAAAAGGTTAAATAAACAACCTTTCTTTCTCCCCATGGTTTCCGGGATGAAAGTTCTTAACCTGTGAGTCTCCATTTTTCTTATATCTTTCTCTTTGCCCAAACGGGCCCCTCTTACCACTGTTACCTGTTGCCCATGGTCAGTGTTAAGAATTAAGCATCCCAATCTTTAATCATTAACTCATTTCATATTATTTTATCTTTCATGGCTCCATGAGAGCTCCATCGATGTTCACTACCATTTAACTTTGTTCCTCTCATTTAATATAACTATTTTTCTCTTTGTATCTTATTCCTGATGATGGGTGTTTCTACACCCGAAACATGTAGAATGTCTACCATATTTTAATTTTATTACCTTATTAAACCAGTGGAGAAAGACTTCATGCTTTTTATTTATTCCTATAAATTAACTCAACTTTAAGAATGGACTACTTCTTCAAAATGTTATGTTATGTTAAATTATATTAAGTTATGACCAGGTGAATCACTTATAACCATTTTTAACATTTTTTCGATTTAAACTGGACCTCGGTTTAAATCTTAGATGTTCTTTTGCCCAATTTTATAAAACCGATTTTATTAAGATTTTTCAATCTACGGCCCAACTCTATTGAATATATAATTGAGAATTATCATATATTCGATTTGAACAAGAAGTAGAGATAATTCATTGGCTATCAATACAATATACAATATACAAGATATATTAAAGTTTAAATATCTAAACATTATTCTCTGCATATAACAAGATGTGACAAGGTTATATATAGATATTCCATTTAAGATTCCAGATAAGCTATTTCTAGGTGTCTTAAAAATTAAGCATTAGGTTTTTCCGTATTGGGTATAGGGCCATTGTCGTGAAACCACTTTTTTACTATTAAGAATAGTTTATTTAAGATATGATATTTTTGTTCCTAATTAGTAGATTTGTATCATCGGCATAATACGCCATGAATGCAAGTGGTCTTAATAAAAGTATTGGTAAGTCATTTAAATAAATAATAAACAGAATTTGCCGTGGGATGCTTCTTTATGGTACACCAAGAATTGTCAAATTCTCAGAGACGAACTCTCGAGCATGCTTTATCCTTAATAACAACTTTTTGAGCTCTATCTTTACGGTAGAATTGTATCCACGGCAATGCCGACTTAGCTTATCCAATAAATCGATATAAGAAAGACAATCAGAAGCATAATAATTAAAATTATAGATCAAATATTGGTTGCCTGACAGAGTGTGTATATTTCTATATGATTACATAACATACTATGTCATTTATACAAAAAGCACCATAATTGCATCAAGACCAAGCCGCATTCACAAAATGGTACGTTAAATTAAACATCGTGCTCTGTTGGTTTTAGACGTGAATGCATTTGTTAAGCTTAATAGACGGTCTTCATTAATTTTACCAAAAGTTGGAACGGACGTTTGTTGTAAAGCCATTAACGATAATTTTAAAGTTGTAAAGTGTTGTTTAAATTTGAAAATAAATACTTTTGTTTTGTAGGCACTTAAAGATACGGTGTAATATTTAATTTTACCAAAAATCTACACTTTTTGGTGTGTTATTTTAAGTCTCATGTAATATTACATTCAGTGGCGTGCAAAGCCATTTAAAATAGGGTAGGCAAAACCTTCATTTCTAAACGATTGACTCTTTATTCATTTCCAACACAGTTCATATCGCCACTACGCTTAAATTACGTGTACGTGAACATATCCACTTTTCCTAATTTTTTCCTGTCATCCGACGGCGATGCGCGACATTTATAGCAAAAGGGCGAAAATACTAATATTATTATTGTGAATAAATTTTATCCACGTGCATTTCATATTCATATTTTAAATCTATGATTGTCTTGATTGTTAAAAAGAAGCCAATTATTATTATCGTGTTTCCCAATGAATACAATCTTCAACGTTTCAAGACCAACGTTAATCGCTTTCTTCGCACACGCACCGCTCCCAGAGCGCCTTAAACGATTTTTCCTACAGTGCAGATGTTTTATCATAAAAAAAAAATTATAATTTAGAATACTAATAAGATATGTAGGTATAATCAAAAAGTCTTATTTTACGTTACTGATTGAGAACTTAACTAACCTAACTACTAAACTATATAGGATCATGTTTTATATCGAGAACGCGTAGTATATTTTGGAAAATATAATACGACTTGAAAATTAGCTTCAATGCGCTTAACAAGAGCGGGCGAATGGCTGACGAAGGCTCAGGTCTCAAGTTCCGTGTATTGTTTCATCTCTTTCTGCTTTACCACTTATCTCGCTCGCTTTCGCTCGTGCAAAAGCAGTGCTTTCCAATAACAGGTTAATGCCAAATCTCTGCTTTTAGGACGGTCAAAAGCGGGCGAATGGCTGACGGAGGCTCAGGTCTCAAGTCCCGTGCATTTATCTCGCTCGCTTTCACTCGTATAAAAGCAGTGCTTTCCTATAAGAGGCTAATGCAAGATCTTTGCTTTTAGGACGGTCTTACGGGATGAAAAAAATCAAAAATTAATTTAAAAATAAGGGAATAAGTGTGAAAAAAACAAAGCAACTTATTTTTGAGACAACTTATAAAAAACATAAATGTTTAATGAATGTGTTCCAACATTTACATTTTCATTGTATATAGTTTATAAATATATCACAAAGGCTTAAACTATCTTACCTCCTAGACATATTATTTGTTAACAATGACTATGTTCAGTGTTCATGTTCAATATATCTTCCCAATAACCCCAATTTTTTCGAGTTTTAAAAACAAAATTATCCGGATATACTACAACAAAACATATCTGTCGAACTCTTCCACAAAATCAATTTAATTTAATGAACTTTAAATTGGAAAACGTGCAAAGCCGAGATTTTTATAAAGAAACAAGTTATGATTGGTTTTCCAGTACTTATTAAAAAGTTATTTTGGAAAAACAAATTTGTAATTGAGTCGGGCGAACAAAATAATTACTTTTTACTAAGTAAAAGTAAAGTTAATGCTTTTTTAAAATTATATTTTTGTCAAGGTAACAATTTTTATACAATGGTTGTTTATTAACTAGAAAATTAACTGTATTTTTTGGGACATTTTCACTAAATATTAGTTTTGGTTATAGAATACAGAGCCTCAAAAAATGTTCAGTTGAGGTATTTAACTTGTTAAATTAGGTTAAGAAACTTGAGAAAAATCCAATAACACAATAAAAAAATAATTATATCTAATTTAAAATTACAAATTAAATTTAATGAGACCGTGCCTTTGTTTATTTATTTATACTTAAATCAGGTGTCTTAGAGCAAATGGACCATTAAAACTGGAAGTGATAATTAAATAGAAAACATTGTAAAATCTATGAGTTTAAGAAAAAAATTTAATCTTTTCCAAAAGTTCCAACGAAGGTTCATTCAAATTTAATTAATAAAAAATAGATTACATTATTTAATAGGTTTTAAAATTTAGTCCGCTCGATAATCAAGACACGACATTGGTTTTGGTCAAACAACATACAGCATTAATGTTAAAATAATATATAAATAGGTTTTAATTAAAATTTTAACAAATAAGTGTACACTAAAGGTAACTAAAAATGGCAAACAAAATTTTGATTTGAAAAATTTAAAGCATTAAATTGTTGGTGTCACTAAAATAATATTTAACGGAGCGCATTATTTCTTTGAAGAATTACCAATTCATTTGGCATAACTTTTAATAAGAATTGAGTTAAGATCATTAAGGTTCGTGGTAAAGGGATTGAATTGGAAAATTGCTATTTCTAAGTTATACCAAATATTTAATTGGAATAGATTATTTAGCAGATAATTACAATATATAAAAGTCACTGACAGTATATTATACAGAATGTACACAAATAGAGGGTACAAGTGGGCAAGTGAACCAAAAATGTAATTTTTCTAAAAAAATAATTTTTTTTAAGCTTCTTAAAAAATTCGATCTACGAAAAAGTTGTTAAAATTCTTATGCAGGATGCTCAAAAAATATAAAAATATTAAATTCTGTCAAGAGTAAACTACCATTAACTTTTATGTCACAGCAAAATGATGAAGATAAAAAGAATTTCAAATTTCAATAAAAATTTAGAATCAAAAGTTCTCGTAGAAAGTAATTTTTTAAGAAGCAGAAGATCACATTTTTTTTCATAAAATGGAAATTTTTGGTCTATTTGTCCTTTTGTAATCTTTATTTGTAAAATAAATTTTTTGGCGCGCCAGAAATATATAAATGGTTGAGTAGAACTTGGCCTGAGAGTTTTAGGCGATGACATAAGATTATAGTATCTAGTTAATGTTTAATTTTTAACACAGATATACATATTTTTATCACTTTCCTAAGCGAAAGTAAAAGGTTCACTGACGCTCAAAGTCAAAGTCAAAATATGCTTTATTATCAGAAAGAAACATCATTATTGCCACAGGTTTTAGAAATTTTAACTTACGATAACATAACGTGGTAAAAATTAAAATATTAAACTAATGTTGGGCTGCATAACGACTTTAACTCATAATTATATAAGCAGCAAGTTTAACTGTGACAATAAGAATAGAAGAGCGATTCTACATCAACTCCGCCGAAGCCTCTGCGCATGCGCCAGCAGTGCACAGGCGTGTGTCATAAATAGCTTAAAACAGGGGTGATTTAAAGAATTGGTGGTTTTTAACAGGGTGGTTTAAAACAGGGGTGGTTTTTAATAGGGTGGTTAAAAACCACTCTCATTTGTAAACCACCCTATTAAAAACGACCATGTTTTAAACTACCTCTGTTTTAAACCAACCTGTTAAAAACCACCTCTGTTTTAAACCACGTATGACATATGACACACGCCTGCGCAAAGTTCTTAAAATTCTTATGCGGGATGCTCAAAAAATATAAAAATATTAAATTCTGTCAAGAGTAAACTACCATTAACTTTTATGTCACAGCAAAATGATGAAGATAAAAAGAATTTCAAATTTCAATAAAAATTTAGAATCAAAAGTTCTCGTAGACAGTAATTTTTTAAGAAGCAGAAGATCACATTTTTTTTTCAAAAAATGGAAATTTTTGGTCTATTTGTCCTTTTGTAATCTTTATTTGTAAAATACATTTTTTCTTACTCTTTATAAAATGGTGGAATTTAGTGTCCGTTAAACAATATAGAAAGAGGCAAACGGACAGAGTAGTGCGGCTATCTTTTCCATTAAAGTGCACAGGGACGCTAAAGATAATGGGTTCCCTGGGGCACAGGTAGACAATGACGGGCTGTTTTGTTCTTGTTGGGACTAATTAGAAAGCCACCTGTAAGCAATTCCCACTACAGCGAAAATACGTTTTCAAGATATTCTTACGAGTAAAAATATGATAAAAACCTAGTATTGCCATCCGCTGGAATCAACTCAATGCAAAAGATAGCCATCTAACGTGAAAACATGGAAGTGATAAAACTATAAATAAATCAAGCCCGAAACGGCCACCCATCCAGTATGAGAAACATTTTTTGCGATTTTTTACACATCTCTAAGGTTTTGTGAATTCGGATCTAGATCGCGCTGCAGCCACCCACTGGTGTGCAGCACTATTCCGTGTCGACTATATATGTGCCTGTTATAGAATTGTCAAAGTTAATTAAGATAAATAAAAAAAAAATCATCGACCAAAATGAACGCAGCCTCATTGACCAGTTGCAGAAGAAATAGTTTTTAATAATATTTCATCTTTACTATAAAAATTTTAATTACACCAGCACCGTCCTGCTAGCAGGTCGTTGATGGAACTAGGTAATTCGTTTTGTATTTATGGCAATTTACTGACTGGAAATTCTATATAAGCTGTTGATTCTATCGTGTCTGAGTAAATATTTTTTCTTATTCTGCTTGTATTATAATAAATAAGTTTTAAAGATAACTGCGAAGATCAAAATATACATTCACTTCAACTTATGGCTTGCCTAAATTAAATATTTCAAACTTTTGCATGCACAAAAAATCCCGTCCCTTTTCATTACTTTGTGAAGCTTTGACATAACTTTATGAAAAGTTAGGAAAAGTTATTCAAATGTAAATATGGAATGGAAAGCAATAAAAGGGGTTCCGGATAATATTAAAGCTAATACCTATCCAAAAGGCCAAACGACAAAGCAATCCAATTACCTAAAACCAAAACATGATGGCGAGAAAAGCGTAGCGGGGAATAGCGCCATTTTGCGGCTGATTTGTTGTCCTGTTAGGCACTTTGTGAGATCCTGATCCTCTTTCATAGACCATTATCATCTAATGTCATTCGGAAATTATCTGATTGAAAATTAGAACAAATAGTGCGGCATTAAAACGAAAGATGTAAGTATACAAACGTAAGTAATAAATGTTGCTTATTGGCTCGACCTATGTGAGTTTATGGTCTAATTGTATTATAAGCAAAATATAGTTTTGTGTTTCTTCTATTTTCGGTAAATTGTTAAGAATTACACGGTGGATAACTTTTCCGGTACAGTGGCGCGCCAGAAATACATAAATAGGTTGGCACAACTTGACCTGGTAGTTTTAGGCGATTACATAAGATTATAGTATCTAGTTAATGTTTAATTTTTAACACAGATATATTTTGATCATTTTCCTAAGCGAAAGTAAAAGGTTCACTGACGCTCGAAGTCAAAGTCAAAATATGCTTTATTATCAGAAAGAAACATCATTATTGCCACAGGTTTTAGAAATTCTAACTTACGATAACATAACGTGGTAAAAATTAAAATATTTGACTAATGGTGGGCTACATAACGACTTTAACTCATAATTATATAAGCAGCAAGTTTAACTATGACAATAAAAATAGAAGAGCGATTCTGCATCTACTCCGCCGAAGCCTCTGGCCATGCACCAGCAGTGCACAGGCGTGTGTCATAAGTAGTTTAAAACAGGGGTGATTTAAAGCAGGGGTGGTTTTTAACAGGGTGGTTTAAAACAGGGGTGGTTTTTAATAGGATGGTTAAAAACCGCTCTTATTATTTGTAAACCACCCTGTTAAAAACGACCATGTTTTAAACTACCCCTGTTTTAAAACAACCTGTTAAAAACCACCCCTGTTTTAAATCACCTCTGTTTTAAACCACGTATGACATATGACATATGACACACGCCTGCACACTGTTGACGCATGCGCAGAGGCTTCAACGGAGTTGATTCAGAATCCCTCTTCTATCTCTACTTGTGACATAAGACAATAGCACGCATTATTAACTTACGATCAACGGTGTCTGATTAGTAAATTAAAAATTAAGCTAACCAGGGAACTCTGATTGTGAGAAAATTATTTCTGCCAATGTCATGTGTGTCACCGTTAAAAGTGCCGGTTAGTTAATTATGTTATTTTTAAAAATCATTATACATCCCGATATTAAAAATGTAAATAAGTATGATGTGATAATGCCAATGATAGAGATGGAAATAAATACCGATTTCACTTGTGTCGTATTAGTTCTGCGATTGCTCTAAAAAATATCTCGATAAAGTACTGCGACGGCGTTGATATTATACTGGATATTACTATTCTATTCTCGCGGGTGCGATGATATGGTACCCCCTTTCTGTGCTTCTAAAAGAGTGGCCAAATTTAAGACGATTTCTTCGTCCTCTTAAGAGGATAGAGATGAGCAATTCCTTAAAAAATACCGCAGTTAAAAAAAATTAATACAACGGCACGCATCGTGAGCTCAAAATAATGAGCGAGTTAGTATCCGGTTACTTTTTTTAAAGATTGCAATGTATGTATGTATGTTTGTGTTTATTAGGGTCAAATCTTGCAACCTGAATTAGAACTACTTTCTTTTATCCTAAGGATTTATAATTTTATATGGTGATTCAGTTCCGATGAAAATGTATTTTTATAAGAAAAACCTCAATCAAAGACTCGAACAAACCCGAACCTCTTCCTCTTTTTCTACGGAGTTGAAATCTTACATGGCGATTTAGTTCCGATGACAATTCAGTCTTATCAAGAAACCCTAACAAACCCGAACAAAAACCCGAACAAACTCGAATTATTACTCTTATCCTACGGAGTTGAAATTTTACATAGTGATTCACTTTCGATAACAATGCATTTTTATGATAAAAAAAAGAACAATCCCAAAGAAAAACTCGAATAAACCCGAACCCCTTCCTTTTCTCCTACGGAGTTGAATTTTGCATGGCGATTTAGTTCCGAAGACAATTCAGTCTTATCAAAAAAAAAAAACGAAGAAACCTCAATTCTTTTCGTCTTATCTTACGGAGTTGACATTTTATATGGTGATTCACTTTCGATGACAATGCATTTTTATGATAAAAAACGAACAATCATAAAAAAAAACTCGAGCAAACCCGAACCGCTTTCTCTTATCCAACAGAATGGAAATTTTATAAGTTCACTTTGGATGAACATATACGAACTAAAACTAAACAAAAATAAATAGAAAACTAAGAGTAAAAAACTTTGTGTAATAAAAAACTACTTTTACTAAAATGGGTTAAAAATGAGAAAATATACTTTGAAGTAATTCAAACCCATTATTTGGTTACATTATAAAATATTATATGATATAGAAGTTTGTCGCCAGAAAAAAACGTAATTCAGTACCTACCTATATATTTCTTTTAAATTCAATTTAAAAATTCTTGCGACAAGCTTTTATATCTGATAACGTAACAAAACGATGGATTTGATTTACTTTAAAGTTGGTTATCTTCTTCTTAGCGCCGTTTAATAAAAGCTTTTTATTAAAAAAGTCTTTTAAGTTCGACGATATAAAACCCCGTTTTAAAATCGCAAGGTATAAATATCGTAGCCAAAAATCAACAATCCTCGCTATCAGCGAACTATTTTTTGGTTTCTAAATAAACAGAAATAGAGCAGTAACAGTAGATAATGGACATCAATATTTAAATAAATACTTAAATAAAAAAGATAAAGTTAGTTGGGTGAAAGATAAAGTTAGTTGGGTAGGTTGGACTTATTGCTAATATATCAACCAAATGTCACGCCAACGTAAGTATATGTTTTAAACTACTTTTAAATAATGGATTTTATCCGTCGCCTGTAGTCTTTCACGTGTGTTGTTTTTTTTTTTAACTCTGGGATCAACTTAATAAAAACACGATGAAGATTTAAAATAAAAGCAAAACGTTGACGAGGACATACGTTGTTTCTATTGAGAGTCTGGTTCTGTGACAGCTGTAGCTTCAGAGTGAGTCAATACCCAAGAAAAACGAATCTAATTTTTTGCTTAATAAAAAGCTCATAAGTTAAGATAGGGAATTGTGATAATACCGCGGCCAATATCAAGTAAATTAATATAATGATACTACAAAAAACCGTCAAATTATCAAAAAAAAATGATAATAAGGATTCGATGTTGCTTTAGGCTTTTCCTAAAATCTTTATCTAACTTAGTAACATACAATGAACCATGGCCATTCTGGTATCATCCGATCGAAAATTACGACAAATAGCCTGGCTCTCGGCCAAACGGATAAACAGAGGTAGGCGATAAAAGTTTGTATTTCTACAAATTTTCTGTATTTATTGTCTTTGGTGTTGTGTAACAGCAAATAATTTTAATTTTCTCCATCATTTAACAGATTTAATTTTTGAAACTAACTTTTTTTTGCTGAATATTTATATATTCTTATAAAAAATAATTTTTTGTACGTTTAGAACTAAAACTGGGTACTTGGATCTCTTTCAACAGGGACTATACTAAGTTATTTAATCTTAAAGAACTCAAGTATATCATAGCAACTAAACACAAAGAAAATTTATCTTATTTTAGGAAAATATAAAAGCTCATAAAAATATTTTATTATTTAGAAAATCAACATATTTAAAATAAAATTAATAGAAAAGAAGATTTTTAGCGGTAGGCGGACAAAGTAGTGCATCTATCTTTTGCAGTACACAGGGACGTCAAATGCAATGGGTTCCCTGGGGCACAGGTAGACAATGACAGGCTGTTTCGTTCTTATTAGAACTCATGAGAAAGCCATAACCTGTAAGCGACCCCAGGGAACCCATTGCATTTGGCGTACCTGTGTACTCAATACAAAAGATAGATGCACGACTTTGTCCGCCTGCCGCTAAAAAACCTTTTCTATTTACTTATACGGACACTAAACTCTACTACTTTATTTTAAAAACACGGTAATTAAATTAATCTTTACTAAAAACAAAATAAATTTCAAAATAAAACAAAAAGGAATTCAAATCATGCGTTTAATTAAAAGTATACTAAAAAGAGTAACATAAATAAATATTGGTACCAGAGATTTTTAAATTTGAAACTTTGTGATATGGCTTCGTCACGACTATCTTTTGGATTGAGTTGATTCCTATAGATGGCGTTACTGGGTTTTTATCGCATTTTTATTTCTTAAAAATGCCTTGAAAGCATAGTCTCGCTGTACTGGAGGTCGCTTACAGGTTATGGCTTTCTGATGAGTCCTAATAAGAACGAAACATCCTGTCATTGTCTACCTGTGCCCCAGGGAACCCATTACCTTTGGCGTCCCTGTGTACTCAATGCAAAAGATAGATGCACTACTTTGTTCGCCTGCCGCTAAAAAACCTTCTTTTCTATTTAATTATACGGACACTAAACTCTATTATTTTATTGTCTTTTAGGGTTTTTGTTACTTCCGGTTATACCGGAAGTTAATGCCAACTTCGCTATTTCAAATGGAACACCCTGTTTATTTTAACATTTTTGATTACGTTGTTAAAATCTAAATAGCTTTTGTTAATATTAATCTATTCCTATCTCTAACTGTTTTTGAGATATGAAAGTAACTATGAAAGCTTACAAAATTTTAAATGTTTTCCTTTATTAGTTTCAGAGATACTAAACTTTCTTCTCGGAGTGTTTTTATACAAAAAAATCCTCTTATAATTCATTTGACGAATTTGAACGTGGCTTTGAAAATTTCTTGAGCTTTTCTTTTTTGTACTAATAATTATCTTTTACATATATTCGCCCTTCCAACAAATTTGATTGCCCTTCCTAACATTCGAGTCTGGCTGCGGCCCTCCACACGTCTACGGCGTCATGCTCAATTTACTTCCTCATGCGATATGGACATCATATCCACTCTTGTTACACAAACTACTATTTCAGTGTGCATATTATTCAGATAATTGTCGGGTTGCACAAAGAGTTTTAATAAAAATTAACTAACCAGTAAGTTTGACGGTCACAGGTACCTTTGATTGTGAGTAAATAATTTAAACCAGTGTTATTTATGTCACCGTCACACCATCAAACTTGTATGTTACTTAATTGTGGTTAAAAATCTTTGTACAACCCAACAAATACCTATTAAGTTATTTCTAAAATATTTTTACGTTAACCGAATTCGCTAGTTCACTTTCACATTTTTAGCATCAATTTCCAAGGACCGTAAACTCGTTCTAAAATATAACCTGTTAAACG
Source organism: Polydrusus cervinus (assembly GCA_935413205.1). Taxonomy (NCBI): domain Eukaryota; kingdom Metazoa; phylum Arthropoda; class Insecta; order Coleoptera; family Curculionidae; genus Polydrusus; species Polydrusus cervinus. Next base: position 85,006,018 of record OW284511.1, read on the forward strand.
TAAAAGTTTTCAAAAAACCCAATAAACAAGGAAGCTTAACTCGACTGTTGACGCACCCACCATTGCCATTCAAGTGTTATTTTTGCCTTTATCTAAGGACCCGAAAACAAAAGTAATCAAATTAAGTAAAACCAAAACAGGAAAGCGAGAAAAGTCAAAGCAACAATGGAACGATTTTGCAGTTGATTTGTGGGCGGGTAGGCTTTCCGTGGAACACTGATCCTCCTTTGCAGACCGTTATCAGCAATTCGTCTTTGGCATTATCGAGTTAGAGATCACGACAAATAGTCTGGCTTTAAGCCAAACAAATATACGAAAGATACGTGCGACAAAATTTAGGAGCACAATCTTAGGATGTCTTGTGCTATATTCTATAGGTACATGATGCAAGCAATTTAAATCCACATGAAAAAAAAATTTTTTTATTGTATGTACATATAAATGTTTTTTCACCAATAACTTGAAAATCACTGTACCGCTTTAAATAACTAGTTTTTATCAACGGGGATACAAACAGGTAAAAGATACCCACTGGAGTATCCATGGCAAAATAATATATAAATACAATAAGGAACGTGACGATAAAAATTTGCTGTTTCCTTTACACTATAGTGATTGAAAAAGTGATCTACTCCGGTTAACTGAACGGTGTGATTTCATTTCCATCCTTGTTTGGATATGAAACTGACCAATTACAGTGGTCAATTACAAAGAAACCTAACTTATACGTTGTAAATTTTACGAGTCGCTTTCTGACACTTGGCAGAAGTGAGGTTAGTAATATATTCCAAAAATAGGCAAATCTGTCAGATAAAATTTGATCTTTTTTAATTTAAATCCAAACATTTATCCCAGAGTCTATGCATACAAAATTTTTACCTAAAGAGTGCAAAAAATGGTGCGACAATTGATGGTGGTATAATAGTAAAACATTTTCTGGAATATGTCATATAGTGGATACGTAAGCTATAGGTATAGTCCAACATCCCTTAAAATATGGTGGCGTCTAAACTTTTATTTCGGATGTAAATGCAATTTTTTTCCAATTTATAAGTGGAATCTCGGAGTTATTAATTTTTTACAAAGTCCCCGACATTTTCTGGAATATGTCATATAGTGGATACGTAAGCTGTAGGTATAGTCTAACATCCCTTAAAATATGGGGGCGTCTAAACTTTTATTTCGGATGTAAATGCAATTTTTTTTCAGTTTATAAGCGTAATCTCGGAGTTATTAATTTTTTACAAAGTCCCCGACATTTTCTGGAATATATCATATAGTGGATACGTAAGCTATAGGTATAGTCCAACATCCCTTAAAATATGGTGGCGTCTAAACTTTTATTTCGGATGTAAATGCAATTTTTTTCAAATTTATAAGTGGAATCTCGGAGTTATTAATTTTTTACAAAGTCCCCGACATTTTCTGGAATATGTCATATAGTGGATACGTTAGCTGTAGGTATAGTCTAACATCCCTTAAAATATGGGGGCGTCTAAACTTTTATTTCGGATGTAAATGCAATTTTTTTCCAGTTTATAAGCGTAATCTCGGAGTTATTAATTTTTTACAAAGTCCCCGACATTTTCTGGAATATATCATATAGTGGATACGCAAGCTATAGGTATAGTCCAACATCTCTTAAAATATGGTGGCGTCTAAACTTTTATTTCGGATGTAAATGCAATTTTTTCCAATTTATAAGCGGAATCTCAGATTTATTAATTTTAACAAAGTCCCCGACATTTTCTGGAATATGCCATATAGTGGATACGTAAGCTATAGGTATAGTCTAACATCCCTCAAAATATGGTGGCGTCTAAACTTTTATTTAGGATGTAATTACAACTTTTTTCCAATTTATAAGCGAAATCTTTTGAAATATGTCATATAGCTAGAAGTATAGTAAGGATTTAAGCTAAGCTTTATAAAAAAAATAGGTGTGCTTAATTAATTAATTAATTTTATAATTTCATTGATAGTAAAGTTAAGATTCGTTGCTAATTATTTAAAGTTAAAAGATGTTAATATTTAAACTACCGTGGCCACATTTACACTCTTTCCAACTGATTAAGAAATTCGTGGCTATAGGGATATGTAACCATTTTCGTTGCTGTGACAAAGCGTTGCCAAATATGCAGGCGCAATTGACAATTTAACGCTAAAATCGTGGATGGGTTTTACGGTAAAAAACCGTTGCCGCTAATTTTCGTTGCTTTCTTCACACACATGGCCCGGTTACCGTAATTATTAATTTACTAATCAGATGGCTTTGATTGCGAGTAACCAATGCTTTCTGAATATGTTTCCCATATACGGAATGCAAATGAAATTCCCTGCATCAATATTCAATCTATGTACCAGTAAACTCATTTATTCCATTACAGAAAACGTTTTGTTCGGTCTTTTAAAGCGGATAAAGATTTTTAGGCTAGATACACACGTTGGAGATTGAACTAGTGTAAAGGAAAAGTGTGTGCGCATGTGACATAATAAACAGTTTATGTATAGCAGAACGTACGTTTTTATAAACAGTGTTTAAAAGATATGCAGTATGAGGTAAATGATTAACTTTTTTTTTCATACTGCATTAAAATAAGATGGAAATTGGGTTTCACTCTCGGATACTGACACTTTACACATAGGATTTCATTCATATTATCCACATTAAAAGTCGCCGTGGCCGAACAAAAATTATGGACAGAGTTTCGAGGTCGAAGATTTATAATATTTATTATTATCAAGAAGATAATTTTTTTTTTTTTCTTAAAATATAATAAATTTTTCTCTAATGACACTAACAGTTCGCTGAAAACGGCAGGTACATTTTCAGGTGGTCGAAGGTATAAAATATCTAAATTACATTAAGAAAAAAAGTGTGAATTTTATTTTCGTCGCTGTACTTTATTGGAGTCGTCTTCTTTATTGGCTTCGCTAGCTGAACCATAAACATCTAGACCAAAAATACTATAGTCTATTTCAGGAAATTCCGTAAAGTTCGGCTTAATTTCGGGAGATTACCACGAAGACATGAATTCTAATGTTTTTGAGGACTATTTTGGTGAAGTGATAAGATATCTTCCAACTGATTCATTAGTAGTTATGAGATTAGATTAAAAATTAAAAATTGGTATACATTTTCACAGTACATACATCCGACTTAAAATATATACCAATTTTTAATCTGTTGATTGTCGTTGTTTTCCAAATTTTAATTTTTTTAACAAGTGTAAATGTGTTTTTCATGTAAAACAATGTGCCAAGTGTTTATTTTTATTAATTGATTTGTTGACTGGGGTGCGTCCTGCTTGTGGTCTATATGTGTTGGCCTTATTACTTTACGCCCTGATGATGGCCTTGTAGGCCGAAACGCGTAGGTTGTAATTAATAAAATATTTTTTGTAAGAAGGAAGATAGGGCTGTCTGTTCCCAACCCTACATGATCATGTCCCTTCTGGAGAGTAGATACGACTTCGTTACCATTTTTAGTGTTTGTGAATGGATAGCAATAGGCAAAACCCATAAATTGACCCAAACCCGGGTGGTACTACCTGCACTTGATCAAAATAAAGAATTTTGCAATGAAATCAATGCCAAATTATGAAAGTGACTTAAATATTCGTTGGGTCACTCCGTAGTCCCTTTGCATACCTAATGAGTTTTTATTACTCTACACCTTTCTGAAATAAACTATAGTAAGCATAAATATTAAATATATCTATTATGTAATTTTATGATATTAAAATAAAATACTTAATTTTTTTATACAAATGCTAAAACTTTTGTAAGAAGGTGATTTATGGGCATGCTGTGGAATGTTCGAATCGTTTTTTCTTCATCAATATTTAAATTTGGTCGTGGCAGGACCATTTGTAATACGCCCGAAAATGCCCCGTTCGATCCTTTGAATTACGGCCAATTTTAAGGAACTGGGGTGCAGATACACGGTTTAAAAATTCAAAGGGAATTGTAACTTACAGTGATTTGTAAATAAAGGTATTTTTTCTTGTTCGCTGGATTAAAAAAAATAAAATCTAATTTTCATTTGTTACCATGTATTTTGATAAATTTTCCGTTGTTGGTTATTTTTGATTTATAAACCTAGCCATCATTTAACCTCATTAGTGTAACCTGAGATGAGGAAATCTATCATTTATTAAAATAACTTTCTTGAAATAGTAATTTAACCAACAAGTACATTAATAATGGCGATTAATGATCGAAATATTTTAACGCGTGAGCGTACCGAACGCGTTAATGTTCGAGATCATTAATCGCATTTTAATGTAAGAGTTGGTTACAATGTTTTTTCGTCGACCGTATTTTTTACTAAAGTAAAAAAAACAGTTAACAACTTTTATTTTACAATCCAGATTTCACAGTTCTACAAATACTAATGACAGCGGACGACGTTTAGGATTGACGTTTTATTATTTTGTTGATTTGTTTGCATGGCTGCCTTTAATTTTAATTACCAAAATCGTGCATTTACAGAAAATCATGCATTAATAGGGGTCATTAATGAATGATTTTGGGAAATCGTGCATATACAGAAAAGCATGCATTAATAGGGGTCATTAATGAATGATTTTGGGAACGTTAATATCGGATGTAAATACACGGTCGACGGAAAATGATCTTGAACATTAACGCGTTCGCTACGCTCACGCGTTAAAATATTTCGATCATTAATCGCCATTATTAATGTACTTGTTGGTTAAATTACTATTTCACAACATGTGTTTTCATCTCACAAAAGTTTCGCAATTTCTCGTTCTAGCAAAATGACATCATAATCAAACCAACATCTTGGCAATACAATGCAAATTTATATCTATACAGGGTGTTTCATTATGGTTGGTCATCGGTCAAATCTCGGACACTACTGGGCATAGTAATTCAGGGAAAATCGTGATTGAAGTGATTATAAGAAAATTCTGAAAATCATTTTTAAGTTTCGCAATTTGCCTTAAGAGGTGGCAATTGAAAATTACTTATTAAAATTAAAAATGTCTCCAAAAATTCCCATATTTCTTCATAATCTTTGGTAACATCATTAGAAGGCTTAGATAATTTCTACATCATTTTGGTCTAAGGCTTCTTGGCGTACCAATCTTGATAAGAGTGGAAGAAGGCTATTGAAAGTGTAAATCATTTAAGGCGGAACTTTGTGCAGCAAGAAATATATTTGCAAGAGAGTCTCACCCGAAGTGGGCATACTAGCGAGCTTATGACGTGGTGAAAAATATTCCGTAAACATCGACACACACTGAAAGCACGATGCAAGGCGGTAGGTTCTTTATTATGCTAATGAGTTTTGGTTGATTTTATTTCGGAGACCAGAAATTTGTTTTGTGGGAAATAAGTATTTTACTTGTTATTGTATTCTAAGTTAAAATAATGCATCTAATCGTTATACGGATTCTTATTTTATTAATATGTACAAAAAATAAAATTAAGGAGAGCAAAAAATTTTGGAAAATAAAATCTGTTAATTTTATAAATTCCTTGGAAAAGCTTATTATAATGATTTTAATGATTTAAAAAAGGTAATAAAACTTCTGAAATCGTATTCTAATTTTTAATATAGGTACCAAGATACATGTCTGTTAATCTTATTATTACCTACCGACTAAAGTGTTAATTAATTAATAGTAGGTATAAGAACACCTGCATATATGCCAGTGGCGGCGTCAGGGGGGAAGAAGGCACAGGCATACCCTTAAATTAAAGTTGCCCATCCAAATTAAGTTTAGGTACTTAGGTAGTTTATACATAACACAATGTACAAACTGTTTTATTGTGAATTTTTCAGCATTGGTGTTGAAATATTTTGTAAGGTCAATAGTTTTTGAATTAAAATTCTCTCATATGAATAATTTTTCACCATGCTTATTTATTAAACAAGAGAACAAACGAAGTACCTAGACCTTTTTTTTAGAAACACAGTACCGTATCGTCGCACCTATACGAGAATGGAATAAAATAATTGAATTTCAGCGCCAATCCGATACAGAATATACATGTGATAATAGAATAGATGCAATGGTCTCATCGGTTTTACCGCTTACTATTGCTAAATAATAATAATAATAATAATAATAATAATAATAATAATAATATTAATAATAATAATAAAAAATCATGTTATTCTCTGGAGCTAACGCAAAGATAATGCGACACGAGTAGAACCGATAGATATTGTATATCGCATCACACGGAAAGCGTCAGCAAACAGTACCAATCGACGAAAAGTCGTGTACCTACTTTTTAAGCTCAAAGGTTTAACTTTTCGTCTAGAAAAGCGATAAAAATATATCTACAGTAAAAACTAAACAATAGCTAGATACCAGGATCTTATATGCCTACCTCAAAAAAATCGGATCCATTTACATTTTTCTAGCACCTCCACGCCACTGATATCTGCTACCTAAGTACTTAGCCTATTTTTGTGAAAGAAGGTTTTTATTTTGGTAATTGGAGTATAATTGAATATAAAAACTAAGAACTACATAGATTTTTATTCATTTGTGATTTGAACTGTTCGTTGTGAATCTATTGTGAAGTTGTATCTACAGTGTGTTTCTATTTTATATTATCAATATGCCGCAAAAGTATACTAGCACAAATCGTACTCCGTGTGGCCGTCGACGAAGTATTCAACAAAAACTTAAATTACTCAGGTGAGTACTTGCAATCATTTTAGAAATAATTGCAAAGTTGTATAATTTTTATTATCATATATAATATAACAAGTGCATTGAAAATTATCGGTAATTTTAGGAAAATATGCTTGAATACAATTTGGAGCCAAAAAAAGCATGAGTGCACGTAGTGCACGAATGCTTTTGCTTGCTCCAAATTGCATGACGGCATATTTGGCTAAAATTACCGGTAAATTATCAATGCCCGCGTTATATTTGTAAGGGAATTTCATGGACTGATGTTGCTTTTTGTTTGTTATGACTGACAAAAAGAAAATATGTCAAAAAATTATCACGATAATTTTTTGCAACAATAGAATAACCATGGTAACACAAAATAAAATTATGGTATTTAATTGTTAAAATATGAAATTTGACAGGTGAATGAAATTCTCAAGATTATTGATTTTGCTCCTTTTCATATGCTGTAGAAATAAAATAGAACATAACGTGCATAACCGTTTCATACGCTCAGTTTTAAAAAAGTACAAGTAAAGCCGTACAGAAAGTTTAAAATTGTTAGTAAGTGACATTTTGTTAGTTGTTTTTGTCATGTTACGTTGTAACGTTGTTTTATGACCTACAATATTTCGGGAGTATTCGAATTTTTTTTAGGCCCTAGGCCAAGAATTATCCTAATTATTTTAAAAAAGCATCCGTTTTGGACACAACTACTGACATCAGCCCTATGATGCTTATGTACGCTGTTTGTTTTCTATTACAAAAAGAGGTAATTGATATCTCGATTAAACTCCTAGGATAGGTATTATCCAAAAATGTATCAAGAGATCCTAAAGCATAAAAACAACGTTTTTACAAAAACATAAACCTTTCATAGCTATCTTTTTTAAATTTTAATAACGCAATTATCTTAACTTTTTCTTACTCTTTGTAATTTGAGTATAATATGTAACGAATATATTTATTTTCTTATTTATTTTTTATGAAAAAAAAAATTAGTTTATTTGAAAAAAAAACACAGTGTAAACAAGCTGCTGTCACTAGTTGTGTTCAGACCAGCTGTTCTTTCAAATTAGATAATTCTTGCCCTAGGATATAAAACAAAAAAAAACGAAATTATCCTGAAATATTGATTTGTGATGTTGTTTTCCAAACTACACACCTAAAAGTGTTAAAAAAAATTTGTCGAACATTATGATGAGTTATGAGACATTTCCATTGATACCAGCCAGTCAACCGATTTCCAGAATCCCTTTTCTATATACTAAGTAGTTTTTTGGTAAATTCAGTTTCTTCTAAATTAAAATACTGGGATTTATCTCTACGTTTTATAAAGTGTGAACAGTGCTGTTATAATAAGCTTAAATACTAAAGAGGGATATAAATTATTTTTATATAAGGGTCGAGAAACTTACTCACAATTTTCAACAATTTGTTTAAACAAATAATACAGCTGAAAAAGAATCAAATGCTTGTTTTAGAAATATATTAATATTGGTGTAAATTTATGCTCCCCATTTGGTGATAAACAGAATTCTCCTGTAAAAAATACTGGTTTTATCTTACCTAATATTTCTTTAGGCAACGCAAAAAACTGACAACTCAGGACACCGCCACCCCAAGTAAAAAAGTTGTCAGTATTTCTAATTTTGCCATGGATTTACCTACTTCGGAAGTTGCAGGACCATCTCATGATAGGGTTGAGAGCAGTAGAGATATGAAAAAACTAAACTTGATAGATTATGACAGTGATGATAGTAATTCCAAATCGATTAGTCCAGAACAAGTTTCTAGTTCACAACCCGAAACAGAAATTTCAACCGAATATTCTGAAAAGGTATCCCAAAGATGTCAGACCATATGTGATATTTCCGGAAGAAGAATAATTGATATTAATTTCTTCTTTAACGAAGTAACTAATTTTAAACATTTGGGCATTTTTGGTTGCGAGAGTACAAGTTTAAAAATAACAAAAGAAATATCTGTTGGATTGCAAAGCACGTTTGTAATTAAATGTTCCATATGCCACGAAGAAAAAAGAATATGTACAGAGAACCCTGACACTGCAGACTTAAACAAATTAATCGTTTTGGGTATGATTTCAACCGGCGGAGGCTACAGCCAAATGCAAGAAATTTTCAGCTACTGCGATATACCGATTATGTCAAATTATACGTTTTTGAAAATTCAAAGTGAAATAGCTGATGCAATTCATGCAACCGCTTGGGAAGAAATAAAGAAAGCTGGCGAAGAAGAGAAAGCAATTGCCATCGAAAAGGGAAAAGTTGATCCTGATGGTATTCCATATATAACCGTTATCGCAGATGGCGCATGGAGTAAACGATCATATAAAGTTAACTATAATGCACTTTCTGGAGTGGTAAGTTATACATATTCTTTTAAGTTTCGTTTAATGGTGATGGTTTTATATAATTTAAAAACTAGACCAATTGTAGTCCAACCTATCATAAAGCATGTAAAAGGTAAACAACATTAACGTTCTGGTGGAAGGTAAATTATAAATAACATTTTTATTTTAGGCAATAATTGTTGGACAAGAGACAAAGAAAATCCTATTCCTGGGAGTTAAAAATAAATACTGTTGCATATGTACAAGAGCACAGAGCAAGAATATTGCCGCAAAAGACCACATTTGCTACAAAAACTGGGACAAAGCATCAACAGCTATGGAATCCGAAATTATTGTACAAGGATTTTTACAAAGTAACGAACTGCACGGAATAAAATACGGTTATTTGGTTGGAGATGGAGATAGCAGTGTGACAAAAAAGTTGGCAGAGGCAAGACCATACCAGAATAGATCAGTTCAGAAAATTGAATGTAGAAATCATTTGCTAAGAAATTTATGTACACGCCTTCGAGAGTTAGCCCAAAAAAGAACCAGTTCGAAGAACAAAGTAGTTTCTATAAAGGAAAGAAACATGCTTTCTAATAATGTTAAAAGAATAAGATATGGAATTGTAGCAGCAGTCAATTACTACATTGAAAAAGAGGATCTAAGCTACGCTCAAAAAATTATTCATTTAAAGCGTGATATTACAAATACTTCTAGTCACGTCTTTGGAGATCATTCAAAATGTGCTAACTACTTTTGCCAGGGACCAAAAGAAAATGAGATAGATTTTACCAATATTATGAGAAGTTCAGGCTTATTTTCAGATATTTTAGTAATCATTGAGAGAATAGTTAGAAATTCCGAAAGTTTATTATTAAACATGGATAATAACGCTGCTGAACTTTATAATGCCTTATTAGCCAAAACAGTTGGTGGCAAAAGAATTAACTTTTCTTTAAGAAGATCCTACGAAATGCGTTGCGAGAAAGCTGCAATTTCGTACAATGTTGGAGCTGAGTCATCTCGACTTATTCAAAAGAAACTTTGTGGTCGAAGTCCAGGAAATATACATACAAAATTTATTAAAGAAAAAAAACACAAACGGAGTTGGACTAAATGCCGTAGACAATTATTTCCACAAACTCACAAAAAAAAACACGAAGATGCTCCTCCCGACGAGGATTACGGCTTACCAGCCATAGATATGGACGAGGATGAGTACAAACTGCAACAATCTTTCTTCATAACTTCCATTACGGTAGATAAAGAAACTGCACATAAATTAGAACGTGATACAGTCGGACAAGCAGACACACTGTTATGGATGGAAGAACGTGGAAAAAGACTAACAGCAAGTAATTTTGGAAAAATTTGTAAATTACGTAAAAGTACACATTGTGCAAACACGGTAAAAGCCATCTTATATAGCAGTTTTACCAGCAACAGTGCTACAAATTGGGGCAAAGAGCATGAAAAAATCGCTATAACCCAGTTTGAACGAACCACCGACCTAATAGTTGAGGACTGTGGACTTTTTGTCAGCACAAAGCAATGCTACCTTGGGGCATCTCCAGATGGTCTAATTGGACAAAATGGAATTATAGAAGTTAAGTGCCCCAGATCCTGTAGTACCAAAACTCCTCGTCAAGGCATCGAGACTAAAACAATAAAATTTGCTACAATTGAAAATGGAAATTTTACATTAAAACGAAATCACCACTATTACTATCAGGTACAGGGACAGTTACAAATAACGTCAAGGCAGTACTGTTATTTTATTGTATGGACACCTCTACAACTAGAGTATGAAAAGGTAATGAAAACCACTTTTAAAATAGTTATTTTCTAGGAAACGATGTGTTTATAAATATTATGTCTCTATCTCAAAAACAGAACAAAAATTTTTTTTTTAAATACATAGATACTCAGGAATAATATAGCCAGAAAGGTAAAACCAACAAATTTTCAAATTTTTACAAACCGTGTAAAGTTTTCCTCACAGTGCAATTATTTTCTATTGGAAAATATGAGATTCTTATTCCAGAAGTATTAAATGGGGATAAAACTAGTTTATCCTATTTAGCCTTCAAAGATAAAAAAAATACTCTTCTCAATATTTTCTTTAAAAATTTAATGGCTGGGCATAACTTCATCAATTTACGAAACAAAAAGTAAATAAGAACACTTTTTAAAATATTTAATACATTCATTTCATATAATATTTGATCGTATAAGTATCTATGATTTACAAATTTTATGAAATAATAATTAATGTAATTTTAACAATAATAATTTTGTTTCAGATATACAGAGATGACCAATTTTGGCAAGAAAAGATGGAACAGCAGTTAAAAACTTTTTTTTTTAGTTGCCTTCTTCCCGAAATGATAAATCCTCAATACCCCAACAAGAGAAAAATTAAAGACTTAAGATCGCAATTTTTAAATATTTCTGGTAGCTAATAATATAGTTATTGTAGTATTTTTTATTTTAATAAGTATTTTTAATTTGTACCATGAAAGGACCAACTTTATTGCCTACCTGTATTTTTAATAAAAATTTACAATATTATGAATGTTTTTATTTAGGGTATACTACCTAATAATAAAACCTACCAACATAGGCACACATAGAGTGGAAGGGGGGTAGCCAAAAAAAGCGTGTAAGTTCTTAAAAGTGACTTAAATAAAATATGTAGCAGCCTTTTCAACACTTCCTCCACCGTTCAAAAGTGGCTACAAAAGAAAACAAAACGTTCGTTTTCAAGAACTTCTATCAAAAGTGATTCCTACAAAAAAAATGCCGCATTCGTTTCATAAACTCACCCTAACAAAAAGTAAAAACCTTATCTACGCCCTTGGTCAAGAGACGGGGGCCACTGCCGCCCTCTCTATGGGCGCCCAAGCCTAACAAAATATTGTATTTTATTACTCTGCCTGGCATACTGTCCAATTTTTATTTAGTACTTAGCTTCTTAGAAGCATTGTCACTATACAGGAGTCAGGCTGCACCAAATTATAGCTGCCAGCCAACAAGATGGACAGAGAAGTCTCATGTGACCAACGCCAAATTCGTGCCTGAATACTACTTTTAAATCGGTAAACCATGGATAAAATAATAAACACATTTCACCTTTAAGATGAATTCATATTTTAACAGGTTCAGACAGAAGCTCACTACATAAGCAATATATAGATCCCGTATAATAAGCATAAAATATAAAAACAATCGAATATGCAACAGTTGGTTACTCACTAAGAAACGAAACAAAAAATTCAATATAGCCCATTTTTGATTGCAACAAATCGACCGGATTTCGTTCAATTCTTATCCTTACCTAACATGAATAAGAAATTTTGAAAGCCCAAACACCAGTTTTGACAAAATGGTGAACGCGCCTTGAACATTTTGCCCTGCGGCGCATTATAAACCATCCCGGTCTAAGCCGAAAAATGTATGGTAACCCGAAGTTAATAGCACAACTACTAGTTACGTCTTTTTAATATTAACGCTTAGATATTCTGTTATTGGCACAGACAATACAAAAAGGAAAACATAAAATTTAGCCCAAAATTACCCCCGAAATAACTTCTTGTTCGACCACCTATAATTTTTTTCAGTGTATCATTATTCTCTCTGGATGTAAATTGTTTCACGTCAGCCTAGAATAAATTCTGCTGTATATAGGCAACTTCTATAACATGACAACAAAATTTACCTAAAACATGAGTTGCGCGCTGCAAGATAACGGACTTATTACGACATTGTTTTGTCTCAATTTTTGAATTCTTAAAGATAAGACATGGAAGTTCTAAGGTACATGGCTATTTTTTTGAAAAAAAAATTCTTAGCTACGATATTAACCTTGGAAAAGTGCCTAAAATACGCACCTTTAGTGGGCATTTTCTTATACATATTCTTATTTTTTTCAAAAAAGGGCTTTGTACCTTAGAAATACAAACATTCCTTTATTAAATTTTAAATTGTCCCGACAAATATTTCAAATAGCCTTTGCAGAATCCTGCAGTAGCGAAACGGTGTTTTTCATCCTCTAAATTTGCGCGTGGTAGAGCCTTAAATATCGGTAACTTCTAAACGACTTATCCGATTTTCGTCAACTTAAGCTTGTTTTGAATAAAAAGATAAGTACTTTTAAATGTCGTATTCATTGATAAACGATAGTTCGTAATAAAATCGGCAGAGGGCGCAATTTATCCCGAAAACCTAGATGATACGATATAACTATGACATCATAATATTCAGAAAGTAGAATAAATTACCAGGAACAAATTTAAATACCACAATTTAATATCTTCTTTCGTTTTAAAGTTATTGTCAAAAGATTAATTTTTAACATCACTTTAATTGAAGAAGTAATTGTTTTCATAGTCCCGTCGTCAAGCCTTTCATAAAAAATAATAGTTGTAACAATTATGATTATGTAGGATTGTTTTAATCGCCCCCTTAGTGTTTTTTGAAATACCACAAATTTTGCTTATGTAATTCTTGTTAGAAATCGTTTAATTAAAACTACAATCAGATTATTTTATTTTCACACCTAATTAAAAAAAAATTAAAAACGGCCCTGACGAAACTCAAAGTTTTATAAAATGAATGTTACTAAAAGTGACGTGTGTCATCGTCGGTCATTAAAATTTTACGTAAAATATACTATACCACTATTTATTTATCTAAAAAATTCACTGTTTTTGTTTGTCGATTATTCTTTTCAAATTCGTAAATCAATTTAAAAAAGAGCTCTCATTATATTGATTTATAAATCCATAAGCCATAAAATAAAGCAGCTAAGTACTTACACAAATAGGAGGCGGATAGGCAAAGGTCCAAAAGGAGAGTCTACTCCGGAAAATGATGAAACATTAATCGTTTATGGCCGGGGGAGTCCCAGAGGGGCAAAGTTTAGAGGCTTTCTTACCTCATTGTTGAAAGCATGAAATTTATAGAAATATATGCATTTTTACTAATTTTCAATTTTAATTTTATTGTAAGTTTTATAAGTTTTAAAACTGAACTTAGATTTTTAACTTAATAAGACTAATTATTGTTATAATATACCGGGTGATTCACGACAAGTTTGCATTAAAACTTTGGAGGAAACTACTGAAAATATTTTTTTGAAAATCTGTAACTTTAAGTGTATCAATATGCTCTCTTAAACTAAAATATTAACATGATTCTGTCACTTCCGGTTATACCGAAAGTAGCTTCAACTTTCATTTTTTTAAAACAATATAGCATTTTTTATTATATTTTTGGTTTTTGCATTAAGTTTTAATAAAATTTTACGGAACACGTTTTTTACCTAAGTCTACTAGTTTCTGAGATCTGCATATTTTGTAATTATTTCGTAAATGCATAGCGATGAAATTATCCGTATATATTTTTTACCTTAGCTCCTGGACTAACATTTTTTTATTATTGTATAGGTAAAGAAACAAAAAATAATTAAACTTAGCATAAAATATACAGGGAGGTCACAACAATAAAGGGCTTATTGTAACAAACTTTAAACATTAAAAACTCTCTTATTTTAAAAGAAACACCCTGTATATTTTTATTTAATATGATGATAAATTAACTGCTTCATAAAATTGCTATAACCTTTTCTATACTTATATCAACGCGTTTCCTTAGAATATCAATTTTTTTTTAAATACGATTTTTTCAAGCTTGCCATGAAAACAAATGTACTTGGATACTTCATAGTGATATTTATAAGGGAAATATTGTTAGCGGCAATATTTTCTAGAATGCTTTGACAAGAACTGTTTTTATTTGCTTTTATAAAGCTTTAAAAAAGTGATACATTTTCTAGTCAAACTATAAAATATGCCTAAGAATATTTCCCTTATAAAAATCTCTATGAAGTATCCATGTACATTTGTTTTCATGGCAAACTTGAAAAATCGTATTTAAAAAAAAACTTGATATTCTAAGAAAACGAGTTGATATAGGTATAGAAAAGGTTATAGCAATTTTAAAGAGCAGTTAATTTATCACCATATAAAATAAAAGTATACAGGGTGTGTCATTTAAAATAATAAAGATTTTAAAAATGAACCCTTAATTGTGACCTCTCTGTATATTTTAGACCAAGTTTAATTATTTTTTGAAATTTGTTAATTCTTTAACTATACAATTACAAACAATTTTTAGTCCAGGAGCTACGATAAAAAATATATAGGGATAATATCATCGCTATGCATTTAAGAAATAATTACAAAATATGCAGATATCTCAGAAATTAGTAGACTTAGGTAAAAAACGTGTTCCATAAAATGTAATTAAAATTCAATGCAAAAACCAAAAATATAATAAAAAATGCTATATTGTATTTAAAAAATAAAAGTTGACGCTACTTCCGGTATAACCGGAAGTGACAGAAGCATGTTAACATTTTAGTTTAAATGATAATATCGATAAACTTAAACCTACAGATTTAAAAAAAAATATTTTTAGTAGTTCTAATGCAAGCTCGTCGTGAATCACCCGGTATATGCTATGACTCAGAAAATGCCCTTTTTAAGAAACTATAATTGAAAAACACCTAATATCACAGGTAAGAGAAAAATCATAGATTTATGAAGCCCAGTGTATGCAACTAGCGCCCTCTAGTTTGAAACTAAAAATTTCTACAAATTCTTATTTCTTGCTCATAAAAACATAATATTGCCAACTTTCAATTCGATTTATTAAACCGTTTCAAAATTATGGCCCTTTTTCGAGAATAAACTTTTACTTTCAACACCCTGTATCTCTAGAACGAGTAACAATCCGAAAACTTATATGACATAATCGGCTTAGTTTGATGTCTAGTATCTCCAGTTACTCTACGGCCCATAAGTTACGGGACACCCTGTATACGGTTTCACCTTTATAATACGGTTGACACAGCGTTTTTAATTTTTTCCAATAGTTTTTGCTTTGAATAACTCTAATCGCCATGAGCTATCAAGTGGTATCCTACTTGTTCCAAAGGTACCGTGCTAAGTAAATTCCGATTCAAAACTAATAATAATAGGGTCCAGAGGGTAATAATGATAGTGATCTAAATTAACTGCTTCATGTCAAAGAAAATAAAGCTATAGTTAATACTAGGACGTTAGGAAAAACCGTAGGCAAACATAACACTACTGCATTACGAGTTTTACGGAGGCACAAATGCAATTCATACAAGTACGAGAAACACCAAGATCACAGGGCACATAACAGATAAAATTTATAAAGATGTTCGGCGCGAAAACCTGGAACAACTGAAAAACTCAATTTCAGCAGTTTGTGATAGAATTTCGCTATACCAACTGGCCAATGTAAAAAGGGAGTTTTATAATCATTTAGGATATTGTTTGACGACTGACGGAGGATTGTTTGAGCATCTTCTTAAGCTTTAATTAAAATAATATCTACCCCTGTAAATATTGATTTTGTTTAAATATTGATCGAAGAGAATAAGGCTAATATCGCCTTAACCACTGGAGGTCGTCTGGTGCCGAGAGGGGAATCACCCCTGCACTCTCGAACGTGCGACACTGCAATCTTTGCAGTCCCCGCCCAGCTTCTCTCCAGCTCTTTACCTGTCTCACCGTTTTTTGTCCTTGCGACAGGCGAGCTAGGCTTCCGCTGAGCGAACGATCCGAATATGATCAGCTATTGGCTTTACTAGCAGATTATGCTTGCTCACTCAATAGCCAACCCTGCCTAGACCCTTGAAGGGAGGCCCGCGGCGGTGGAGACCAAAATTCCTTCGACGATGATGGATAACGCAATAGCACACAGACGTCAGACAGCCATAGGCGCAGACTTTTTGCAAGTCGCGGCCTCAGGTGTCGCGCGTCTCTGATGAGTCCCAATAGGACGAAATGGCTGATCATGGACTATGGAAAGACAGTGAACGCTTCAGTGTTTGAGGAACGGTATAAACCCATAACCCTCCGACCCGGTTGTTAGGCCGCGGTGCACTGAGGAATAGACGAAGGGGTCCATAGCGTGGAAACCCCAGACGCTCTTGACATTGACAATACAGGGCCCCCTTGTTAAAGAGAGAGGTGTTCCTCCCATCTCCGATGAGGTGGTCTGCCTCGTATAAGGTTTTTCACGCCTTGAGGTGGACGTTGGTTAAAATGCCTGTGTCATGTCATGACTTTCAGTTAAAATCATAGTTGTTGATCAGACGTTTGCGCCGTTCTCGGGCGACTCATCTGTGGCTTTGCTTGGCAATGTGACGCGTACGATGTCCAATATTGTTTAAATATTGTTACAATCGATCATTAGTTTTTTAT
This sequence comes from Polydrusus cervinus, assembly GCA_935413205.1. NCBI lineage: Eukaryota > Metazoa > Arthropoda > Insecta > Coleoptera > Curculionidae > Polydrusus > Polydrusus cervinus. The sequence goes on from OW284511.1 coordinate 85,023,339, forward strand.
GTAGTATAAAAATTTTAGGGTCTAAAAGATATTATATTTTAATTATTGTTATGGTTTTCAAAAATGGCATCTAAAATCTTTGAAATTTATCGGCTTTGTACAGCTCTAGCAAAAGAAAACATATTGTAATGCTAGTCTGGCTGCTAATGAGCCATCTGGCATTTGCGATATGCTGGTAGAGCTTAAAAGGTGCGGCGAGGTAGACCTTCTATTTATTTAATTTATAGCTGGTATAGAATTAATAAGAAGTAACACAACGGTTATAATCTCCACTATAACTTATTATTTTAAGTTGCCATTACCATTGTTTTGACACACAGTGTCTTCGTCAAATGGTCCAATCTAACGAAGGATGTGGGAGAAGAAAACAAAAATAAAAACAATCTCTTATACGTCAACAAAAGCATATACTTTTAAAAATATACTGAGACTTATAATATCAGACATATGATTCTATTAAGCCAAAATTTTAGTAATTCTGTAACGATAGTCAATATCAATTTTGCGAAGAGATTTGCCATAAAAGATATGAATTGTCTAGACGTTTCTAAAGTATTAATATTCAAAGTCTGTTCGGGAAACATTATTTCCTAGGTACTAGAAAATGATCCATTTTATCTGGCAGCGAGTTATGAGAAGCTGGTAGCATATAACATACGTTTCGAGAATTGAAAATATTTACCTAATACCTACACACAGTGCGCCAAATATGTTTTAACAATTAAAAGTTTTTTTATACAGGGTGCTACAAATTCGTGTGCGTTCAAGGGCGATCTTGAAAACGGTAAGAGGTACAAAGATTATTAAATTAAGGCAAAATTGCGCAATTTGGTAAAAAAAAATTGTAATTAGTCCGAATGCTTTCGGAGATATCCGAAAAAAACGAAATTTCTATTTTTGGTTTTTAGTATTTTGCCCCTTCATTTTTGACTTGGGAAAAAAATAAAAAACACTTTTTCATAGCCGTCTTTAAATGTTCTACAAAATTGCGTTATTAATTTTCAAATTCATCGTTTCGTTCTTTAAATACCAACCTCAAGTCAATTTTTCTAAATACTGACTTGGAATTTTAAATACAGTTTTAGGGACTTCTAAACTTTAAATGTAATACAAATATTAGTTTTTAAAATTTTACCGTTTTGTCTTCTAATAACACATTTTTTCATTGTATCTTTTTTATTTCAATACGGTCCTGAACATTTAGAGCAAAACTAAAAAAAAAGATTTCTGATTTGAAAAATCCGTCCATTTTTACTCAAAAAGACCTAATATTGGATATTTAGTAAGAGAAAAGACCAGTCTCGGCCTCAAATATTTTTCTGTTTGTTAATTTTTGTTGTTGTTTCGCCAGAAACTGGCATTATCAGACCGTATAAACAGTAACATAACTAGACTAAGACTCAAGTTACCTTTTCTGCACCCGGGAGCATTCGTTTTTTTTTTGTTTTACAATATTTCGGTCTAGGTTTAGGACTTAAGATGTTATATTAATAAAATAAATAAATACTAATAAAAAATAGATTTACTTCTTGCGTTAGAAACTTACTTACTTCCTAGAGTATTATTACGGTAACTTTTATTGAAATAAAACGGCCCAAATTCCATAGCGTCATGTAATTTTAATATTTCAGTTATTCTAAAAATAATTGCCAGGGCCGTAATAGTAAAGAAAAAATAATTTGAAATATTAATGATGTGATATTTGATGACACGACTTTAAAATTTTAAAAATCATTAATATGTATTAAATTTCCAAAGCGTCCCTAAAAATATTTTTAAAATTCCAGGTCCGTATTTAAAAAAAATTACTTGAGGTTGGAATCTAGAGAACGAAACGTCGAATTTGAAAACTAATAACGCCATCTTGTAGAACATAAACAACGGCTATGAAAAGGTGTTTTTTGTTTTTTTTTTCCAAGGCAAAATGAAAGGCGCAAAAAATTCAAAACCAAAACTAAAAATGTCTGTTTTTGGAATATTTAGAATTTTCTTTCACCAAATTAGTAAGCCCCAAATTACGCAACTGCCTCAATTTAACCATCTTAGTACCTCTTACCGTTTTCGAGATCCCCCTGGAACGCACAAGAGTTTGTAGCACCCTGTATATTTATTTTTTATCATAATTTTAATTAACTTTAAAATTGGGCCTCCTATGCTGCCATAGAGTTATTCAATACAAAAATAAAATTACTTATTGCAGTCAAAATAATAAATATGCTGGCTTGTCTTTAAAGTGACATAAGACGAGGTTGGGGTATATCACTAAGATTGATGATAACATAACATAAAATAATTATTTTTAAAATATGACGATTTGTACCTTTTATGTCGAATTGCACAAAAATTTTTAATAATAAAATTAACCAGCATTTTTGACGGTGACATACATGACATTGTCAGAAATAGTTTTCTCATAATCACAGTGCCCTTTAATTTTTAATTTACTAATCATGCATCTTTGACTGTCAGTAAATAATGCCTGCTAATGATCATATATCTCACAGACAAAGCTGCTGGTTAGTTAAATCGGCTTTAAAATATTTGTGCAATCCAACATTATTTAATTATTTTAATTAATATTTTTTTAAATAACGATTATTTTAAACCATTTTTCAACCAAGCGATTCAATTAAACTTTAGTGATAATTTAAAAATGTTCCTGAGACATATTTCACATGAATGCTCTGGAGACTCCGGGTCATTTCTGCAGCATCAATATTCAAAGTTTGTTCCAACTAGACCATTTATTACATTCCAGAAAACGGTCTCTTTGTTCCTTTTAAATGCAACCAATTTCAAAATGCCAAAGGGACACAACACGACTTGGAAATTGAAAAGCATTTGGTCTCTACTGTGATTCCTGTTTTATTTTATGGTAAAAATGTACCGGGTGTACAACTAAAAAGGGACGCCGGCTGTTTCTTGGCAACCATTAATCGTACAGCTTTCGATAAAACATTTTTATAATAAAAGTGGCTAAGAGAAATCGCTGGAAATTATTTTTAAGTTTCTCAGATGGCCGCTAGAGTGCGTATTACTAATGCTGAACTAAGAAAACGAAAGTTTCTTTCTAATATGCCTAGTTAAGCCTTATTGAAAATTGTCATCTTGAAAAACTTATGAGCAACCTTGTTTAAGCACTTATTACTACAGCTCCTTGACTAAAGGGGTGGGGGAAAGATAACATTTTTTGGTAATAATTAAGTAGAAATTTATTAAACTTGGTCTCGTTTAAATAGGATTCAATTGTTTTATCATTTGCATTGTAAGATATGTGTTTTTGGTTTCTGTGGTGGTCACTAGAGGACGCTGTTTAAAACATCATTCAAATTAGCGTTTTTTTTTTAAATTTTAAATGAAAACATATGTTGGATTTTATAATTTTTTTAATAGAACAATTTTATTAATTTGTGACACTACGTTAGAAAAAAAAATTAATAATACCAAGTTAGGTTGCTATTTGAAAAAATCCGGCCATGTTAATTTCACGAACAAATAGTATATTACATAACAAGTGATGTAACTGATACTTTTTAAAAGAGGAGATATTTAACACGAGGCGTCAGCCGAGTGCGGAAATTCTCCGAGTTTTAGAATAATCACTTTTACACGAGTAATGTACACTATTTTTCCTACGATCACAAAGAATTATTAAAAAAGCCTTTGATTTGTAAAAAAAAATATTTCAACACTAGTGTAAAAAAATATTTCAACGCCAGTGTTAAAACAAATATCAACACTAGTGTTGAAATAAGCATACTTTGGATTATGTTCCACTTGATATCTGGTTTCATAGTTTGGCCATAGGCTTTTCCTTTATTTGTAGTTTAACTTTTTCATTTTTTTATATTTTATATATCATAGGAAGTCCTGGATTGACTTCTAGATTAACCAGAATAAAAAAATTTTAATTTAATCAAGGAAAGATGTATTGAACATAAATTTAAAAAATCCACCTAACAAGAAAGATTTCAATTCAAAATAATTCTATAAATTAATAAATGTTTTTATTAAAAAGAGTCAAATTCCATTAGTGTGACCTTGCGATCTGTAGGTTATTGCTCTATTCTCTACGCTATCGCTACCGACAAAGATTCATTGTTTAATACATGACACTTTCTTCAGCGCGATTTGTTTTTTCTGGTAATACATTTTTCAGTATATTATTAACATTTTTGATAATTTCAGATGGCGTATTTTCACACTTTATTTCTGAATCACTCGACAAATACATGATAAATAAGTTAAACACTTTACAATTACTGCTTTCTCAAATTTGTTATTTTTAATAAATAGGGGTGGTCTGTCAAATTGACACCATATGTTTAAACTAAATAGTGTGTCTTGATATTTCAACACGTGTTGAAATATTTTTTTTCAACACGCGTGTGACATACGGCGCTTTTTAGCCAAATAACCGTGCTTTTTTCTCATTTTCATAGGTGGTCGTAGGAAAATAAATGAACATAACTCTATCAGCATAAAAAATGTCCAAGTCCGTATGACCTTTTACAGTAAAGTATCTGGTATTTGGGTATGAAATTAGAATTTCACTGTCAATCTTTAACAAAGTACTTCTATACCAATAAATGTGTTTAAAGGTTATACGATGTAAATGATTTGAATAAGTTTAAAATATAGTCGTTTTCAAATTTTATTTAACATCTTTAGACCATTGTAAAATGAATAAAACCTCTTATTCTCGGATTTATGAAAATGGATTTACAAGTCTTGAAAACCTACTTTTAAACAACGTAAAGGACGTCAAGCAGATTTCCGCTTGACGTAGCATCATCTTTAATACAGAATTGTTCAAACTTTTCAAGAAAAATAGTTTAAAAAACTGACGACTTGAAATAAAAATTTATTTTACAACTTTAGTTTTCGTTGTGCTTTGGCCTCACCGTACATAATGCCAAAAATATGATACGAAGTTTTATTTGGGAGACAATAAAAACATGCTTTCAAACTACGGGCCGCAAAATTATTGTATAGTTTTTTTTACCATAAATGCGTTTGACCTGTTAACTGTAATTAAGCTATGGGGTTGATCCCATTGTGTGGACAAGAATTTGGCAATAAATAAGTAAAGTATAAATCTATCAATCTAATGAGAAATAATATAAACTAATAATAATAAATGCCTTTTGTTAAAACACACAAAAACACTAATATAATAATAGCAGTAATAGAAAGCTTGTTAACCAGTTGCGAGGCGCAGTCTAGTCAAAGGGGCTACTCTACTGAACCCCGATTATCCAAAAAATTAGAAACAGTATATTTTTAAAAAAAATTAATCAAAGTAAGACCTCTAAATGTTACTATATCTAAAGACATCAATAAACTCATAAAAGATGAGTAAATTGCTACACCTAAATAAGAAATTAATAGTATATAAGAAGTAAAAAATTAACAATAGGATAACCAAGTAGGGAAGAAGATTTGAAGATTGAGTAACTATTTTGTATAAAGGTATTTAAATTTATTGTAGTGAAGTAAAAGAACCTCGTAAGGTAAGTTATTATATAATTTAATACATTTATAGGTAAAACTCCTTGGCAACGTGGCGCTCTGATGATTAGAAAGAGTAATTTTCTTTGGAAATCTTATTTTACGCGAATGTATGTTTGCGTAGTGTAGAGATCGGTGATTTTGCATTTTAAGCCATCTAAGATCTTTAAAAGTGTGTGAAATATAATTGAACCTAATAAGACCAAAAATAATAAACAATGTATCCTGGATCTGCTGTATTCTATATCTCTATCTAAGGCTAGAATCAGACGAAAGAATGAAAAATGATTGCTACTGTGTAGTAAAAAGCTTGTTCAGTTATTCAAAATTCGTGGATAAAAGATTTTTCTGAAGTTTTCTTTGACTTAGAAAACTTGAGGCGACATCTAGAGTTTAAGGTTTTTTGTATACTACAAAAAGAGTTTTACTTAAAGCATTGGTCTATCTATGTCTATCATAGATAATTTGCTTACCTATTTCCAAATATTTTTGATGAACAGAGTCATATTCGTCCCAAACAATTGATCTAAATCTATTTCGTTCTCTTGAGGCAGCCAACACAGGTTCTTGTTTATGATGTTCATTGGGATTTCTGAAAAACAAAAAATTTTAAACTGAATAAATACATTTTAAGAAACTAAAAGATGCTGGAAAAAATAATCGTATGGAAATCCTGACAAAGTATAAGGTTCTTAAAAATTTCTTTATGAATTTTCTAGATAACGAGATATTTTAAAGTGTTACAAATAATTATTATGTAAATAAACATTTTGTTTTGTTTGTCCAGGTCACATATTTTTTGTAATGTTTCCTCCTGATGATCGTCGTTATGGCCGAAACGCGTTGACGAATTAATAAATAAATTTGTGAAGCAGTTTTTGTCTTTATTAAATTACGAATATCTGGCAATGTTGTAATACCAAATGTTAAAATTTGAATCTATATTTTTTGGACTGGCGTGTGAAACAGATGATCTGATTTTTAAGGGTCCTTATTTGAATATAAAAAATAGTTCTCTCTCTCTTTTTCTCTCTCTCTCTCTCTTTCTCTTCTCTTTCTCTCTCTTTCTCCTCTCTTTCTCTCTCTTTCTCCTCTCTTTCTCTCTCTTTCTCCTCTCTTTCTCTCTCTTCTCCTCTCTTTCTCTCTATCTCCTCTCTTTCTTTCTCTTTCTCCTCTCTTTCTCTCTCTTTTTTCTCTCTTTCTCTCTCTTCCTCCTCTCGCTCTCCTCTCTCCCTCTCTCTCCCTCTATCTACTATTTGTACAACTTATTAAGGTTCCTTGTATGGGGGCTCATAATCCAGTTTACATGTCTGTCTGGGTTAGGAGCCCCCATACCTACTTAGTTTTCATAATACCCTGTATTTTCGGTTTTCTTCTGAATATTTATTATTTTTACTTCTGAATCCTTGCTTTTTGACGTAAAAGTGTAAAATAATGATTATAGAAATCTGAATACAAATAATATAATAAATGTATTAAATAGAACTGGCTTGACGTCACATAGTCAACCAAATGAATGTATGCTTTTGCATTTTAATTATGTACTGCATTAATTTCTATATCTTATACTCGTTATAATCCTTAAACCCCTTTTAATAGGTGTTTTCTATGTAGTTCGTATATAATCATTTTATTTATAATTAAATTTTTAATTAACAGGAAAATTTAATTCTGGGACATCGTAAATTAAAATTTCACTCGGCATTTTACATTTATATTTTAGTAAACAACATAAAAACAATAATATAATAAAATTGTGTTGCTACTGCGTTGTTTATTTAACTATAATATTATATTTATATTAAAAATATATTTATATGATACTGCGTCGCTATAAATTTGATTTATATTAAATTTATTGGATACAATTGTAATTAGTCATTCCTTAGAGTATTGATACATTGGGAAGTTTCAAATTTAGTAAAAACAATAAATTTCGAAAATAAATATTTTGTTGAGCATATACAGGGTGGATATTTTAACTAAAGTATATGCGGTAACAAATTAATCAATTGAAAATACTAGTATATTTTTTAAAGCAAGGGTAGATGGAACGAGTAGTGGTACACTTCGGCGTGTGGTTAATTAGCAAAAATGGTCATATTTTTCTTACGACTACTTATGAAAATGACAGCAAAAACACATTTAACTTGGCTAGAAAGCGCCATATACCGTATTGGCAATCTCGAATCTAGGGTACCGATATAAACGCATCAGAGAGATATTATTAGTAGCGTTTAACACGTTAAACAGAGAACACGCTATCCCTTACCTCCTATCTTCCATTCTTCAGAACACGCGGTCAAAGCAGGCAAGGGAGCAATCGATACGTCGACTCGGTCACACCACACACATATCCCCCCTTTCAGAAATGTAGGACAGTAATTAAGTGTCTCTTTTTAACTGAAGGTTTTTCCCATATGTGTCTTCTCTCTTGGTTGCATTAGAGATTTCGCACCCTAGATTCGAATTTGCCAATACGGTATAACACGCGTAAATGAAATAAAAGGACTTTATACCAGAAGCTAACAAGTCCAAACTGGAGAGGCTCCTAAATAGAGGACGGAAGGTCCTCAACCCATTAATAGAGATTTTACTGCCGCTTGAGGTAACGATACTAATTGGCGTAGAGGAACACCCTTGTTCTGGGTATCAGGAAGAAGAGGAGATACCGTTGCACTTCGTGGGTACGTGTGACGCCCTAGGAATACTGAAGCACCAAGTCTTTGACTCGTTACTGCCCTCGCCTTTTAGGAAATTCTAGCATTCATAGATAGGCCAGGAGGATTTGGCGAGGGCATGAGATTAGTTGGGGGAAAATTCGAAAAAAGGCAAAAAGGATCGCCTTGGTCTATTTATCAGGCAGCTGAGCCTCCCCACTACTACTACTACCCCCCGTGTAACCTTTGCTATATCTCTTACCATTTACGAGCTCCCACTAGTAAGCGTTGAATTTGTTACACCCTTTATAGGTAACACATATTACAGGCAAACAGGCATTTATAAAGACACTATGCACACGATATCACCGTTGAGGGTGTGTGTGTGAGAGAGGGTGAGAGATGGTGTGTGTGCCTACTGGATCCTTAAGCAGGACAAGAGAACGCGGTCTTATTTAACATATTATAGATATAATTTCACTCATTCATGGAACTGGTAACGTTCGAGAAGAATTTAGAAAAAAAAAATTGTTGCATGCTCTTAAGGTATAAACCCGTAAATATCTCCTAGAATTTATTGCTAGTCATACTATACATATATTCAGTGCACTAGCAGTGTGTTAGGAGTTTGGAAATAGGGTCCCTAAATTAGCCGAAATTGATTTCGTAGTCAGACGACAAAGAAGACAGAACTTCCGTTCTTGGCACTACGTTAAATTTTCGTCTGAATTATTCAAACGTTTTTATTGCAGATTCTATACCCGTGTCAGTCGGTACGTTAATCTTCCACAATATGATTAATATTGAATAAACTATTCTGAAATATACACGGTCTTATGAAAATGACTTATATAGAGTTGCACAAATGTTTGAAATGATAATTACTTAACCAGGCATCTTTGAATGTGACGTAGTAACAATGACAGACATTATTAAATCACAATCAAAATTACCTGAATAGGTAATTAAGAATTAAGCTCACCGGGCTACACTAGTTGTAAGAAAATCATTTTTGCCATATTTTACATCTATTTACAACGTACATTAAAAAAATTTTCATCGCGGCATCATCGGCAGTCGAATGGCGCAATTCTTTGGGTACCATTTTATCATGTTGCAGTGCAGCCTGCATTGTTTAATAATATAAAATTCATGTTTGGTTATTCGGAAAAAATACCTAGTTTTTTAGCGCTTTGCTTGTATCTTCGTGCTATTTAGTTCCGTTTTCTATTTACATTTTTTTCCACATGGGTTATTTACTTAAGATTATTAAAATTAATTTTTACTTTAATACAAACACACAATCCAGTATTTACTCTTCTTTTAAATAGTTTAATTTTTTCAGTAAAAATACAATTTTCTCTGTTTGTTGTTAACTCATAGACGGACCATTTAGATCTATCGAAAATATTTTAACTTATCTCGTGTATTGTCTATTATTATCCGTCTCAAAAATTATATTTATCTAAACGTTATAAGGGGCATGTGGTATAAACTTTTCTATAAATTAAAAGGGAATGTTGCAAACAAACACAATTGCTTTTTTAGATATCGCAAAAAACACTTCTGCCTTCCATAAAATAGATGTAAATTTACATGAATATAAAGCTATAACTACTTAATAGTAAATTAAATATCACATCTAAAACATGTACTTTTAAATATATATTCAAGATGCTTTTACCATTAATTTTAACTAAATGATATGTCTACTAGTAATTCCACTTGAAACCTCAAAACGAAATATTATCTAAAAAAAAAAACAGTCAAAGGCTATTTGATAGGAAATAATTTTAGAGTGTACGTAATGGTTGATATTTTAAGTAAATACATAACTTATTTATAAAATAATTTATTAGTTGTTATAATATCAAATTTGTAATTATATGTCAGTTATATTTTTTAAAGTAGCAAATGCTTTTTTGCCTACTTTGAATGCACTTTTTTTTCGTTTAGTGAATCAGAGATTTGAATTAAAAACAAACATGCCATCTTTCCTGATGATAAGAAATAATAGTTATCCAAGAAACCATCCTCAAATTTAAAATGTCAGAATACACCATTACCTTCACTGCTGAACTTTACGCTATCCTTCAAGCCCTCAAGTTTACTTTGGAAAACAAAATTAAGAGCTCTGTCATCATATCCGATTACCTCAGTGCAATTACCTCTATTACCCACACTTACCCTACCCACCTAATAGTAATCTCTATCAGAGATTACATACTACAAAATGCCTCCCAAGAAATAGTCCTACTTTGGGTGTCTTCTCACATCGGCATTCCAGGGAACGATGCAAGAAGTGCAATCACGGACAACAACTCAACCATCGTAACAGAAAGCACCGCCAATGACCTCAAAGCACCCATAAAATTAAAAGCTTTTAACGCATGGCCAACAGAATGGAACCAATCAAAATTAAAACTAGCCAATATAAAGCCTACAATAAACCCATGGCGACCCTTAGACATCAATCGAAGTTCCCAAGTCTGTCTCTCCAGACTAAGAATAGGCCATACAAGACTAACCCACATGTACCTAATCTCAAAAAACGAACTACCAAATAGTGACGAATGCCAAGAACAATTAACCATCTAGCATAATATCCTAATAGATTGCCCAAAGTTTGCCCAACAACGACAAATACACGCACTTCCAAACAGCTTGCACAAGGCTCTCGCGAACAACTCAACAGTTTTAAAGGACTGTAACTTACTAAAAGACATGTAATACATCACGCAGGACCAATCAATTATTAAATCAAATAAAGATTTATGTAAATCTAAATGTACCTGCGCTAATGACCCATCGCGGTCGATGCGCTTTTCCTCCAAATAAAAAAAAACTAGTTAGGTCAAATAAAAATAGAAGTTCCTGTAGTTGATTTGTGAATTAGCATTCTTTAACGTCTACCAGAGTTTTTTTCGAATATCATATTTAACGGGATTGTGGACATTACAGAGTGACTCATGGGCTTTACTAAAAGCTTTTATCGTTTCACTTGTTTACATCTATCAAGTCGGATATCAGTTGTTACACTTTGAATTATTTACATCTTATAGACAAAATTATTTAAGTGCCTTGCCATGGTACAATTTATTTTAAGTACAATTTATTTTATAAATAGTGCATTTTAACGTTAAAAAAGTGGTATTGTGTACGTAAGCCTTCGCTTGTTTGCCATGTACCTATTGTACCTGTTTACTTAGGCTTTTATTTCAGAAACCTTACACTAACAAAATTGGAGGCTACTTTTCACTGTCGGTCGTGTCGAGAGCAGGGAGCTCAGATAGCGCTATTGTTCGGTATGCTCCTTTTGCTTTAAAGTAGACATGATAAAAAAAAACCTAGAATATATCGGGTGGACGTAGGATATTTTTTAAAATTTAATACTGAAATTTGCAACAACATTTTTAATACACATTTGCAACCATTATAATTACATATTTATTTCTTTATATGTTGTTTCTTACTTATGTCAAGTTATTAATAGTTTCATTTCAGTTATACTTTATACTAAATGGGATACGCTACATTTTTACATGTAGTAGTAAATGTTACGTAAATATTTTTAAAACTTGTCTAAAGTTTAATTTTTTTTTACACTACATGTTTCACCAGAAAAGGACAATAAATTATAAAAAGTAAATTTCAAAAAAAAACTAAACACTTAAATTTGTATAATTCAATTTAAGATGACAAAACTCGATTAAAAAAAAAGATTGAATTGCAATAATTATAAACTAACATTTTCTCTAAATTGTATTCCTAAATTTATTTATTTGACACTTAAAAAAATTATACTTCTTTGAAAATTGGAATTACTTTTTTTTGGAGAGAAAACAAATTGTAAGTTTATTAGTTAATTTTTAAATATGACAACGCTACCCCCTTGCCAGTCATAGCAGGAATAATAAGGAAATACAATTTTGTAAGTAGTCCATCTTATATCACTCTGTATACAGGGGGATTCATGCTAAGTGGCCTATTAGAAGATCTCGGAAACGAGTAAACTTATCTTTCTAAAAATTTGATAGCAGGCATAATTGGCTTTGAACTTTTAAAACATTATCTTTAGAGGTTTTTGTTACTTCCGGTCATACCGGAAGTTAATGCCAACTTTGGTATTTCAAATGGAACACCCTATATATTTTAGCATTTTTGTATACGTTATTAAAATCTTAATAACTTTTGTTAATATTAATCTATTCCTATTTCCAACCGTTTTTGAGATATGATTTTTTTTTGGGTAAAAACGCTCCGAGAAGAAAGTTTAGTAACTCTGAAACTAATGAAGGTAAACATTTAAAATTTTGTACGCTTTCAAGTAATACATAGATCTTTAGTTTAAATTACTTAGGTTTCACGTTTTTTATACAGGGAGTTCTTAAAATTGTGCCAATGTTTTCATTTAAATAAATTAAATACCCTATTTTTTAGCTTGCTAACGTGTAGAGAATTAAATTTCCTATCTAAATGCCTTATATGTTACAATTCACATTTTTAGTCCTTTTGGAATTATGAGAAATTTAAATAAAAAATCTTAAAATTTCTGTTTGTGTTAATGCGACATTATTTTTGAAAAGAAGACTTCGACTGGGATTTTCGTTTGACTTTGAGCTTTGTTACCATTTGCTATTAAGCTTGCTTAGCTATTTCTAATTTTCAAAGTCAAACGAAAATCCCAGTCGAAGTTTTCTGTTCAAAAATAATGTCAAATTAACACAAATAAAAATTTTTAGATTTTTTTTTTAAATTGCTCATAATTCCAAAACGACTAAAATTGTGGATTGTAACATATTAGGCATTTAGTTATTAAATTTAATTCTCTACACGTTAGTAAGATAAAAAATAGGGTGTTCCATTTGCAAAAATTGACTTATGCACATTTATTTAAATGGAAACATTGGCATAATTTTAAGAACTCCCTGTATAAAAAACGTGAAACCTAAGTAATTTAAACTAAAGATCTATGTATTACTTGAAAGCGTACAAAATTTTAAATGTTTACCTTCATTAGTTTCAGAGTTACTAAACTTTCTTCTCGGAGCGTTTTTACACAAAAAAATCCTTATATAATTCATATCTCAAAAACGGTTAGAGATAGGAATAGATTAATATTAACAAAAGTAATTTAGATTTTAATAACGTAATCAAAAATGCTAAAATATACAGGGTGTTCCATTTGAAATAGCAAAGTTGGCATTAACTTCCGGTATAACCGAAAGTAACAAAAACCTCAAAAGATAATGTTTTAAAAGCTCAAAGCCAATTATACCTGCTATTAAATTTTTAGAAAGATAAGTTTACTCGTTTCCGAGATCTTCTAATAGGCCACGCGACGTGAATCACCCTGTATATCCAAAACTATATATTGGTCATAGCAATATGTGCGAATAAAGCAAGAAAAATGGCAATCGTGGAGAAAGTATGTTCTATTTGAAATAGAAAATGTTGTATTTTTCATACTAGTGCGAAAAGCGTTTACACCGTTAAAACCAATTCTGAGAGTAATTTCAACTCAAAAATTTACTATCCCATTTAGTTGATGCTCCCCCGTATTCGACAACGAAGCTTAAATTATGAACTTGTAGTAAGCCAGAGCCAGTGGCGCCAGTTGGGGTCATCGACTTTTTTGCTGGAGTGAAATGATTAAGTTGCCAAATTTTAGAACTTCCTTTTTTCCTAAATACAAATTTATGTACAACTTAGTCGTAGACACTTAAGTAGTAACGTTTAAAACAGATATAAAATCCTAAACAAAAAAAGATTCCACTGCCAAATTTATAATTTTTGTTGCTTTTACAATCAAATAACTGGATAAATATGCTATACCAGTTAACTGAATGGATATAATTTATTAACCATTCTTGATAAGGTACAAAGAGTGTTGCCAATCTTTAAAAATATAATTTCCCACGAAAATCATGAAAATTTCTCTTATTAAAGAAAAATTGCTTACGTGGCATCCTGCTTCGTTTTCATATCCACTTTTATTGTACAAACCAATTATTTTATAAAATAAATATTACCAACATATTATTATATAATATATATTGATAATATATTTTCTTTTACGAAAAAACAATATGAGGGTTTGTCAAAATACAGTACGTAAGAAGAGATAATTTATTGGCCATCGGACTGTATGTACTGTCTCTTGCATTAAAGTATGCAGATCTCCAAACAAAATAGACTCTCTGTCGCCAGGTTAGACAATGATGGCCATTTTTATTTGGACTCATCGGACTACCGTAAACCAGTAACAACTTCCTAGACAGCGAAAACTTACTTACTTACTTACTTCGTAGCACTACAACCCAGGATGGGTCTTGGTTGCTTTGCTTATTTGCCTCCACCTAGAACGGTCTTGAGCCAGCTCCTTCCATTCTTGCTGGTCCACTTCAAGGGTAGCTAAATCCTTTTTGATGTTATCTCTCCATCTAAGCCTAGGTCTTTTACGGTCTACGGTTTTTGCTTTTCTTGTGATGAATTTCGGTTTTAGTAGAGTTATTATTGCAAATGTACATTTGTTTGCTTGACTGATACGCTGTTTAATCTCTTCCTGCACATTATTGTCTGCTGTTATCACTGCGCCCAGTTACTTGAAGGTTCTTACACTCTCAAAGTTGTAGTCATCCATGGTGAAGTGTTCTAACGGGGTTGCGGGAGACATGCTTGTATTTGGTATTTCCTTCATTTATTCGGAGGCCTATTCTCTGAGCCTCATTTTCTATCTTTCTTCCATCACACAGCGAAAACGCTAATTTAATATCCACCGTGAAATATAAAAAAATCGATATTGTCATCTAAATGAATCAACTTTGATGCCAGAAGACAGTCCGAGAATCCAACTAAGGACGAATCGGCTGTCATTGTCTAACCTTATCCCAGGAAGTCCATTTTGTTTAGAGCCGTGCGTACTAATGCAAAAGAAAGTATACACAGTCGAATAGCCAATGAATTATATCTGCTTTGTGTAAAATATTATAAACGGTTCTTTCAAAATACAGTAAAACAAGCAACATCCTTACCTGAAGATCCAAATATAAAGAATATTACCTAAATTCAATAAAATCGTGTTATAAATCTCAGAAATAGATTCTTAAATTGTGGGTCATAGTGCGAAAATGTTTAATACAACTGTACTTTGTGATGCATAAAAACACACAACTATGCGTTATAATGCCTAATATAATAATCAAGTTAGCCTTGAACCACTCAAATCGTGACATTTCTCTATCTTCCGTTTTGAATATTTGACAGTGACATTGTCAATATTTGAAGATCAAATCAATACTTTATCAATTATTAACCGATCTTTAATTAAAAAGTAAGAATCGTAGAAAAAGTATAAAACTTATTGAGTGTTTTAAAGCAATTACGCACTCATATAATTTCCGCACTCGTTGTTCGCAATTCGTGCGTAACATGTTTTTTACCACATTTATAACGTAATATACTATTAGCGCCATGTCATAGCAGTCCCATAAAAAGTATTTCTTCCACTTAAATAATATCCAAAATTTATTTAAAATTAGGCAATGTCAAATTTATACAAGGTTGTAATGCACTTGCAACAAAGTTTTAACACTCTAGGACATAAAACTATGTTTTAACCAATTGGATAATGATCGTTTAAACTAAAAATATTAGTTATCTTAATGGATCAAATTAAGAACTTGTTTTTGTTGTAAAATTGTGCACACAAGTAGCCCGAATCTTATATTAACTGAACTCATTAAATCAACTCAATAAAAGCAGTGAATTAAATCTTTCGAAAATATGCATACACACAATTTATAATTTGATATCCCCGCCGAAGACAAATTGATGTCGCAGCGTCGAACGCCAAAGAGGGCGTAACTTCCGCGCTTGGCACTGCTTCCATTCTCGAATTGCATTGTTCAAAAGCTCGCCTCACAAATTCCGTGCTCATACAAATCTGAATAAATTTTCTTTATGCTAATTTAAACGTATAATGCACACGATCTTTAATCGGTTGGGAGATACGCCACCTGAATCATTTTAATTTGAAGTTGGCGCTTGGCGTTCATTCCAATTTGGATATTTTTTTTTATTGTAATAAGCAGATTTCAGACTAAACGAAAAGTATAATTTTGTATTTGGCGTTGTAATAGTAGTTTGTACAACAAGAGTGGATATGATGTCCATATTGCACGAGGAAATAACAAACTTCCGAGGGCAATATGGACCATCCACTAGAGTTGAACAGTATATTTTTTCTACGACCAAACTTACAAACCTTATGCTAAAATATGTAAAAAAAAAAAAATTCAGGTTGCCGGGCTCGAACTCACGAGCATTGGTTCCATAGTCAAACGCTCTACCTCTCGACTATCAAAACGTTTAACTAATTATGGGAAAACCAACTGATAAATGATGCTACATAAAACTAATTTTCTATGCACATTCAGCAGGTTGCATTATTGAAAAATCCATTATAAATGCGTCTAGATTTAATTATATTGAACAAATTAATAACAAATTGTACCATATGCATTTAAATTATATAATTTAGTGCTTTGAAAAAGAAGGCGGAGCCTCGGTAAAAATAATATACTGTGATTGGTCAGTACTTTTAAGAACAACAATGGCTTCTCTGGAATTGACTACTGTGATTGGTCAGTTTCATTACCTATCTAGGATTGTTATAAAATTTTGCCGCACAGTTAACTGGGATAGCCTACTTTACCCGCCACTTAAATGTAAAGGAAACAGCAAATTTCCACGTGGGAGTAGAAAATAGTGCATTGTATACCTAGTAGGAAAAACTGAACATTCCCGGACGACCGTAAAGATTGTACGTCGAGGCGCAAGCCGAGACTGACAATACAGAGTCCGGGAATGTGGCTTTTCCTACGAGGTATACTTACTATTTTTACGTAAATCGAAAATTAATAAAAGGACATAACTTATTACAATCAAATTTTGAAATAAATATTATTAAGTTTGTTCACAAATAAAGGATGCCATTAAATATTTGTGTTGTATTTATGGAAACACAGTAATATTGAATTGTCCAGCTTAACACATTTTAGTTTACAAGTATCCGCACAGAAATAATATTTCCTTACAGTACAATAGTAAATAATCCCTAACAGTTATTTTCCGTTGCCTAGCAACGACTAAGTGTAAGGAAATATTGACTTTTTCTTTCAGAAATATTATCAAAAATGTCAATATTTCCGATCGATTTTCGAAAACAGGATTTTATTTAAAAGTTCCTCAACGCTAGTAAAACAAACCTACTTTTTTCCCTACGCAATCACTAAATGATATAAATGCAAATCGCGAATGGACAATCCCCGAAAATGATGGTATGGATATAATAAAGATTGCATAAAAATTTTAAATAATAATTTATTAACCAGCGACGGTGATTGGGTTAATTTTTAATTTACTAATGAGGTAACTTTGATTGTAAGTAAATAATACAAGACTTTTTCAGTTATACTTTTACTGTGGCATTATTTTGATATTGTGATGGCGTTTCCAAAATGTAAGGCGCTTTTAGGTTTTAATTTAACATGTTTTGCCCACGTCGTTAACTTATATCTCGGTTTATAACAATATATATATTGAAAAGTTATTTTTCCAAAGGCGCCATCTCTTAAATTAATGTGTTAAGGGGCCGACGTGCATCTGGAGCTTATGACTGTAAAGAAAAATATGTGTGTGCGAGCTAGGAAGGTTATTTTCCCGGCTTTGACGTAAATAAAAACAGTATAAAGAAAGCCGATGTGTGTGAGGCAGCGATGCATGTCGAGACTTGGGGTTTTATCAATGATGGACGTTCGGATGGTCTCGTGGATGGTCGGGGCTCTGTAGAGGTACTACTGGCTGTCTGGTTGGGTGGATGCCTACCACTTTTACTGATGAGTGCATTTTTCTTACAGTAGAATCTATAGAACTTTACTTTTTTTTTAATCAGTTTTTCCTTTGAACTATCTTTATATTTTAATACAGTATAAAGTTTTTTTTATATTTGGATATATTATGTATCTGCCAAATTAACTACAATTTGTCCTGCACAGATTTGATACAGATGAAGCAAGTTCGGGATAGGGTACTTTACCTTTGAATGATTTTTATATTTTTGACCTAATGTATGCTGTTTGACTTGAAACCATTCTAACTGCAACTGGTAATCGGATATGTACTTATGGCGGTATTTGCATTTTGGTTGTTCAACTAATAAAAAAAGTTTTTATTTGTTGTATAGTTAATCAACTACACTGTATTGTTTTTTAAGTCAACCATTTCTTACCATCTTAAGTGCGGTTCTATTTTAGGATAAAATTCCCGCATATAAAGGAGAAAAGGGCCCTTTAATCCCTCTAGGGTAATAAAGAAAATAAAGTTTAACACACGTGCCACCTTATCGCTCTTAAACAAAGATTTATTCAGAGGGCAAAAAAGCGCCATGTGGAACGTCCTATATTTAATCCTATTTTTCAATGTCATACCAGTTTTAAAAGGGAAGTTTTTTTTGCTGGGTTGCATTTTGGAGCGAGCATAACAAAATTATACTTGTTTTGAAATCAAATAATAAAATGACACCGTTACAGAATATAAATCAGTAACACTGACATTTAAAATGAGAAAATTTTCGTTTGCGGTATTTATGCATACATACCAAGCAAATACGGAACAAAAATATTAGAAAAAAGGTTCGGAATATACGATTATGTTAAATAATAATTTTTTGCTACTTCCATATGGATATTTGTTGAAACGAAGTGCCAGAATAGTAGTTTGTACAACAAGAGTGTATATAATGTATACAGGGTGATTCACGTTGAGTGGCCTATTAGAAGATCTCGGAAACAAGTAAACTTCTATTTTTAAAAACTTGATAGCAGGTATAATTGGCTTTGAGCTTTTAAAACATTATATTTTGACGTTTTTATTACTTCCGGTTATACCGAAAGTTAAGGCCAACTTTGCTATTTCAAATGGAACACTCTGTATATTTTAGCATTTTTGATTATCTTTTTAAAATCTAAATAACTTTTGTTAATAATAATCTATTTCTATCTCTAGCCGTTTTTGAGAGTTATAAAAGGATTTTTTTGTGTAAAAACGCTCCGAGAAGAAAGTTTAGTAACTCTGAAACTAATGAAGGTAAACATTTTAAATTTTGTAAGCTTTCAAGTAATACATAGATCTTTAGTTTAAATTACTTAGGTTTCACGTTTTTTATACAGGGAGTTCTTAAAATTGTGCCAATGTTTCAATTTAAATAAATGTGCACAATGCAATTTTTGCAAATAGAACACCCTATTTTTTAGCTTACTAACGTGTAGAGAAATAAATTTCCTATCTAAATGCTTAATATGTTACAATCCACATTTTTAGTCGTTTTGGAATTATGAGCAATTTAAATAAAAAAATCTAAAATCTTCTGTTTGTGTTAATGTGACATTATTTTTGAAAATAAGGCTTCGACTGAAATTTTCGTTTGACTTTTAGCTTTGTTGCCCATTTCTAAAGTAGGCTTTGACCAAAATGATTTTAAAGTTGATACTTATCTTAGCCCTGTTGTCATATTATTTAAAATCATGTCCATTCTTGGTAATCTGAGAATGGCGAATAATAATTATTAAAATAATTTTATTTAAAAAATCAGAAATAGCTAAGCAACGAACATAGGCACTTAATAAAAAATGCAACAAAGCTCAAAGTCAAACGAAAATCCCAGTCGAAGCCTTCTTTTCAAATATAATGTCGCATTAGCAAAAACAAAAATTTTAAGATTTTTTATTAAATTGCTCATAATTCCAAAATCACTAAAAATGTGAATTGTAACATATTAGGCATTTAGATAGGAAATTTAATTCTCTACACGTTAGTAAGATAAAAAATAGGGTGTTCCATTTGCAAAAATTGACTTATGCACATTTGTTTAAATGGAAACATTGGCATAATTTTAAGAACTCCCTGTATAAAAAACGTGAAACCTAAGTAATTTAAACTAAAGATCTATGTATTACTTGAAAGCGTACAAAATTTTAAATGTTTACCTTCATTAGTTTCAGAGTTACTAAACTTTCTTCTCGGAGCGTTTCTACACAAAAAAATCCTTTTATAACTTATATCTCAAAAACGGTTAGAGATAGAAATAGATTATTATTAACAAAAGTTATTTAGATATTAAAAAGGTAATCAAAAATGCTAAAATATACAGAGTGTTCCATTTGAAATAGCAAAGTTGGGATTAACTTCCGGTATAACCGGAAGTTATAAAAACGTCAAAATATAATTTTTTAAAAGCTCAAAGCCAATTATGCCTGCTATAAAATTTTTAGAAAGATAAGCTTACTCGTTTCCGAGATCTTCTAATAGGCCACTCAACGTGAATCACCCTGTATAACTCACGAGGAAGTAAATTGAAGACGACGCCGTAGGCGGAGTGCTCAAACTTCCGAGTGCGATATGGGCAATCCACCCGAGTTAACAGTATATTTTTTCTACGACCAAACTTACGAACCTTATGCTAAAAAAAGTTTATTTCATCCTGTCCAGGAAATTTACTTACCCTGTACTCATTTGCGGCCGGTAAATGGAACATTACAGTATCAGATACTGTAGTGGGTTGCCCTTAGCAACAATGGTATGATTTGTCACTTAAAAGGTAATATGACCTATTTATTTATTCTTTTTAAAAAGGGTTATAAAAACAGGATGAAATAAAATATCATACGATACACGTCCATTAGGTGTTATTACAGCACTCGTTTATATTCCAGACTCGGCTCCTACGTCGCCTTGTCCGTAAACCAACTCGTACTGTAATAAGTCACCTTACGGCCTAGTAACGTAAAATACTATTGCTGGTTGCTGATCTAAGGTTCCACGCTTTACTGATAGAATTTATGGTAAAATCACCTCAATAATAATGCTACATAAAATTCATGTTCTATACATATTCAGCAGGTTGCATTATTGATTAAACTATTATACATGCGTACACATTTTGTTATATTGAACAAATTAATAACATATTGTACCATATACATTTAAATTATATAATTTAGTGTCTTGAAATAGAAGGCGGAACCTCAGTAAATATAATATATACTGTGATTGGCCAGTACTTTATCAGGACACCACAATGTTGTTAACTAATGGTAAATATCCGGATTCGTGAGAACAAAGCACAGAGGAATGATAGGCCGGAAATCTCTCAATAGGCAAAAGTGAAATTTTTACGGACAGTGTTATATTCGTAGGATATTCTTTAGGATCAATTGTGGTTGTGGTCCGCTAAAAATAATTTTTCTTTAAAAATGAGAAATTTTATTTTTAATATCCGCAACACTGTGCAGCACTTAACAGTAAGAAAATGAAAATTTGCCCTACAGTTAACTGAAATAGTCTACTTTTCTCTTCACTTAAGTGTAACGCAAACAGCAAATATTCGTGTGGGGGTAGAAAAATTATTTCTTATACTGACGTGTGAAAAACACAATTTTCCGCACGGATATCAGTGTGGAAAATTTATTTTTTCACACTAGTGCGGAAAAACTTTTCGACGCGATTATGTCAAAGTCAATAATATATAAAATTTGGAACCTTAATGTAGTTTTTACTTTATTCCTCAGAATTAGTTACTGTTACATATGTATGTGATTGTTATAGTTAATTAAAAATTATTAAATTTCTTTAAAGTATGTGTTACTTATTTTCCCATGTCTGTAGAAAAACTATTGTACCTGAAACTTGCGGAAAATATTTTCCGCACTTGTTAGGTAAATAGCTATTTCCTACGACCACCTACGAAAGTGAGAAAAAAAGCACGGTTAACTTGGCTCGAAAGCGCCGAATATCACACGCGTGTTGAAAGAAAATATTTCAACTCTAGAGTGGAAATACAAGGCACACTATTTAATTTAGGCATATGATGCCAATTTGACAGACCACACCTATTTATTAAAAAGAACAAATTTTAGAAAGCAGTTTAGTTTATTTATCACGTATTTGTCGAGTGATTCAGAATTAGAGTGTGAAAATACGCCATCTGAAATTATAAAAAAGTTAAGAATATACTGGAAAATTTATTACCAGTGAAAACAAGCCCCGCTGAAGAAAATGTCATATATTAAACTTAAGCAGAAAATTTTTATGGGTCGCCCTAGCCTAGAGACTAGAGTCATGACCTACGAATCGAAAGATCGCAGGTTCAAATCCCATCAGGAGCAATTGACTTTTTTTTATGAAAACATTAAATAATTTATAGAATTATTTTAAATTGAAATCTTCCTTGTTGGGTGAATTTTTTTAATTTATTTTTAATGCATCTTTCCTTGATTAAATAAAAAAAAATTATTCAAAAAGGAAGATTTCAATTAAAAATAATTTTATAATTTATTTAATGTTTTTATAAAAAAGAAGTCAAGTACTCCTGATGGAATTTGAACCTGTGACCTTTCGATCTATTAAATTGGCATCATATGTTTAAATTAAATAGTGTGCCTTGTATTTCCACTCTAGGAATGAAATATTTTTTTTCAGCTCTAGAGTTGAAATATTTTTTTCACAAATCAAAGGTTTTTTTAATAATTCTTTGTGGTCGTAGGAAAAATAGTGTACATTACTCGTGTGAAAGTGATTATTCTAAAACTCGGAGAATTTGCGCACTCGGCTGACGCCTCGTGCTAAATATCTCCTCGTTTGAAAAGTATCACTTTCATCACTTGTTATGTAATATACTATTACTGGGACTTTAGGCGGAAAATTATATGGGCAGTGATCAAAATTTTCAATTGAAACTTTTTTTTAAGACTAATATTAAACGAGATATTTATTAAGTAAAATTCAGCGTGTTACGGAATTGATGCATTAAATATATTTGAACCCGTAAATCCTGACATGACAAAAATATGAATGGAATGGAAAATGTCGCATCACTTTAATAAACGAGAAAAATGACCATTTGTTTTTTTAGTATCATGGCTTGACCACGGCCCCACTGAAGGAGTTGTAAAGAAAGAGTGACAAGGCAAGAGTGACATGTGTTTTTTTAGTAATACAGACAACAAAAACAATATGGAGAATTTCTCTAGGATACCCAAAAAGTCACCCATTTAATATACATAAAACATAAAGACTCACCCGGTACTTATTCGTGCAGGTAAATAACCTGATGTTCAATTATTATCTTCCCATTAAGTTAAGACTTATCAATACAAATAAATGCTATTAAATGATATGAAACTACTTTCTAAACAAATTTAGTCATATTTGATTCTCTCTGACTCAGCTTTTTTGTCAGTTTTATTCTCTTCAAACTGAATATCACGATATTAAAATGCCACTCAAAAATGCAACCGAGAATAAAAAACCTTTCTTATTTGAACCGGAACGATATTGAAAAATAGGCCTCAATATGGCACGCCTGATATATTATCACATGGATGTGCTTTAAATATTTGAAGGATTTTTTTTTATTTCAGTGTAGCAAAAGTAAAAAAAGATTCAACTTGGTATCTT
The DNA here is from genome assembly GCA_935413205.1 of Polydrusus cervinus. Lineage (NCBI taxonomy): Eukaryota > Metazoa > Arthropoda > Insecta > Coleoptera > Curculionidae > Polydrusus > Polydrusus cervinus. The sequence continues at coordinate 85,047,026 of OW284511.1, forward strand.
TTAAATTTTTATTATCTTCTTTCCTGATTATTTTTTTTTTATTATGAATTCGTGTATCTATACATTTATGTGAACTTTTTAATCTCACCATACTATAAAAACGTTTTACAACTAGTTAAATTTATGTAAGTATAAAAATATTGCGTTATACCAAAACCGAATGGCCGAGCATCAGGAACAAGTAAAGTTAGTAGGTACTAAACATATTTTATTTTGAAATTATAAATTGTTTTTATTTTTTATAAATATTTTTTGGTAAGACATTTGAAAAGGTCTCTTAGAGACGTCATTTTGTTGACGATAACCATTGACCGAGAATATGTGGTGCCCTAACACAACTAATTTTTAGGGTTAGTAACAGAAAGCCCTACCTTTCTTCTTACAAATAAATAAGGCCATCATAAGGTTAAAAATTGCCATGCATTTTAGCAGTACATATATTTGATTGTTGTTGTTTTTCCAACTTTTAATTTTTAACAAGTGTAAATATGTTTTTTAACGTCAAATAGTGTGTCAAGTGTTTATTGATTGATTTGTTGACTAGGGTGCGTCTTGCTTGTGGTCTTTATGTGTTGACCTTATTACTTTACGCCCTGATGATGCCCTTGTAGGCCGAAACGCGTAGATTCTGATTTAATATATTTATTTGTAAGAAGGAAGATAGAGCTGTTCCTAACCCTACATTATCATGTCCCTTCTGGAGAGGAGATACGACTTCGTTAAGATGAGAAGTATCAGAGTAAGTTAACTAAGCTTTGTATTGTATATAATTTTTGTGATTTTTCTTTAAATTTATTTAAAAAAAAGTATTTTAGGAGGTACTGTTATCTTTAATAGAACTAAAAATGTATTTGCAACATCCCGGTCAAATTATTTATCGGTAAGACGATTTAATTAAAAAATATCAAATTAACACAAAAGTGTCATAATATGATATAAAATAATGCTATGGTGAAAACACAACTGTAAGACTATAAATCTAAATATTTCGATGGTCTAAATTTTAAACCCCTTTAGTGAATATGGGTGTAAAAGTTTAGTTACATTATCTAACAAGAAACAATTTATGTTAGTTTATTCATGGTTTTATCTATTTTTTTTTGCTAGATAGACTTTAATAATATATCTAACAATAATCTTTAGTTTCACAAATGAATTTTAGCTATTACTTGGTTGGTGTAAACAAAATTCTTTAGTTTTGGAAACTAAATATAATTCTTAACTGTATTATAGTATTGACAACCAAGTCGGCATGTTGCAACCAAGACATTAGCTTACCTAGTTCCCCCAACAAGTTTAAATATGCATCTTAACCAAATACACTAGGACTGCCAAGAGATGGCGCTAAAAGTTATATACAATCCTAGAAGGTTAATAATATTTTAATTTTACTGACGAGGACGAAAGAGTTTAAAATCGCTCTTCAGATGATTGCATCCTACCATAGTAAAGTCTTAACTTCTTGGTGGTGCAATTTAATTAGTATTTTAATATAGTGTTAACAAAATATGACCTTATTTCATAAAGAACTTTCAGGTCGTTTGAATATTATTTTTTATACATTTTCCAAACAAATTAGTACTGGCAACAAACATATTCTTTCACCTAACCTAATAAGCAGTTAGTGAGCTAATAAGGAAAGACTAGTAACCAATACCGGAATCGGCCTAACAATAAAATGTATTCTCCATTACTAAATTTCCTCTTGAAGCTATTTTAACTAATTAAAAAATTTTAAAAATATTTAAAAAATTTATATAATTTTGGAAAAATGGATTTAAAAAAGTGTGGCCATTAAAATTATTGGAGAAATTTGTATTTCAATGTCAAATTTTGCAGCTCTTCCGGTTAAACCGAAAGTAAAATAGTTTTGACTCATTCCTGCGGAATACCTACAAAGAAGTAAAAATATAATATTGCATTTTTTAGTTATTAATTTGTTTTTTGTAATAGCAATGTGTCTAATTTGACTTATTCCAACGCCTTTTTTATAGGATATAATACATATTTTATGCTTAGAAATCTTCGTAAAATGCATTTCTATAAAGATATATAGGATGTTCTAACTCTGTTAAAATAACAGAGTTGTGTGCACTTCCGGGTCAACCGGAAGTGACCGTTAGACCTTTAAATACTGAAAATATGCGCACATCAGTGCAACCATATAACCTATCAGTTTCATAATAATGTATTATTTCATAAGGACGTGACAAGCTGATAGTAATACATTTGTTGTCACCCGGTATAGAATAGCAATGGAAAATTTCTTATATCAAATAACTAATTACAGCTGTCTATAACTTTTATTAATTTTGTTGTTAATAAAGGAATTCAATTACTAAAAGCACAACTACAATTTCCAAAATGTAATTTAATTTCTTTTACAATTTTACTACAATGAGGAATACCATTTCTTTCTTTCTTTAGACACATCGTATCGGAATAAACCTGTAGAATCAGCTGTTGACCGTTTTGTGCCAGATCCATTGTATACAGGGTTCTACAAATTCGTGTGCGTACAAGGAAATCTCAAAAACGGTAAGAGATACGAAGATGGTTAAAGTGAGATAAAGTTGCGTATTTTGGGGCTTAATAATTTGCTGAAAGAAAATTCCAAATATTCCGAGAAATTCGAATAAAACCGAAATTTTTAGTTTTGGTTTTTAATTTTTTGCGCCTTCAGTTTTGACTTGGGAAAAAGACAAAAACACTTTCTCATAGCTGTTCTACAAGATGGCGTTATTAGTTTTTAAATTCGACGTTTTGTTTTTAAGATACCAATCTCAAGTCATTTTTTTTAAATACGGACCAGGAATTTTAAAAACATTTTTAGGACTTCTACGCTTTAGAAATTTAATACAATTTAAAGATTTTTAAAATTTTAACGTTTTGTCAACAACAATTACATCATCAGTATTTCAAATTATTCTTTCTTTACTATTACGGCCCTGGCAATTATTTTTAGGATAACTGAAATATTAAAATTACAGTACAAGAAGATATGGCGTTTAGGCCGTTTTATTTCAATAAGAGTTACCGTAACAATACTCTAGAAAGTAAGTAAGTTTCTAAGGCATGAGAAATAATTCTATTTTTTAATAATGCGCTTATGCTTGTGTCTATTTTTTTTTACTGTTTATACGGTCTGATAATGCCAGTTTCTGATAAAACATGTGACAAAAATTAACAGACAGAAAAATATTTGAGGCCGAGACTTTTACAAAATATCAAATATCAGACCATTTTGAGTAAAAACGGACGGATTTTTTAAATCATAAATCTTTTTTTTTGGTTTGGCTCTAAATGTTCAGTACCGTAATGACATAAAAATATAACTTGAAAAAATGCGGTATTATAAACATTGTTCAACAATAAAAAAATATTTATTTGAATAAAAAATAAAAGATAATTTAAAAATATAATTCCCTTTTATATCACTAATACTATTATTAAAGCAAAAACTGTTTACAAAGTAGAAATTTTCTTTAATTTAATAAGATAATTTGCCATTCTAACTTTGCTGGTCACACCATATTAGAAAATTTTTAATACACAAAAAATATCATTAAAATTACAAAGCTTACAGGTGTAATTTATGAAATTCTCAAAATAATCTATTTGTTGGTTCTAGAACCCCATAATTTTAGGATATTTGCGACCTGAATATATCATTTCAAAAATATAAAACTGAACGTTTCTAAAATTCCCACCGAACAGTTCTTTAACATTTTAAGTCAAAAATATGAAAGTTTTTATAAAAGAAAAACAATTTGTTACTTTGAAAAGTCTACAAAACACATCAGCGTATACAATTTATATCCGTCTGCGGAAGATATACGATGTCTAGTCCGGCAGGGTCCGGCTGAAGTGTTAAATTTTAAACAGCCAAGTGCCTGTGAAAATTGCAAAAAAATTGCTACGGAAAAATAGGCGTAAATATTTTCATTTGGGCATGATTTATGGTCAGTATAAAATTAAATAAGGCTTGCAATAATTTATTTTATTTTTTGCACTTTTAATTTGTAAATAATATGAAACTTTTGACTTATTTATTTATTTATTTATTTCATAATCTGTTTTACAGTGTCCCAGTTACAAAACAGGTAGAAAACAGAATTAAATTAAGTAAAAACTAAAATAAATTATTTAACAATTAACATAAAGATTAGCAATATTTAAATTTATGAAACTAACAATACGATAGTAATAATAGGTACCCTACAACAAAAAATAATAATAAAAAAAAAGTAATTACATACGTAGTATAGGTACTAGTGATAAAAATGTCTTTTGACAGCGCTTAAGCTACAATTAAAGACATCATAGGCATGGACATTGTCATTGTAACATGTACACATCCTATTGATGGGAGAATATTTGAAGACATTGGTTCGTGAAGGTGGTAAGTAGAAGGTATATAAGTTTCGGGCATTTAGAGAAGGAATTCTAAAGTTCAGTTTGTGCAGCAGCTCTTCACAAATAATATTGTTATTGAGCAGTTTATGTAAAAATAACTGCGTAGAACATGTGCGTCTATCATGTAATCTAGCAAACGAGAACCTTTGCAGCAGCTGGTCATGAGGAAAACCTCTGTCGGGATAAACTCCATCAGATCTATACCACAAAGCTTTCAAAAAACGTCTCTGAACGCTCTCAATACTGTCAATGTGAACTTTATAAAACGGAGACCAAATGATTGAAGAGTATTCCAATTTAGATACAACAAGAGAACGATACAAAGTTACTAGCGGGTCAAGTGACCTAAAATCTTTAGTAGTTCTACTTATAGAATAAACAGAAGTACTGGGTATAGTTATGCAGGGTATTTTTTATTACAGCTATTAATTAATTAATTGACCTCTAGTGGTATCTTTTAAAGAGTAATTTCTACTAAGTTAATTAAATTTGAGAAAATTTTTCATTTTTAAAGATTGTCTTATCTAAACCCTGCTTTAAGGTACGATTCCAAGGGTGACCACAGACTTCAAAAGGCAGGCTGCGAAGGTTGTAGATGCAGATTGTAAACATGCTGCTGCCTGCGGTCGGATAGATGTATAATTCAGCAACAGAGTCCAGAGCCCTATACGATGTTGAGCCTTCTATTGAAAGAGGACGTCGACGATAACTTTTTGTTATTTTATTATTTATGATATTCCGATGATCAGCATGGCCAGTGTTATAAATAACTAAATATTTAGCCACAATATTTAAGTAAGTATTTCCTTGTCAGCATCTAAAAAATTCATTTTTCCGAACATCGATTGGAAATATTGACATTTTTCTTAAAATTTCTGAAAGAAAAAGTCCATATTTCCTTACACTCAGTCATTGCTAGACAACGTAAAATAACTGTTAGGAAATATTTATTATTGTACTGTAAGAAAATATTATTTCTGTACGGCTACTTGTAAATTAAAATGTGTTAAACTTGACAATTCAATATTACTGTGCTTCCATAGTCACAATACAAATATTTAATGTTTTGTCCTTTTAATAATTTTCGGTATACGGGAAAATAGTTCCTATGTATACCTCGTAGAAAAAGCCACATTTCCGGACTCCGTATTATCAGTCTCGGCTTGCGCCTCGACATACAATCTTTACGGTCGTCCAGGAATGTTTAGCTTTTCCCACTAGGTATACAATGTACTATTTTTAATATGTTTTTATCTGCAATTGGCGACAATACCGATCAAGAAGCGGTAAGGTAGGAGCCGGGGTACAACTATGTTCATCTTCCAAGGCGATGTCGATTCGAATTTATCGCCGAGTCAGTGGCGGCGCCAGGATTTTTGGGATGGGTGGGCACAAGTGGGCCCGATGATTGCAGGGTGGGCACTACCTAAAGCAAAAATGACCTCTAAAAAAATAGTCGCCGCCTCCCCCACGCTCTAAGCACCATAAGAGGGATAAACAAAACTCCCCTCTTGTCCAAGCTGATGTTTTAGAAAAAAGGTCATCATCGTTGTCTTATTACTTTATTACATCTTTCTATAATACCAATCATCCTTTTTGTGTGGGCACCCATGTTTTTAGGGTGGGCGATCGGCTTTCGATGCAAGATTCAACTCAAGATTAGAAAAAGGTATCAAAGCTTGGCTAGACCGATGGCTCTCGATGCAAGATGTAACGCAAGATGAGAAAAATTTATCAAAACTTGCCTAGAGCGACGGCTCTCGATGCAAGATGTAACGCAAGATTAGAAAAATGTATCAAAGCTTGCCTAGAGCGACGGCTCTCGATGCAAGATGTAACGCAAGATGAGAAAAATTTATCAAAGCTTGCCTAGACCGACGGCTCTCGATGCAAGATGAGAATAATTTATCAAATCTAGGCTAGACCAAACGGCTTTTTATTGTTGCCAAAATCGGGAAAAATGATTCATTTATTAGTTGTTGGGTGAACGGTTTAGATTCTTTTATTTCTTAGTGCATTAGTGAGACAAGAACCCAATAATCCGTTGATTCATCCTTACAGTGACGGCGCCAGGATTTTTGGGATGGGTGGGCACAAGTGGGCCCGATGATTTTAGAGTGGGCAGTACCAAAAAAAGCGATTTTTAAGAGCTACTTGTGTCGATTTTAAGTCGCTTAGGTATGTGTGTGATAAAGATAGACATAATTTGAATCGATCATTCACTTGTTTAACCTCTAACAAAACTCCCAAAATGTTTTGCACTGCAGTAAATAAAATTTGTTTATGAATCCTAAACCTCTTCTGCAAAATTCAAAGATTTCGATTATTTTTACTAAAAGAGACCTGATATTTGATATTTTGTAAGAAAAAAGACATCGGCCTAAAAATTTTGATATATTTGGTATAGGCTTTTCACTTTGGAACTAAGAGTCGCGGTTTCGAACCCCGCTTTGGACAAAACTTTTTTTTTGTTTTTCAGTAATTATTTATAAATAAAAGAAGCTGTCATTTTCTAATCTGTTTTGCAACTTTTTACCTTTTACATATTAAAAATTTCTAATTCCGATCCTGTAATTTACGTCAAATAATACCGACATAACAGACTAAAATTAACCAGCATGTCATTAATATCACGTGAAGGAGCCAGAATCTCGCGAGTTCTATCATAATTATTACTATATCAAAAGTGATCTCGCTAGAAATCGATCGCTGTTTTTTAACATAGTTGCGCTCCAGTTGTGCCCTCTATGGTCTGCCGCTGTAACCTGCGGTTTGCAGTCTGCGTTTAAAGTCTGAAGTCACGTTTGGAAGCGTAACTTAATGCAAAAAACACTGCTAATAATTTTAGTTAGATCTACTAATTATCTTTAAAAACAAAAAAACTATAGGTGCGAGTAGGGTTGCCATCTGTAGAATCATTAAACTAGGACAAGAAGCTCGAAAACCCTGAATTTTTTAGCCCAAACCCCGGATATTTCTGCTAGAAAATTTTCATCTTACACTAATAAAATAAATTGAAATTCTTCTAATTTGTCATTTTTTATATATTATTTTATAGAATATACCGTGGAGTAGAGTATACAGAGTGTTCCTTAATGACGTGCTAATATTTTAGGGTGTGATTTTATGAAGAAAAGTTCATATAAACATCCTAAACGGCTTACATTGTGTGCTACAGGGTGTTGAATTATTTTTTTTGTAATATCTCCGAAAGTACTTTAGATAATATTTTCAATTTTGGCATGTGTTAATAGGACATAAAACCACGCGTTAGAGTTATAAAAGTTATTTTTTTGTCCCACCAGTGACGTTCCTGCAATTTTTTTGATATTTTTTATAAAAAAGTGGTACTCCACTGACTTTTTTCCATGTGGATATTATTTCTGATTACCCTGGTCAATTCTGCATAAAAATGGTCTCTTGCGTTTTTCTCCTCAGACACACCGTTCCTAATTAAAATAATTAAATTAAATTAGCTCTACTATTTATATTTTGTGTTTTAATCAGAAATAGTATCCACATGGAAAAAGTCAGTGGTGTACCACTTTTTTTCTAAAAAATATCAGAGGACATGTTTGCAGGGACGCCACTGGTGGGACAAAAAAATAACTTTTATAACTAGAACATGTGGTTTTATGTCCTATTAACACATGCCAAAATTGAAAATATTATCTAAAGTACTTTCGGAGATATTACAAAAAAATAATTCAACACCCTGTAGCAAAAAATTTAAGCCGTTTAGGACATAATATGTTTATATAAACTTTTCTTCGTAAAATGACTTTAGAAATCACACCCTAAAATATTAACACATCATTAAGGAACACCCTGTATAGCGTCGTTCCGTAACTGTCGGTAGACGGCAAGTGGTGACAATTCGGACTGTAAAGAAAACTCCGCCCGGACGCTCCCCGGACACCCTCCAAATTAGAACAAATCCGGGGACAGCCGGACGGATGGCAACCCTAGGTGCAAGCCACCTTCCGCGGACATCCCCTGTATAGATATCATCAAAAATTTAGCAACAACTGACTTCATAATTTCTAAATAATTTGTTCTTATTTATTGACATATTTTACTATTGTCTGGTTTTATAATATTTTCTCTATGTTTTTCGTAATGTATCACGTAATATATTCTAAAGTAAACGTTGCGGTCGACCATATCGTTAAATTGCAATATGTTGCTCAGTATGGGGCATCGTCAAGATGGCGTTAGTGCATCACCTTTTGTGACCTTTCGCCAGCAGACCAGCTCGGAGTAAACGACCCGTAGCTATCGTATATTCCGCTATAAAGTTTAGTGTCTGCATTAGAGTTTTCTTTATTTCTCAAAATAAGGAGAGCGTACATGTATGAGGTTCTTGGTTTAGGACGGCTCGTATAAATTTAGAATTTGTTACCTACATTTCTTAGTTAACGTTCACATTATAACTGCCTTTCTTTTATATTCATTTAAAACATAAAAGTTAAAATTAAAAGATTTTTATATAAATTGGGTTATAAAATAGTACTCAAAAATTACACAGAAAAACAACATACTTTTAAATAGGACGACCGTTTGGATATTTTTAGGTACATTTACTTATATTGTAACTAAACTGCTGGACAATTGCTTTCGAGCAAGAAAAATTTCGCCTAAATTTAACAGTCAATATTTTCTGAACCAGATATGATATCGACCTACGGTTTTGAATGGTTGATAGATTTATCCCTTAAGAAACAATTTTCAATGTTGGATTTTATATACAGGTTGTTAAAAAAGACGATGATTTTTGCTCCAACTTTCAAAATAATATTTTTAAATTGTATCACTCTACGTCAATTAAATCACTGGTTCATGGCAAATAAAGTAATTTCTCAAATTTTTGATATCTGCTATATTCTAAGAAATACCGATTTTTTTGGAAAACCTTGCTTTTTTTTTTTTTTTTTTTTTTATGATGAAACACTTGCACTGTAGGAAAAATCCTTTAAGGCGCTCTGGGAGCGGTGCGTGTGCGAAGAAAGCGATTAACGTTGGTCTTGAAACGTTGAAGATTGTATTCATTGGGAAACACGACCTCAGGAAGATCATTCCACAAAGATGACGTTCTCCAGATGAAAGAATTCTTGAACAATGAAGTTCGAGGAGTACTAAGCTGAACAACATATGGATGAGCGGCAGTGGTTCGCCGTGTATTTCTGTTTTGCATTGCTCTAGGTGGAATCAAGTGGGCAATGTCAGTCGAACACCTGCCATGGAAATATCTGTAAAAGAGAGCCAAATCACCAACCTGTCTTCGATGCTCCAGGCTATCGAGGGTCTTGGTCAGCTCGGGGTCGCCGATCAGACGAACGGCTCTCCTTTGAATGGAATCCAGTAGCCGAAGGGTGTGCTTGGGTGCAGAGCTCCAGACATGAGAGCAATATTCTAATGATGGTCGAATCTGGGCTTTGTAGAGTGTCAAAAGTTGATGAGGTGTGTACAACCTTTTGGTGCGGAAAAGTACACCAAGTTTCTGTGCAGCTGTCTTGGCAATTGCGGCAACGTGATCATGCTAAGACATATTACCTCCCAGATTGACCCCCAGCAAATTAATAGACGGTGCTAGGGGAATTGCGTGTCCTGCCATGACTATATCCGGTTCTGCAATGTTAACCTTTTTGGAGAAGACTGCTGCCTGGGTTTTCTTAGCATTAAATTCGACTTGGTTACTGTCACCCCAAGCCAAAATTTCTTCCAGGTCCTTGTTGAGGCGCAATACTTCATGCTGCCTGCGAAGATGTGTGTCGGCAGCGGATGTTTGGGGAGTCAAGGTAAAAGATGAGACAAGTGTGCTGTCATCAGCAAAGCTATAAATTGGATTTTGGGTTTTCACTAGAAGGTCGTTAATATACAGTAAAAAGAGGGTAGGCGACAATATGGACCCTTGAGGAACACCGGCATTGATGGTGAAGGTGTCTGAGAGAAACCCGTCAACCGCCACTTGCAGAGAACGGTTCTTAAGGAAGCTGGTTAACCATAAACAAAATCCATTAGGCATACCGTAGGATCGCAATTTACTTAGAAGTCCATCGTGCCAAACACGATCAAAAGCCCTAGCGATGTCCAGTGCAACAGCCCGGGATTCTCCATGATGTTCGATGGTGTTGCTCCAAAGATGGGTGACATATGCCAGAAGGTCACCTGTTGATCTGGACTTACGAAAACCGTATTGATGGTCGCTGATAATGTTATGCCCTTCCAGATACTTTAGGAGTTGTTGGTTAATAGCTTTCTCCATTACTTTTGAAATTACTGAAAGCAATGCGACGGGTCGGGGCTTTATTTCAACATATTATTTTTACTTTATATTGTTTTTTTTTGTGATAATCTCGATTCAAATTCATACACTCGGATGGACGGGGTTTGCTTTGACGGCAGCTAGTGATATTTAATATCAAAGTTTCTTTCAATGTAAGTTTAATTTTAGGAATAGTGTTAGCAAGTTAAAAATTAATAAATACATTTTTTCCAAAAATTAAATTAAAAAGAATATCTTTGTTAAAATTTTGTAAACACGCTTTATCATATACCTGTAGTGCGATATAAAAAACTAAAAAATAAGAAAAAATTTACCTAATCTAGGGGCGAGTACTTTCCAATATAAAACAATCGTGAAAAATTGTGAGATACTCATAAACCATAAACATATAGGTGTTTATAAGTACGCCACTCTACATTATAACATTTAGGTACAACTATTGTTACTGAACATAATCAAGCTTTTCATAGGGTATAATAATTACTCGCGAAGTTTGCACGATACAACGCACAGTGAGATCTAGCTACCAATAAGTTGAAATAAAGCAAGGTTTTCCAAGAATATCGGTATTTCTTAAAATATAGCAGATATCAAAAATTTGAGAAATCACTTTTTTTGCTATGAACCAGTGATTCAATTGACGTAGACAATATTAAAATATTATTCTGAAAGTTATACGCCATTAAAATTGGAGCAAAAATCATCGTCTTCTTTAACAACCTGTATATAAAATTTTCTGATAGTTAAAAATAATCCAATATTGAAAATTGTTTCCCAAGAGATGAATCTATCAACCATTTAAAACCGTAGGTCGATATCATATCTGGTTCAGAAAATATTAACTGTTAAATTTAGGCGAAATTTGTCTTGCTCGAAAACAATTGTCCAGCAGTTTAGAACAACTTATTTGAATGACTATTTTTCTTGTGGAAATAGTATATTATATACCTAGTAGGATTGTATGTCGAGGCGCAAGTCGAGACTGACAATACGGAGTCCGGGAATGTGGCTTTTTCTACGAGATGTACATACTATTTTTCCGTAAATCGAAAATTATTAAATGGACATAACTTATTACAACCAACTTGTTAAAATTTTGAAATAAATATTATTAACTTTGTTCACAAATACAGAATGCCATTAAATATTTGTGTTGTAACTATGGAAACACAGTAATATTGAATTGTCAAGCTTAACACATTTTAATTTAGAAGTAGCATTACAGAAGTAATATATCCTTACAGTACAATAATAAATGTTTCCTAACAGTTATTTTCCGTTGCCTAGCAACGACTAAGTGTAAGGAAATATTAACTTTTTCTTTTAGAAATTTTGCAAAAATGTCAATATTTCCGATCGATTTTCGAAAAAACTCCTAATTACATCTACCTAGGCAAATTCAACAAGATGTTTTTTCAGCGGCAAAATGTTGGTAGATGTCAGGTAAAAACTATTATTACTCTGACAAATGTCATCCTGGTTTGAAAAAGACAAAATAAGCAATTTAAACGAAAATGCAAAGTTTGGGTGCGAATCCACTCAAGAAATTAAAAAATCGACTATCAGAAAATATGCCACTTAACAAACGGAAGTCCAAGAACTCAATTTAGGCACAGTTCTCAGAGTTTTTAACGGTAAGAAATTATAAACTGGAAAAATGTACTACTGTGATGAAACTGACGAAAATCCTCGAAGATTACGCCTTTAATATGAAGAAGGGTAATGGCGAAGACTATGAAGAATCTTCTGTAAAGGCTATATGGAACCCAACAGCAAAAATGCATTTTACAGAATACGAAATAAAGATTGACCCTTTTACGGATATTTCCTTTAAAAATACGCGAATGGCAAGAGACACAAAGAGAAAGCAGCTCCAAAGTTGTAAAGAATTAAAGAATGTAAGCATTATCTGCCAAAGATTTGCTAACAATAATGAAAGGCTACCATGAAGAAAACCCCGATAAAGCACAAAAAAGTTTTTTTATCTCTGCATATTTGAACTAGCTTGGAGAGGCAATGCGGCCGTAAATTGCAAAAGTCAATATTTTCAAATGGAGTTTGATACAATGGGAGAATTAACCGGACGAATTGAATATAACAGCATATTTTTCAAGACAGCTTACGGTGGGTCAAAAGGATTGGCAAACAGCAAATGGTTGGTATTATAAAGTAATATAAAATTACTCAAACTTATGCCGTGTAAGATTATTTTTAAAATTATTGTGAAAAGGGGGACCAAACATTTCCACAGACACTCTTCGTTCATCTAAGCTGGCAGAAGGGATGTTGGTTCAAAAATACTCCACTAGGAATAAATACAGTATCTAAGTGGACAAAAACTTCATTGCAAAGAATTCGAATTGATACGAAGAAGCATAAAATAACAAATCATTCTCATCTCTCAGCTTATATGTCTGCCCTATTTAAACAATGTGTTGGGGAACAAAAGTTTATTAAGTTAACAGGCTATTCAAGTGCAAATTCCTTGAAACCATATCTATAACTAGATCCTAGTCATTATCTGAAGCTCATCGAAAATCTCAGAACAACAAATGAAGCATGTTCTGGACCTTCGACTTCTCAAATGCAAGTCAGTCATACCCAAAACCATGCTTTGATAGAAAAGATGAACAAACTATTACTTATAACAACTGCACATTTAATATTAGTAATAAATATATAAAATTTCTAGTTTGGTAAATAAACAGTGTATTTTTATTGTTTTCTCGTGAAATAGTCTTATCGAATATCATTGGATAGAAAATTTTCTAGCGGCAAAATTTTCTCTTGGTTTTATTCAATTTTGTTGCTTTTTGGTAATTTCGCTCATAAAATTTTTGATAAAAATCATTCGTCCAACGGCTCGTGATTTTATTTTGTCACAAGTTCATTCATGAAATTGCCAAGCAACTAACTTTTATACCAATCAAAAATTTTACCGGCAAAATTTTCTCTCTTATGATATTATATAAGAAACAACTTTAAGTTAAACATATGAAAATATTAAATACAAGTTTTCTATATTTTCAACATACATTTTTATTTTAACATAGTTTGTTTTAAAACAAAAATTTGTACATATTTGTTTGTGGTCAAAAATATGCAGAGTCTTTCATTTAAAAAAATTGCTTGTTTCTTATTTATTCGAAAATGTTGCATTGATTTATTTTGCTGTTCTAACTACACAATTACACACAAAAAATATCCTCTTAATCCAAGAGCATCATGACTTCCACATAATTGTAAAAAATAGGTTCTTAATTTGTGATACTAATTTATTTATAGAGATTATGTTAAAATAACGTTCTGGTTTACCAAAACAATTATTACTTACACACAAGTAACATTTGGATAGTGTTATGCAAAACAATGTTAAGCCGCAGCACATATTGTTGAGAAAATAGCGTTTTTAACAATAAAAATGATTTAAAATATTTACGAAATAACTGTTTATGTTTATACCTGGAAAAACGTAATAATTCAACCTTTTTTTTAATAAAAATTACAACAATCTTTAAATTTAATGCTTTGTGTGTTAACATTGTATTGCATAACACCATCCACTTCGGGCTATAGTTTTAAGGAAATGATTGTTTCATAAAAGGGAATGGAAATTTTGCTTCTATTTCCTCTAAGTTGGATACTTAATCCAACGACCATGATGTGAAAAATATTTATACTCTACTGACAAAAGAGTAGAGTTTAAATTTAAAAGGTAGATTGTCTAAACAGAAAATAATAATAAATAAAAAAAGTAAATATTTAACTTTTATGTATTAACTTAAATAACCCAAAACTTTAGTCTGAGTTATTAAAATAATAATCAATATATCAAAATACTATTTAAATTGCATAGAATTACTGGAAGTAAGACTTGTATGTTGGTTGGATGTCACCATCTATAGACCTATTAAGAACTCTTCTGTTCTCGTCGGTAAGAGTTCATATCCAAAAATTCTCATATTAAAAATTACTATATCAACCTTCTTGGGTGGTATATTTTAATAAAATAGTGTTTAGTCCCTTAAAAAAGTGTTTCTTTTAATTAAATGAATTGTAACCAATATTTCTTAAAATTAAATAAAGAGAAAGTAATCCAAGGTTGGAATGTACAAGGTGTCCCAAATTCGACGCTTATCATGGGTATCTCGGAGAGTATAAGTGATATAGCATCGGTTAAATGGATGTAGAATTTTGTGTCCAGTAGTATCGTAAAAAAAAATTGAGCTTTCTTTTTTACTTTTCGAAAAAAATTAAAATTTTGAGTTTTGGTTTTTTAATTTATCTGACCTATTTTAACCGGTACAGAAACACAAATGCAACATTGTTAAAGCAACATTTTTAGTTTTATACTACCGTGTTTTTAGAATTTCGGTACAGCGTTTCGTTTTTGTGAAACTGTTATCAACTTTAATTTTTTTAATTACGGACCTGCACTTTTTATCTTATTTTTGAAATCTCTTTAACTAGAATTAAGATGTAATTTTTTGTTAAAAGTTCTTTAATCTACCCATCGGTAATCTAAGTAACAAAAATTTGCTCGAAACATTATCATCTCATTCTTCTCAATATTTATTATTCTACCTAATACAATTACTTACCCCGTTCTTGCAAAATTGGCTATGAATATAATAAAGGACTCCGAGAGCGCTAACTCTGATCTGGTGTAGTTTTTTGGAAAATGATTAAATCCATCCACCAAAGGCGCCCCAAACATGTAAGGTAGCTCTTCTCCATGTACAGTGCCCATTCTCTGTAAAAAAACAAAAACACCAGTAATTTACTGAAATAAAAACTAGCATTATTTAAAAATTGCATTAAAAAACTTAAAAAATTAGGAATATTTTTACTATATTAAATGGGGAGAAATAATACTTAAAGTTAACCTTCACTAAGATATATTCAGTAAGAAATTATAGTTAATTCTACATGTTTCGAATGTATAAACGTTCATCTTCAGAAGAAGTAAAGTTATATAGTATAGGAAATTGTGAATGACACCCTCATAGAGCTTTTGAGGAAGTTAGATAATTGAAGAAAATATTGCTTACATAGAAGTAGCAAAGAAAAATATACTACCAGGTTCTGAAGATAAATATGGGAGTTAAATGGTATTTTAGGATGAAAAATGAAAAACGTTATGTGAGAATGATATTAAAAAAAGAACTGTAACTTAAATGGTGGAGTATACTGTTGAAAAAATTGTAGTGAAAAACTATGTGTGTTGGAAAGCCAGATGTACCATTGTTGTCGTAACAGTATGAACTGTGATGTTCGAAGACATCTTAGGATATGACCATCTTAAGTGACATGGGCAGTTTTTAAAGAGGGCACATACAATGTGGAAACTAGCAAAAGAAACTTAAGAAAACATATTTTGGGGAAGTGCAGGTTTTATTGTGATTTCATTGTGAAATTTAGTTTTAAGAAAAGTAGTGGAATGTGTAGTTAGGTAGTCTTGAAATATTGGATTGATATTTTCTTTTCAGAACCTAGTAGTATACTTTTCTCCGCTACTTCTATAAGCATTAATTTCTCCAATTATCTTCCTCAAAAGCTCTACGAGGGTGTCACTCACAATCTCCTATATTATATAACTATACTTCTCCTGGAGATGAACGTTTACACGTTTGAAACGTGTACAATTAACAAAAATAAAATAGTGGAATTTGGTGTCCGTTAAAATATATAAAGAAAAGAAGCTTAGCGGCAACCGGACAGAGTAGTGCGTCTATCTTTTGCATTAAAGTACACAGGGACGCCAAAGGTAATGGAATCCCTGGGGCACAGGTAGACAATGACAGGCTGTTTCGTTCTTATTAGAACTCATCAGAAAGCCATAACCCGTAAGCGACCCTCAGTACAGCGAGCCTGTTCTTTCGTCCCTGTGTACTTTAATGCAAAAGATAGATGCACTACTCTGTCCGCTTGCCGCTAAGCTTCTTTTCTTTATATATTTTAACGGACACTAAATTCCACTATTTTATTTATACTTACACATGGCATTTACGGAATAGTGCTGTAAACCAGTGGGCGACTGCAGCGCGATCTAGATCTCAATCCACAAAAGTGGAGATGTATAGAGAAGCGAAAAAATGTTTCCTATACTGGTGAAGTGGCCGTTCCGTGCTTCATTTAATTAGATTTATTTATTTATATTTCTACGTTTTGACGTTAGATGGCTATCTTTTAAATTGAGTTGATTCCTTCTGATGGCGTTACTGGGTTTTCATTGCGTTTTTATTTCGTAAAAACGCCTTGAAAGAACAGGCTCGCTGTACTGGGGGTCGCTTACGGGTTATGACTTTCTGATGAGTTCTAACAAGAACGAAACAGCCTGTCATTGTCTACCTGTGCCCCAGGGATTCCATTACCTTTGGCGTCCCTGTGTTCTTTAATGCAAAAGATAGATGCACTACTCTGTCCGCTTGCCGCTAAGCTTCTGTTCTTTATGTACAATTAACTAAACTTTGTTACTGAATATATCTTGAAGTGAAGGTTGACTTTGAGTATTATTTCTCCCCATTTAACTTACCACTTCACTTCTAGTATGGACTACTTCTTCAAATTTACTATATTAGTTATGAGTGCAGTATTTGACTTAAAAAATTAAACATAGAAAAATATTTATAAAAATATCAAAGAAAGTAGAAACCTTAAATCTATTTCCTTTTCTCTATCGATTTCAGCTGTAAAGAATGACCCTGAAATTTTAAAAGGTAAAATAAATCGTTTGTAGCACATAAGTGTGTGGCGCCGTCCATTTATCAATCCTAGATATAATTTCAAGATATAAATTATGTTTTTAGTTCAATACGTAATTTACACTACTTTCCCTTTGGAAAATAAAGCTACGTAGCTTTGTGATATTACAAAACTTTAATTTAAATTTGTTTCTTTAAAAAATTTAAAAGATCTGAAGTAACAGAACCATTTAAATACAATACCTTAATACAATGTAACATAACGTAACAAGTTACTCTGAAATTGATTTTTCACATTATAAATCGGTTACTTCTGAGATTTCTACGATTTTATAATTATTCTTCGGTTTAAACTAAGGTTTAAGAGAACTTTATAAAATTGGGCTTAAAAGATGCTAATTTGTGTTGTATAGCGTAACAAGAAGTAAAAAGTTGTGTATGACAGTATCCCAAAAACGAAAAAAACGTGTTTTTCATTTTTCTTTTAATATTTAACACGAGATAATCCATAGAGTTGTCAATTTCATGTTTAGCCTTTTTGTATTGTCTCCCATAATATTATAGTTATGAATCTACACCTAGTATCGACTCAATCAATTAATGTGTTATTAATTAATTCTATTAGTGAGATAAAATTACGCAGTCGAGTCGGCCTACTATAAAGTAGAGCGAAAAAGTTCATGGCGGAATAAATTACAACATTTTTCTGTTTAATCATTGCTTTCTCCGGATGGCTCTGAATGACTTACTGACGTTGTTTTGTTAATTTAATGCTGAATCAAACTCGTTTTTCTCCTATAAAATTTGCTTCTTTAATCTTACATGTAATAACAAAAATATTGGGGAAAAGTTTTCTATATAAGATAATGTTTATTCACTATAATAAACATATAATACAAATCATAAAACATCACTTTTCACAAGAAAAAGTATAGCTAATAAGCATGAAAAACACCTGGAGGAGCCAAAGGCTGTAGCAGGCTATCAAAAAGTATATTCAACAGTTCAAAAGGTGTTATCATAATTTATATAATTCAAGTCATCCCATAAGGCAAAAGGAAAATAAAAGTAAGAAATACAGAAGCATAATTTCCTTTTATTTCATCAGATTCATCCCTAAACGCATTTCGCCATATCATGACTCATCAGTAGAGCCAGGATAAAATATTGGGTAAAAGTAATAATAAAAACCGATATTACAAAAATCAGGAATTTTATACCTAATTATAGAAAACAAATCATATCCAAGAATATTTCTAAAGAAACTGGCTAGTATATACCAAAAAGATTGATTAGAAACTAAAATACTAAATAATGATACCTACACTATAATTACCCACCTAAAAATTACAAAATAATAACAAAAAAAATTAAAGGTGATAGACTAGCGAGCTTATTATTTTTGGTTCCCTGTAAATAACAGTTAAAGTAGTAACAAGACGCAAAGAGTCAAATCGGTGCCTGTGGGTGCAATATACATTCATAATTCGTATTCAGTAGTAATCTTGCTAGTCTAATAATACCGATATTTTCGTAAATGTTTTATATCAGTTTTACGACAATAAGCTCTTCAACCTCATTATAAGCAGATAAAATCTCTGCATATTCCGCTACTGCAGTTTAAAGCATATTACTCTCATCTCAGTAGATGTCGAACGAACGTGACCCTAGAGCAAATGCAGTCTCGTCTGGCTGGCTGCACGTGAAGTGACATGATAATGTAATGTAAGTGTTATTCTTAGCACAAGAAAATGGCTTTAAGATGTACTTAAGAAAAATATTTATGATATATGCTAATATAGAAAAAAAACTGTAAGTATACAGGGTAATTCCTAAGTTGATACTTCTTTTTAGCTGCGTTTAGAAGGCATTAAAATAACCAACACTCAAATACCTTTTTTCAAAGAACTTAAATATAGGCGAGATACAGAAGTAAAAAAATCTAAGTGCGGGCCTGGTCATTAATATGTAGCCTACTATACTTTATGTTGTTTATCTTAATAGTCATGCAATTTAAGGGTCGGTAGTCAGTTATTTAGTAATCCACTGCGGTGTGTTTTTCTGAAGCAAGAAATTGGTGACACGTGAAAATGGTAAAATTTGAATACAATGAACTAGTAGATATGGTGTTATTTTACGGTGTCGTCAAAGTGCGGCTGTTACTTTTATACGCAGAACGCTTTCCCTTGCGGACTCATCCTACACCCAGTAGTTTTTCTAATGTTATTCAACGGGCAAGTTATTCTACACAATTTAAATTGTATCTAATAATAGAAAACTGAATTATTTTTTATTAATATTCACAATAGCAGAACAATTATTAATATTTTGGTTGTAGCTTTGGTCATTGCATTTAAAGGGTGGCTTACGGAAGAGCATCTTGTAGAACCTAATGAAATAAGACTTAATCCAGGAGGGCCTGGCCAATATTTTATGTGGCGTATCCTTTTTTTAAATTTGAGAATCATCCATGTAACTCGGTGAATGATATTGATTTCCAGCCCCCAAATTGCTTTACATTAGTTATTCCTTCTCCAGAATCAGTTAATATGGTAGCCAAGGATCGGTAATAATGTACTGCTCTGGATTTTTGAGTTTTAAATATATATTTATTTCTGGAGGCATTTTTCCAAATAAATGTATTTTAACGCATTGGGTACTGCACATTATTTGTCTATACTGGATAAAAAACCTTCTGTGCTTAGTGCATGGTTCGTGCTCGATTTTTCATGATAAAAATGAAGTAAATATAGCTCACCATGCCAAAATCGATGATTTTTTCAGAAATCACGTATTTTAGGATAATGTTTTCTAAGAGCAGTTTTTGGTGCAAATCCTTAGGTTTTGAAATACTCCTTCTTAAGTGTCGTTTTGTGATATGACTTAGACTCTCATAAATAATACAACTTTATTGACATTTCCCACTAACTAACTGACAATCTGATTAGGTATATTTCATCTCTGACCTTCCATTCTAGACTGGTGGTTGTGGTTCTCTACATTTTGTATATTCATAATAAAGCATTCTCATTTCTTTTCGCACTATTTTTTTTTATAAATTATCATCCATAAAAAATGTTTCAGTTAAAATTTTAATTTTTTTATAAATAGCTAATGGTTTTTTGTTTTTGTTGTAAAAATATTTTATTGCATTGGGTTATATTTTTTTGATTTAAAATAGGTCTTAGAAAGGAAAAACGGAACAGACACGTATATAATAGAAAAATACTATAAAATATTATCATTTTTACTGGTTTTCCTATAAAATTGCATCATAAATCAATAACTAAAACGATATGCGTCTGAAACCTTAAAAGTTTAAAAACTAAACGTTTCCTACAAGACCTTTATAATGTAAGCCAAGCATGCATTTAAATTAAGAGTCCAAGCGGGAGAAGAAAAATTAGGTTGCAATTGAGGAGAGATCCGACACTTCATGAGTCATGATATGACGAAACGCGTCTAGGGATGGATCTGACGAAATAAAAAAAAATTCTTCTTCTGTATTCTTGTTTTCGGTTAATAAACCGATGCGAGTTAGCGCTGCCTAGCGGGACTCCTGTAATTGTGACGAATGTCTTTACAGGAGATTTCCTCTTAACATTTTTACTTATTTCTATAAGTTTGTTAGAGGTGCTGGTATGCTCAAGAGTGGTACAGATGGCGCTCTGTGCCACATCTTATTCTGTAAGAGTTATCGCGATTTAAAAAATGGATTTATCTTGTTTTGCTTAAATGAAATGGATTTAACTTATTTTGCTTGAATAAAAATAAAACATTTTATTAAAAAACCTTAGTTATACACTATTATTTTATGATTGTTTGTTTTATAAAAATATTACACCTTAATAATATTTAGGATCATGAACATGTATGCAAAAAACGTGCCTGAAACGTGAATTAAAAATAGGATTTTTTGGATTTATCTGCATTTGCTTGATTTGGCTACTTTCAACAGTCATTTTTAATACGAAATATCTGGTTTAGCTTGAATCTGATATCACCAATGGATTTATCTGACCCCATAAATTGAGAATCCGGTATAAAATTAATTTTCGTTAAAAATGGATTTATCTGCTTTTGTCTGATCGCTCCTCAATTAGACTTTTAGACCCGAGCTCCTAGATTCGAGGGGCTGCAGCCCGGAAGTCCCCCCCCCCCCCCCCCTTAAATACGCCACTGGCAGTGTCAACCGCTGTTTGCATACTTTTATTATCTCTGATTGTCTCTAAAAAATGTTAGAAGATATTAACTTATCTTTCTTTATAGCAACAGTACAAAGAAGTCATTGTTAATTACCCTATGCACCGATAACAAACCTATGAACAAAGGAAATTTTAAATAATGCTTAAACATGTCAAGTAAATTAATATGATAAATTTCTGCAATATAAGTGGCACTTAGGAGTAGCGCTCAACTATAAGAAAATCATTTACAAAGCACTATACGAGCAATAATGTACCTACAACGGGAAATTTCTATCTCATAAATTTTCCAAGGTACATTTGGAATATCACATCCGTGATTGAGTTTGTGCCGTTAAATAAATGGGCTTTCTCACGAAAATAAGTTCTGAAACGCGATGCGCTACATCGTTTTCGCTGACACATTAGACAAAAATACGGTTATAAATTCTATTGTGACAACGATTTTACTGTCATGTATTTTAACTGAAGACTACGCAGGGGATCATTGTGTCGGAAATGGAGAAAAGCCTGAAACTGCATGTAAACATCGATCGACATAAAATATATATGTATTTAGTTCACTAAAAATGTTTTTCAATTTTTTTATTTCAGTTTTTAAATACAGGGTGATTTCTAAGTTGATACTTCTGTTTTAACTGTGTATAGAAGGCACTTTGAATTTTAACATTTAAAGAGAGCCGAATAGATAGGCGCACTATGATTCATTCGCTACGAAGAACCGACGTGACCAGGGGCGGTTCTAGACCTAAAATATTGGGGGGCACCACATTGGCGTAGCCAGAAAATATGCTCGGGGGGGGAGGGGGTGACTTGGGGGGCGTAAGTAGGACATTTTTTTTTCTGAAGAGAGGGATAGTCGGGACTATATGTATTCCATGGTATTGTACCTAGCGAAGAAGGAAAAGCGAAATTTTCGGGGCCACGCCCAAAGTTCGTTTAAAATTCACCTAACTATTATCAAATTTCGAAAATTAAATTATTACATCTCCCCCCTTGGATGGTTGAATAAAAAAAATTTTTTTATGTTTTTTTTGATATTCCTAGCTGGCTCTTTATTTAAAAAATTTTTTTTTTATATTTGTGAAAAATATGAATATTGGTGTCAATCTAAAATTTTAACATAAGACGTATGTATGACTCTAACCAGAGTTTTCCGAGCTAGGTTTTTCATGATTAAAAAAAAAGTAAATATTGCTCACCACGCCAAAATTGATGATTTTTTCAGAAATCATGTATTTTAGGAGCGTAGATCTCAAAGCAGTTTTTGGTGCAAATGCTTAGATTTGGAAATACTCCTTCTTAAGTGCCGTATATTTATATTCCTAATAAAGCATTCTTATTTCATCCCGCACTATTTTTTTTATTATAAATTATCACACTTCTTCCATAAAAAATGTTTCAATTAAAATGTAATAGAAGAATTCTATAAAATATTCTTTTTACTCGTTTTCCTTTAAATTGCATCAAAAATCAATAACTAAAACGATATGCGTCCGAAACCTTAATCTCTATATAAAACAGGACTTTTAAAAGGAAAAGTTTAAAAGCTAAATGTTTCCTACAAGACCTTTGTAATCTAAGCCAAGAATACATTATTTAAAGATTTAAATTAAGAGTCCAAGCGTGAGATGAAAATGCAGCCCGGCAGCCCCCCTTATATACGCCACTGGGCGCAGCCACAATTTTTGGTAGCCTTCGCAAGCAAATAACGCCACAGCCCAAAATTTTTTAGAATCATGCTCAAATTGTATCAAATTATGTAAATAATAAAGCACCCGGAATTTTTTTTATCAGTGGCATGAATTTTATAGTTTTTTTCAGAAATGTTGGGGGGGTCCTACAACCCCCCCCCCCCCCCCCCCTCCCCCCCGGCCCCTTCCGTAGAACCGCCCCTGGACGTGACTTCGGAGCGCGCCGTCTTTTATTGTGTAAAATAATACAATATCTTGTTTCTGAAATCGATCGAAAATGGAAACAAAAATTAGTTTGTCTCCAAAAACGGTTGCCACATTTTTGCACTGATCCGTCGCTCTTTAAATATTGAAATTCAAAGGACGGCATTAAAGTAAACAACATTTTCAAATACCTTTTTTCAAAAAACCTAAAAATAGGCGACATATACAAGTAAAAAATCTAAATTCGGGCCTGGTTATCGAAACATACTCTGCTATACTTTATGCTGTTTTTGTCTTACTAGTAGCAGTGTCATGCTGCGGTGTGTTTTTCTGAAGGAAGTTAATTTTAAATTGGTGACACGTGAAAATGGTAAAATTTGAAAACAATAAACTAATAGATATGAGGTGCTAATTTACTGTGAATGTGGAAAAGTGCTTCGAGATTATACGCAAAACGCTTTCCCTTGGGGGGTCATCCTACACCCAGAAGTTTTCTTAATGTTATTTAACGGGCGAGTTACGCATGACCGTATTTGATTCGTAGTGTAATAAATGAATGTAAGTACCTTATTTTTGCGTTTTTTGAAACAAGGTATTTGAAAATGTTGTCTATTTTAATGCCTTTTATACATAGCTAAAACAGAAGTATCAACTTAGAAATCACCCTGTATACAGTGTGACTCATTAAAGGTGGCCGCCGGCCATATCTCGGAAACTACTAGGAATAGAAACTTAATAAAAAAATTCGCAATTAAAGTGGCCATGAGAAAATTATGAAAATGGTTTTTAAGTTCCGCATTTTGTCGCAAGAACACGATTGAAAATTAAATACCTATTAAAATTTTAAATTTTTCCAAAAATTCCCACATTAAAGTTTAGCTTTGGTAGCATCATTAGAAAGCCTAGACAATTCTACATCGTTTTGGTTTAAGACTCATTGGCGTATCAATCTTGATAAGGGTGGAGGAAGCTATTAAAAGTGTAATAATTTAAATTTCTGCTTCTAAACGACTTATCTGATTGAAGAAAACTTGGTACAAAACTGGTACATAGGCGCCGATTCCGTGGGGGCTCTGGGGGCTTGGGCCCCCAGAGCCATATTTCTTTGGGGGCGTAGCCCCCATAGCCTAACCCTCACAGTAAGTTTACATAATAATGATACTAATAGCAATTCGTTTGCGAACGTGCGTTACTTGAGATTTGATAATTTAATTTTTTTCTATAAAATTTATCTACAGTTGTCGTTTCCTCTTTTAATTTAGCAGGTTATCATATTTAGGAAAAAATTATTTTGGCTTTGAAAATTAAATTATGCTAGATCTGGCAACCCTGGTCTGCCACTTTGCTTAGAGCACGTAGAGAGTTTGGAAAGTCCCTGGTCTCAAAGTCTCAAGGTTGCCAGGTCTGGTGAAATTTTACTAGATTTAATGATTTCGAAACCAATCCAAAGTGATTTAGTGAAAACTTTCGTTAAAGTCCCCAGTTTTAGTGATTTTTCGGATTTTGTAGCAAATAAGACAAAGTCGTCTAAAATACAATACAAAAATGCAATATTTTAAAAATATTTTTTTCAAAATCACGGCTATTTTTAATTATCTGCTCGATCTATATTTTCTACACATTGGCAGCCGTGATGTCAGATCTGCGCATCATGCAGATCTGACATCACGGCCTAGTCAGCGAGGTCAAGCATCGGCACGGTCAAGTTGGAGAGTCTCCTGTTTTAATAGATCTACTGTTTTCACTCTTAAACTACTGTTCTACTGTTTTCATCCTCAAATCTCCTGTTGAAAATTTTTTAATACCAAAGAGGTAATTAAGCTACATAATTCACAAATGTACACAAAAACATTGGATCATTCGGAACTAACTGGCCAGAGCCGTCTTTCCGTACGGGCCCGGTACAGTTTTTTTAGAAGTCACTTTGGATGGAGGAATGGCCCCGCGCGTCTTGGGGCCCACAATTTGAATCGATGACCTTTTTTTTTAGAAGTTACTGTGGAGGGAAGCCCCAAAATTTGGACCGATGACCTTTTTTTTTTAAAAGTTACTGTGGAGGGAGCCTTATTATATTTAAAATTTATTAACTATTACATTATATTATATGTATATTTAATAAAGGATTTTTTTTTATTCGTTGAGATCCGGGCTCCAAGCCCCCAGAGCAATTCTGAAGTTCCGGCGCCTATGCATTGGTATACGATAGTTCTTAATAATGGTAATTTGTAATAATAACAGTTTTTATTTATTATATCCCGAAAACTTAAGTCATACGGTATAACTATCACATTATAATGGGAAATTAGATTAAATTTGCAAAAAAAAATTGTAAAAAGCGGAATTCAGTATTTTTTTTTTGTTTCCAAGTTATTACCAAAAGAATAATTTTTAACACTTTAATTGAGGAAGTGAGTGTTTTTATTGTTATTACACCAAGCGTTCCACGATAAAACAATATTTTTAACCTTTATGATTATGTAGGTTTGTCACAAATTATTCCAGTGGCCCATAAACTACTTATTAATCAACAAAAGAAGCTTAGCGGCAAGCGGACAGAGTAGTGCGTCTATCTTTTGCATTAAAGTACACAGGGACTCCAAAGGTAATGTAATCCCTGGGGCACAGGTAGACAATGACAGGCTATTTCGTTCTTGTTAGAACTCATCAGAAAGTCATAACTCGTAAGCGACCCCCAGTATAGCGAGCCTGTTCTTTCAAGGCGTTTTTAAGAACTAAAAACGCGATGAAAACCCAGTAAAGCCATCATAAGGAATCAACTCAATGCAAAAGATATAGCCATCTAACGTGAAAACGTAGAAATATAAATAAATCTAAATAAATTAAGCACGGAACGGCGACTTCACCAGTATAGGAAACATTTTTTCGCTTCTCCATACATCTCCACGCTTTGTGGATTCAGAGATAGACGCACTACTCTGTCCGCTTGCCGCTAAGCTTCTTTTGTTTATATATTTTAACGGACACTAAATTCTACTATTTTATATATACTTACACACGGCATTACGGAATAGCGCTGCAAACCAGTGGGCGACTGCAGCGCGATCTAGATCTGAATCCACAAAGCTGGAGATGTATGGAGAAGCGAAAAAATGTTTCCTATACTGGTGAAGTGGCCGTTCCGTGCTTGATTTATTTAGATTTATTTATATTTCTACGTTTTCACATTAGATGGCTATATCTTTTGCATTGAGTTGATTCCTTATGATGGCGTTACTGGGTTTTCATCGTGTTTTTATTTCTTAAAAACGCCTTGAAAGAACAGGCTCGCTGTACTGGGGGTCGCTTACGGGTTATGACTTTCTGATGAGTTCTAACAAGAACGAAACAGCCTGTCATTGTCTACCTGTGCCCAGGGATTCCATTACCTTTGGAGTCCCTGTGTACTTTAATGCAAAAGATAGACGCACTACTCTGTCCGCTTGCCGCTAAGCTTCTTTTCTTGATATATTTTAACGGACACTAAATTCTACTATTTTATTTACTACTTATTAATAATATAATCATCGAATATTTCTAATTTAGAGAAAAGTGATTTTGTATTACGTGTAAAAATTTTTCTTTATTAGTATCATAGCAGAGCGCTTTCGGCTTTCGCCATCCTCAGTGCTATCTGAAAGTGAGAATTGAAAATATTTTTTATAAAACGGTAGGTTAGATATTGAAAATTAATTTGAAGAATTCAAAGAATTCAAAACATTCTTGTGATTAAAAGATCTAAAATTTGTTTTCAATACTCACTCGTCAGTAATTACATGATGACATCCTCATATAGGCCGAACGGCACTACGTCCAATTAGTAATTTTTAAAATATTAAGTGGACCTAGTGCCGTTCGGCCTATATAAATATTTAGAAGTGAGTCTAAAACTGGAGATTTTTGAAATAAGGAAGTGCATCTGTGCTCAAATCTTTAGTTCGATCAGAAAATAACGATACTTCAGTAAAAATATATTTTGGTAATATACCATCAGTTTTCGCACCATTTCGTGCACTCAAGGAAAAATTTGTGAATGCCTAGAATTTAGGATAAATGTTTTGATTAACATTAAAAAAAAAGCAATTTTCACATTTCACCACAGATTTGCATATTTTTGAGTATAGGTATTCTTAATCTCACTTCTGTTAAGCGTCAGATAACGACTTTTGCTATTTACAACATGTACATTTGGTTTCTTTGTAATTGACCACTGTGGTTAGTTTCATATCCTAACTAGGATGGAAATAAAATTATATCCTTTCAGTTAACCGGAATAGCTCACTTTTCCAATCATTTTAGGGTAAAAGAAACAGCACATTTCCAAGTGAGAGTAGAAAAATAATTTTTTAAAACATACATTTTATTCCTTTTACCAGAAAAAGTGAAACTGACAAAAATTAGGAGTGGCATTTTACACATCTTCCATAACTCGGTTTATTTATCCGTTAGTAGTACAGAATCTGGTATAATCCGTATCATTGCCTGTTTACTCATGTCGATCATTTTACCGGCGGTGTATTGTGGCGATAATGAGGTAAAAGTACTAAATTAGCTTTATCCAATACAGCATTTGTAGTTGATTACTCCTGCTAAATAGTGATGTCCTATTATTGTGTAATATATGCTGGTCCCCAATAATTTCTTTTCATAAAAAAATGTGTTTGCTGATTCTGTACTTCGATATTTTTAACAATAAGTAAGCAGTTTGTATATTATATACACATTATTAATAATCATGCCTGGGCGTTTAAATTATACAAACGAAGATTATTTAAACTTATTTATTATTTATGGAGAATGCTCAAATGATAAGTGACAGCTTCATAGATTTTTTAGCATTTGATTCTTTTTTAACGCCGTCATAGCCAACTAAGAGTAACTGAACTTAAAATCGGCAGCAAAATCGCCTTATAAAAATACTAAATTGGCAGTATTTCGAAAACTAAAAATTTTTGGGATATGCAATCTTGCATAAAATTACCCTTATTTTTAATGCTAAATAAGAAATAATTATTATATTTGGGTGTTTCCATTTGAAAATCTGGACTTTTTGCGGTTTTTTCAATTTCATTTTTAATCTTATTTTTTAAACACCCTGTATTAATAGTTATCAAAATATTAGAAAAAAATCTATTAAAGCAGGTCCTTTATAACAAGGAATCCCACTTAAATTAAATAAATAAGGCTTCTTTACAGAAAAAATTGATAATTATTCTAAGGCTTGCAAACGTCATTTTTGACATAAAAATTCAAATATGTCAAAAACGTTTAGACATAGGTATAGGACATGGTATACAAAATCTGCCTAGAATCTTGCGTAGAATGCAAAAATGTAATAATATATAGGGTGTCCCATTTAAAATAAGCAAGTTGACACTTACTAACCGGAAGTGCCACCATTATGAAAATATTTTAGCCCGGTCGCCCCCATCAGCATACTGACAAATTTTCAAAATTTTCCTATGTATAGTTTTCTATATATAGATCGATTCGGTTCCCGGTGGGACACCTTGTATATCATAATATTTTCTAGTTTCCTATAGAATTCCACGTATATTTTGTATACTATGTTATATGACTAAATTCAATTGTTTTTGAGATATGGACGTTTAAAATATGCCATTTTTAGACTTTGACAGTGTGTAGCTCTGGAACGGCGCATCTTGGAGAAAAATGGTTTTCACCTCCCTAACTCAGTTTCATTATTTTCTATCTAAACGTTACAACTTCCGGTTTAACATGTAAAACCATTATATTTTTTTAACATGTTAACGAATAGAAATACCTATGCGTTGGTTTGTTGCCTAAATTATATAAATATATAGTGAAAAGTAGTAGAGTTTTGGACCATTTTCTATATCATTTTGCTTTGAATAAGTGTGGGAGTTTATTAGGTATAAGAACTAGTTTACCTAATTAAAGGAAAAAACTGTAAAATAAAGTGTCGCAATCTGTTGATGACATTACACAAATACGGGTACAGGGACAAACGTTTAAACCATGATCAATCTAAACGGAGATAAAACGATAAAACATTTCGTATGTATGTAATTAAAATAAAAACAATTTTAAACCATTTCAAGCCAAATATTTAAAACCATGGACAATTTGCATCTTTAGTATACTTTGTTACATTTTCCATATGCTCCCTTATTAACACAATGACGTTTAAAATATTAGTTAAATTGATTGTACAAAGAAAATCTATTCCATTAAATCCAATCTTATACCAAAAGTCCGACTCTATATGCTTCCAGCATTAAATGTGATGGACTTAAATGAATGGTATTGACGCTGCCTAGCGGAACTCTTATAAGTGTGAGAAATATTTTTACAGCTGATTTCCATAATGCTAACTTTCATATACCTTAAGCATGGAATATTTGTTTAATTATCAGGTTAGTTTCATTCAGTTTGTTAGAGGTGCTGGTATGCTATAGTGTCTAACTATGAAACTAGATTTCGCTACATGCTACATCCTTCTGACGAATTTTTCCATGGATTGTTTAAACAGAAGGCAATTTTTCGCTTCTATTATCGGATCCTGACCCGACTAAAAAGCCATGATATGGAGAAACGTGTCTATAAAACAACAAAGTTCTAGTGTATGGTGGCAACTTCCTTGAATTTCCTCTTACTCCAGTGTGGCTCTTTTTGCAAGATTTCGGCTTCGGTCCGCATGATATGATGGCCGTGTGTGTAGACATGTTCAGGTGAACATGATTTTTTGGTGTCTTCTTTAAGCGTGTTATTCCTATCTTTTTTATCCTTATTTCGAGCGGTCTTAGTGTCTCATCAATAATTGGCCACATTCGCAGCGGATCTGGTAGACACAGTTTATTCTAGAAAAATAGCTATGGCTGTGAACACATTGAGTAGAATGGAAAAAAGTTATTTTATATTACGTGTAAGTGCTTTTTTTAATTAATATTGTAGAAGAGCGCTTTCCATTTTCATCATTATTAGTTCATTCTTTTTTTTGGCTTCTTACTTTCGTCTTTGTTAGGTGGTTTCTTATATTTATATAGTATTCACATGAAGACGAAAGGTTGTGATTTAAAAACCAATAAAGACACTGCAAGTCCAAAACTCTTCTATCATTCAAAATATTACTAGTTATAAGGAATACAGAATAAAAATCGGTGTTAACTTGAAGAAATAGTTTATACTTGAAGTGGAGTGGGAATTTAGATGGATAGAAATAAGAATATCTACATGTTTTAAGTATAGAAACATTTATCCTCAGGGCTTTACTTTAAAAAAATTAAAGAAAAGGTGATTGATGTCTTAACGGAGCTTTATTTAGATTGTATTGCGAAATTTAACAACAAGAAACATCTTATTAAAATAATTGTAGTAAGTGGCCAGTGATCAGATTCTGGAAACCACACACAGGTGCAAGGTAGAAAGTATCATTGAATGAAATAGTTATAGTAAGAAGTAATTAAATGATTTATGGGTTTAATTGAATGATAAAATTAGTTGGGTACACCAACTTTAGGAAAGAAAACTTTCCGTCAGTTGATTAAATTGGATTTAAAAGTATTAATAAACCATTTATATTTATTTTAGGGGTGAAATAGTCGAACCCTTTGTAAAAGTGTTTATTATTACTCCGACACTGAACCTAATAAACACTTTTACAAGGGGTTTGATAATTTCACCCCTACAATAAATTCAAATGGTCTATTAATAATTTTCAATCAAATTTAACTTAAGTGACGAAAGGTTTTTTTCCTTACACTTGGTGTACCCAACTCTTTTTATCAGTGTCTGTTTGAAGGTTGGAGACAATGATGTTTCTTGAATAGTTTTCGACTTGCATTGTCTTTAATTTGTTTTACATCACAACGTTTCAACTGGATATACTTACACGACTGGAGATACTTATTAGTTGAAACGTTGTGATGTAAAACAAATTAAAGACAATGCAAGTCCAAAACTATTCTATTTTTTTATCAGTCAATTAAAATGCCAAACCCATAAATCATTTAGTTACGGTACCTTTACTATAAATCTTTCATCTTTCAATGAACTTTTCACCTTACACCTGTAGTGTGTATGCTATCCAAAATTTCATCAGTGATCCCTTTCTACAATTATTTTTGTGATATGTTTCTTATTATATCTTACTACACTTCAGTATACAATTTAAATAACCATGAATCTAAAGCTCCGTTAAGACATCAGTTACCTTTTCTTTCTTAAAGCTAAAGTTATTCTCCTAATGATGAGTGTTCCTATACTCGAAACATGTAGAGATTCTAACTTCCAAATTATTTTTCCAAATATATCAGTGAAGGAACACTTATTCTTTTCAATTTAAAATATGCCTCTGATTAATCGGATCTGGTATTATCGTGCGGGTCATATGATTCAAGAAAGACATACTCTCAGTTTTAGTTTTCTTTACTTGCGTTTAATTTTACCCTCTAAGTAAAATACGTAAGATTAATGAGACAGACTTATTCCATTTTGACATGAAAAAAAAGGATACGTATTTACTTTCCAGCGATTCTAAAAAGCTTATAATAGCACCAGCTACGTTTTATTTTAAATATGCTAGTTTTGTGACTTTGACAGTTTGTGACAAAATGAAACAATTTTCTGGGTTTTTGCATCCCCAACCAAAAAAAATGGTACTTAATCTGATAAACTATTTCGAAAATGAAAGAAAAAGTGGAAATTCGCCAACCAATATTCAGGAAACAGTAGCCAAAGCACTGGGAATTAGTTTAAGGA
This sequence comes from Polydrusus cervinus, assembly GCA_935413205.1. Classification (NCBI taxonomy): domain Eukaryota; kingdom Metazoa; phylum Arthropoda; class Insecta; order Coleoptera; family Curculionidae; genus Polydrusus; species Polydrusus cervinus. The sequence continues at coordinate 85,079,274 of OW284511.1, forward strand.
CTGTGCAGAAAATTGTGCATGAAACAAAACATAACATAATAATAATCGGAACTCCTATCAATAGCAAAGTCTCTTAAAAAACCCAAAATATACGCGGTAGAAGAAATACTGCGTGTATATGGTCATGAGGTTCTACGACTTCCACCATATAATTGCCAGTTTAATGCAATAGAATTAATATGGGCTAGTGCAAAGTCTTATTAGGAAAAACATGTAGGTGATGGTCTTAAATCCGACCAAGTACAAATAGTTTGGCAAGATTCGTTAGATCATATTACACAAGAGTACTGGAAGAAATCGGTGGAACATACAGAAATATTAATAAGGGATTGTTGGGATCGAGAACAAATACTAGATGTCGAAGTAGTGCCAATGATAATTGCTCCATTCAAAGACGACGAGGACTTTTCCGATTTTATAAGTGACGATGAGAGTTTTTAGGCTATAATTATAAACGGTGTTTTTCGTTTACATTTTTTAGTATTCTTGGGTATTATATTATGCTTTTTTTTCATGCACATTATTCTGCATAGTCCTTAAACTAATTCCCAGTGTTTTCGTTACGGTTTCCTGCATATTGGTTTGCGAATTTCCACTTTTTCTTTCATTATCGAAATAGTTTATCAGACTAAATGCCATTGTATTTTTAGGTTTTAGTAGTAAAATTGTTAAAATAAATTGATTGCACTGTTTATTATTGTCGTTTTTAATTAAAGGGTACAGTAGGTATATAATTACCGATTATATAATTTTTTTGTAACTTTTTCAACTCCCCTGTACATAATTTTTACAAAACTAATAATATTAGGTATATGTGGCTATCTCCGCGATAGCTAAAATAATGGAACTATTTTTCCTTCCTTCGGTATATTTGTAAATAATCTCACAACATTTTGATAGCCTCTGTGTTGTCTGATTTGACGCATATGATCAGTGACCTTTGGACCCGCACGTTAAGACCAGATCTGACTATATTTATGTTCGGATTTATGCGAGACGTTTTAAGTATATTATCACTTTGGAAAGTGGCGACCTAAATGACGCTACTTTATAAGTACAAAAGCAGAGAACAAAGCGATACTTTGTTAAAACACGTTATCCTCCATCCTGCTCCACAAATAAAAATTCTTTGACGTCCTTTAATACATAAATAATTTAACAGTTGTGTGTTTTTCTTTTTCAAGTCCAAGATGATTTAATGTGTGGTTGATTTTAGGTTTCAAGAGGCTTCAAAGAGACTTGCGAGGGGAACGCTAACTAAATTTATTACTTCAGATGGAGGGCGGCAGCTCGTGTAATTTTGGAAAATTTGTCGGGCTCGCCCCTGTTGCGTATATTTACGAGTTCATAAATTATTGATCAAAAGGGTTTTGTACGTTTGTACCCGTATTTGCTTAATGTCATCAGCAGATTGCGACATTTTATTTTACAGCTTTCCCTTTTAATGGATGTGTTTAATTTTTCGCCGAAAATTAATTTTTACCTAATTAACTTTTGCACTCACTGGCAGGGGCGTTGTGGATTGAGATATGTTTCTTGATTGGAAATTATAAGCAAACTGTTTTTGAGTAAAGTTTAACATTAATTAAGTGAGTCAATGGCGCTTCGTGGTTAGCAAAGTCGGCAAGGTCATAAAGTGTAAATCCCAAAATTCGGGATTAATAAACTATACAGGGTGATTCCTAAGTTGATACTTCTTTTTTAGCTGTGTACAGAAGGCATTAAAATAAACAACATTTCCAAATAACTTACAAACAGGCGAGATACTGTCGGATATGGATTGGTATCCTTAAGGATGAATTAATCGGTTCATACTTCGCTGTGGTGCTTTTTTTTTATGATAAAACACCTGCACTGTAGGAAAAATCCTTTAAGGCGCTCTGGGAGCGGTGCGAGTGCGAAGAAAGCGATTAACGTTGGTCTTGAAACGTTGAAGATTGTATTATTTGGGAAACACGACCTCAGGAAGATCATTCCACAAAGATGACGTTCTCCAGATGAAAGAATTCTTGAACAATGAAGTTCGAGGAGTACTAAGCTGAACAACATATGGATGAGCGGCAGTGGTTCGCCGTGTATTTCTGTTTTGCATTGCTCTAGGTGGAATCAAGTGGGCAATGTCAGTCGTACACCTGCCATGGAAATATCTGTAAAAGAGAACCAAATCACCAACCTGTCTTCGATGCTCCAGGCTATCGAGGGTCTTGGTCAGCTCGGGGTCGCCGATCAGACGAACGGCTCTCCTTTGAATGGAATCCAGTAGCCGAAGGGTGTGCTTGGGTGCAGAGCTCCAGACATGAGAGCAATATTCTAATGATGGTCGAATCTGGGCTTTGTAGAGTGTCAAAAGTTGATGAGGTGTGTACAACCTTTTGGTGCGGAAAAGTACACCAAGTTTCTGTGCAGCTGTCTTGGCAATTGCGGCAACGTGATCACGCCAAGACATGTTACCTCCCAGATTGACCCCCAGCAAATTAATAGACGGTGCCAGGGGAATTGCGTGTCCTGCCATGACTATATCCGGTTCTGCAATGTTAACCTTTTTGGAGAAGACTGCTGCCTGGGTTTTCTTAGCTTTAAATTCGACTTGGTTACTGTCACCCCAAGCCAAAATTTCTTCCAGGTCCTTGTTGAGGCGCAATACTTCATGCTGCCTGCGAAGATGTGCGTCGGCAGCGGATGTTTGGGGAGTCAAGGTAAAAGATGAGACAAGTGTGCTGTCATCAGCAAAGCTATAAATTGGATTTTGGGTTTTCACTAAAAGGTCGTTAATATACAGTAAAAAGAGGGTAGGCGACAATATGGACCCTAAGACTCTAAGACTCTTAATAGGTGTTGAGTCTGCTGATAAGAATAGGTGTAGTGAAAAGATAGTGTGAAGAACAAGGACAAGGACATTCCTAGTTTTGTAGGAGGAGTTTGTAGACGAAAGTTAATAAACATAATTGTTTGAATTGGTTGGGATAAAGGGTTCCATTTTGAATAGTCCATCCAGAGAAATCCCCTCTTTTAATAAATTGCTGACATAGCAAAAAGGAACCCCTTCTCCCATCTGGTAAGGGTTACAAAACATTATAAAAACTCAAACAGACACTTACTCAGTGGAGTTGTTTAACATTTTTAAGTGTAAGGGTAACCTCTACCCATTTGGTCATTCAAGTAAAGATGTAGAAACATCATCTCAGATAGATCAGAGCAGTTTCCAGCCTGTGAGTAAGTGATCTTGATAATGTTTATTTAAATTGTTAAATTGTATATTTCTCTTTTGGCCTGAGTTGACTGTAAAGCGGGAATTGTTTCTCTTGAACTTAGAACAAATAGCGTCGTATTTGAGGATTAAGGAAACAACTCTTCTTTAGAGGAAACTCTCAAAATTTACTAATTTAAGAACTTTATTTTTATTTCTAAAGAATTCTATTTTATTCATTATTATGTAATCGACAATTGCTTTGCTTTGCTTCACTTAAATAAACCTATTAAAAATCTTTGGTGTTTTAGTAACTAAATAGGGCACAACAAATTAAATAAATTAAAACGTAATTTCAAATCATCTAAGCTACACGTTCCCGTCGCCTATCATTTTGATACGCGACAATACAAAAGTAAAAAATCTAAGTGCGGGCCTGGTCATCAAAACTTAGCCCGCTATACGTTATGTTGTTTGTCTTATCTCTTAGTAGTCATGCAATTTACGGGTCGGTGGTGAGTTATTTGACATTCCGCTTTTTCTGAAGCAAGTTAATTTTAAATTGGTGATACCTGAAAATGGTAAAATTTGAAAACAATGGACTAGTAGATATAAAAACCGAAATTTTTAATTTTGAATTTACAATTTTTTCGCCTTTATTTTTGACTTGGAAAAAAATAATTATTTTAAAAATTGCGCCGTGCCACTTAATTCTCGTAAAATTCGTTTTTATAATATTTTGTTTATAGAAAAAAAAACATTTTATTGCCATTGCCAGATACAGGTACAATATGCACCATGTGGTGAAAAGGCACTATTTATTCGTGATGACTAATCGACAACTGTTGGCTCTTAAGATTATGTATTTATATAGCGTTTCCCCTGCAAGTCTCTTTAAAGCCACTAGAAATCTAAAATCAGTTACAAATGAAATAATCTTTGAAAAGAAAACACTCCGCTTCTAAATTATTTATATATTGCTGAAAGTCAAAGAATTGTTATTTGAGATGGAGGGTAAAAAGTAAAGTATTTGAAGAAAGAAGTATCTCTTTGTTCTGTGCTTTTGTAGCTGAGAATAGTAAATCTATTTTTACGAGTTAGCACTTTCGTTCATTGAGCGTCTTTTAACATACTTTTATCGTTAGGCAGTCCTTAATTTACTAGTTTTTATTTAGGAGCAAACAGTAGTCGATGAGTCATCACGAATAAATGTGCATTTCCACCACATCGCGCATGTGGTACCTGTGTCTGGCAATGGCAATAAAATGTTTTTTTTTATAAACAAAATATTATAAAACCAAATTTCACGAAAATTAAGTGGCGCGGCGTCACTGAAGGCTTTTAGGATAATATCGGGACATCGTTTGTAATTTTAATGGAAAATAAAATGTTAACATAAATAACAGCAATATTTATAATTTTATGTTCTGCATGACGGATGGATGATATAATTTGAATATACAGGGTGTGTCAGTAAGGTGTCTGTCTTAGATAGCACCTAAACTATATAAGATAAGGAAAAAAAGTTTAATACAAAAATTAAAGGGTTTTTTAGGCTACATAATCTAAAATTATTTTCTAATCTACAGGGTGGTCCTAAAAAGTGGTACTAAATAATAAAAAAGAAAATTAAATGAGACACCCAGTATAATTTTCTAGAATATGATTCAATGGAATAAGGATTTTGCAACCCTATTAAAAACTTTGAAGTGAAATGCAACGTTGCCCCGAAATTTTAGTAATTTTAAGGGTATCGTTAAAAAATCATAGCAACCTGTCGATTAACCCTAGGCAAATATAATTAACGTGGTAAGTACTTTAAGGTAAGTACGATTTATTGATTTATAATAATGTTTTTAAATCTCTTATACAGAGCGTTCATTACAAGTTGGACAACTTGATAGTTTTAGAAATGCTTTATTTCAATTTTTTTAAATGGGACCCCCCTAATTTCTTTAGGTAAAACAATTTATCTTTCGAAAACCTTACTTTTTTGTTAAACATGTCATATATCTAAATATCATTGTTTCTGAAATATTATAGGATTTGTCTTGAATCAGGGTAAAAAAAGAAAGTTCTAATTAAACAATTTAGTCAAGATTATTTTAGAACAAAAAATAAATAATTTTCTTTGTCACAGCTGTCGTTGCAAAATTATTTCGCCAACATTTTGTGCTTTATTACTGTTTAAAGTTTAGTTTGCCGAACTAACTTTATCGAAATAGAAAAGTATGAGTTATGATAAAGTTAGTTCAGGAAACTAAAATTTAAACAGTAATAAAGCACAAAATGTTAGCGAAATAATTTTGCAATGACAGCTGTGACAAAGAAAATTATTTATTTTTTGTTCCAAAGCAATCTTGACTAAATTGTTTAATTAGAACTTTCCTTTTTTACCCTAAAAAATTGTCAATTATGGAGGAAGAAAAAATTAATATAAAAGTTACTAGAAAAATAACCAGATCAACGCTGTCGTCAAGCTTCTGGAAAATCTAGGTAAGTTTCAAATGTATCGGAACCTGTGCATCCCGTTTTAATTTAAGGTGAAGCCTAAGTGTAAAGTTCTCCTTAGCTAACATTTAAATTTAAAAGGTAAAAATAAGAACACAAAGTCCTTCTCCACTGATATATTATAGAAACATTTTAGTCAACTTCTCTACATGTTTCGAATGCAGAAGCATTCATCTTCAGGAGAAAAATTAAAAGAAGAAAGGACCAGTAGATATCACCCTAACTGAGCAACATAAATATAGGTTCGGTATAAAATGAGTGGAACAATGACGAAATCGATACACACATTGCATTGTGAATAAGAAAAGTATATGGGTTGAGACTTAAGGCACTGTGAAAACTTTAAAGGTAAAATGAAAGATTTAACATCTTTGTGTGGAAGAACTGTCAAAAGATCAAAAGAAAAATTCTTTCATTTTAGACTTTATGGAAGTAAAATTTTTTTATTTAGCTCGACCTCTACCGCTTTTCCAAAAAGCACGCGTTAGCGGTCGAACTAAATAAAAAAATTTTACTTCCATAAAGTCTAAAATGAAAAAATTTTGTAAAATTCAATTTTTATATTTCTACTTTAACTATGTTTATTCGTAAACCATTGCGGTTTACATCCAGTAATAAATTAAAATTAAATTTAATTTCCAATTAATTTTTTAATAGTCTTCTTCCTCACACTTATATTCACTTCTTCTCCAAAATTTTTTTCTCTAATGACTAGCTAATAGTTTGCTTAATGATCATTCATTTTTACTTTATTCTGATCTTTTGACAGTTCTTCCACACAAAGATGTTAAATCTTTCATTCTACCTTTAAAGTTTTCACAGTGCCTTAAGTCTAAACCCATATACTTTTCTTATTCACAATGCAATGTGTGTATCGATTTCTTCATTGTTCCACTCATTTTATACCGAACCTATATTTATGTTGCTCAGTTAGGGTGATATCTACTGGTCCTTTCTTCTTTTAATTTTTTTTAATCTCCTAAAGATGAATGCTTCTGCATTCGAAACATGTAGAGAAGTTGACCAAAATGTTTCTATAATATATCAGTGGAGGAGGACTTTGTGTTCTTATTTTTACCTTCTATATTCCCACTCCACTTTAAGTATGGACTATTTCTTCAATTTAAATTTAAGCAAGGCGGTGCAAAGGGCCATAGCACGTCTAAGTAAATATATAAAATATTAATGACTTTTTTTTTTAAATTGCGATTTTGCCAAAATTAGGAATAGTTAACTTTGCCTTAAGCGGATGAAGGTTTTTCGTATCAAGCGCAGATCTCGAGTTTGATCGATTTTGAATAGAACGTAGTTTTTATTTTTGCATTTAACACAATTTAAAAAACCTACTTCAATTCATTTTATTTCTGACTTCATAATTTAACTTTGTCGGGATAAGCAAATACGTTCTTTAGTAACGTTGGCATTGGTCGATAAATTATAAACTCGTAAACAAAAGCAACAAGAGGGAGCCGGCAAATTTCCTAGATATTACACAAGCAACCGCCCTCTGTCAAAAGTCATAAATTAAGTTTTCGCTTCCCCGCGATTTCAGTAGAAGCCTCCTGAAACCTGAAATCAACCACACTTTAAATCATTTTGGACCGTGAAATGCAAAAACTAAAAATTTTAATATTAAACACATAAATTATGGGAATTTTGGGTCTAAGGAGAAGGTTTGTGTATGTACAGGGTCTCACAAATTCGATGCTCATCATGGGTATTTCGTGCCCAGTAATAGCGTAAAAAAAATTGAGATTTCTTATTTACTTTAAAAAAAAAAATTCAGTTTTTGCTTTATTAATTAATCCAACTTATTTTAACTGCTACAGAAATACAAATACAACATTGTTGAAGCAACTTTTCAGCTTTTTTACTATTGTTTTAGAATTTCGGTACAACGTTTCGTTTTTGTAAAACTGATACTTTAATTTTTCTAACACGGACCTGCATTATTTATTTTACTTTTTAAAATCTCATTAAGCCCAAAATTCCATTCTATCATACCCAACAATTTTTAGACATTTTGATGTTGACTTTACAACATCACAAATTTAATAATTGTAAAAACAGAGAAATATTTTTATTTTTATTTTTACTTGTCAGGTGGTAGCAAACATTAAAAAAAAAATTTTGATAATTATTTTTAAATAAAGACGTCCCTGGCATTTATTCAAGGTATTACAGCACGATATGAGTAATTTATTATGTAGGAAACAAATTAAAAGAAAAAATAAAGAAAAAACAAAGAGTAAAAAAACTTCTTTATATTGGGTTAAACAAGTGTCCTTCCTCTTGAATGCATTTTTGAGTTAGCCTACGCAATGTAAATATCGCCTGTTGAACAAAAAAAGGTGACTACTCACTACATGTCAACATAATTATGCCAAACAAGCAAGTATAAAGTTTCCGTTATAGCCACCTTAGTTTTGTTTAGCTTTATTTCTTTCTTTGTTATAATTTATATTAAATCCTAGATATTTATTTAAAATTGTTGTTTGTTTTCTAATTATCTGTTTAAGATAAGTCATTATTAACAACAATTAAATATGAAATTTTTTTGTTAATAGTTCGATAACCTTTCTATGCATCGGTAATCTAAGTAATAAAATTGGCTCTAAACGGATATACATAGATATAGAATTAATTAATTCTATAACTATTAAATTCCGCATTCATTTGCATGTTGTATTTGGTAAAAATTGTTGCAACTGACACCAGAGCCGTATTTATTTAAAAGTAATTATCAAATTCCTGATGATGTAAAGATGACATCAAAACGTCTAAAAAATATTATGTGTGATACATGGTTGAATTTAGGGCTTAAAGAGATTTTAAAAAATAAAATAAAAAAAGATCCATATTTAAAAAATTAATGTTGATAACAGTTTCACAAAAACGAAACGTTGCACCAAAATTCTAAAAACATGGTAGTATAAAGCTAAAAAAGTTGCTTTAACAATATTGTATTTGTGTTTTTGTAGCGGTTAAAATAAGTAAGTAAAGTATTAAAAAAACAAAAACTAAAAATTTTCTTTTTTTTTCAATTATTTCAAAAAGTAAAAAAAAAGTTTAAATTTTTTTTACAATATTACTGGGTACAAAAGTTGGCAACTTTGGCACTATTCGACCGATGCTATATCTCTTATAGTTTCCAAGATACCCATGATGAGCATCGAATTTGGGACACCCTGTACATTGTGTATAAAGATAAAAAAAAAATCAAAAATAGGCACAGCTTTGAGGACAATACTTTATAATGCCGTTTAATATTTGATTTGTAAACTTAAACTATAACCTAGTGTTTCCTCCATTTTTAAGATAAACCAATATACAATATTTCTGGGGATATGGTTTAAAATGGACAAATGAACCAACAAGTAAAAGATACAAAAAAAAATTAATTCCTTATAAAAGTTTTTGCTTGTAAATAAATGAGATTCGCGTTATGAAAAATTTAATTTTTTTTACCAAGAGCCTAAAACTACAAAAACGTTAATTTACGGAAGAGAAAACAAACGTTTCATACCTTTTTCTACTTCTACCAAAAAAATATATATAAAATTTGTTTTAAATTAAACACTAATTTGAAGTGCAAAATTGCATTAAAAAAATTGAATATTCAAAATATCCAGTTTTATTTAATTAATTTTAAAAACCACTACATTACGTACCTACATTAATTATGAAATAGTTAAAAACGTACTTAAATTTCAAAAAGTCATATTTTCATCAAAATTCAATCAATCGTTCCAGTGTGCATTGTGCACTGTAAGAATTTTATACCTAAAAATCACATTTTGATTTAATTTAAATTTTTCTCAAAACATGTTTCTGACCCTCCATTTTAAACACAGCCAGTTTACTATATCATAAATGTTCCTTTAATATATTGTGCAGGCCTTGGATGATTTGTCAGGGGATTTCATCTAGGGCTAAATGTTTGGGTTTAGAAGTTTTGAGCAAAGGATTTTATTTTCTTTTTATGTAAAGATATACGTCTGACTTTTGAGATATAAATTTAACTATATGTGATGCTAAGACAGCCCGAATTTCGGGTCCGAGGCAATAAAATTTGCATTTATATGTTTAAAATACACGGCAATTTCTTGCAACAATCTGCGGGTGCTCTCACTAGAATGACTTTTGGGAATATATTTATCAACAAAAGATAAATAATTTTATTATTTTTCTTGTTTGAAAGCTCTGTTCTCAAATTCGTCTGGTAATGTCATGCTTTTTAGAGATACTAAAAGCTGATGAAAAGAAGTATATATATATATCCATGGGAGTGGTTAGATCTTTAAATTTGGAGGGTGCTACAGCTCCGATATGTTTTAATTTAATATATAAAAATATTTTTGTAGTTTTAGTGTTGTAGTTCAAAATAGGCTTTTTGAAAGTGCAACTTTACACAGTGGTTTACCCCAGGGTTCTATACTGGAACCCATACTTTTTACTATTTACATCAACGATTTATGTCAATATATTAATGTGATACGCACAGTGATAGATATTGTAAATCATTTTTACCCTTTTTAAACATCAACATTATCGTTTCGGCAACCAGATGCATGCTTTTTAGGCGGCTGATTAATACCTATCGGTTCTTTTTCGTAAGAAAATCAAGTATGTATATATTTAAGATGGAAAGTTCTTGTGTATAAACACCTAATTTGAAATTCAGAAAAAAGTATTTCCTCGAGCCGGATTCGAACCGACAACCTCCGTATATCCAGTACAGAGCGCTAACCAATTGCGCCATCAAGGAAGTAGGTTCACAACGGCAAATCGGGAAACACTTTCGTCCGAAAATTTCAAATTTTTACTGAGATACGCACAGTGATAGATATTGTAAATCATTTTTACCCTTTTTTAAACATCAACATTACCGTTTCGGCAACCAGATGCATGCTTTTTAGGCGGCTGATTAATACCTATCGGTTCTTTTTCGTAAGAAAATCAAGTATGTATATATTTAGGATGGAAAGTTCTTGTGTATAAACACCTAATTTGAAATTCAGAAAAAATTATTTCCTCGAGCCGGATTCGAACCGACAACCTCCGTATATCCGGTACAGAGCGCTAACCAATTGCGCCATCAAGGAAGTAGGTTCACAACGGCAAATCGGGAAACACTTTCGTCCGAAAATTTCAAATTTTTACTGAGATACGCACAGTGATAGATATTGTAAATCATTTTTACCCTTTTTTAAACAACAACATTACCGTTTCGGCAACCAGATGCATGCTTTTTAGGCGGCTGATTAATACCTATCGGTTCTTTTTCGTAAGAAAATCAAGTATGTATATTATTAAGATGGAAAGTTCTTGTGTATAAACACCTAATTTGAAATTCAGAAAAAAGTATTTCCTCGAGCCGGATTCGAACCGACAATCTCCGTATATCCAGTACAGAGCGCTAACCAATTGCGCCATCAAGGAAGTAGGTTCACAACGGCAAATCGGGAAACACTTTTTTCCGGCTCGAGGAAATACTTTTTTCTGAATTTCAAATTAGGTGTTTATACACAAGAACTTTCCATCTTAAATATATTAATGTGTAAACACTTTAATTACTTAGATTGTAATTTGGTTGACATAATAAATAAGGCTTAGTTTTAGCTTAACAACGAATATTTACTCAACAAGGATAAAACCCAACCCATGGTTATATCTTCCAGTCACAATGGATCGGAGGGTCGTTCTGTGAAGCTTCTGGGCATCACTGTAGATAACAGTTTAAACTGAAATGCACAGATTGAAGGATTGCGCCCGAAACTCTCCGGTGTAAATTTGTTGCTGAGAAGGTTAAAATTGTTTGTGGGTTCCAATGTCCTTAGGGTATGCTACTTTGGCCTGTTTCATTCACGCATAAGTTGTGAAGTCGTTTTGTAAGGTAATAGTTGTAATGCGGGTGCTGTTTTTCGTCTACAGAAAAAGGCATTCCGAATAATGGTTAATGCGCATCCTCGTGCACACTGTTGACCTTTCTTTAGATCTAGCAAAATCATGCCTTTACCATGCATGTGTTGAATTCATAATAAGAAAGGTTATTTCCCATCGTTCAGTAATACAAATAATTACAATGTACAAAAGAAATACTCTAAATTAGCATTTTTACAACAAACGTCTAAGTCAAGTCCGGGCTCTTGACTCCTTATAGTTTTAAAAATTAAATATGCTTTTAAATTATTATTTCTGTGCCGTGGAGGAATATCGGAACATCACTGTTGGGGATTTATTTTACTAGCTTAGGGTTGGACTTCATGAATACCGTTTTGTCTTTTCAGCACTTTTGATTGCTACTTTTACAATCTGTATTTTTTTTAAAAGTATAGTATGTAAAATAGTATATTACATAACAAGTGATGAAAGTGATACATTTCAAACGATATATTTTGATATCAAGATAATTTCTCCGTGTTCTAGAATAATCACGTTCTCACGAGTAATATACACTATTTTTCCGACGACCATCGACCACAAAGAATTATTACAAATTCCGTTGATTTGTATTTTATATATTATAGGTATATTTTACTACCGCGTTAAGACAAATGAAAACAATACACCTTAATGTATATATTTTGACTTACCTATTTGATTACGCTCATTAATATCATACTATGTAGGTATTTTGTTTAAAACTTAGTTATTTTTTAGCTGCTTACGTCCTTTCAACAAAGGAAATAATAAAATAAAAATCTTACACACACCAAAACTCCAAATTAAATAAAATTCAACCTTAATCTTCTTAAAGATCGCTAGCTTGTTAAATTATTATTGCTTACTTTATTAAAAAATAAACATTTTTTATAACAAAAATTAGGAATAACTAATCCTAGGTTAACCTCTACACAAAACCGAATTAAAATTTTTTAATTTAATCAAGGAAAAATGCATAAAACATAAATTTAAAAAATCTATCCAAGGAAGGATTCATTCAAAATAATCCTATAAATTAATTAATTATAAAGGCAAGGACCCCGCTGGGATTTGAACCAGTGACCTTGCAATCTATAGGCTAGAGCTCTATTATCTACGCTATCGGTATCTATAAAGACTAGTTGTTTAATACATGACACTTTCTTCAACGCAATTTGTTTTTTCTGATAATAGATTTTCCAGTATAATATTAGCACGTTTTATAATTTTCGATGGCTTATTTTTACACTTTAATTCGGAACCACTAAATAAATACATGATAAGTAAGTTACTTGAATGTAGAAGAGTTTTGGATTTGCAGTGTTTATATTTATTTTGAATCACAACGTTTCAACTATTAAGTATCTACAGTAATCATTAAGTAATACTAATTAAACATGGTAACTACAAAACTCGATTTATATTTGCTAGGTACAATGATGCACAACTGAATTGAGTCCTGCGGATACCTGATGAGTCATGCGTTTTAACTCTTATATGGTTTTGTTAATTTTACCTTAGATTTCTTGTAGTTACGGAACTTATCACTAATACCGGGTCCATACTAGTATCTGTTAGATGGTTGGAGGCAACGATGTTTCCTAAATGTAGAAGAGTTTTGGACTTGCATTGTCTTTATTTGTATTCCGTTTTCACCTGAATAGGACTGGAGATACTTATCAGTTAAAACGTTGTGATTTAAAAGAAATATAGTCAAGTCAAATGAAAAATTCAACAGTTGTCGAATTGATAGCCTCCTCTCTTTTTAAAGTAGGTTAAAAAAGGGCGCGTTTCTATACCATCAATAGAATTTATAATCGATATAAGTTAAAATTAAATTCTTAATAATAAAAAATAAATATGAAATCATAAAAAAATCCTAATATTATATATAATATAAAGTTTAAAATTACCTGAGAATACCTTACCTGCGGATAATCTCCATCTTTCGTCTGATAATCAAATACATAAAAAAATGTCTTCGGCCCGGTCGCCTCCTGCCCCGGCTGTGGCGGTTTTGCACTCAATAAATCCCCCGTTTGCACTAATGGCGCAACGAACTGCGCATCACTCAACGCCGCCACACAAGCGTCACGAGTGTTTATCGGATGTTGCACTGTCCTTTCCCAATCCGTGTATTCGTTAACTACAGTAAAGAAAATTTCACTTAAGTGGTACGTATACGCGTTTCTAACGTAAGTCCGAATAATTTTGTCTCTACGTTCTCCTTCGAAGCCTGCTTGGATGTCGTTGGATGAGAATCGCCAAAGGGCTTCGCTGGTGACGACGCCGAACAGAAGGTCGTAGGGATTGTTGCCTTTGGGAACTAAGGTGGCCTCGCTTCGTTTCATGTTTGCATTGACGGAACCGACGAAACTTTGAAGGTCTTGCGGTTTGAAGTAGGTAACCAGTTCCTTGGCAAAATCCGCTTTGATTACAACTCCTGAAAAAAAAACAATTTAGTTAAGTTGTGTACCACAAGAAAAATACAATTAAATTAACACACAATGGATTTGTTTGGTTTAGTACATTTGAACAAAAAACATTAAAGTATTCTTTGGAGGTCAGGGGGGGGGGGGGGGAGTCTAAGCAGCTCTCTTAGGTGCGAGCCAATAATAAGCACTAAGCTTGCCTCTTAATTTTTGAATTTATTAGCATTTTAAGGTTGGAAAATGTTAATTTTATTGGCATTTTTTAGTTTTTGATTTCTTATTGTTTAGTTTTACAGCCTAAAGTTACTATGTTTGTAACTGATGACATTATGTCGTGACGGTTTGTTGATGAATGGTCTTATATCAAAAAGAATAGTCTTTTCGCCCGTAAATGTACTAGTGGATTTGGAGGTTTTTAGGTTTGAAGATTCGCAATTTTTCCTTTCGTGCGTCATAGGATTTTTACTAGACTTAATACGTTATATATTATTACGTACTCCCCATTTGTTAAAATTGAATGAACATGATTACATTTTCTAAGTATATTTTTTAATACATTTTTACCAAGAATTTTTCTGTTTAAATCGGTTGTTGTATAAGAAACTAAATCAATGATAACTAAGGTAGAGAAAAAAATACCTTTTTCTACTCCCACATGGAAATTTGCTGTTTCCTTTACACTTTAGTGGCGGGTAAAGTAGGCAATTCCAGTTAACTGGGCGCCAAATTTTATATACATCCTAGTTAGGTTATGAAACTGACCAATCACAGTAGTCAATTACAGAGAAGCGAAATTTACATGCTGTAAATTCATTTTCTGACAGTTGAGAGAAGTTAGGTTAACAACATGCTTCAAAAATATGTCCGATGAAATTTGTTCTTTTTAAATTTAAATCAAAACATTTATCCCAGAGTCTATATGTATACACAATATTTTCCTAAAGAGTACACGAAATTGTGCAAAAATTGAAGGTATAATAACAAAATTAATACCAAAATATATTTCTACCAAATTACTGTTAATTTCTGCCGAACTAAAGATTTGCACACAGACTTACTTTCTTATTTCAAAAATATCTTTATTTTCAATCATTTCTAGACAACTACTGCAAGCTTTACATAAAATGTACTATATACCTACCAAATGAACGTTTTCTTACTAACCTTGGTAATTTTTTTCCATATAATAATATAATATATTATTATAAATATTTGTGCACGGGGATATTTTCCGATATATTTTGAACGGGGATCGAACCCCAATTGATCTTGAAACTTTTATTATACGCAACAGACATAGAAAATTAACTGGTAATTCTTCCTTAAATGGTGGAACATAAAGATAACCCGATAAAACAGACGAAATTATAAGATTTTTAGAAAAAAAAAACGTTTTTACTAACATTTTTAAGGTTATGTTATTTCTACTTACACTATTGCCACTTCTCGTCTTCTCTTTCTACGCTAACAGTGTTGCTAGTTTCTAAATTGGCGATTTTTTTGAAAAATTTGACCATAGCGAACGTTAAAAATTCATATTAATGCACAAAATCCATTTTGAACTGTTTGAAACGAATTCTACAGCTATTTTGTTGTACTTTCTTAATTATAATTCTTTACGCAAGCAGAAATAAACCCGAAAACCCTGTTTTTGTTCTGTGCATTTCAGTAAAACTATATTGATCAAATTACCTGGTTGAGGAAATAAATTGTTCGTTTTTATTAATACAATATATCGCTTTTTGTCTGTTATTCTGAAAAAAGTTGAATGTGAGAAAATTGATATATTAAAAAGTAGAAATTGTATAAATATAAGAACTTACCCAAATCGATGAATATGTTACAGTGTAATTTGGTCAATGGGTTTGCCATCAAAATGAATTTTTGTTCAATTGTTTCTTATTCTCACAAGTTCATAGCCAACTTAAAACACGTTATGATGCCTAATTTAAATAATTTTTTAAAATTCTTAACATGAAGTTCGGAAGTTAAGTCGTAGAAAAAATATACTGTACAACTCGAGTGGATTGTCCATATTGCGCTCGGAAGTTTGTGCACTCCGCCTACGGCATCGTGCTCAATTTACTTCCTC
The DNA here is from genome assembly GCA_935413205.1 of Polydrusus cervinus. Classification (NCBI taxonomy): domain Eukaryota; kingdom Metazoa; phylum Arthropoda; class Insecta; order Coleoptera; family Curculionidae; genus Polydrusus; species Polydrusus cervinus. The sequence goes on from OW284511.1 coordinate 85,095,421, forward strand.
GTGCGATATGGACATCATATCCACTCTTGTTGTACAAACTACTATTAAACCACTAAAATGAAATATTTCCTTTTTCAAATGCAATTTAAAGCTGCAGCCAAATAATTTTCCGTGCTGCATGGAATTGTGTGACCCACATAAAAGTGCAAAATATTTTTTCATGAATATGTTTTCTATTCATTATTACAGAGCATGTCTACATTTACTAAATAATTAAGATAATTATTCAGAAGCATATTCTGCGGTAGTAGTTCATTATTCTCGAAAGTATTGAAAATATTCCCGATACTCTGAAAGCTTTTTATCTACTTGACTACGATCACTACTTTATTTATCAGTTTGTAGGGTTAAGACTTACAATAGGCTAGTTTAACCGGCATGGTTAGGTAGGAAAGTACCATAAACCATATTTTGTAATAGTATTAAGTGTGATAAAAACATATTATACACGAAATGAAAAATTGCGAGCCAGTGCGGTAATTACATGAGTGCACAATAATTGCTTTACATACGCAATACTTACTAAACTTTTTCTATGACTCTTAATAATGTATTAAAGATCGGTTTATAATTTATAAGGTATCGATTTGAACTTAAAATCTCAAATAATGACTATATATTCAAATATTCAAAACTGTTCAAGGCTAACTTGATTATTATACTAGGCATCATAACGCACAATTGTGCGTTTTTAGTCTTTACGGACAGTTGTGCGTAAGAATGGATGCTAACTAATAAAGTGAGCTGTACATAAAAAAATGTACTAATATAGGAGTATTAAAAATGCAAATAAAACGATTGTTAGAATAAAGTAATTTTGTTTTTATGAAATGCATTTGTTTGTATTACTGTAAAATTACATATTTTGATATTCTAACTGAAATAAAGGTTAATTAAAACTCCAGCTAAATATTATATTACGATAATGTCTGTATTTTTTTTTAAACTGCTTTCATTTACAGGGTCGCTAATATTTATGGAATATTTCTAAAATTCAGATAGCTAAAGAAAAAGTTTCAGCGTTTTTAAAATATATTTAAAAAAAGTTAACTAAGTTTTGTATTACAAATATTTTTATAAACACTAATCTAAAAAGTAGGTACGCAAGCGTTGTCATCATAATTAAAAGTGACCTTTTAGGTTTTTACCGCACTGTGCCCTCAGACATAGTAGCCAAAGACTCGTTGTGTGAACTATACATAAATTAACTGGTTTCCAATATTTTCTATAGTAGGCAAATCACCTTATATATTAATATAACTTCCTGTATATACTAAATAATCATGTTGTTAGTTTATACAAAAAAATGTTGAGCAATATCACTTACCGTCTACGCTTGGTCCAAATGCACTTAAATATGCAGGAGGAGCAACGTCAGCCTGTAAAAGATCTTCCAAAGGAGTCTCTCGAAGGCAGTCAACTATTTGCTCGTGATCCTTTCCAACATCTTCTGGAATTGTACAATTTACCTCTTTGGCTAGTTTAACTGCATAATTCACTGGATCTTCCACCTAAGATTAAAAATAAGAATAATAAACAATTTTTTTTGAAATGTGCGTTACGTAAAATATTTCTTTTCATGAACATAATAATATAATAGTACCTATATTACAAACAAGTGATACTTATCAAACGAGGAGATATTTAGCACGAGGCGTTAGCCAAGTGCGGAAATTCTCCGAGTTTTAGAATAATCACTTTCACACAAGTAATGTACACTATTTTTCCTACAACCACAAAGAATTATTGAAAAATCATTACATTTGTGAAAAAAATATCAACACTAGTGTTGAAATTAGCATACTTAAGATTATGTTCCACTTAATATCTGGTTTCATAGTTTGTCAATATGCATTTCCTTTATTTGTAGTTTAACTTTTTCATTTTTTCATATTTTATTTATCATAGGAAGAAAGAACTAATCCTGGATTGACTTCTAGAGTAACAAAAATAAATTTTTTAAGATTTAATCAAGTTAGGATGCATTAAACATAAATTTAAAAAATCCACCCAACAAGGAATATTTCAATTCAAAATACCTACCTAATTCAATAAATTATTTAATTTTTTTATAAAAAAAAAGTTAAATACTCCTCACGGGATTTGAACCTGTGACCTTGGGATCTGTAGGCTAGAGCTCTATTATCTACGCTATGGCTACCGATAAACATTTGTTGTTTAATACATGACACTCTTCAGCGCGATTTGTTTTTTTCTGGTAATAGATTTTCCAGTATATTTTTATTAACATTTTTTATAATTTCGGATGGAGTATTTTCACACTCACAAGACAAGATTTTTAGTAAAAGTTAATATAATCCTCCTTTAATTCTTGGTAAAGAAATCTATAGTTTTAGATTCTACTTGAAGGGCTAAGGCAGTCCTTATACGGGGAAACTTTAAAGAAACGGTAGTAGGCATAGAGACTAGAAGACTGGACGACTAGGCTACTCGAGTTGCCTCTCAAGCTCACACGGCCGATACTATAGTCACGCAGTCGCGTGCACATCCATGAGTTTCAGGTTAAAAATTGCTCTATATTAATTATTTTGCGTCACTCAAGAGACCGGAGTAGCGTGGCGACCAGTATGTCGAGTCGCGGATACTCGGGTTTGTTCGGGTCTCCCACTCGCCGCAACTTGGGTAGCGCCGTGTGAGTAGCTTCATTCGCGTACATGCTGGGTGACCTAGGTCACCCAGTCACCTAGTATTAAATTTACAACAGTTTATTGTAAGTTTCATCGCTGCCTTATTGTTATAGTGTGATATGCGTGTGATAAAGTTGACACAAAAATCCAAAAAATGTGGCAAGACACTAAATAAAAATGAGCCGTATCATTCTAAATTCGATTATACTCCATTTTAACTGATTTTTATACATTCTATGGCTTAGTTATTACTGACCATTCTGAATTATCCACGCAAACTTGTGTATTCCATATGTATATAAAGGATTGAATGATCAAAGGTCTAATTGATGGAACAATTATATAATAATAACGATTAAACAGCTATATTATAATTGCTATACATTTATTTAATTGCAACTATAAAATGTTTAAATATTGGAATATAAATTTTAAATAATAATTTGTACATCGCAATCACATTTATTTTATTGGAGATAATATTTTTAATTTGGTATTTATTTGAGCTGTGTTAGCCATTTTTATTTATCAGCCATGGGACAATTATATTAGATTAAACACAGAGTTACAAATTCTGCATAACAGAAATATTAAAATTAAACATTTTGAGTTATAAAATAATTATTTCTCATGCAAAATAATTGATAGAAGGTAATTTGATTAAATTAATAAATATACTCATTATTCGAAAATGCATAGTTTTAAAGTTATCATTAATATTTTATTATTTGAAATGAAAATTTAAAAGCTTATTTTAACTGCAAAAGCTACGTAAAATAGCTAACTTAGTATCTATCAAGAACCGTAAAGTACGTTTTCTGGTATAGAAGACAATGTTTAGAGCATACGAATGCTATTTTTGTATGGAGAAGAGTAAAAAAAATTAAAACTAAAAAATTTTAAAATACCGCATTTATTATTTTTTTAACTCCAGTTTTCTCTCTTCATTCCCTACCAGGACCATTTCCGGTCTAAAAGATTTCCAACCTCATCCGGTGTTATCGACATACGGTGGTGGTGATACATTTTCACTATTTCCTATAGCATGTCGCTGTACTGAATATGCGGTTTAGAGATGTGTAACTCTTAAGTAAGATGACTTAGTAGTTTAGTGAGTCACTGATCCATATCACGTGTACTAGAAAGAACCAACTATCCACTCTTTTGGAAACCGCCTAAATAAAAAACACATGATCTTCTTACTGTTAGCTTAAGACATATCAGATTCGCAATTGTTTGGCGATCGGGGTCTACATCAAGTGGCTTCTTAAATTTTTCGTCACAGCTCCCTCCACCGATATTATGATCGATGTTTTTCTTCTCCGATTAGGTTTTCGAGAGGTTGTATGTTGGTGGGCAACCTAAATCAATTATAAAAGCTTTGTTGGTATTTGTTTTGATAAGAAGAATTTCCGGACGATTGTGGTCTACTATTCTATCCATTATTATTGGCCTGTTCCATTAAGGGAGATATTCACGGGATTCAAGGACTGGCTTGGGTGAGTATTGATAGTATGGTGGGAGGTTTTCTTTTAAATCTAGTTTATGAGCCAGTTCTTTGTGGATGATGTTTGCGTCCTGATTGTGCCTTTAGAGATAAGCGTTGGGTGCCAGAGCATGACTACCCGTCCTAATATGTTCTATCGTTTCTACGGGCCAATTACATTTTCTGCACACATCTTCCATATTTCTTTTCAAAATGACCTTTTCATAGCTTCGAGTTTATACTATATGTCTATAATACGGTCTTGAATAGAAATAATAAAACTTTAGGTTTCAGCGTGTAGCTGCCTTTTTTCTAACCAACTCAGTGACATTTGTCTATCTATGAGTGGACTTTAAAGTGCAGTAGGATATTGCCAAGTTACAAGCTGTTGACTTGGCGGCGCGCGGATAATGTTGAGTAATCAATTTTTCTGTAAGTTAAGCTGTGTATGCTGTTACAACTTTTTGTATAATTTTCCCATTTGACTCTTGAAAGTATTTTCTCATAGAGGTCTCTTATAACTTTTACAAGTTTTTTTTATATTAATGAGACCTTTTCCTCCCTCCTTTCGTTTAAGGTAGATTTAAGTGCAGAGCGTGGATATTGGAATCTGAATTTTGTCAGTAGCCAGCCCGTAAGTCTATCTAGTTCGTGCAAATTTATTTTATTTTTATTATTATTATTATTTTTCTCAATGTTAGTTTTCACAGCTTTTTGTTGGTATTGCTGGTATTATTTACAGTACAGAGAAGAAATTCATCTTAACCTGTACTGTTTAGAAACTTCCGTACTATATGGCAAGTTTGGAGGATGACGCTTTTCTGGATTAGTTGGTATAAATAACCTGATAGGCCCAGTTTTTCCAAGTTGGGCTTGAAATTTTTCGTCATAGCTCCCTCCACCGATATTATGATCGGAATTATGTCGATTTTATCTAGCTTCCATATATTTTTTATCTCTATAGCCAAATTCGAGTACTTGGTATTCTTCTCCGATTCGGTTTTAGAGAGGTTGTGTGTTAGTGGGCAACCTATATCGATTATGAAAGCTTTCTTGGTGGTTTTTTCGATGAGAAGAATATCCGGACGGTTGTGGTCCACTGTTCTATCCGTTATTATTGGCCTGTCCCAGTATAAGAGATATTCAGGGGATTCAAGGACTGGCTCGGGTGAGTATTGGTAGTATGGTGGGAGGTTTTCCCTTAGCCCTAGTTTATGGGCCAGTTCCTTGTGGATGATCTTAGCCACCTGATTATGTCTCCCCAGGTAGGCGTTGGGGGCCATAGCACCACAACCCGCCGTGATATGTTCTATCGTTTCTCCGGGGCAATTGCATTTTCTGCACACATCTTCCACATTTCTCTTCAAGATGACCTTTTCATAGTTTCGAGTTCGAATGACACGGTCTTGGATAGAGATTATAAAACCTTCTGTTTCAGCGTGAAGCTGCCTTTTCTCTAACCAATTCAGTGACATTTCTCTATCTATGAGTGGATTTTGGAGTGCAGTAGGGTATTTGCCGTGTAGAGCTTTCTCTTGCCAAGTTACAAGCTGTTGACTTGGCGGCGCGCGGATGATGTTAGGTAATCCGTTTTGCTTTAAGTTAAGGGCTGTATATCCAGTGTCTGCTGCTACCACTTTTTTAAGAATTTCCCCATTCGATTCTTGGAAGTATTTTCTCATAGAGGTCTCTTGTGACTTGCACAAGTTATATATATTAATGAGACCTCTTCCTCCCTCCTTTCGTTTTAGGTAGATTCTTTCAAGTGCAGAGCGTGGGTGGTGGAATCTGAATTTTGTTAGCAGCCAGCGCGTAAGCCTATCTAATTCGTGCAAATCCGTGTCTGAATACTTAAGGATTCCGAATGAGTAGGTAAGTATTGGTATTGCCCAGGTGTTGATGGCAGTAGTAAGGTTACCAGCATTCAGGTGAGTATTAAAAAGCTTTGTTAGTCTGCTTTTGTATTTGTTTTTAAACTCCCTTTTTAGGCTTGTGTGGTTTATTTGTTGGTTTTGGGAGATGCCTAAGTATTTATATGTTTTGTCCTCATCTAGTATATCTATGCCTTCAAGCAGTCCACGGTTTTGTTCAGTCTTTCCGCGTACGACATTCAAGATTGCGCACTTGTCTAATCCAAACGACATTTTGATGTCATCGCTAAATGTCTTGGTTATTTGAATTAGGGACTGTAGGTGGGTTTTGCTTTCAGCGTAGAGTTTGATATCGTCCATAAATAGAAGGTGGTTTATTCTAAAATTCTCAGTTAAGTTGGGACGATATCCGTAGGATGTTGATTTTAGTAGTGAGGACAGTGGGTTCATGGCCAAAATGAACCAGAGGGGGCTTAAAGAGTCGCCTTGAAATATACCTTTTGATATATTTATATTGCCAAGCTTCTCTTGTGTTATTATTATTATTATTATTATTATTATTATTATTATTATTATTATTATTATTATTATTATTATTATTATTATTATTAAGAATTAATAAGGTTTATGAAGTATTCATTTTATATTAAAATAACTATTTTTCATATAATTTTATTTACAATAGCTCCCAATTATTGCTGTTTATACATTTTCAGCGAGCGAGTATAATATCTAAAACAAAATAAATTGTATACACAAAAATGGTAACGCGAAAATACATTTATTTTTGATTTAAAACAAAATTAAAAATTTTTCATTTCCGAACTATAAATAATACATCATGTAATTTATTACATGAACGAAACAGATTCAATTTATAAACATCACGGAAGAACTGTGTGTTGTTTCATTAAATTTTATTTTCATTTTTTAAATCTTTAGAAACTTTATTTTGTACAGGGTGTATTAATATTGAAAAAAATAACCCTTTAATACTTAGAAAGCTAGAATAAACTTTAAAAAAATAATTTGCAAATTGGATAACAGTAGATATTAAGTATTACGAGTAATATTATATTTGATAATGCAGCATTTCTTATTTTTCTTTAATAAGTGTACATTCCCAAAGTGAAAAACAACGGGTCTGTTTTAATAAAAGATATGCTTTTAATGTCAATAATTATCTTCTCAATAGATGATTTACAATCATTTGCACCAATATTTCAAAAATGACCAAATTTTAAGTAAACGTATTTCTAAGATCTAAAATAAAACAAAAATTGGAAGTTGTATGTTTAAATTTATGATGTTAATTGGAAGTGGTAGCAGTGGCGTCTCGTCAGGTAAAGTAGGTGAAGCCACTCTTTTATTTAAACAAAATAAAACCAGGAGAAAAGTTTTTCGACAATATTAAATAATAATGTACCGATACACCTACCATTTTAGCCTTTAAAAAATAATTACAGCCGACCGTGTCCGTTAGCTCAAAGCAAGTGAAGACCCAACGCCCAAAATGGCTTTAATATTTACCGTTGCTATGGTTACGTCACATTAGTCACGCAAACAGCATATAACAATTAGCATTATAATGAAGGGCAATTTAAAAATAGATCAGTCGTATGCACCATTGTTTTAGCATTGGTTCGCCTAACCTTAAGGTATTTATTTACAACTTTAATTCTGAAGTTTGTTGAGTGTTTGTTTTTAATTGTCTAGCTTTTTGTTTATTTATAAGATTAAGTTAGAGGTTCTATGTAAGAATAGCCATTTACAGCTAAATATCGCCTCGAATAAGCTCCTTAATATCTTTGTTAATGTAAACTTTTTTTTTCTTTAAATAAAAGACGTTTATTATTATTTTCTCTTTTCACAGGCTTTCCTGGTTGGCGTAAGATAGCATTCATCGTTATGAGACAAGATGGCTAACTTTGAATAGGGTAGCGTACTATGACGCTTTTAATTTTCTCCAAGAACCCTGCGCACAATGCTGCATGTGTCAAGTATTACGGATTTTTGCAGTCTAATGTATATATCTTCTGCTAACTGTAGCACATGTATATTTTTATGCAGTCTTTTGAGAATTTCGCCTGTAACGCCCACTACTATAGGTATGACTTTTACGTTGTTCATGTGCCACATCTTTTTGATTTCGTCTGCCAGAGGTAGGTACTTGTTGATTTTCTCCGTATATGTTTTATTTAGGTTGTGTGGTAATGGCACAGCAACATCTATTATACAGGGTGTGTCAGTAAGGTGTCTGTCTTAGATACCTATACTATCAAAGATAGAAGAAAAAGTGTAATACAAAAGTTAAAGGGTTTTTTAGGATACATAATCTAAAAATATTTTCTAATCTATAGGGTGGTCCTAAAAAGTGGTACTGAATAATAAAAAAGAAAATTAAATGGGACACCCAGTATAATTTTCTAGAATATGATTCAATGGAATAAGGACTTTGCATCCCTATTAAAATTTTTGAAATAAAATGCAACGTTGCCAAGTAATTATTTTTTTTTCGAAATTTTTGTAATTTTAAGGGTATCGTTAGAAAATCATAGCAACCTGTGGATTAACCGTAGGCAAATATAATTTACGTTGTAAGTACTTTAAGGTACGATATATTGATTTATAATAATGTTTTTTAAATCTCTTATACAGAGCGTTCATTACATGTTGGACAACTCAATAGTTTTAAAAATGCTTTATTTCAATTTTTTTAAATGGTACCCCCCTAATTTTTTTAGGCAAAAGAATGTATCTTTCGAAAACCTTACTTTTTTGTTAAACATGTCATATATCTAAATATCATAGTTTTGGAAATATTTTAGGATTTGTCTTAAATCAGGGTAAAAAAGGAAAGTTCTATTTAAACTATTTAGCCAAGATTGCTTTGGAACAAAAAATAAATAATTTTCTTTGTCACAGCTGTCATTGCAAAATTATTTCACCAATATTTTGTGCTCTATTAGAAATAGAAAAATATGAGTTATATGATAAAGTTAGTTAAGGAAACTAAAATTTAAACAGTAATAAAGCACAAAATGTTAACGAAATAATTTTGCAATGACAACTGCGACAAAGAAAATTATTTATTTTTTGTTATTTTTATTATGTATTTGTTGTGTAGTTTAATTAGAACTTTCCTTTTTTACCCTGATTTAAGACAAATCCTAAAATATTTCCAAAACTATGATATTTAGATATATGACATGTTTAACAAAAAAGTAAGGTTTTCGAAAGATACATTCTTTTGCCTAAGAAAATTAGGGGGGTACCATTTAAAAAAATTGAAATAAATCATTTTTAAAACTATCGAGTTGTCCAACTTGTAATGAACGCTCTGTATAAGAGATTTAAAAAACATTATTATAAATCAATATATCGTACCTTAAAGTACTCACAACGTAAATTATATTTGCCTAGGGTTAATCCACAGGTTGCTATCATTTTTTAACGATACCCTTAAAATTACTAAAATTTCGGAAAAAAATTAATTACTTGGCAACGTTGCATTTTATTTCAAAAATTTTAATAGGGATGCAAAGTCCTTATTCCATTGAATCATATTCTAGAAAATTATACTGGGTGTCCCATTTAATTTTCTTTTTTATTATTCAGTACCACTTTTTAGGACCACCCTATAGATTAGAAAATATTTTTAGATTATGTATCCTAAAAAACCCTTTAACTTTTATATGACACTTTTTTTCCCTATCTTTAATAGTTTAGGTGCTATCTTAGATAGACACCTTACTGACACACCCTGTATATGTTTTCTTATCATGTCAGTACTATATCCGGGATGTTATTTGGGATTGACTTGTCAGTTATGATTTTTCTACAGGCGGTTCGTATTGATAATACGGCACAGTATCCTTTAGTCCCATGTACTTTAGCTACACGGTTATGCCTTTCCAGGTATGCCTTCGGCGCTAGGACGGAGCAGCCAGAAATCAGGTGATCTATATTTTCTTCAGCTATACCACACATGCGGCAGTTTGTGTTTACCAGATGTTCTTTTAATATGCGTTTCTTGTATGCCCTTGTCGAAATAACCTGATATTGTACAGCTGAGAGAAATCCCTCCGTCTCAGAAAACAGATTGCCGTGACGTAGGTAAGCCGATGATGCTTTACTGTCTACTGATTCGTCTTCAACAACTGCACGGTAGAGTCCATGAAGGGGTTTGCCTTTCCATTGGGACCTCAGTTTACTTGTTGGGATAAGGGTTCCACGTGTTATCTGCCATTCTTAGGGGGGTTAGATTTTGATCAGTAGGCACCACTGTTTGGTGTATTAAGCTAGATTGGGATTTATCTAAAAAGTATTTCCTTAAGTTTTCAATCTGTTTATAGTTCAAAGCGTAGATACTAGGTATTCCCCTCCCCCCCTCGGAACGTGGTAGGTGAAATCTTTCTACAGACGACTGTGGGTGATGAAGTCGATGTTTGCGACATTCTCTACGTGTGGTTATGTCTAAGTCCTTGAGTTCGGTGTCAGTCCATCTAATTATTCCAAAACTGTAGGTAAGTAATGATGTCGCATATGCGTTAATTGCTTTTGATATATTTCGCGCTGATAGTTTTGATCTTGAAGGTAGATTTCCCTTAGACTGTTTTTTGCATTTGCGTGATCTATTCCCCTCGCCTGTAGGTATCCAAGGTAGGTGTCGTCTTTTTCCATACCAATTACCATTCCCTGTTCAACGCATACCTCCAGCCCCTCGTGCCTTACCCACTTCCCTCTCAAAGCAGTTTATCCTACATTTATCTAGCCCAAATTTCATTTAGATGTCACCGCTGAAGCGGCCTACGCAGTTAAGTAGGTCATGTAAATGGCTTTTAGACCTTGCAAAAAGTTTAAGTTCGTCCATGTACCAGAGATGGGACAGTGTTCTATTGGTGGTTGTTAGTGTGTATCCTTTCTTCTGTTGGTTTAGAAAGGTTGTAAGGGGGCGTAGCGAGAGACAGAACCATAGGGGGCTAAGGGCGTCACCCTGAAATATACCTCTTTTGGCACAATCGCTTGTGACATAACCTCGCAGATTTTTTAAGAAGCCACAAGCAATATCACAGTGTGGGATATCTGTTCTGACAGGCTGACACAAAACGTTAAAAATTCCTACCGGTCTTTAATACACCAAACTATAAAATTTAGTTAGGCTAGCTAACATACGAAGCGGGAAAGAAGAAAGTTTTGTTGGGAACATATGAACGTGCCAAAGTTTTAAAGCACCAGCTAAAACTTAACTGGTTTTTGCTTTTAGTAACATTAGAAGGTTTCCCAACTTTAAAATAAATTACGTTAGTTCGTAGAGTACTATTACATATATTTTATTTGATTAAATTACATAAAATAGTATTGATCTCAAAATTTTACACACTCACTTTGTTTAAGGTGAGATGCACTTAGGCTCTATTTGATAAAGTCCTCTTAACCTAGGTTAAATAATTGTAACATCGTAGAAATATCGGATTTTTTTTTCCGAGGGCCCGTCTGTGCGCCGGATGCACTTAGGCCAGGTTTGGCTCATTGTGATCACCCTGTTTGGTTGTTACACCCACTCCGTAATCCCAGTCCCTTGCACTAGTTTATGTAGGTCAACTGGGGAGAGGGTAAGGATGTCCTCTGGTTCCAGTTTTGATTGCCCAGGTATTTGTTGCCTCTTCCGATCTAGTGACTCGCAATGGAAAACTATGTGCTTTACAGTTTCTCTGTCTTGTCCGCATAATCTGCAGCAAGGTCTCCATTGTACAGTTGCATTCTGTGCAGATGGTTCTTGACAGCCCTGTGTCCTGTCAGAATTTAAATACGTTGGTTCGTAAAGGTGATAATCTCTGTACCATAAATCTACCCACGGTAGGCAGCTTAGTGGTATAGCTGTCGCATTCGGCCACAGGTGACCCGGGTTCGACCCCCGGGATGGGTATACCCAAAATTTTAAAGTTAGAAATGCAGTATGATTCTTTGTGTTGTTTACAGGGTCGTACTATGGGGCTCAATCCTACTTAATTGTCATAAATACTATTTTCCATGACTGGCAAACCGTGCCCCGCAACTCTTTATTTTTTAGAGGCTCAGACCATTATCTTTCCAAACACGACAACTCGTTGGATTCCTACTGGATACTTCCACTTGGTCCTGAATGGAAGGCCAGTTTTTTTTTAAATATTTTAATTTAAACCATGATCAATTTATACAATTAATCAATACCATCCTTTTTACATTATCTTATCAAGTATTTCCTTGTAAGCGTGTTTTAAAAAATTGTAATCAGTTTTCGAAATAAGTAAAGCTAAATAAGCGTTCTATTTTTTCTTCATATTTTCGATATAAAAAACATTAACCATTTTTATGAAGTAACTACCATAGTAATTTTTCTAGTAAGATTACCAGGATGCATTTTTACATATTTATTTACTATAAAGGTATTCATTATCTCAGCAAAATACAGAGTCTACTTCTGAGTTGAAAGGCTCTAGGAACATTAAAATAGACGGAAACTGAGTGGCGCTCGATAATAGTATATTACATAACAAGTGATGAAAGTGATAATTTTCAAACGAGGAGATAATTAGCAGTTTTAGAATAATTACTTTCACACGAGTAATGTACACTATTTTTTCTACGACTACAAAGAATCATTAAAAAAAACCTTTGATTTGTGAACAAAATATCAACACTAGTTTTGAAATTAGCATACTTAGGATTATGTTCCATCACTTAATATCTGGTTTCATAGTTTGTCAATAGGCTTTTCCTTTATTTGTAGTTTAACTTTTTCATATTTTATTTATCATAGGAAGAAACTAATCCTGGATTGACTTCTAGATTAACCAGAATGAAAAATTTTAAATTTAATCAAGGAAAGATGCATTAAACATAAATTTCAAAAATCCACCCAACAAGGAAGATTTCAACTCAAAATAATTCTATAAATTATTTATTGTTTTTATTAAAAAAAAGTCAAATACTCCTGATTGAATTTGAATCTGTGACCTTGCGATTTGTAGGCTTGAGCTCTACGCTACGCTATCGGTACCTGTTGAGATTTGTTGTTTAATACATGACCATTTCTTCGGCACGATTTGTTTTTTCTGGTAATAGATTTTCCAGTATATTATTAACATTTTGGCGTATTTTCACACTCTAATTCTGAATCACTCGACAAATACATGATAAATAAGTTAAGCACTTGCAATTACTCCTTTCTAAAATTTAATATTTTAAATAAATAGGGGTGGTCTGTCAAATTGGCACCATTTATTTTTGGTTTTGATATTTATTTACACAGTTCAAAATGGTATGTGACCTTCACATTTAAAAGAGTTTACTGTTCTGAATTGTAATCATCATATCTTTTCTTAATACTTTTTCAAAAAACGTAGCTTATAAACCGGTATTTTATAGGGCTTATTGAATTTTATAATTTAAACACAAAAAAGCTTAAAATCATTCAAACAGGACTTTAAAAAATATTTATTAACAAAACAAGATAAATAAGAATGTTTCAAAAGGTCATTTAAAATTGTATTAAAAAAAATTAAATAATTACATATTTAAATGTATTAGTAGCTATGTGCTAAATAAATCTTGTTACTACTAATACATATGTGCCTTGTATTTCAACACTAGTGTTGAAATATTTTTTTTTTCAACACGCATGTGATATACGACGCATTCTAGCCAAATTAACGGTGCTTTTTTCCTCATTTTCATAGGTGGCCGTAAGAAAAAGTATAAGCATCGCTTGCCTACGACCGTCTATTCAACCGCCGTAAACACGTACACCTTTTAAGGGAAAATTTAATTTCCCTCTAAAAAGTACGCCACACTGTAGCGGTCGAAAGCAGAGTTTTATAATCATCCTCAATGCCCTTAAAAAATGTATACGCCATTATTTTGAATTATCGCTGACCGTACTATCTTAAAGTGATGATGGGCTTACATTTGGCCATAACTTTTGCTCATGATATTTTTTCACAATGTCTCAAAACGAGGAAACGTTAAAGTTTATGTGGTAAGTAAAAACGAATTCGAATTGGTTACAGTTTTATTTGAATTGATGTTATAAAAATTTTATTGTCAATAATTCTCTATAGACTCGTCAAATCGTCCGATTTCAAGAACTCTGTTTTACTGTTTTAATTGAAAATCTTTGAAGGCACAACAGTTTATTTTAGTAATAAAAAATAAATATAAAATACATTTCATTACTTTTTAAATTGAATACCACCCCCAAAAGAACTGAATCATATGCGCGTGATAAAATGTTTTTCTTTTCGACTGAAAAACAAGAAATTTCTAAATAATCAAAAAAATATTTTAACTTTTTGTTAATTCATTTATCCCTAACCCGCGCCCCAAAGGAGTTAAACAATTTGAAAATGAAAAAAAATCATTTTAATTTTTACAAATATTTATACATATAACTAAATAATTACTATATTTGTATTGGTGTTTTTGTAAAACTTGTAACGCAGTACTGTGATGTCTGTATACGATTTATTCTAGCGTACTAGTGCTAAACTATACCTTCATATCTTACCCCTAGATTACTATTTTCAACGTAGTACTATTTAATCATTCTAACTTATTCCTTAACTGAATAGGTCATGGCGATTCAACAAATACAATTATTTGAAAAAATTAAAAACGCTGTCAAAATTGACAAGTGTAAACCTAATTATAAGGGTGATTACTGGTATTTTTTATTTTAACCTGATAAATAAACAGAATCGAACTCCAGATTTCTGGAGTGGGCATACGTACAATAAAAAAAGTATGTCCGAAATTTAGTGGATTTAAGAATGCAGGGAAGAGTGTAAAAGGTATCATCTCCCAACCCACCCCATTCACGCCGGTAACCAGGCCGGATGAGATCGGACATCTCGTGGGGTGCGGAAGAAGATACACACTCCCCAATCGGTAGGTCATGCAATGGCAATAAACCAAGGGTTGATAGCCCTTGGGGGGTGTCGCATGACTGAGGATCGTGGTTCGGAACCCACGTTAAACTGTAGGTCCCCTCGGGAATGGCCCTGGCAGCGAACGAAGAGAAAAAAAGCCTAATTCGAAAGAAGGGCAGAACGGCAACCCCAGATTTAAGCTTTTTTATTATTTAAAGCGAAGACAGAATTTTCTTAATATCTCAAAAACGGTATGTCTAAAAACGTTTAAAATTGGACGTTTTCCTCTCACTAAGCTCTTTAAAGAGTCTTTATAAAAAAAATTTTTTTAAATCATGACAGCAGCGAATATTTGACCACCTATAAATTTACATGGGAATTCCCATGTGCCCTGTACGGCCGCACCACCCGGTATATAATTTTAAAAAAGATAAATAATTGCAGATTGCAATTTTCTCTAGTAATTCAAAATGATAAATACTTGTCGGTAGTTTTTAAAAATCAAACAAATATGTCTAATCTATTCTCCAAAAATTTCTCGTGTTTTTCTTTAATTATTGTATCTAGTACATTATTTATTCTCAATGAGGTTAACACAATTTTCCTGAGGCATAAATAATATTTAAAAAAATTGTTGGTTAAAGCAACAAATTTGAAAATAATTTGTAATGCTGACGTTGAGTTCGGTAACGTCTGGATGTTGGTTTTATTAAAGCTTAAAGAAAGTTTATAATAGATGCGTTTTGTTTGGCAACAAATATTGTGGCTTTGTAGGATACGATAATTTTAACTTTGATAATACAAAATGATTTTATGTGCTCTGAATCTAACTTAACAGTTCAAAGCAATAATAAAATTTTATTTATTGGACAGTATGTCCTTAGAAATGAACAAATTTTAAAGAATACGTAGTTTACGTTGCTTGTAGAATAAATAAGAAACACGATTTAAAAAAATATATTTTCTTTACACAGAGAACATAATAAAATAAAAACGTTATTATGTGTAAGAGTAAACATACCTTCTTTCGTTAAGAATCAAATTGAAAGTTACGAAGTAAAATCACAGCCAGCTATGTATAGAAATATTTTCATCTACTGTTCTTGCCTTATATAAAAAATTTCTTTGTTTCTAAATGTAAAGTAATTTGTGGATGAATGTAGTAATAGAAGCCAAACTTCAAAAAAAAATATATTTATGATGTGATACTGTTTTTGAGTAAAGTTTACCATTGATTAAGTGAGTTCAATGGCGCTCGGCCTTGGCAAAGTATGCAAAGTCACAAAGTGTATGTGGGTAGTTCTCATGAAATCCCAGAATTCGAGTATATTAAACTATACAGGGTGATTCCTAAGTAGATTATTCTTTTTTAGCTAATAATAAGCATTTTCAAATACCTTTTTTCAAAAAACATAAAAATAAGTGAGATGAAAAAGTAAAAAATCGAAGTGCGGGCTTGGTCATCAAATCGTAGCCTGACATACTTTATGTTGTTTTTGTTTTATTAGTCATGCATGCTCAGTTATTTTTTTGGCGATCTGCTGCGGTGTGTTTTTCTGAAGCAAGTTAAATTTGAATTGGTGACACGTCAAAATGGTAAAATTTAAAAACAATGAACTAGTAGATATGGTAGGTGCTAATTTACTGTGAGTGTCGTCAAAGTGCGGCTGCTGCTTCGAGATTATACGCATAACGCTTTCCCTGCGGGCTCATCCCACACCCAGCAGTTTTCTTAATGTTATTTAATGGGCAAGTTAGGCAGGACCGTATTTGATCCATGGTTGGTTGGTTGGTTTAAGGCGGGGGTCGAGCGTTCGGCCCAAGCTTCTTCCACTGCAGCCTAGTGGCTTATTGTGCTCCCCTATCTTGCTAGAAAAGGTTCCTTTTATAAGGTCCAGCAAATTCCTACCAAGTTTGTCATGTGGGAGGTTATCCCCACATTGGATATCTCCGAAGATTCTGAGTCTTCCTCGGGTCCGTGCTTCGCAGTCATATATGATATGTGAGGCGGTTTCGTCCTCATCGCCGCAAAGCCTGCATTCAATGGGACCATTGTAAATTCCTACTTAGCGTAGGTGTTTTCTTAGGCAGTGGCCTGTTAGTAGGCCGACCACTTGTTTTAGCTGGGTGCGCGTTAGAAGCATCATTCCAGTTGATAACTTTTTGGAGGGTTTTCCAATTGTGGCCCTCGCTTGGGTATGACCAGGTATCCTGTTCCATCGGGATAGGTGTTGTTGTTGTGCCCACCTGTCAGATGCTGCTCTGGTTCCCTGTTTTGATATGCCAAGGGAGGGTTCAGGGCCCCTGAGTTTTTAAGATGATCCGGCTCTTGCCAGTTCATCGGTCTTTTCGTTGCCTGCTATCCCTGAGTGGCCAGGAACCCATAGGAGTTCTACCTTGTTGTTCCTTGCGGCCAGGTCTTTCAGGTCGTTTAGGCACTCCAGTGTGATCCTCGATTTGAGTCGACTGGAGTTCAGGGCCTTGAGGGCAGCTTGGCTGTCTGACAGAATGTATATCTCTTGGTCGTGGTAGCCCTTTTCGATATTTTTCTGTACACATGCTTGGTATACTGTGGCGTAGTTTCCCAGGGGAATGCTGATTTCCATTCTGGGTGTTTCCCCAAATATACCTGTGCCTACTCCGTCGGCCGTTTTTGATCCATCAGTGTACCAAACCAGGCCCTTATCTAATGACGGTAGTGTCCCTTTTGACCACATGTCAGAGTCGCACCTGATGTTGAAGGGTCTGGTGAAGTTATAGACCTCTTTCATGTAATCTGTTTGCATCTCCAAGAGCTCGTCGTTGATTAGATCCGCGGCTCTTGGGTGCCCTATTCTTATGGGTTGTTGTTTCCATTCCCCATTTATTTTCATCCTGAAGGCGCTACAGCTGGCCTCCTTTCTGATGTGAATGTCTAGGGGTGTTAGTCCTAGTATTACTTTCATCGCTGCGGTGGGGATGCTTTTCATTGCACCACTGATGCACAGGCAAGCCAGTCTCTGCAGGCTGTTTAGATTCAACCCATAGTGTAATAAATGAATGTAAGTACCTTATTTCTGAGTTTTTTGAAAAAAGGTAATTGAAAATGTCGTTTATTTTAATGCCTTTTATACACGGCTAAAACAGAAGTATCAACTTAGGAATCCCCCAGCATATGTTACTAACAACTTATATCATCCGCCATGTAGAAGATAAAAATAGAAATATTATGGCTATTCATGTTAATTTCTTTTTTTTAATAAAATTACAAACGATTCGCCGATATTGTTTTCAAGATCGCCACTGACGTCGCTCCCCTTAATTCCTGTAAAATTCGTTTATATAATATTTTGTATATAATAAAACAAAGTTTATTGCTATAGCCAGACGCAGGTACAATATGCGCGATGTGATGAAAATACAGCATTTGCTCGTGATGACTCATAGACTACTGTTTGCTCTTAAATAGAAAATTATATAAATTTATTTTAAACTAAGAGAGAAACAAACATACGCGCTTCTGGAAGTTAAAAGGAGACAAACATTGACTAAATAGTTGATGGCCTTCGATGGCTTCGCCTGACTCCGGATTGTTCCGTGCTCGGGCGATGGCGCAATATGAAGTTATGGAAATATACTCGAACTACTCCGTAAAATATACTACTTACTATTGCAAGATATTTGGGCTACACAAAGAAAAAGTAATAATCAAATATTCGGGTTGTATTTGCAACAATAAATTTGCATACGAACTTTTGTTTCATTTGTATGCCCCATCATTCAGTCATATCGTTCATCACTCTTATTTAACTGGTCTATGTTTAAAAATAAAATAAGATTGACTTTCGGACTTTTTTTGTATATCTACTTATGATTAATGTTGTATACCGGGTGTTGCATCGTCGAGCGAGACATAGGAAATCCCATGTAATTTTAAATGGGGTCAATTATTGTCTCCCCTAATTATTTTAGAGAAAAATTCTATTTAGGTTTATTAAAGAGCACTATAACCCACATTTAAAAGAATAACTTTAGATATTTTTGATGAGCCCGTTTACGGGTTATCGCCGATTTCTTTTTAACTATTTCTCCTTTTTATGGCCCCGTATTTGCGGGTACCAGTCAAGGTAAAAGATGACTGACAAATAAAGTTGTCATTTTGAAATGTGTGCTTTATTGTTATAAAAACTCGAACATCGAAAATATTAGCCATGAATTACACTTCTGAAGAAAAAATATTGATGATTCAATGGTATTATCAAGGAAATAGTTATCAAAATGTGTCAGACATGTTTGCTGCTCCGTATCCGAATAGACCGATACCTGCAAAATCTACAGTCGAAAGGACTATCAAGAAATTTAAGACAAAAGGCACTGCAATAAAAAACTGCAGATGTGAAGAAAGGCGGGAACAAAGAAGAGATGCAAGAAATGATACGGACTTGCAAGTTTTATTGTGCGTGGAAGAAAATGATGGGAAGATTAGCACAAGGAAACTTGAGGATGACATAGGATTAGATCACACCACAGCATTACGAGCTTTGAAACGACATAAATTTTATTCATACAAATATGAAAATCACCAAGAGCTAAGAGATAGGGACGAAATACGACGACAGGAGTTTTGTTTTGGTATGATTGAAAAAGCAAACATGGATAGGGAATTTTTTTTAAACATTTGTTTCACTGACGAATACACATTTACCTTAAACAATGAACCCAATGTTCAAAATTATCGATTTTAGAGCAAAGAAAACCAACACAGGTTTGTCGAAACAAAGACGCAATATCCACAAAAAGTTAATGTTTGGGCTGGGATTTTCGGAGAAGATATTATCGGGCCATTATTTCTTACACGAAATTTAAATGCAGAATATTTTTTGGAACTACTTGAAGATCATAATTATATTTTACCTACTTTACATGATGCCGCCAGGGAAAATCAGGAAGTTTGGTACCAAATGGATGGCTGCCCGGCACATAGTACCCTGGCTGTCCGGGAATATTTAAACCGTGCTTTTAATGGAAATGTTATTGGCTTAAATCATACAGTAAATTGGCCAGCCAGGTCTCCTGATTTATCGCCAAATGATTTCTTTCTCTGGGGCCATTTAAAAAACAGGATATACAAAGATAAAAAATACCCAAATCTAGACGAGTTAAAAAATGCTATTTTTGCCGAATGCAATAGAATTTCAGTTTACCAACTAGCGAATGTAAGAAGAGAATTTTATGATCGCCTCGGTTATTCTCTAGCAGTCAATGGAGGAATATTTGAACATCTTCTTAAATTCTAAAGTTCTAACAATTTAATTGTACCTACCTATTAATTAGTAAAATATTGAAACATGTAAAATATAATAATTGACCTTGTAATTGGATACTTTATTTTAGTTTTATTCAGATTAATTTGTATTCATAAATACACCTTTAATATTTTCGATGTACGAGTTTTTATAACAATAAAGCACAGATTTCAAAATGACAACTTTATTTGACAGTCATCTTTTACCTTGACTGGTGCCCGCAAATACGGGGCCATAAAAAGGAGAAATAGTTAAAAAGAAATCGGCGATAACCCGTAAACGGGCTCATCAAAAATATCTAAAGTTATTCTTTTGAATGTGGGTTTTAGTGCTCTTTAATAAACCTAAATAGAATTTTCCTCTAAAATAATTAGGAAAGCCAATAATTGACCCCATTTAAAATTACATGGGATTTCCTATATCCCGCTCGACGATGCAACACCCGGTATATCCTCGGGCGACTTACGAACCCTCGGGCCAGAGGCCCTCGGCTTTGTAACAATGTCAGCCTCAGGGCATAATCATCTACTTAGTAGCCTTGATACATAAATAACTATTAATTAAATATTTATTAGCTTGGATTTAAAAAAAATATCGTTAGTTTTGACGTTACGTCACACATCTAGATGTAGTTTTAGGAAATTTAAAAACTCTGGTATTTATTTTTGTTTTAAAAGAAATCCGTAAGTACACGTCAATTCAAAAACTCTTACCAAACTTTTTATGGATTTGTTTTTCTTTGGAATTATTCCCCACAAGAACCCAAAATTGTTTCGCTTAATCAACCCCAAAAACATGGGCATCAGAATCGTGCCCCAGGCAGAGATGGCATTGTTTTCGAAAGATAAAGCTCAATTAGGATTTTTTTATACGTAAATATTTATATTTTTGTTTCTGTTTTTATCTTTTGTTAGTAAATTATGTAATTAATTTAGACTGGATAAAGTATCACATTTTTGTTGGCTTTACTCATAAAAAAATGCTTAAAGCATTTGTTGTATCATTTTAATGAATTTTACATTTTTCTTTTAAAGTTATGTATTTTTTGATTCAACTTTTTTTGTACCTTGAATTTTTAACAATATAACATTTTTTTAATCATTTATACAGGGTACTACAAATTCGTATGAGTACATGGTTAAATTAAGGCAAAGTTGTGTATTTTGGGGCTTAATAATTTGGTGCAAGACAATTGTAATTATTCCGAATGCTTTCGGAGATATCCGAAGAAAACCGAGATTCCTATTTTTGGTTTTTAATTTTTTGCGCCTTCATTTTTGACTGAAACACTTTCTCATAGCCGTTCTCTTTGTTCTACAAGATGGCGTTATTAGTTTTCAAATTGGACGTTTTGTTCTTTCGATCCAACCTCAATTCATTTTTTTTTAAATACGGACCTGGAATTTTTCAAACAGTTTTAAGGACTTCTAAGCTTTAGAAACTTAATACAATTTAAAGATTTTTAAAATGTTAACGTTTTGTGATCAAAAAACACATCACTAGCATTTAAAATTATCCTTTCTTTGCTATTACGGCCATGGCAATTATTTTTGGGAATACTTAAATATTAAAATTATATAAGACGAAGTTATGGTGTTTAGGCTGTTTATTTTTTCAAGATTTACTGCCACAATTTGATTTTGTTGTGTTTTTTTTTAATAAACAGTTCTTACTTATAGATGTTCAATCCTAATTTTTTCAATAACTGTTGAGTTTATGTATAGGACATGGTACATGAAACATTCTTAGAATTCAATGCAAAATTCAAAAATGAAATAAAAAATATATGTTTTTATTTGAAAAAATGAAGTTGATGGTCGTAATTTATTTTTGAGCTATCCTGTATACATGAAATTACCACAAAAAAAAACACATTAAAAAATAAAAATCGACGGGTACGAGCGTTCTTTCAAAAAACTTACCGCTGAATTTTAAATGAATTTAGACATTACTTCTGGGACTTACTGTATATTAAGACCTATGGTTTTTGCTTTAGACCTAGACCGAAATACTGTAAAACAGAAAAAAAATAATGCTCTCGAGTGAAGAAAAGGTAACTGGAGTGTTAGTCTAGTTATATTACTGTGACGCGCTTGGGTTTGTTTCAAAAAACAATTTAATTTTTTTTTATTGTTTAGAATTTAGATGATCTGATGATGCTAGTTTCAGGCAAAACATGTAACAAAAATAAGACCTAGATATTTGAGGCCGTCACTTTGAGTGGTCTTGTCTCATACAAGTATCAAATTTTAGGCCTCTTTGAGTAAAAATGGACGGATTTTTTAAATCAGAAATCTTTTGTTTTTAGTTTGGCTCTAAATGCTCAGGACCGTAATGAAATGAAAAAGATAATTCAAAAAAAGGGTTATTAGATGACAAAGCGTTAAAATTTAAAAATTTGTACATTGCATTAAGTATATTTATTAAGCCTAGAAATTCATAAAATTGTATTTAAAATTGCAGGTCCGTATTTACAGAAATTGACTTGAGGTTGGTAACCGAGTTGGTAACTAAAGAACGAAACGTCAAATTTGAAAACTAATAACGCCTTCTTGTAGAACATAAAAAACGGCTTTGAAAAAGTGTTTCTTATTTTTTTCAAAGTCAAAAATACGCACACGAATTTGTAGCACCCTGTGTACAGAACGTTATTGATATAAAATTGACGCACCATAGTTAAATAGGCGACTTCTTGGGTATCCTAGAAAAAAACTCCATATTTTAAATTTTTTTATACGACCGTTTCAAAAATTTGGGTAAGTACCCCTAAAACCAAGTTGGTCAGGCGCTAATGGGCGCCTCAATAACGGAATCGGATTTGAATGACGACAAGCGGCCGGCCACTTGTTTAACGTTTCCAGCAAAGAAAATGGCTGAGTCTATGCGCCTACATTCATTTTTTAAGTTTTACACTATTTAAGTGTTTTTGTAATTAAACACATAGTTTTCAATGTCAAGTTGCTTAAAAACATGTTATAAAGCCTTCAAGCAGTTTTATTTTGTACTGTGATGTCGTAGATGGAGTCAAATTTAAATCGCAGATTTTATTGTTTTTATTATGGTTTTGAAATTTTTTAAGGAGATTTTTTCTTAACTTAGAATCATGGCAAATCGACTGGGGAGGGGGGGGGGGGGGCTTTAAGGCAAAATATTACCTATTACAAGGCAAGAATTGTATACGAAATAATTAAATAATTTTACAGCGTAATGTTAATTTTACAGGTTACATTTTTTAGGGTTTTCTTTATAGAATCTAAAATAAAAATGGTACTCTGGGCAATAGATATAAAGAATACCGTTGTTTTTTGACCATATGTGGAATACTAAATAGTTTTGACGTCTGATGGTAACTTACGGACTACAGAACTATTGAACGAAATAAATTTTTCTAAACAAATGTTCACCGATCAAGGGCTATTATAAACTTGCTTATTAAGTTATTACGACATTCTTTAGAATCCAGAACTGACAGAAGGTGTAGCAAGAATTCTAAGTCTATTTAAAATATGTGACGAGAATTGTTAAAAAAATCGACAGTCGTTAGACGCAAGACAAAGGTTAAAAATGCATACATTATTATTGAGAAAAAACAATAAAATAGAAGTTATGGTTTCTACTTTAGCGCAATAATTATTATTAGCCTTCTTTTATATTTATAAACATAAAGAGAACTTACCAATGCCCACGATGACAATGCAGACCCAGAAAGCAAAAGAGCTCGATGGAACAACCCTGGCATAACTGTTGGAGATATCATAAGAAAGTTTATACAAGCTGCTCCTGATCCATGACCAGCCAGGGTAACGTTGCTGGGGTCGCCACCAAATAAGGCTATATTTTGCTGAATCCAATGCAACGCTGCTATTTGGTCCATCAGGCCATAATTGGCTACTCTGGCCTTAAGGTGCGGTGCTGGGTTGGCATTTAGAAAACCTAAAAGAAATGGTTTGTATTTTAGCATAACTGTAATTTTAGTGAACCTTGCTTGGCTCTAATTAGCTATATTTTTAAAAAATCACCAGCGAGGATAATTTCATCTCAGTCCGCAGGTCACAATTTTAGAAGTTTTTTTTCTTAGATAAGTACAACCCCAGACTCCTTTGCTATATTAACACTTATTATAATAACAGGAAATAAGTTCTAAAGATAATGTCGGATATGGATTGGTACCCTTAAGGATAATTTAATCGGTTCATACTTCGCTGTGGTGCTAAGACGCTTAATAGGTGTTGAGTCTGCTGATAAAAGGAACCCCTTCTCCCATCTGGTAAGGGTTACAAAACATTATAAAAACTCAAACAGACACTTACTCAGTGGAGTTGTTTAACATTTTCAAGTGTAAGGGTAACCTCTGCCCATTTGGTTATTCAAGTAAAAATGTAGAAACATAATCTCAGATCAGAACAGTTTCCAGCCAGTGAGTAAGTGATCTTGATAATGTTTATTTAAATTGTTAAATTGTTTATTTCTCTTTTGGCCTGAGTTGACTGTAAAGCGGGAATTGTTTCTCTTGAACTTAGAACAACTAGCGTCGTATGTGAGGTTTAAGGAAACAACTCTTCTTTAAAGAAAACTCTTAAAATTTACTAATTTAAGAACTTTATTTTTATTTCTAAAGACTTCTATTTTTTTCATTATTATGTAATCGTCAATTGCTTTGCTTTGCTTTGCTTCGCTTAAATAAAACAATTAAAAATCTTTGGTGATTTAGTAACTAAATAGGGCAAAACAAATTAAATAAATTAAAACCTTAATTTCAAATCATCTAAGCTACACGTTCCCGTCGCCTATCATTTTGATACGCGACAATATCCTTATGTAAAGAATTTGTTGCAAGAAAGGGGCAACTCCATTCCTCGTGCAAGAAAAGACAGCTCCAGAGCTGCATCTTACCAAACATGGAGTTTGCCCGTTCTTGCGGCAAAATGTTATTTAAAGATTTTTAAAATTTTTCTATCATCATATAACACATGATTAGGATTCCAAATTATCCTTTATTTACTATTACCGCCCTAGCAATGATTTTTAGGCTAACTTGAATATTAAAATTACATTACGTTACAGGATGTTATGATGTTTAGGCCGTTTATTTTTTCAATAAGATTTACCGTCGCAATACTTTAGGAGCGCAAGTTTTTAAGGCATGAGAAGTAATTCTATTTTTTATTAATATTTTATTTATTTTATTTACATAGCATCTTGAGTCCTATGGTTTTTGCCTTAGACGTAGACCGAAATACTGTAAAAGAGAAAAAAAAAATAATACTCCCGAGTGAAGAAAAGGTAAGTGAAGTGTTAGTCTAGTTATGTTACTGTGATGCGCCTATGTTTGTTTCAAAAACAATTTCAATTTTTTTTACTGGTTATAAGACTTGATGATGTTCGTTTCAGGCGAAACATGTAACGAAAACAAACAGACAGAAAAATATTTGAGGCCGAGACTTTGCGCATTTTTTCTTACAATATATCAAATATCAGGCTTCTTTGAGTAAAAATGGACGGAATTTTCAAATAAAATTTTTTTTTTGGTTTGGTTCAGGACCGTAATGAAATGAAAAAGATATTTTGAAAAATGTGTTATAATTTCAAACACTTTTATATTGTATTAAATTTGTAAAGCTTAGAAGTCCCTAAAACTGTATTTAAAATTCCAAGTTCGTATTTAAAAAAATTGACATGAGGTATCTAAGGAACGAAATGTTGAATTTGAAACTAATACCGCCATATTGTAGAACATAAAAAACAGCTATAGAAAAGTATTTTTTGTTTTTTTTTCTAAGTGAAAAATGAAGGCGCAAAAAATTAGAAAAAAAATAGAAATTTCGGTTTTTTTCTGATATCTCCGAAAGCATTTGGAATTTTTTTTCACCAAATTATTAAACCCCAAAAAACGCAACTTTAACTCTATAAGGCCTAATATTAACCTATACTATTTAAGTAATTATAAAAAAATCGATCAGTATTACAATTACGCGGCGCATTTCAAGTGAAGAGAAAATTTACAAAATTGCTGATATTTTCACGTGATTTAATTCAGGAACTCAAAAGGAACTTAGTGGCAGTCTGAGCATTTTATGCCCGTATTCTCCATTTTTTCAAAAAGCGGACTTAATTTAAGTTCCCTTAAATTTTAAAGCTGGCTTAAATTAAATTTGATAAGCACCGTAGAAAATGTTTGGTTACTTAACTAAGCCTTATTTTGAGCTGGCAACGATGCGGTTATTCTCTTCTTTTTTTAAGAGTTAATGGCTGCAACAACGAACGACAATCTACGCCTATTTTGTGTTATCGTTACTAACTTTGTGTTGTGGGTTTTTAACCTTAGCTTTCAAAACATTTTCGAATTTCAACTGACATAAAATTTTCTTTCTTTCATACTTTTCATTTTCCTGCTAAAATGGAGGAAAAAAGGTGCTGTAATTTTACATATTCAGAAAAATCATTCCTACTCGGATTAATCGCTGACAAATATGCGATAACTCTTGAGGACAAAAAAACCTACCGTGCTTCCGTTAAAAAACGGGAAGAAGTGTGGAAATTCGTTGAGGAAGACTTTAATGTGGTAAATCCTTTAAATAACTATCAGAATGCTAAACAGCTAAAAAAACTATACTGTAATAAGAAGAAGGAGCTACGTAAAAAGGTGGCAGAGGAGAAAAAGAACATTTTTTTGACTGGCGGTGGACCGCCCACAAAAACTACTTTTACACAATGATGTTGATAATATACTTTTCGTTCGTAGATTCTTTTGGAAAATCCAAGATCTATAACATCCAAAATATCTCCAACGTTCTCAATAAATATTTCATCTTCTATTTCCATATTTGACTTCGAAAAATACGAATATGTATTACAAGACAGGAGCAGTACGGCGCAGATGCTTGGTTAAGCCTGCAATATTTGGGGCTTCAAGTTAATTATTGAGCTTAAGTCTCCAAAGAGCGATCGCGAATATGTAATCAGCAATTTAAGCTGTATTAAATTGTAAGCCGGCTTGAAGCGTTACGGAGAATACGGGCATAAAACTTTTGTTGGATTGTTATAATAAGCAAAATTATGATCTTTATTGGTAACACCCTATATAATAAATAATCTCTAGTTCCATCTTCTGTATTTTTAACCATCAGTCAATTAGCGAAAGGGTCTCATAATAATGCTATAAAGAACTTTAATTAACTACCCTCGATAACAATTAAAATCAACCTAAACAAAGCTTGAACTTACCTAATATTCCTAATCTATAGTTCAGCGTAATTACGACTAAATCAGCATAGGACGCTAAAACGCTTCCATCGTAGGGATTGCCTGAATTCCACTCAAATGATTCGCCGTGTATGTAGACTATCACAGGATGACGAGCTTCTGCTGAAACTAAACAAATTTCGGTTAGTTATTTTGTTATGGATGTTTTAGTTTAAGGGTGGGCTTTAGTCGAGTTTATTATAGTATAGGAATACACAGAGTAAGTTTATAATAGGTTGGTTCTAACGTTAATATAGTTTTTTCATTTCCCACATGGATATTTACTGTTTCCTTTAGACTAACGTGACTGCATAAATAGGCCGTTTATGAATTTTTACATGAATCGATATAATTTTATATTCAAGCTTGTTAGTGATGAACAGTATATAGTATATAATTAAATTTCTTATTTTAAAAGAAAAATCTTAAATTCACAAAATACTGAAAAAGTCCTATTTTTGCATATCACAACCGCATATCACAGTCATCCTAAAGAATTACCCACGAATATAACACTTTGCGTATAAACGCCGCTTTTTCTTTTGCAGACAAAGACGACTTATCATTCGTTTGTTCATTGTAACTGGAAATTTTCAACGAGTTAGTGAAATGGCTGGCTACCAATAAAAAGTCTATTTATTTATTTTATTTATTTAAGATACACCATTCCACAGAAAAATCCAATTACTAAATGGGTATATACACTATTAATAAATAACATTTCTTATATATATATACAATAAGTAATAATAAGTACAAAAAGGACACAATAAAACTAGTAAGTAGAATGTACACTTTCGACCATTGAAAAATGTTTAAATAAGACTTATTCTGGCTGACCTGCAGTTAAATATATCAAACTTATTTTGGTACCGATTAAATGTACTTAATATACGATGTAACGGCGAGTATTTTTTAATGTTAGTTCGCGATGTGGGTATAAAAAACGCAAGAGAATGACGGGCTGAGCTGCGTGGAACCAAAATATTTATCTGATGTAGAATTTCTGAGCAATCAATTTTGTTATGAAGGATCTTATGTAAAAATTTAAGGTCAGCTATCATTCTCCGGTCCTCTAAGGAAGAGAGCGAGTGACTTTTCAATAGCTGATCATGGGGAAAACCAACATTAGGATAGACACCATTATTCTTGAAGCTAAGGTATTTAAGAAAGCGTCGCTGAATTTTTTCGAGACTGTCAATATGCACCTGGTAGAAAGGTGACCAAATCGTAGAGGCATATTCCAACTTTGATCTGACAAAAGCAAAATACAACAATTTTATAGTGTTTTCATTGGAAAAGTCGCGGGAATTTCTAATTATAAATCCCAAGGCCCTAAAGCAGGATTGAGTAAGGTCGAGAATATGGGGGATAAACGATAATTTGCTATCAAACAAAAATCCAAGGTCACGAAAGGTCATCTGGCGGTTTAACCTAATGCCATTAATAGAGTAATCAAAATTTACTGGTTCGGTCTTTAAAGTATACGAGACAATATTGCACTTACTAGCATTTAATGGTAGATTATTGATAGAGCACCACTCTGCTATTTTGTCAAGTACCGCTTGGAGACGTCGACAGTCGTCGATAGTACTTATTGGAATAAAAATCTTCTTATCATCGGCATATAATAGCCCCCTTAAGCCAGCGTTCACCAGAATATTATTAATAAATATATTGAATAATAGAGGCGCCATGATAGATCCTTGCGGAACCCCCGATGTTGCCCTAATTTCGCCAGAGCTTTGACCACAGCACTCCACTACTTGTATTCTGTCTGTTAAGTAGGATTGAAACAGATTTAATAAATTAGTTGAAAATCCAGCATCGCTCAGCTTATCAAGTAGAATGCTGTGGTCAAGCCTATCAAAGGCTTTAGAAAAATCCATATACACAACATCTACCTGACATTTTTCATCTAGTGCTTCCGCAGTAAACTGAGTTATGCAAAAAAGATTAGACGTAGTTGACCTACCCTTAATAAAACCGTGTTGAAAATTTGAGATGTTATTTTTAATTTGAACTATTGACAAACTATGAAACCAAATATTAACATAATTTAAGTTTGCTAATTTCAACACTAGTGTTGAAATTTTTTTTCACAAATCAAAAGCTTTTTTAATAATTCTTTGTGATCGTAGGAAAAATAGTGTACATTACTAGTGTACAAATTCGAAGAAATTCTGCACTCGGCTGACGCCTCGTGTTAAATATCTCCTCGTTTGAAAAGTATCACTTTCATCACTTGGTATGTAATATACTATACCCACTCTGCATAAGGAAGCATTATTCCATCAACATTAAATATCCTATAACACGTTTTATTGCATATAAATAGAATTTTTTGCACTCGTCTACTGTCCAGTTTAAATATCTACGTGCAACATAAAGCCTTGCCACTCTAATTCTTGCCGAAATAAGCGGATTTTTAGTCGGGCGTCTAAATAATTTTGTTTCAACCAATTTTCTAATACTTGCCCATGAACAAACCATAATTTCTGGAATTTCAGCAATGATTCTAAGTGCAGGCGGCATCCAAGGATCATTTTTAGAAATTCTTTTAATGCGTCTGTCGGTTCATATTATTGTTTTTCTTGGTCTTCACGATTTCGGTAGATTCTCTTAATGTTCTCTTTCATTATACCATTACATTGTTTTGGATCCGCTGTTCTGTGCAAAACAAACTGTCTTAAAATTGAGGCTTGTTTTTTTACCTGCCAAAAATGCATATGCTACTCTCTGCTTTAATTCTTTTGACATTTCAATACCCTCTGGCATGATTTATCGAGCATAGTAATTTTTATTAAACATGAAATGTACTTCACAAAATTACTTTAGTCTTAACTTTTACTAAAACCTTTCCTTTTTTAGGAATACATTAAGTGTCGTTTTACTTTTCACGCACTACTATTCTGTATTTTAAAGTTTACGTTAGTATGAGTTCATTTGTTTCGATTGCTGAAGTTGTCGGCGATAACAGCAGCCTACTGTGGTATTTTAAATAAAGTATTTAAAAATACGATATCATAAATCTTATCGCCATTTTTAAATTTTTCGAAAGTGTTGCTTTACTTTTGTCTGACAGTGTACATATGTGTATTATTATTAACTGTGTTGTCCTTGTATTTATGGTTATGGTTATGGGTAGATATAAAAAATGCTGTTTTTTTTATCAATTCACTTAATCTCTGTAAAATTTAACTAAAAGAAAAATTGGTCGAGTGGCTCTTTTTCTCAATCTACCATCTTCTCGTTTGAATATCGTTCACCAAAACCTAAGATAGTTCAAATAGTATATCACATAACAAGTGATGAGAGTGATACTTTTCAAACGAGGATATATTTAGCACGAGGCGCCAGCCGAGTTTTAAAATAATCACTTTCACACGAGTAATGTACACTATTTTTCCTACGACTACAAATAATTAATAAAAAAGCCTTTGATTTGTAAAAAAATATTTCAACACTAGTGTTGAAATAAGCATACTTAGGATTATGTTCCACTTAATATCTGGTTTCATCGTTTGTCGATAGGCTTTTCCTTTATTTGTAGTTCAACTTTTTCATATTTTATATATTATAGGAAGAACTAACCCTGGATTGACTTCTAGATTAACCAGAATGAAAAATTTTAAATTTAATCGAGGAAAGATGCATTAAACATAAATTTAAAAAATCCACACAACAAGGAAGATTTTAATTTAAAATAATTCTATAAATTATTTATTGTTTTTATCAAAAAAAAGTCAAATATACCTGATGGGATTTGAACCTGTGACCTTGCGATCTGTAGGCTAGAGCTCTATCTCTACGCTATCGCTACCGATAAAGATTTGTGGTTTAATACATGGCACTCTATTCAGCGCGATTAATTTTTTCTGGTAATAGATTTTTCAGTATATTATTAACTTTTTTTATAATGGCGTATTTTCACACTCATATTCTGAATCACTCGACAAATACATGATAAATAAGTTAAACACTTTACAATTACTGCTTTCTAAAATTTGTTTTTTTTTTAATAAATAGGAGTTGTGTGTCATATTGGCACCATATGTTTAAATTAAATAGTGTGCCTTCCTATTTTAACACTAGTGTTGCAATATATATTTTTCAACACGCGTGTGATATACGGCGCTTTCTAGCCAAACTAACCGTGCTTTTTTCTCATTTTCATAGGTGGTCGTAGGAAAAATATTTTCCTCGCATGCATACCCCCCATCCCTCCCTCACCACCATTATAAAATGCTAAATTCGACCTTTGGTAATCTAAGACAATCATGACGCAACTCTGAACTACCATACTACGCTAAAATAAAATATTCAGTTTCTAAAATATAACTATTCCCGAATTACATTTTACAAATCTAAAATGTAAATGACGGTGTCTGAAATCGAACTGAAGGGTTTTGGTATAAAAACGTGTATGTGATTCTTAATTGTGGATTTTAAGAGATTTTCTATGAACTGATGATTCACCCTTAAGCCAATTGTGGCGAATTAACTAAATTGGAGAATATTTTGATTGTTAATTGGATAGAGTAGTGTATTTGGTTAACGCGAATAACCAAACATACGTGTGAATTAATTTAATTTACACCTAACATAGTACACATTGGGACATAATAAT
Organism: Polydrusus cervinus; assembly: GCA_935413205.1. Taxonomy (NCBI): domain Eukaryota; kingdom Metazoa; phylum Arthropoda; class Insecta; order Coleoptera; family Curculionidae; genus Polydrusus; species Polydrusus cervinus. The sequence goes on from OW284511.1 coordinate 85,127,492, forward strand.
TAGTTTGAATACCAGTTAAATAAATTCTTGTGCAGGTATTTTTGTCACAACTTTAAAAATATGTGTATGTTTTAAAAATTATCTTTAAAAAAAATTAAATTAAATATAAATCTAATGGTTTATATTATATTATATATTCCTAAAAAGCGGATATTTCTTCTGTAAATCAGTTTTAATAGGACCATATGATTTAATCAGTGGGTAGTGTTAATTTGTGTATTTTTGGAAACGTAGTAGCGTTAACATTTTTAAAAGTTAGTCCCAAAAAGTTTCAATTTCAATAGGAAAATGACAAATAAAACCACCAAAATCTACATTTTTTTCTACATATATTCTTATTCTGCAGAGGTGCCCATGTGGATGCTACCATCTGGAAATCATGTTCTGCTTTATCCTAGTATGGCCATCCCATCAATTTAAGTTTTTTATAAAAACAATTTTTAAACGTTTATCTACCTCACACTTGCATACACTTTTTTTCCATAGTTTTTATTATGCCGAGTCCATAGTATCTTTCAACATAAAAATAAAATGTCTACCCAGATTACTGTTCATTTCTATTAACAATTCCCAAATTTCTCTTAATAGTTATCTTTCTTACACCTGGTTACCAACTTTTTATTCCGCACTTAGATTCTAATAGTACCCAAAGCTACAAACCTTACTGTAATTTCTCTTTTTACGGTGTGACGTGTACTTTGGTAAAGATTCTCTCTATTTGACTCATTGAATCTTTATTTCATCTAATATTTTAATCTTAAGGCTGGCTCCCTAAGGATGATATATTTCTGTGTGAATGCCCTGGCCTCGCAAGGAGGTTCACTACTCTGGGTGAACCATCTTTCGATAGCCTGGAGGAACTAAGCAACTTACAACTTGGACGGCTGAGCAGATTTCTGAACAGTAGTGGCTGGTTTGAATGAGTTGTTAAAATCCTTTCGCGGTTACGTCGCACTAACGATCAGAGATCTGATGAAAGAGGTGGGTTCTACGGAATACGTGTGGCATCACAACGGACCTAATTAGGACTACGTGAGACTGTTTGGTCAGAACCAAGGGTCTGCCACTCTTACCTAACCTAACCTAACCTAAGGATGATATATACGCTTTTCTTCCTAATTTTATTTATTTTCCTAAAAATAAATGCTTTTGCATTCGAAACATGTAGAGAATTTCTATCTTAAAATAAGCTTTTCATTAATATAACAGTGGAGAAAGACTTTGAGGTCTTATTTATTTTTTTCTGGTGTTAATTTTCTTAATCAATCTGGTTCGGATTTAATCATTACTGAGTTGATTTAAATTTAAAAATTAATTATTTTTTAGTGTCTGCTATATTACGATTTATTTTTAAATTTTCTTATATTATGATATTACTATGAAATTCTTCGAAAACGCATAAGAATTGATAGTGTTTAGGAAGAAGAAAATCTAAAGAATTTTTTTATATTACGTATTTTTCTATCCTCTGTTCAATCAAGTTCCTCTTCAATCCAATAAAGTACTAAATTATGGGCGTCAAATACGATCATAAACAATGTCATTATGACGAAGTAGAAAATAAAAATTAATTTTAAATAATCTACACACTGACATGGTAAATTGATAATGGATATGTCGTTGAGTTATAACTAATTATGGCCTATTAATATGATGAAAAATTGGGTTATTTATACAAATTCCACAAATTTTCAAAATCAAAACGTTTGTGTAACGTAGTGCATGGCCGGCCATATTCAAATGAAATCCAGAGTAAATGTAAAAGAAACAAAAACTTGTCGAAATTCTTAAACAAAAGTAAATGTCTATTTCGACGATTGACTTAGTTTTCGAATGACTGAAACGGCATCCGCATTCTGCACCTTTCAAGCGGAAAACGTCGAATTTATATGGAAATTTAAAATCAATCGTTTTCTCGACCGGCTGCCATTCTAGGTCCGGTTTGTTCGGGTTTATGTGGAACATAGACGTTCATAAATGTTGAATATCTTTTAAAGGGTATATCAATAATACACCTCAAACTGTATGCATTGTAAATTAGTTTTCTATATGAAAACATAATACTTTATATTTTTAATGTAAGGTTATTTTAAAAAAAATATATTATAGCAAGAAAAATGTTTTTTTTTGTTCCAAATCCTGTATATAACCATGTCACTTCTTAAAACTAGTTATGAGTCATCTTTTTTATTTTAAATTACGATGGACGGCATGTTCTTAATGCCGTTTAACAACCCTTTTTTTTTTAAATAATCATACCTAATTATTATTACTCCTTAATGCTCAACCTCCAGATACAAACTTAATGTGAATAAACTAAAGATTTCCTTCAAAAGTATTTTTTTTTAAACTAAATAGTCTACAAGAAACTTGTATACTCAGTTGAAATACAAGGACTAGACACTAGCGTTGAAATACAAGGCACACTATTTAATTTAAAAATTGGGTGCCAATTTGACAGACCACCCCCATTTATTAAAAAGGACAAATTTTAGAAAGCAGTAATTTTAAAGTGTTTAACTTATTTATCATGTATTTGTCGAGTGATTTAGAGTTGCTACCTAGGCAAATCATATTAAATAACACCCAACTGACATGGTCCAAAAAAGCCAAATATCTGGGTTTACACTTCGACTCCAAGCTTATCTGGAAGGAACACCTGGCCCAAACATTAGCAAAAGCAAACAGGCTCCTACACCAATACTATCCACTAGTACATAGAAATAGCAAGCTAAACATCCGCACAAAGTTACCATCTACAAACTATGCATAAGACCAGCACTACTGATGCCGATCCATCATGGTCAACACTCTGCATGACGGGGAAACGCAAAATACAAACATATCAAAACAAATTATTACGAATAATAACTAACGCACCATGGTTCGTACGTGATACCACATTACACAGAGACCTTAAAATGGAAACGATCCAAGAGTACATCACGAACACCAGCAACAATTACTTCAACACAGCAGAACAAAGCCAGAACCCGCTAATCCGCCATTCCCACCAACCACAACACCAGGTCGGTCCATACAGGCTACCACGACAGTGACGGACCCAGGTTCAAACCCCTCACACAACACGAACTTAATGTGCTAGTTTTAAGCTAATGTTTTGTCAATAATTAAGAGGAGTTATAGGCCTAGCCTCGCTTAAAATTTTAATCAATGAAGATCCTAGTCCAATTTGACAGACCACACTCATTTATTAAAAAGGACAAATTTTAGCAAGCAGTAATTGTAAAGTGTTTAACTTATTTATCATGTATTTGTCAAGTGATTCAGAATTGGAGTGTAAAAATACGCCATCTGAAATTATACAAATGTTAATATTATACTGGAAAATCTATTACCTCAAAAAACTAATCGCGCTGAAGAAAATGTTATGTATTAAACAACAAACGTTTATCGGTAGCCATAGCGTAGAGAATCGAGCTCTAGCCTACAGATCGCAAGGCCACAGGTTCAAATCCCATCAGGAGTATTTGACTTTTTTTGTAAAAACATTAAATAAATTATAGAATTATTTTGAATTGAACTCTTCCTTGTTTGCGTAGATTTTTAAAATTTATGTTTAATGCAGCTTTCCTTAATTAAATTTAAAATTTTTCATTCTGGTTAATCTGGAAGTCAATCCAGGATTAGTTCTTCCTATTATATATAAAATATGAAAAAATGAAAAAGTTAAACTACAAATAAAGGAAAAATCTCTTGACAAACTATGAAACCAGTTATTAAGTGAAACATAATCCTAAGTATGCTAATTTTAACACTAGTATTGATATTATTTTCTTTCAACACTAGTGTTGAAATATTTTTTTTACAAATCAAAGACATTTTTAATAATTCTTGTGGTCATAGGAAAAATAGTGTACATTACTCGTGAGATCCTTCTAAAACTCAGAGAATTTCCGCAAATATCTCCTTATTTGAAAAGCATCACTTTCGTCGCTTGTTACGTAATATACTATTTTCAACCTATAGAACGGCAATTACTGACGGATTGTTAACCTTAAAAATCGGTTCTCTCTGCTTTGAAAATTATTACTGACCATGCCTAATAATACAAACATCTATTTAGACGCCGGTTACTTGTTTTTTGATTCCACAATAATACCATAGAACGTGTTATCTTGTAGGTAGGCAACCACACAATAATTGACAAGACACGTCAGATTCTCGGAAATGTACGATGTTGTAAAGTATCGATACTTTAAATTACAAATATAAGCCATGCGAAAATGTATTGTGCTAATTTCATTAGCAGAATAGTAATTGGGTCGTAACAAAGCTGAAAATTAGTAATGTCACATTAAATTAATTAACAAACTCGAATGAGTGGGTGAGTATTGGTATTACCCAGGTGTTGATGGCAGTAGTAAAGTTACGAGCATTCAGGTGAGTATTATTATTATTATTATTATGTTTTCAGTGTTCTGTTTCTCAGCTTTTTGTTGGTAAGGCTGGTGTTATTTACAGTACACAGAAGAAATTCATCTTAACCTGTACTGTTTAGAAACTTCCGTACTATATGGCAAGTTTGGAGGATGACGCTTTTCTGAATAAGTTCGTATAAATAACCTGAAAGGTCCAGTTTTTCCAAGTTGGGCTTGAAATTTTTCGTCATAGCTCCCTCCACCGATATTATAATCGGAATTATATCGATTTTATCTAGCTTCCATATATTTTTTATCTCTATAGCCAAATTCGAGTACTTGGTCTTCTTCTCCGATTCGGTTTTAGAGAGGTTGTGTGTTAGTGGGCAACCTATATCGATTATGAAAGCTTTCTTGGTGGTTTTTTCGATGAGAAGAATATCCGGACGGTTGTGGTCTACTGTTCTATCCGTTATTATTGGCATGTCCCAATATAAGAGATATTCAGGAGATTGAAGGACTGGCTCGGGTGAGTATTGGTAGTATGGTGGGAGGTTTTCCCTTAGCCCTAGTTTATGGGCCAGTTCCTTGTGGATGATCTTAGCCACCTGATTATGTCTCTCCAGGTAAGCGTTGGGGGCCATAGCACCACAACCCGCCGTGATATATTCTATCGTTTCTCCGGGGCAATTGCATTTTCTGCGCACATCTTCCACATTTCTCTTCAAGATGACCTTTTCATAGTTTCGAGTTCGAATGACACGGTCTTGGATAGAGATTATAAAACCTTCTGTTTCAGCGTGAAGCTGTCTTTTCTCTAACCAATTCAGTGACATTTCTCTATCTATGAGTGGATTTTGGAGTGCAGTAGGGTATTTGCCGTGTAGAGCTTTCTCTTGCCAAGTTACAAGCTGTTGACTTGGCGGCGCGCGGATGATGTTAGGTAATCCGTTTTGCTTTAGGTTAAGGGCTGTATATCCAGTGTCTGCTGCTACCACTTTTTTAAGAATTTCCCCATTCGATTCTTGGAAGTATTTTCTCATAGAGGTCTCTTGCGACTTGCACAAATTATATATATTAATGAGACCTCTTCCTCCCTCTTTTCGTTTTAGGTAGATTCTTTCAAGTGCAGAGCGTGGATGGTGGAATCTGAATTTTGTTAGCAGCCTGCGCGTAAGCCTATCTAGTTCGTGCAAATCCGTGTCTGAATACTTAAGGATTCCGAATGAGTAGGTAAGTATTGGTATTGCCCAGGTGTTGATGGCAGTAGTAAGGTTACCAGCATTCAGGTAAGTATTAAAAAGCTTTGTTAGTCTGCTTTTGTATTTGTTTTTAAACTCCCTTTTTAGGCTTGTGTGGTTTATTTGTTGGTTTTGGGAGATGCCAAGTATTTATATGTTTTGTCCTCATCTAGTATATCTATGCCTTCAAGCAGTCCACGATTTTGTTCAGTCTTTCCGCGTACGACATTCATCGCTAAATGTCTTGGTTATTTGAATTAGGGACTGTAGGTGGGTTTTGCTTTCAGCGTAAAGTTTGATATCGTCCATAAATAGAAGGTGGTTTATTCTAAAATTCTCAGTTAAGTTGGGACGATATCCGTAGGATGTTGATTTTAGTAGTGAGGACAGTGGGTTCATGGCCAAAATGAACCAGAGGGGGCTTAAAGAGTCGCCTTGAAATATACCTTTTGATATATTTATATTGCCAAGCTTCTCTTGTCCAATATGGAGATTGGTATTCCATTGCTCCATTAGGGTGCCTAACATGTTGCGTATTAGGGGGTGTACTTTGTATATTTGCAATATTTCTTTTTTATTATTATTATTATTATTATTATTATTATTATTATTATTAATATTATTATTATTATTATATTGTGTGAGAATAGTTAAATCATTGCTGATTCGGCTAAACTTCACCTTTACTCGGTTGCTTCATGCACATTTTTTTTGTTCCGTTTTTTTGTATCTTGCTAATAAAAGTAGATTTATTAAATATTATCACATTTTCCAAAAGAAATATTAGCTTTAGGTGATTCACTAACACAACGAAGAACAATAAACGTAAAAAATGTCCTAAAACCATTGATATGATTTTAAATCCCTGTTGGCATTATATAGTTAATTCTCAGCTGTCGACGCCCTTGCTCACGACAACAAAATCCAATTCAGTTAGAACATTTCGGAGCATGACCAGCCAGCCAAATGACCTTTCATCTCATCACAGAGCGGTGAACTTAAAATCTAGACTATAAAGACAAGCATTATTGGAAAAAATCTTGGCAAATTGCATCGTTTTGCAATTTTTTTGTTAGGATTTAAATTACGGTTTTAACTTATGTTAGTATGTGACAAAATTAAAGATTCCTGTTTCTTTAACGCAAATTATGGAGTTTCTTTTATTGTTGATTATTAGGAAAATTTTTATCGAGAATCCGGCTATGTGAGGGATGTATCGGCAAAGACAACTTCTTGTCTCTTGTAATAAATGAACTTACTAAGTTCAGTATACTTTTAATGATTAATGGTCATGTGAATAAGCAAAACGGTGGTTACTGTCGGTGTCGCATAAAATTTTCATTGAATGAACCTCAGGAAAACTATATTATTTCAGGATTACGGCGGTAAATTTGGGTACACGTCATTAAACTTTATGCATGTCCTAGCGATAATTTTATCATACTATCCAAACAAAATAAAAGCTCTGCATTTAAATTGTTTTCTTCCGTGCTTTTAAACGGAATTCAGTTTCTATATCGGTAATAATTAACAAATTACTGCCATGACATAATTTCTTTGTCAAACAAGAGTTTGTCATAGTACACCAAAAAAACAAATGGAAATTGAAATGTCGAGAAAAGTTTACAAAGAATGGCTTAAGATATGATATTATACAAAAATAAAGAGCCTATTTAAGTAGATTTTTAAATCAGTAATAAAATACACAGTATTTTATTTGAAATAACAAAATTAACTATATTTTTAAACCACCCTGTATATCACAACTAAGATTTAGGCTTAGGGCCACCTGGTATTATTTAACTATCCACTAATTCTCAAAAAAAATATATACAGGTTCCTGCGCCTCACCTCCCGTCTTCTCTAGCTCATTTATTAATTAAGTTAGGATTTCGATATTTTGCAGAGTTTACCTGTATCCTAGGGCGCATTTCAGGAAATTATTTTTGTTTATACAGGGTGTTTCAAAAAAGTGTGACGTCATAAGGATATGTTTTTTTAGATTACATGCCATATATTTTCTTACTTATTTGGATGCATCTTGTAGTTGCCTACATACCCCTAAAATTTTAATGAATTCGGTTCATGCGAGAAAAAATAAAAACTAAAAAAAACCAATTTTAAAAATTAATAAAAAATAAAAATAATGCCTCACTATTAAAATTCTACAAAGGTACTTAATATATAAGGTCTTAAAATCTCGTTAACCAAGTTTGATTAATACGAATTGTACCGGGTGTCCAAAACTTAGTGTCAAACTTTGCAAACTTTAAAGCAATTTATTTTTCTTATTTCAAATTGGAACCCTTCTATATTATTATGTCATTCGATGCAGAATTAAAATTCAAACATTTGTTCTGATAACAACCCTATCGCAATTTCTAACGCATGACCTATTTACAGAAAACTCGTTTTATTAACCTTTCCACCAGTCATTATTATATAATAAAAATCAAAGGTGGCTTTGAAAAACAATTTATTGATATTGAAGTTAATTGAAGTGACAAAAGCCCATTTTGACTTTAGTTATTTTATAGTTTCAAATATTGTTATTGTTATTATTAATTATTTAAGCTATATTATTTTTTGTGATGGAATACAACCAAGAAGAGCTCGTAGATATGATTTTCATATTAGGAGTATGCGAAAAGAATTCTTTTTTGTCACTTTAGTAAACGTTAATACCAATAAATTGTTTTTCAAAGCCACCTTTGATATTTATTATATAATAATGACTGGTGGAATAGTTGATAAAATGAGTTTTCTGCAAATAAGTCTTAATGCGTTAGAAATTGCGATAGGGTTGTAATAAGAACAAATGTTTAAATTTTAATTCTGCATCGAATGATATAATAATATACAGGGGTTCCAATTTGAAATAAGAAATATAAATTGCTTTAAAGTTTGCAAAGTTTGACACTAACCTTTGGACACCCTGTACAATTCGTATTAATCAAACTTGGTTAACGAAACTGTGCGACCTTATTTATTAAGTTCCTTTGTACAATTTTATTAACGAGACATTATTTTTAATTTTTATTAATTTTTAAAACCAGTGGTGCAAAACTGATTTTTTTTAGTTTTTATTTTTTTTTCGCCTATAATACTAAACCGATTTCATTAAAATTTTATATGTATGTAGGCAACTATAAGATGCATCCAAATAAGTAAGAAAATATATGGCATGTAATCTAAAAAACATATCCTTATGACGTCACACTTTTTTGGAACACACTGTATAAACATAAATATTTTCTTGAAATGCACCCTAGGATACAGGTAAAGCTTGCAAAACGTCATATTCCTAACTTAATTAATAAGTGAGCTACAGAAGACGGGAGGTGAGGCGCAGGACCCTGTATATAAGAAATTATTTTTTTAAACATTTCTCGCTATAAGAGAAAAGAATTTCTAAAGTAAATAGTGGGTATATTTTTCTTCCTTACGCCCCTTTGCGCGAGCTATTACAATACATACTTTTGCATTTGAAATAAATAAAAGTGTAGTCTCCCTGGATTGAGGGTAAAGTTCACTGTAGTGAAAAAAAAAACTGTTCAATAAACTGAGTGAATTTTATAAATAATGTAAAAGTGATGCTTTGAAAATAAAGTTTACTTTTAATATTTTTTATACTTCTGATATTTCTTATTAATTTTTTATGTCTTTCTAAGATTCCTAAAGCCATTTATACAGTCGTCTAGACAGACAAATGAGCCTTTAAATAATCATAGAAAGTTGAGATTGGCCTTGAAGTTTTTTCCCAGAGATATTGGAGTAAAGTTATAAAATTGCGTATGTTTTTATTACAACATAACATAGAATAACACAGCTTTTCAAAATCTAATAATAAGGGAACATTTGCCGGTAAAGTAGGATGTTATTTAAAATAATGTATCTTATAACGTCTTCTGTTCTTGGCCAAATGATAAATTTATGTGAGAAGATTTTACTCCTTTCTTATCAAAAACTGTATTAGTATCTAATTTAGTTTATTTACTTATTGTTTGAATAAAATATTATTACACTTTTTGGTACAATACTTTTGAAACAAGAAAACATTTTTATCTAAACTGCTGGACAATTCAAGCGGCCCGAGCTAATTGTTAGGTGAACTTTGGAGTAAAATATTTTACGAACGAATAAAGCTATCGATGCGCGGTTTGCAAAATTTAAAAGAGAATTTAATTCCTAATATGCACATTTTTCCGATTTTTTTTTTACTTCTAACCTTTAACTGTCTACAGGGTTCAAAGAGAAGTATGTTTTTTACCAAAGTTTCTAAGTACCGGATTTCCACAAAAATAATTTTAAATTATTTTGGATGGCATTTTCTTTATCTCCTATTTATAGAGAACAAAGTAAATTCTCAAATTTTTGATATCCCTCTTTGTTCATGCAATTTCGATTTTCTTCTCAACCCCTGTAAATTTTAGGTATTTTTGTCATCAGGCCTTACAATGTTTTGTAAGAACGCGTTTTGGTAAATGATTATAACTTCTTAGGACCACCTCTTTTACAACGAGTACATTTTAATTTCTTGCGTTTCTTCGTGACCAGTTATCCTGGCACGAAACACACGATGTGTGGAAATGGAGGCATATAAAATGAAAAAAATAAAAATAAAACCGATTATGGGTAAGCCACTGGTCACGACGAAACGCAAGAAATTAAAATGTACTCGTTGCAAAAGAGGTGGTCCTAAGAAGTTATAATCACTTACCAAAACCCGTTCTTACAAAACATTGTAAGGCCTAATGACAAAAATACCTGAAATTTACAGGTGTTGAGAAGAAAATCGAAATTTCATGAACAAAGAGGGATATCAAAAATTTGAGAATTTACTTTGTTCTCTATAAATAGGAGATAAAGAAAATGCCATCCAAAATATTTTAAATTTATTTTTGTGGAAATCCGGTACTTAGAAACTTTGGTAAAAAAAAACATACTTCTCTTTGAACCCTGTAGACAGTTAAAGGTTAGAAGTAAAAAAAAATCGAAAAAATGTACATATTAAGAATTAAATTCTCTTTTAAATTTTGTAAACCGCGCATCGATAGCTTTATTCGTTCGTAAAATGTTTTACTCCAAAGTTCACCTAACAATTAGCTCGGTCCGCTTGAATTGTCCAGCAGTTTACTTTCATTTAGTAATATGAATTTTACAGTTCTGTAAATCGTTTTGTAAGAGCACAGCACTAGTGCTGTAATAGATGCCTTTACAACACTAGTGCTGTAATGGAATAAAAACGGTTATAGTAAAATTTTGCTGTTAAATAAAACCACACTTTTTAGAAGAATGATTTATTAATAACAATTATAAAATTAATTACCAATTATTAATTAAAACATAACACTTAAGGTTTATTATAAATATTAATAATACACTTTTTACAGTTAGAAATTTGTATACCAAAAGTGGAGGTGATGGAGCCCTTTACGTTCGAATTTCCAATCATTAAATCCGTGTCTGACCCCATGATCTTCTTTGCTGTTTGTTTCTTATTTTCTAAAGAATTCTCAACGTAGCCTTCTGCCGTAGAAGAGGATTTCCAGCCCCCATGACGCATTAACATCTGCATATTTGCACCACCATCAACTAGAATAGTGGCTGAGGACCTCCTAAAACAATGTCCACTGCATCCTTCGGGATTGTTCAATCCAAGTTTTGTTGCAATCTTTTTTGGTATACTTCCAAAACTATTAATTCCGACAGGCTGGGAGGTGCTTTGCATTATCAGGCAGTGAATTGTACAATAAGATATTTAAAAAGTTATCCCTAGCTTTCTTGGAGGTAAATTTATGAGGTCTGATTACGTCAGAACCTTTTGTTGGATAATTATGATAATTAGAATTTAGGGAAAAACTGTTTCTGTTCCTATGAATCTTGAGCAGTTGATGGAATATATATATAGAGACGGGAGAAAATCTTCTGAAAATGGGCTGACAGTGATTGAAGTATCCAGCATTACCAATAACTAGAACAGCCTTATACATACAAGTTTAAGTTACAAAATAATCTTAAGGGTACGATGTTGCGAGTAGTATGTCATTGTTAGAAATTTTAAAAGCATACTTACACCTCTAACAAAAATATTAGAAACCTATTTGTAAAGATATTAGTCACAATTTATTACAAGCATCGAAATATGTTTATTATTGTCACACTCTTATACTACCCAAATATTTGGGGATGCCGAGGCCTGTTACAGGCCTACAGTAGGCGAGAGGAATCATACCATATACATTTGAAAGACATTAAATACTTGGGAACTAAGCTTTTAATTAATATCTTAGATAGCAAAATAAAAAACCGAGGTAAATTATAGTCAATGAAAGTTATATGGCAGGCTGCCGATGCGCTCGCAAGAGAGGGCGCAGGCATGCCAGCTGATCTAGCAGACAATACAGTGAACAAACCACTGGGATTGGCCAAAGAGGAGATTGACTACACGGCTAAGCAGCTTGCACAGAACAAATGGACAGGGTTGACAACCTGTAGTACATCCAGGCAACTGTGGCCCATATTCGATAAAAAGAGAACCGCAGAGCTATTGAGACACAGTCGAAAAGACGTGAGAAATATTACTGCGGTTGTTACCGGACATTGCCTCTTCGGTAGACATGCCGAACGTATGCAAATATCCACTAACGACTTCTGCAGAAGTTGCAGAGATGAGGAAGAGGAAAAAAGTATTCAACATTTTCTGTGTGAATGCCCTGGCCTCGTAAGAAAGAGGTTCACTACTCTGGGTGAACCATCTTTCGATAGCCTGGAGGAACTTGGACGGCTGAGCAGATTTCTGAACAGTAGTGGCTGGTTTGAATGAGTTGTTAAAATCCTTCCGCGGTTACGTCGCACTAACCATCAGAGATTTGATGAAGGTGGGTTCTACGGAACACGTGTGGTATCACAACGGACCTAATCAGGACTACGTGAGACTGTTTGGTCAGAACCAAGGGTCTGCCACTCTTACCTAACCTAACCTATATGTCACTGAATGAATACTATACGACAGTGTTCTAAATCTTACCCAAAAAAAAAGTTTACAAAAGGAAAAGCTTTCAGACAGGAACTTGCTATTTACCAATTTGGAAAAATTTAAGGGTAATAGGTTACTGTCTCCGCCGACGTCGGTCCTCTACGACGATTTAAGTCGACTGTGAATTCAACGTTACTTACAACATTAATGTGCCATAAAGACTGGCGATCTTCCAGTCTTGCTAAAGGTAGCGCTAGTACTACTAAATAACAATATGCAGTTGTAGAAAAAGTATAGTAAATAAATAATTAGAAAACTTCTTTGCTCGAATTGTTGACCTTGCCTTCCCCTCAATCCATCTTGCTCGTCGTTTTAATGCTATTTTCTTATAAATCGCCTAATTGGCCTTGTGAATCCTTCTTTAAAGAAATCTGCTTTATATAATTCTCATGAATGAATGAATAAATGATTGCGAGAGAAATTCCGTATCAAATTGGACAATATTTACTGAAAAGTTTTAAATTGCCATCATTACCACGCCTACCAGAAAAATAAAGGACAAAACGAAAAGGCACAAGGGCGGTGAAAAATCGATCTTAGGTATGCCTGACAACATAAGCCCTCGTGAACCATTTTATGTATTTGTCAGCCCTATTATTCAAAATCCTTATAATTATTTAAGATTTTCCTGCTTTCATTATAATACAATTAATTCTGTAACTTTTTAAATTTTAGTTGAGATATGAATATATTTTTTCTACTACCACATGTATATTTTCTGTTGTCTTTACAATCTAAATGAATAATTGAACTAAACTGCTGGACAATTGCTTTCGAGCAAGAAAAATTTCGCCTAAATTTAAAAGTTAATATTTTCTGAACCAGATATGATATCGACCTACAGTTTTGAATGGTTGATAGATTCATCCCTTGAGTAACAATTGTCAATATTGGATTTTCTTTAACTGTCAGACAATTTTATATACAGTGTGTTAAAGAAGACCATGATTTTTGCTCCAATTTTAATGTCGTGTAACTTTCACAATAATATTTTTAAATATTATCACTCTACGTCAATTGAATCACTGGTTCATAAGAAAGAAAGTTAATTGTCAAATTTTTGATATCTGCTACATTTTAAGAAATACCGATTTTTTTGAAAAATCTTGCTTTATTTCAACTTATTGGTAGCTAGATCTCACTGTGCGTTGTATCATGCAAACTTTGCGGGTGATTCTTCTACCTTATGAAGAGCTTGATTATGTTCCGTAACAATAGTTGTACCTAAATGTAATGATGTGTAGTGGCGTACTTATAAACACCTATATGTCTATGATTTATGAGTATAGTGTTAAAAGGTTAGAAATTAATAAATACATGTTTTCCCAAAAATTAAATTTAAAAAATTATCTTTGTTAAACTTTTGTAAACACACTGTATATTATACCTGTAGTGCGATATGAAAAACTAAAAAATAAGAAAAATTTGACCTAATCTAGGGGCGAGTACTTTCCAATATAAAACAATCGTGAGATAAAGCATAGACATATAGGTGTTTATAAGTACGCCACTGTACATCATAACATTTAGGTACAACTATTGTTACTGAACATAATAAAGCTTTTTATAAGGTATAATAATCAATTGCAAAGTTTGCACGATACAACGCACCGTGAGATCTAGCTACGAATAAGTTAAAGTAAAGCAAGGTTTTCCAAAAAAATCGGTATTTCTTAAAATATAGCAGATAACAAAATTTTGACCAATTACTTTCTTTGCTATGAACCAGTGATTCAATTGACGTAGAGTAATAAAACTTACAAATATTATTGTGAACGTTACACGCCATTAAAATTGGAGCAAAAATCATCGTCTTCTTTAACACCCTGTATATAAAATTTTCTGACAGTTAAAGAAAATCCAACATTGACAACTGTTTTCCAAGGGATGAATCTATCAACCATTTAATACCGTAGGTCGATATCATATCTGGTTCAGAAAATATTAACTGTTAAATTTAGGCGAAATTTTTCTTGCTCGAAAGCAATTGTCTAGCAGTTTAGATCGGTAAACTGAACGAATCTAATTTTATATCTATTCTTGTTAGATTATGAAACGGTTCAACAATCACAGTTTGGGTATACTGAGACTCGGCCTTCTTCGTTAATACAATATTAAATTATTTTAACTGTAGGATCGTTGGGTCGACTATATGTTATATTATTATATAAATTTTTTAAAATTTTGTGCAGTCAGTACTTACAAATTTTTTATATAATTGGGAATACACCTGTTTTACAGTAAGGGGTAGAATGTTTAGGGGAGTCAACGATAGAGTAAATTTTATTTTCTCCTTTATCTTAAGATTTGGATAAAAATTCGAAATGCAAAAGTTGAATAGTTTATTTCAAAAAGATGTAGAGTAATAAAAGCTTATTAGGTATGCAAAGTGACTACAGTGCGACCCAACGAATATCTAAGCCACTTTCATAACTTAGCATTGATTTCATTGCAAAATTCTTTCTTTCATCAAGTGCAGATAGTACCACACTTGGGTTTGGGTCAATTTATGGGTTTTGCCTCTTGTTATCTATTCTTAAACACTAAATGTGGTGTGACAAAGGCGTGCATTGTGTACATAGTATGTAAGTACACCTCGTTTTTATTAAACATTATAAAAAAAATACAAAATACAAAAAATAGATTATACGGAAATTAAATTATTAAAAATGATAATATTCTTCGTCATCTGAAAAACTGTCATCTCCTCTTGAAGTTATAATTAACGGGTCGATGGTCCGATCGATTAGGCGGTCAAGATCCCACATTTTCTCATCTTCTTTAATGACATGATGGACTGCTTTTGCCAGTTCTCTGGTGTCACTTCCTTAACAGTAGCTTAACGTCTTTCATTTTAAATGTCGTGTTGTGTCTTGCTGCAAATCCTTTAACTTGCGCCCATAAAAGTTCTATACGATTTAGTTCGTAATGATATGGCGGTGTGCGCAGCACAGTTACACCATGTTTTTCAGCTATATCTTCCACGGCATATTTTATAAAACGATGTTTGTGTAAATTTGCTATAGCTAATGGTTTCTTCTTTATCAAATTATCTCCTTTTTTTTTGTTTAGTTATCATGAATTATTTAATGCACAATATTTACTTGCGCCTATGACCAACACCGAAATTGAGCCGAACTGGACGGAATTTCCCATTTTATTACTCTACACCTTTCTAAAATAGACTATAGAGATCATTGAGGTGCATATTTAAAAATTATATTAGAGAATACGGGGTGGCCCAAAAAAAAAGTGACGAATATAACTTAGGTTTTTTTTTTTAATGGAACGCTCTCTATATTGTATTATTTTCTAATTATCCACCAAATTCTATGCTTATTTTATATAAACTGTTATAATATGTCTAAATTTAATAATTTCTTAGCATTATTAAAGTCAATAAAATTATATTATAAGAAAACGTCTATATTATTTATATAACTTTTAGAATATTTCTTAATACAAATTTACTCAAAAATGTTTAATTGATTTCAAGTTACCAAGCGTAAATACAAAAAACTTTTTAAATAAATAAAAGTAAATTCTATTGCTTTTACCAGCCCACGGAAAAGTTGGGCTAAAATTGAGAAAAGCAGGCGTTGAAAATTGATCTCAGGCTGCTCTTACAGACCATTTTGAATATTTATTAGCCTTCGATAATTATGTAAACTTCCGTTTATTATTTGAGATTATTGTCGTCTTTTCCACCCTAATTTACTTAATTATTCATGCTAATTTTTTAGTTAAAAGTGGGCTTTCGTGGAATAATATCCAAAACGAAAGACTTTGCGTAGAAAAATAAAACAGGGAGTTATTTTAAAGTGCCAATGAGGGTCATAGATAAGAGGAAGATTTAGTTGGCTATAATATATTTAAATATGCAGAAGAAGAATTTTCTTTCATTTTGTCAGATCCATCCCCAGACGCGTTTCGCCATATCATGGCTCATAAGTAGAGCTAGGATCTAACGAAAGAAAGGAGAACTCATAGCTGCGTGTGCAGCATTTGGTGGGACACACCGGTAAGATGTGGTACGGAGCGCCATCTGTGTCGTTGTTAGACACTCTTGAGCATACCAGCACCTCTAAATATTAAAATATGTCAATTATAGTACCGACATTTTGATAGTGCGTATCTGAATTTAAGAGTATTGTACTTTTACTTGTGTATGTTTGTTGAAGTATCGTTTTCTACAAGCAAATTAAAACTCACTCATGGCGGTCATAGATTACTGGAACCTGCCGCTCTTAAGCGAACAAAGAGCCAGCCTACCTTACCTGGACCAAAATCAGACCCAACCTCGTTGCTGTGCCCTGGTTAGTACTGCTAACCCAGCAGAATCTAGGTTTAAGATATCTTATTATGTAATGTAATAAACATATTAGTTGTAAGGAAACTGACAATGTAAAATTTATATTCAACGAATAAAGTATGTTTTAGAAATAAAAGTAATGTAAGTATCGTTTTCTGATTAAAGTGAAGTTGTGGGAATCACTGAGAGTATTTTTGAATATAATATATAGATAACTACGATTGTGACATTATTGATATTTGCTGAAAACTTACAATCAAAGTTAAGTTCCAAGCAAATTAATAATAAATTTAGAGTTACTAGGTTATTTTTATTGTGGAAAAATTCTTTTTCTCAGTGTCGCTTATGTCGCAGTTAAACGAGATCACAAAGTTTATGGGAAATGGCTTTCTTTTCAATTTTTAGTATTTTGTAGATCTTGACGTCCTGATGAAAAGTGTCCACCGACCCATTCCAGGCAAGAAAAGAAGTTTGATTTTAAAGGTATCGTGCTAAGTAAATGCCGAAGCAAAACTGAAAGTATTAGGACCGAAGAGAAGGGTAACGATAGTCACCTAAATATATTGCTTCATGGCAATTCAAGAAACAAAGCTATAGTTAGTACTAGGACGCTAGGAAAACCCGTTCGCAATCACTACAGTATTGTATTACTAGTTTTACAGATGCACAAATACCATTCATACAACTACAAGAAACATCGAGAATTGCGGAAAGTTAATGAACAACGAAGATCAAGCTTTTGTTTTAAAATGATGGAACGGTGTAACAAATACAAAGATTTTTTAAACAAACGATTTTTTTTTTCTATGAAGACCATTCACATATAAAATTTATTAAAATCTTGGACATAAAAATTTTAATAAAGTGAGAAACTCAATTTCATCAGTTGGTGATAGAATCTCGCCATATCAACTGGCCAATGCAACAAGAAAGTTTTGTAATCGTTTAGGATATTGTTTGGCGGCTAACGGAGGGTTGCTTGAACATCTTCTTATACATTAATTGAAATAAAACCTACCGCTGGAAATATAATAAATTAGTTTTGTTTAACTATTGTACCAAATTTATCATTAGGTTGTTGAATATTTATTGTATAGTATAAAATAAAAAATTGTTTACGGTGTGTTGATATGTTTTTAACTGAAAGTTTATTACAATCAGTGGATGGGGGCTACCAGGCTGCAGCCCCCCCCCCCTCCCGACCCTAGAATCTCGGGTTTAAAAGTCTAATTACAATTTTTTGTCTCACGCAAATGTTTAGTTTTTAAACTTTTCCTTCTACAAGTCCTGTTTTATATAGAGATTAAGGTTTCAGAAGCATATCGTTTTAGTTATTTATTTATGATGCAGTTTTAAAGGAAAACGAGTAAAAAAATTATATTTTATAGTAATTTTCTGTTATAATACTTGCCTGTTCCGTTTTCCCTTTTTTAGGGCTATTTTAAATCAAAAAAAAAAAAATGCAATGTAATAAAATATTTTTACAACAAAAACAAAAAACAATTAGGTATTTATTTTTAAAGAGGAAAATTAAAGTAAAAATTTTAATTGAAACATTTTTTATGGAAGAAGTGTGATAATTTATAATATAAAAAATAATGCGGGCAGAAACGAGAATGATTTATTAAAATATACAAAATGGCACTTAAGAAGAAGCATTTCAAAACCTAAGCATTTGCACCAAAAACTGCTCTTAGACCTACGCTCCTTAAAGAGCCATCTAGGAATATAAAAAAAAGGAAAAAAAACATTTACAAAAACAAACGTATTTAAACCATGCAGAGGGGGAGAGGTAATAATTTAATTTTCGAAATTTGATAGTGGTTAGGTGAATTTTAAACGAACTTTGGGCGTACCCCGATAATTTTTTGCCTGCTGTGCCTTTCCGCCATCTCTAGGAACGGAACAATATCATATAATACATGTAGTCTTGACTGTCCGTCTCTCCAGAAATAAAAATGTCCTACTTACGTCCACTGAGCCACCCCCCCCCCCCCCCCCCTCGAGCGTATTTTCTGGCTACGCCACTGATTACAGTTATTGAATAGGTAATTTTATGCAAAACGTGTTCCTAACCTTAACATTGATATAAAATGACTTTGACAAACTTTTACTCATTTATTTGCTGGTGTCAGGTCCGTATTTTTTAGATTATCATTTTAAAAATACATTTTTTGAAATAATTCTTAAATTACTATAAACATAGGCTTTAACTTCGACAAGGATATTTTTTTAATTGTATTTTTTTAAGTTTAAGTATATTTTTTGTTAAAATATATACGTGAGCGAATAAGTGACCACCTCGAAATTTACTTGCATCCTGTTCGGGTATGTCCTGGTATAGCGTATAATATACAGGTTGATTCCTAAGTTGATACTTCTTTTTTAGCTGCGTATAGAAGGCATTATAAGAAACAACATTTTCAAATGCATTTTTTCAAAAACCCAAAAATGAAGTACTTACATTCATTTATTACACTACAAATCAAATACGGTTCTGCCTAACTTGCCCGTTGAATTACATTAAAACAAACTTCTGGATGTAGAGATGAAACATCCGCACTTTTACGACACTCACAATAAATTAGCACCATAATTAGTTCATTGTTTTCAAATTTCACCATTTTCACCAATTTATTAAAATTAATTTGCTTTAGAAAACCATACCTCGTAGCGAATTGCCAAAATAAATAACTGACGACCGATCCGTAAAATGCATGACTAACAATACAAAAAGGGGAGAAAAACAATATAAAGTAAAGGGCTACGTTTTGATTACCAGGCCCGCACTTAGATTTTTACCTCTGTAACTCGGCTATTTTTAAGTTTTTTGAAAAAAGGTATTTGAAAAAGTTGTTTATTTTAATGCGTTCAATACACAGCTAAAAAAGAAGTATTAACTTAGGAATCACTCTGTATACGTATATATTTTAGAATAATCCCACTAAAATAGACAAAGAAAGTATAAGGCTTTTTTAATAATCATTAATCTTGCTTGCGAAAAAAAATGGAGCGAGAAATTTGGAAGGAAGAAAAAAAAATGCTCCAAAATCTGTTTAGATATGCATGACAACATAAGCCTTTGCAAACCAATTGGAGTGTTTTACGTTCTTTAATTTCAGTTAATTATTTTAACTCATCGGGTTTTTTCCCCTAATTCTTCTAAATTAATATTAATGCGTTTTTCCTGAGGACCTCTAATGATTTTAAACATTATCCCTTAGGGTCGCTGAAAAGGGCCTCGAAATAAGATATTAAACCCAAGGCGGAGTACTTAAAGATTATTAAGGGCTTTGAAAAATTTCAATTCTAAAATATTTAGTGTTTCGTTCAAAGTATTAGAGAATAATTTATATTGAAAAATGTACTGATCTTTGCTTCTTTTTTTGTATTTCCTAAATTAGCCATAGCATAAAAAAATCATGTTAGGCTACACAGAAATTCGTGTTGGTACATACGAAGATGGCTAAATTTAGGTAGAATTGCATATGTTTGGACTTAATTATATTTGGTAAAAAAAAATGTAAATTTATCAAATAATTTTTGAAAAAAAGGAAATTTTCAGTTTTTGTTTTTCATTATTTTGCCTTAATTTTTGACTTAGGGAAAAACAAAATACAAGTTTTCATATCCATTTCTTACATTCTACACGGAGAAATTATTCATTTTCTAATTTAACGCTTCGTACTCTGGATACCACCGTCAAGTAAAATTTTTTAAATACGTAGACTAGTAGTGAGTACAATAAGAGTGGATATATTGTTCATATCGCACGAGGAAGTAAATTGAGCATTACGCCATAGGCAGAGTGCTCAAACTTCCGAGCGCAATATCCACAACATCAATCCACTCTTTGTACAATATATTTTTTCTACGACTTAACTTCCGAACTTCATACTAAAAATTTAAAAAAATATATTTAAATCAGGCATTATAAATGGTCTTCTAAGTTGGTCGTAAACTTGTGAGATAGATACTAAAAAACAATTAAAGAAAAATTCATTTCGTTGTTACACAAAATCACTTTAAATATATCTATCTTTCATTCGGCCTTTTGCAGACAAAGAATAAAGGTGGTAATAAAAGTGGACAATTTCTTTTTTAAACCATGGCCTTTGCCTGCTTGCGTAATAAACCCGAAAAAAAACCTTTAGTTTTCTGTGGAAAAGAAAACGAAAAACATACCTAATTTTAAAACCATTAGTTGGAATTAATTTTTTTTTTTAAATGTTATAATTTCGTCTGTTTTATCTGGTTTTATGTACTCAACTTCATCTTTCACTATTTAAGAAAGATATTCCAATTTTTTTTCTGTATCTGTTGCTTATAATAATAGAGTTAAGGCCGAGTGGGGTTAGATCCTCGTTCAAAATATATTAGAAAACATCGCGACGAACAAAACCATCACATGACAAAAAAAGAACCAAGGTTAGTAAAAAACGTTTTTTTTGTAGGTATACAGTGCATTTTATATATTATTATACAGTGCATTTTATATATTATTTTACATCTTGTAGTAATTGGCTAGAAATAAGTCGAAAACTGGAGATTTCTGAAATAAGTCGGTCAGAAAATAACAATAGTTCGGTAGAAATATATTTTGGTATTATACTTTCAATTTTCACCACCTTTTCGTGCGATCTTTAGGAAAAATTGTGTACGCATATACGCTGGGATAAATGTTTTGATTTAAAATAAAAAAGGACAAATTTTATTTGACAGATTTGCATATATTTAAAGTATATTTTTAACCTCATTTCTGTCAAGCGTCAGAAAACGACTTTTAAAATTTACATGTAAATTTGGTTTCTTTGACCACTGTGATTGGTCAGTTTTATATCCTACAGTAAATTTCCATGTAGGAGTAGACAAAATCAGTAGCACTATACAACCTAAAAAACTACAAGGTAGCGAGTGTGAAGATTTGACAAATATTTTGTGTTCTATTGAGTTTAAACTTAAGATACGCTAATAACTAAACATCAAATTCTCTTGGTTGATTCTTGAAATGACTAAGAATGCTCTAAACTCCAACCTAATGACCAAAGTATTCTTAATTTATTTTTATTAATATTACACTACTAAAAAAGTGTTCCAATATAATAAGACGGTAAAATAGACCCCAAATCGACTTCTAATAATAAGCCTACTGGAAACCGCCACAAAATGGAGGGCAAAAGGGCGTTGGAAATCGAATTTGGGTATGGATGAAAACATTAGCCACTTAAAGAACTTTTTATGCCCCAATAGTCAGCTAAATTCCTTTTGAAATGCGCATTTTTAACTTTAAATTTAGTGGAACTAATGATAATAAGTTTTAATAGATTATAAACATGTTTCACTAGTATTTAAAACATATGAAACACAGTATTGATAGTTATCATTCATCGCTATTATTTGCCATGTTAAATTGCCGTTCTTATTTTTTTTTCCGATGGCCCGTCCATACGCCGGATGCACTTAGGCCAGGTTTGGTCCATTGTGCTGACACTGTTTGATTCTTTACATCCACTCGGTGATCCCAGTTCCTTGCATCAGTTTGTGCAGGTCAACTGAGGAGAGGGTAAGATTGTCCTCTGGTCGTTGCCTCTTCCGATCTAGTTACTCGCAATGGCAGACTATGTGCTGTACTATTTCCCTGTCTTGTCCGCACAATCTGCAGTTAAGATTTCCATTGTACAGTTGCATTCTGTGCAGATGATTCTTGACAGCCATGTGTCCTGTCAGAATTCCTGTAATAGTTCTCAGCTGATTCCTGTTCGTTTGAGGCAACTGTTTCATAAGTCTTGGGCCTGGATCCCCAGCGAAGCTTTTGCTGTGGTGTAATCTCTGTCTGTTGTTTCAGTGGATTTTCTGTTCACTCCTGATCCATCGCTTTATGGCATATCGTACCGTGCACCTTGGTACCCCGAGTGCCAGTTCTGGACCAATGAATGTATTTTTTGAGCCTCTTTTCGCTCGTTCATCGGCTTTTTCGTTTCCTGTAATACCTTCGTGTCCTGGTACCCACTGTGGTATTACCTTGTTGGCTTTTGCCAGGGCCTCCAATTCCCCTTGACATTCCCATACCAGTCTTGAGGTTAGTATTTCCGCTCTTATTGGTACAAATTAAAACAAAAACTTAGCAAATTGTTGCGCCCAGAAAAAACTACGTTTTAACTCAGCAACAAAGTGTTCTTACATAAACACAATGTCCAAATAAACATCCATTTATGAGTGGCCAGGGAAAACATAACTTTTGTATCTACAGAGACCCGAAAAATTACAACAATACTGCGACTTGACTTGACAAAAAACGTATTAACTAACTACCAGCATGATATAGAAAAAATAACCAGAGAACTCGTTTTTCGACAATTGACATCCATACATGATATCGGCCAGCTGATCGCCAAAATTGCCCCAGATTTTGGCAGAAACGTATTCAGGCCGTCATCAGTTTGTGATGTTTTATTTAACATAGTTTTAAACGATGTTTAAATTGGTTTTCGGTTCGTTTGGTAATTTTGGACATTAAATTGAACATTTTATTTAGTATTTGATTATTGGAGTTATTAAAAAATTGATGGTAAGTAAAATTAATTTGTCCCAAAATGTTTTGCTCCTTAAACGTACGATATTTTGTTGTAGACTATAACTAACAATTATGGATCATAATTATTATTCGCCCAGTACTTCGCTGATGCCATTGCTGAAGAGAATAAGGTAATTATGCACAGCTTTAATTTATTTCTACAAGTATTTGTCACATTTAGCGTTTAGAATTATGTAAGGCATTTGAACTAATTTGTTGAAAGTGTATCCTGGGGCGGTAGTACGATTTTTCATTTCGAAACTAATGGTTTCGAATCCCGCTTTTGACAATTCACTTTTTTTTATTTAAATTGATTTTTTTTTAGTTTTATACTTTTTTTAGTAATTGTTTTATTTTTTAAATCGATTTTAACTAAAAAAAAACGAAAAAGAGAATTATTGAATTTAAATTTTTAAAATAAAAAAATACTGAATTTTATTATATTATATAAATGAGGTGAATTACAAAATATTTTCACCATCACTAAACTTATTTAAAGAAAAGCGGCTGATCAAAATAAATTTTGGTTTTAAATTCATACTACAAAATGGCCGGAATGAGATTTTTTTATAATTTAATAAAAACTAAATTCCTTATATTTTACTAATGATCTGTTATAGTCACACTACGTCAAACTTGATAATTTTCTTAGGAACGATGTAATCTAGGGCGTAGATTACGAATCTAAATATCATTTTCGTCGGAAGCGCTTAATTTTTACTTCGGATTTAATTTTTTGGGATGCAATTTTAATGGAAAAGGGGCCAATATTTTATATTCCCCTAATTTCAAGCTATTTTAAATCAAAACAAATGTAAAGCCGAATACAACAAAATACTTTTACATGTGACAGTAGAAAAATAAATACCAACCAACCTTGTGTGTAGCGGAGCAATCATAAGGTTTCCCAGTCCTTTTAATAAGATGCAGGAGCAGGTGTTTAGCAAAATACATTTTAAATTATATCTAATAAACAAAAGAAGCTTAGCGGCAAGCGGACAGAGTAGTGCGTCTATTTTTTGCATTAAAGTACACAGGGACGCCAAAGGTAATGGAATCCCTGGAGCACAGGTAGACAATGACAGGCTGTTTCGTTCTTGTTAGAACTCATCAGAAAGTCATAACCCGTAAGCGACCCCCAGTACAACGAGCCTGTTCTTTCAAGGAGTTTTTAAGAAATAAAAACGCGATGAAACCCCAGTAACGCCATCATAAGGAATCAACTCAATGCAAAAGATATTTTAACGGACACTAAATTTTACTATTTTATTTATACTTACACACGGCATTTACGGAATAGTGCTGCAAAACCAGTGGGTGACTGCAGCGCGATCTAGATCTGAATCCACACAGCTTGGAGATGTATGGAGAAGCGAAAAATGTTTCCTATACTGGTGAAGTGGCCGTTCCGTGCTTGATTTATTTAGATTTCTACGTTTTCACGTTAGATGGCTATATCTTTTGCATTGAGTTGATTCCTTATGATGGCGTTACTGGGTTTTTATCGCGTTTTTAAAAACGCCTTGAAAGAACAGGCTCGCTGTACTGGGGTCGCTTACGGGTTATGACTTTCTGATGAGTTCTAACAAGAACGAAACAGCCTGTCATTGTCTACCCATGCCCCAGGGATTCCATTACCTTTGGAGTCCCTGTGTACTTTAATGCAAAAGATAGACGCACTACTCTGTCCGCTTGCCGCTAAGCTTCTTTTGTTTATATATTTTAACGGACACTAAATTGTACTATTTTAATTATATCTAATATTTAAGTGTTTTTTGATATTATGCACATTATCTTTTACTTATAAAAACCGTGTTTACGAAATTACAAATCATGACTATGTACAGTCTGTCCCAATTTCGATGCTCATCATAAGTAGGTATCTCGGAGACTATAAGAGATACAGCATCGGTCAGATGGGGGAAAACGTGCAGAATTTTGTGCCCAGTAATATCGTAAAAAAAAAATTGAGCTTTCTTTTTTTCTTTTAGAAATATTCGATAAAAACTAAAATTGTTTTTTTAATTTATCTGACTTATTTTAACCGCTACAGAAACACAAATACAACATTGTTAAAGCAACTCTTTTAGCTTTATACTACCGCCTTTTTAGAATTTCGGTACAACGTTTCGTTTTTGTGGAACTGTTATTAACTTTAATTGTTTTAAATATGGACTTATGCATTTTTTTACTTACATTATTATTTATTTACGGTCCTGGCGCACATGGTCCGGCAGCGTATGTACGGCCACTGCAGTTATAACTGCACTACTTAAGTAAAAATATATCAAATAGCACTGATGACCTCTTAATTAATACCATTTTTTAAACTGATAATAATATAAAGAAAAGTTAAACGATGGGAATAAGCCAGTGAATTGTGCCCGAATTTCAAGTCAACCAAAATTATGTGCCAACTAAAATATTTCATAAAAAGAAAAAGCAAAAGGTCGTTCTAAATTCTGTTTTACGACAACATAAGCCCTTTAAATAATTTAATGAGATTAACGTCCTTCGGCTTTATTGAAAAATTTAATTATTTTTTTCAACCTTTTTAAGCGATTTTTGAAATTGGAAAAAATCTAGGCAGTTACAAGAGAAGGAATTCTTATTGACGTACGAATAAATGATACAGGGTAGCTTTTTTATCCTTTTAACAAGCAGTACATAATTGATTTATCTGGGCTTAATGATTACAGTTGTGTTCATTAATACATTTTTTTTTAAATTGGCATTTGGCTAATTAGCCATACAGCCAACCGCAAAGTAAAGAGTTTATTAAACTATTGTACAACATTATTTTAATGTAAACCTGTCTATCATCCTTAAGGAACCCCCGGACCAACTCGGTACTGCTATAACGGCGATGGTTTCGCCGCGGTGCCATAGAACACAGCGGTAATATACCATAGCGGTATATGGCGCCACCGATACCACCGCTGGTCGACCTCGCGTTTCACGTTGACAACGACATCTGCAGTGGAACCACAGACAATCGTAATCGACAGTTTGTCGACAATTTCCCCTTACCGTCTCTCTTCGTCTCACCCTGACTCAAGATTAATCTACAAAATCGCTACCACCGACAATCGTTTTACGGAAATATATCGATTTAATCGAATCGCCACAAAGCGACTGATAAGTGAATCCCGCTAGCTTGTCGATGAGTAATCTGACCTCAAAATTAGTTTTGTTTGGGTTTGTTTGTGTTGTTTTTCGGCAAATTTTTTTAAAAATTATTTGCCATTCTTTCACACACGGTAAGTAGAAATATTGGTATGATGAATAAATCTCTGACCCAAATTATTTGTTATGATGGATTCATTAATGCAGTTTGACATCGAATGTTGGCTTTGTACTGAAATATCTACGCTTTACCCCATGAGCCTCTGGTAACTGTCAGTAGCGAAAAATTGCAGTGCCGCAAATATTCTTATCTGTGGGGATAATGCACCTCTTCGCGAAATATTCCTCATGTGGGGCAATAGTATCCACCAGCATTTGTGCCTGTGGCTTAGTCAGTCGGTATCTTCGTCTAAATTCCACGTCGTCCACAGTAAAAGGATTAAATGAGTCCCACATTCGCATCCTCTGCAAATTAAAACGTCGTAGACGTAACCTACGTCTCTCGTGGTCCATTAAAATATTTACTGGTAACATTTTGATTGATAAACTATAATAACTCACAAAATAATAAAAGCGATTGTTCGTGGTTCCGCTACTGAACTGTTTTCACCGTTCACCCGCACATCAGCCACGTGTTTTGTGTTACCTGTTCTATGGTTGTGCTGACTTCGACTGTTGTTTTGACATACTTTTGCAATAAATAGTGAAAACAAAGAAAGGAACGCGGTGTACCGCATCACCGCTATCTCCGCACCATCTTTTAAGACCTAATTTACAAGTAAGAATTACTGTACTGAACCGGGTGCACAACTAAAACAGGAAGCTGTTTCTTGGGAACCAGTAATCGTACAGCTTTCGGACTTTTCTTAATAAGAGATGAAATATTTAAATTATTTTTAAGTTGCTTAGGTACTAAGAAGTTTTCTCCTTGTTTACCTAATTAAGCCTTAACCCATGGTTAAGTTATTTAATAAATATATTAAAATTGCGTAAACAAAAAAATAAAATTGATATACATAGCTCAAATTCCGTAATTGGACTAAGTTTTTAAATTGCACTAACATTTCCATATAAAATTTTTCTGTATCCTTCATACTTAAGGTATATTACTATTTGGCAAATTCCGAAAAAATGGTATTTGCTCCCTGATTTTTAGGTGCAGGTGAAATATGAATAATGCGTTTACAGTTTTAAGGTACTTTTATCAGAAATACAATTTTCTAAGAAATCGGCTATAAAAAAAGTTCCTATATGCTGCATACTTTTTTGGACACACTGTGGAATTGGACATAACACGAAATATCATTATTAATAATTTAAAAAAGCATTGCTTAAATATCGTTTTGACTTAAAATTATTCTGTACTACATTTTTTGTCTAAAAGCGTACCTTTATAATTGACCATAAATGAGCACAAAAGTGTCATATGGCATATCAAGATACAGCCACGGTTAGAACACATCTAGGAGATTATTTTGGATTACTTAGGACCGCTGGATCAATCTCCTGGTAACTTTACCAGTCAGATAATTTCTAAGGAAACAATTGTCTCAATAATGGTTTCTTTAGAAATTATCTTGTTGGTAAAGTTGCGGTTGTTACCGGACATTGCCTCTTCGGTAGACATGCCGAACGTATGCAAATACCCACTAACGACTTCTGCAGAAGTTGCAGAGATGAGGAAGAGGAAGAAAGTATTCAACATTTTCTGTGTGAATCCCCTAGCCTCGCAAGAAGGAGGTTCACCACTCTGGGTGAACCATCTTTCGATAGCCTGGAGGAACTAAGCAACTTACAACTTGGACGGCTGAGCAGATTTCTGAACAGTAGTGGCTGGTTTGAATGAGTTGTTAAAATCCTTCCGCGGTTACGTCGCACTAACCATCAGAGATGTGATGAAGGTGGATTCTACGGAACACGTGTGGTATCACAACGGACCTAATCAGGACTACGTGAGACTGTTTGGTCAGAACCAAGGGGTTGCCACTCTTACCTAACCTAACCTAACCTGTTGGTAAAGTTACCAAGAGATGGATCTAGCGTAACTTAAAGATTTTTAACCACAATTAACTAACCAGCTAGTTTGACTGTGACATAAATGACATTGACAGGCATAATTAAGGTAAACGGGCCAGTATGTTTGTGGGAAAATTATTTCTGGCAACGTCATGTATGTAAGAGTCAAACATGTCGGTTAGTTAATTCAGGTTAAATCTTCAGGCAACCCGATATTAAAGAACTAACTATTTCTATGGTAGATATTAATGTAAAACCCTTTAGTGAGTTCGGGTCCACTTAATATCTAAAAATATTTTTTCTTATTTTGCTTCATATGAAATTTATTACAATATCGTTTTCAGTGTCGTAATAAGCGTATTACGAAACCATTTTTTTTTTTTTTTCGGTTCGTAATATATTAATATTAAACAAATGTTTTATTCTGTTGACGTCTGGCATGGCCTATTGTGATCTTTTTCTCCACGAGAAAACCAACATTTGGCACAGAGGATGCTCACTGGCAATTTGATAAAAAAGAAAATTACATACGTCACAGAGGAATGATAGATCGATTGTCCCACGTAAAAGTAAATTAAATTAACCGATAAAAACTGGGCTTTGCAACATGCTTTATGTAGTCATGTATATTTGGTTGTGTAAACCTATAAATTAGGTTTGTTGTTTATTATACTATTAACTCCATTAAAAAAATAGGTACTAATTTTATTAACAGAGATCTATAAAGTTAGTATTAATTAGTATGAATTCGAAGCTAATAAATTTTACTACCAAGTGTATGTATTTTAATTATATTTTGTTAATAGTGTAGTTGTTATAAATATTTATTATAATTTGCTGGTGTCTGTAGCGGTATCCTTAAAATAGGGCATCGTTTAATAACCCACTTTTATTAAGGACTGATTGGAAAATAAGTACCTTACTAACCTAGTTAAACATTTTTAGTAATTTTACATACGCCCTTTGTGTTACTAGGTGGTGAACATTTCATAAATATCTTCCGGGATTTCTCTGGTAAAAGTTGATTTAATGTCAGATTTGCAACATCAATTTAACACCGGGGGAGTAAGTAAACTTAAATGATCTTGATCCATATTTTTTTATTACTAAAGAAAACGAGACACGCATAGTAAATTAATTTATTATCAACGTTATAGTGATAACTAATGTAATAGTATTTATTACCAATGTAAAATGTAAACATAAATATTTTCAAAATTTGAAAGACTTATTTCCATTTTAAATATGTATTTTTTTAATGAAAACCCTCCAAAAAGCTATCAACTGGAATGTTGCTTTTAACGCGCACCCAGCTAAAACAAGTAGTTGTGCAATGTGCAAAAAGTGTATGTTTATTGCACACGGCATAGAAGTTATTCACCGAGACGTAGACGAGGTGAATAATATGCCATATGCAATAGACACATTTTTGCACATGTTACAACTACTATTTTTTCTACGATCGCTTTCTTATTTAACAAAAAAGTTTATAAAATTGCTCTATATTACCTCTCCTTTGTGTGCAAAAGTTGTAATTCAAATTTAACAATGGATCATAGATACCTTTGACTTTAATTGTTTGGAAGGAACACGTCCCCGTCATTCCGCCATAATGTTTTGTGATACACATACTATAAACAAATTGTACGTTTCATAGGCAATTTACTTTATTGCACTAGGGCAAAAAGTACTTTATTGCGTAGTATGCAATAAAGACCTACTTTTGTCATTAGAAATGCATACACAAAATGACATTTTTTGAACGATCGTATTCACCGAGACGTAGTCGAGGTGAATAATATGCCATGTGCAATAAATACACTTTTTGCACATCTTACATAAATAACTATTTTCTACGATCGTTCAAAAAATGTCATTTTGTGTATGTATTTCTAATGACAAAGGTAGGTCTTTATTGCATGCAATAAATAAATAATAAACGTTCATATAAGAAATAGTTATTTATGTAACATGTGCAAAAGTGTGTTTATTGCACATGGCATATTATTCAATAACTTCTATGTCGTGTGCAATAAACATACACTTTTTGCACATGTTACATAAATAACTATTTCTTATATGAACGTGTGCTATAAAATAATGCTTTATAAAACGTATATTTTTATATACTATTAAAACCTTTTCTTTAACTTAAAAGCAGAAACGTCATTGTCGTCAACCTTTAAACAGACATTAAAAGTACTTATCACATGATGCAATTTCAAAATTAAAAACAATATTTAATAACATAGATTTAACTAGTAAAACTTGTTGGTTTTAAATAGTTATGATCAGAATTCTATGCTAAAATCTATGTGGTATTTAAAAGGTTTTCACTTACGAACCTTCTGTGTTTATACAATGGCCTTCCGGCATTTTCAGTGACTGTTTGTTACAACTTGTTTGTGAACATAGTATTTGCTTAAAGGCTATTATATCAAATAGAAAGTTTATGCATTATTTAAGCTGTTAAGATTAAAATTTGTCATTAGCTTAAAAATATGCAAAACTTATAAATACACAAAAATTTTTAATATTTTATATAAAACAATGTAATAGTATATTACATAACAAGTGATGAAAGTGATACTTTTCAAACGAGGAGATATTTAGCACGAGGCGTCAGCCGAGTGTGGAAATTCTCCGAGTTTTAGAATAATCACTTTCACACGAGTAATGTACACTATTTTTCCTACGACCACAAAGAATTATTAAAAAAACCTTTGATTTGTGAAAAAAAATTTCAACTCTAGAGCTGAAAAAAAATATTTCAACTCTAGAGTGGAAATACAAGGCACACTATTTAATTTAAACATATGATGCCAATTTAATAGATCGAAAAGTCACAGGTTCAAATTCCATCAGGAGTACTTGACTTTTTTTTATAAAAACATTAAATAAATTATAAAATTATTTTGAGTTGAAATCTTCCTTCTTGAATGATTTTTTTTATTTAATCAAGGAAAGATACATTAAAAATAAATTTAAAAAATTCACCCAACAAGGAAGATTTTAATTCAAAATAATTCTATAAATTATTTAATGTTTTCATAAAAAAAAGTCAAGTGCTCCTGATGGGATTTGAACCTGTGATCTTTCGATTTGTAGGTCATCGCTCTAGTCTCTAGGCTATGGCGACCCATAAACATTTTCTGCTTAAGTTTAATATATGACATTTTCTTCAGCGGGGCTTGTTTTGACTGGTAATAAATTTTCCAGTATATTCTTAACTTTTTTATAATTTCAGATGGCGTATTTTCACACTCTAATTCTGAATCACTCGACAAATACGTGATAAATAAACTAAACTGCTTTCTAAAATTTGTTCTTTTTAATAAATAGGTGTGGTCTGTCAAATTGGCATCATATGCCTAAATTAAATAGTGTGCCTTGTATTTCCACTCTAGAGTTGAAATATTTTCTTTCAACACGCGTGTGATATTCGGCGCTTTCGAGCCAAGTTAACCGTGCTTTTTTTCTCATTTTCATAGGTGGTCGTAGGAAAAATTATTTAGTGTATTTGAAGATGCAATGATTATAAAGGGTCCTGCAATAGTGCGTTAGGCTTCAATAGCTTCTACTCAAATTTACTTATACTGTATACAGGGTGATTACTAAGTTGATACTTCTTTTCTAGCTGTGTATAAAAGGCATTAAAATAAACAACATTTACAAATACATTTTTTTTAAAAACTCAAAAATAAGGTATTCATTTATTACACTATGAATCAAATACGGTTCTGCCTAACTTGCCCGTTGAATAACATTACGCAAACGCTGCACTTTGAAGACACTCACTCTAAATTAGCACCATATTTTTTAGTTAATTTTTTTTAAATTTTACCATATTTCACGTGTCACCAATTAAAAATTAACTTGCTTCAGCAAAACACACAGCAGCGAATAGCAGCAGCCAAAAGAAAAAACTGACGACCGACTCGTAAAATGCATGACTAACATAATAAGAATACACAAAAAGGACAAAAACAATATTAAGTAAAGGGCTACGTTTTGATTACCAGGCCCGCATTTTTGACTTTTGTAACTCGGCTATTTTTAAGTTTTTTGAAAAAATGTATGTGAAAATGTTGTTTATTTTTCTTCTATACACAGGTTAAAAAGAAGAATCAACTTAGGAATCACCCTGTATATAGGGTGTATTTCACGAAAATTTCTCGTTCCTTTTCGAAATAAGTGCAAATTTCATAAATTGTGATGTTTAAATAGACTTTTGCTGTTAAAGTTATTAAGCAAAGAAGACTATACTATTCTATAAAACGGTAAATGTTTCAAATGTATTCAATTTTGATCTGTGCACGAGTCAACACGTGCTTGCAAAGATCTAGATAATATATCCAAAAAGGCCTACCATGAACCGATTGTCATAGATAAATAGTTTTCTCCATTTAAAACCATATTTACGTCCACTGAATCCCTTGATGCCGGGCCTATTCATACTAAAAGTAATGCTGAATTAAAGTGTACTCGTTCAAAACATTTTTTTTCAAAATGATTAACTTTTTTTAACTTCGTTGTATTTTTCTGGCATTAATAATAAATATTTTTTGTGACTTCTTTAGCATAGTATAAAAAAGTATGTTGTGTGCGAATAACAATAATATATCCAAATTTAGAAAATATTTATTATAATACAAGTTCACTTGTATAAATCTAATACATATGTTGTTATATAATATGTTATTAAGATTTTATTTTTATTTGTCACCATATGATTTTCATTTCGTTTCCTTTATTCCAATATATTTATATATACGATTTAATATTTGTGACTTTACATCACAACACCCACATAGACGATTCGCATTTTATTATAGAAGGTGGAAATAAATATAAATTTTGAAGAAGTCCTCTTTTTATTTCCAATAAATACAGGGTGATTCCTAAGTTGATACTTCTTTTTTAGCTGTGTATAGAAGGCATTAAAATAAGCAACATTTTCAAAAAACTTAATAATAGGCGAGATACAGAAGTAAAAAATCTAAGTGCGGACCTGGTCATCAAAACTTTACCTGCTATACTTGCATACTATGCAATTTACGGGTCGGTGGTCAGTTATTTGGCAATCCGCTGCGGTGCGTTTTTTTGAAGCAAGTTAATTTTAAATTGGTGAGTACGGTGAGTGTCGTCAATGTGCGGCTGCTGCCTCGAGGTTATACGCAGAACACTTTTCCTTTCGGGCTCATCCTACACCTAGAAGTTAATGGTGACAACTCTGAAAACATTGTTTAAGTTAGGCAGGACCGTATTTAATCCATAATGTAATAAATGAATATAAGTAGGTACCTTACTTTTGAGTTTTTTAAAAATGTTATTTATTCTAATGCCTTTTATATACAGCTAAAAAAAGTATCAACTTAGGAATTACCCTGAATATAATATTATATTAATATACTATAATTTCCAATTATAAATTTTGAAGAAGTCCTCTTTTTATTTCCAATAAATATATACAAAATGTTTCGAACATACATGCACATTCAATGTGAAAAGATATGAAATTTGGTAAACTCTAAGTTGCCTCTTTGGTGCCAGAATTTCTGAAAAAAATTTCGGAAAAAAAATTGTTCTTATTACAAACTGCGCTATCTAGCAATTTTATTACGAACTATCGTATTAGAATGGACGGAAATTCAAAGTACTTATCTTTCTCTTCCAAACAAGCTTTAAGTTTACTAAAATCGGACAAGTCGTTTAGAAGTTACAATAAATTAAATGATAACACATAGCTTACCCCACTCTTATCAAGGTCGGTACTCCAATGAGCCTTAAACTAAAATGATGAAGAATTGTCTAAACTTTTTAATGATGTTACACAGGTATACTGCAATGATAAGCACCCCCACCGCAGCAATGGAAGTAATACTAGGACTAACACCCCTATTCATTCACATCAGAAAGAAGGCCAGCTGTAGCGCCTCCAGGATAAAAATAAATGGGGAATGGAAACAACAACCCATAAGAATAAGGCACACAAGAGCCGCGGATCTAATCAACGACGAGCTCTTGGAGATGCAAACAGATCACATGAAAGAGGTCTATATCTTCACCAGACCCTTCAACATCAGGTGCGACTCTGACCTGTGGTCAAAAGGGACACCACCGTCATTAGATAAGGGCCTGGTTTGGTACACTGATGGATCAAAAACGGCCGACGGAGTAGGCGCAGGTATATTTGGGGAAACACCCAGAATGGAAGTCAGCATTTCCCTGGGAAACTACGCCACAGTATACCAAGCAGAAATACGTGCTATACAAGCATGTGTACAGAAAAATATCAAAAAGGGCTACCACGACCAAGAGATATCCAATTTTGTCAGACAGCCAAGCTGCCCTCAAGGCCCTGAACTCCAATCGACTCAAATCGAGGATCACACTAGAGTGCCTAAACGACCTGAAAGACCTGGCCGCCAGGAACAACAAGGTAGAACTCCTATGGGTTTCTGGCCACTCGGGGATAGCAGGCAACGAAAAGGCCGATAAACTGGCAAGAGCCGGAGCATCTCAAAAACTCAGGGGCCCTGAACTCGCCCTTGGCATATCAAAACAGCCAACCAGAACAACATCAGACAGGTGGGCACAACACCTATCCCGATGGAACAGGATACCTGGTCATACCCAAGCGAGGGCCACAATTGGGAAACCCTCCAAAAAGTTATCAAATGGAATGATGCCTCTAACGCGCACCTAGCTAAAACAAGTAGTCGGCCTACTAACAGGCCACTGCTTAAGAAAACACCTACGCCGAGTAGGAATTTACAATGGTCCCATTGAATGCAGGCTTTGCGGCGATGAGGACGAAACCGCCTCACATATCATATATAACCGCGAAGCACTGACCCGAGGAAGACTCAGAATCTTCGGAGATATCCAATGTGGGGATAATCTCCCACATGACAAACTTGGTAGGAATTTGCTGGACCTTATAAAAGGAACAAACCTTTTCTAGAAAGATAGGGGAGCACAATAAGCCACTAGGCTGCAGTGCAAGAAGCTTGGGCCGAACGCCCGACCCCCGCCTTAAACCAACCAACCAACTAACCAGGTATACTTTAATATAAAAATTTTCGAAGAAATTTAGAATTTTAAGATCAAAATCCATTTTTTTTTAATGCTCTGGAATAATTTTTGGTCCTTGGACTTAATTCCCTGGACAACTTTACATGCCCCGAGGTACAACATGATCAAACTCTCATAAGACAACACGTTTTCCTAATTTATTAATAACTTCATTTAAATCAAGTTTACTCTTTGGGTTCTTAAACCAAAATATACACTATATGTTTGTAAAAAATTTAATAATATAAAACTTTGTAACACAACCCCATTTTTAATTAAATGTAATATTATTATTTGGGTTAGCAGACAATTCTGAATGATCATCAGGACCTATTTTTATGCTGGCTGAAAGCACATTTTGCTTTTCCTTCCACCCCACACTTTTTTAGCAGGCCTGTTATTAGGGATAATTTTGAATTTTCGGGGAAGCTGATTCTAATTTACTGCGAAATTACCTATGTAATCTTGGCCTATCAAAGAAAATTAATTTGAATTAAAGTCGTCCCCTTATTTGTTAGAGGGGTGAATTTTTATGTAAAGGAAGAAAATTATTAAGTACCGTGAAAGAAAGGAATTGTTAATACAATTTATACAGGGACTTTATTAATTCTAAGTTAGAAAAATACAGGTTTTTATTACCCAGCTTAATAAACCAACTTTTTGCTGCTACCCAATTATTAAAGAATTTAATAAAGAATAATATTTATACTTTTAATGATTGTAATAGAGGAATTTATTCATGTATTTGATTAAATATCTCCAGCTTAATTTTTTTTAAATTTTAATTTGTGAACTATTTAATATCCAGCATATTTTAAAAAATACTAAAGGGAATTGGGAATAGGATAGATTATGAAAAAAACATTTTATTTTATTTTTTATTGATAATCGGGTTGATATTTAATTTACAATCTAAAATATAGGTACAGCTGGCAGTCGAGCAATCAAAAACAGAATGGAATGAATAGATGCACAACAGATTGGAGTGTTCCGTGTATATCTTTGTCTTATACATGTAAATATAACACAGTCAGTTATATAGTTTTTAGAAAAAAAATGTCCTACTTAGGCCTACTGAGCCCCCCCCCCCCCCCCCCCTCCCCCCCGACCATATTTTCTGGCTACGCCACTGAGCGCACTAGTAAGCAAAAACGAATATTCCTACAAAAAATGTATACATTGAATAAAGCATTGTAAGCAGATTATTTTTTTTCGAGCCGTTTCTTCACGTTAACAAATACCCGTTAAGTGTCGGTGTTGCACCTTGTTGATATCCAAGAACCAAATAGAAATGTCGTGTAATGCGACTTTTCCTCTGACGAAGTGGCCAAGATAGTCAAGAAATTAAACACTTCTTATCGTTTTAATGAACATAATTAGGGTTAAATTTTAAGTCTTTGAAATACTCAGTATACGGTTAACATGCTAATTAAGTCTTATAATAAACATTTTTACTAATTAGCATATCCAAATTAGAAAATTTTGGTAATTTAGTTTCTGTGATCATCCTCGTCCTTTTGTTCTTTAATTATTTTAAATTAACTGTGTTCAGAAAACGTTGCTTCGAGAAGCCTGAAAAGAGGGCCAAAATAAATTTATGATATTCATTAAAACTTTCTGGAACTTTGTTTAAATGGGAACGGTTACCTAAGCATCTAAGCTTTATACTTTTCTTTTATAAGCCAAATATACAATTAAGGTTTATAAAACCACAACAAGTTGTTATTTCTGTCTGCTATTTATAGGGTACCTTACACGATCAATATTATTGTCAATATTTTATAATATTGATAGTTTGAGGGGTTGAACTGACGCGAATTCGAATTTCCGAATGTTGGGCATTATTATCGGTGAGTGGGAAAGGATACTATAAGTAATATTGATAGTGTAGGGTGCGCTACGTATTGGATCAATCCTTAGTGTATTACAAGTATCTAGACTATTTGCTTGTACAGGGTGATCCAACCAGAACTGAAAAGAGGCCTATTTTTCGTTTTCATGTATTTTTGAACGTAGAATCTAAACTTGCTATGTAAAAAGCGACTTAGCTTAAAACAAAGAAACTGTGATGTAACGTTGTTGCTTTTTAATGAAACATCCTATATATTATTCATTTCCATAAAATACCTTTCTTAAAAATAAGAAATAATGACGTTTCTTGAACGGCAGTAGAGTTGTGGACTTGCATTATCTTTATTTGTTTTGAATCACGACGTTTTAACTGATAAGTATCTTCAGTCGTATTCACCTGAAGTTTACATAATTCGTGGCGGAGCCAGCTAAAATTGGATAATTCATGGCGGAGCCAGCTGAAATTGGATAATTCATAGCGTTCAACTATGAAACACCCTGTATATTGTCACTCACTTTTAACTTTTCTAATTTGTGGATATCTTGCACATATTAAACTTTTCCAACATAGTAATGTGCAAACAATTTATCAGGAGCATTTCATGAATTTCCAAAAACTTTTTTAATTAATCTTCATATTTAGTAAGACATCCAAACTTAACTACTATTCAGTTGGCAAATAAAGCCATTAGAAGGAATGCAACGTTTGCCCAATAAATTTCAGATCATAGTTAGAATCGACGATTAAAGCCGTTTCGTCAGCTATATGGCGATGACACAACCTAGTTTAACTTGGAATTTATTAAAGGTAGTTTAAGTTTCCAAGTCTTAATTTGCATAATAAATATTGATTTTACGAGAGGATGTCCAAAACTTTTTGACCTAATTTTATTTAAGCTTTGTTAGAGAATTTTTGTGGTCTTAAAAAGGAAGGCTACCTCAGGTACTGATAAATGAAGAAAAATTAAACGGATTTTTTAATTTTAATTCTGAAATTATAAAATCTATACCACCAAATACCCTCCTAATTTATTCGTAATACTAATAATTAATGGAAAGGTAAAAAATACACAAAGTCTTCCTCCACTGTTATATTATAGAAATATTTTAAGCAACTTCTCTACATGTTTCGAATGCAGAAGCATTCATTTTCAGGAGAAAAATTAAAAGAAGAAAAGACCAGTAGATATCACCCTAACTGAGCAACATAATCGTAGGTTCGGTGTAAAAATGAGTGGAACGGTGAGGAAACCGATACACACATTGCATTGTGAGCAAGAAAAGTATATGGGTTTGAGGTTTAAGGCACTGTGAAAACTTTAAAGGTAGAATGAAAGGTTTAACATCTTTGTGTGAAAGAACTGTCGAAAGATGAAACTGAAGTGAAAGGGAATAAACATTTAAGCAAAATAAAGCTGTTAGCTAGTCATGAGAGAAAATATGAAGAAGAAGTGGATGTAAGTGTGACCTGTGTCTTTTCTTCTTTTAATTTTTCTCCTGAAGATGAATGCTTCTGCATTCGAAACATGTAGAGAAGTTGCTTAAAATATTTCTATAATATGACAGTGGAGGAAGACTTTGTGTTCTTATTTTTTACCTTCTAAATTCCCATTCCACTTTAAGTATGAACTATTTCTTCAAGTTAATACTTAATGGTTAAACAATATAGATAAGAATAAGAATAATAAAGATTTTATCATCAACAATATGTTGACAAGCAAGATTTCAACGCTACTGGATCTTAGTCGCCTTTGGTCATTTATTTTGCCTTGATATTTTGCACTAATTTGTTCTCATGTTTACATTACCAAAAATAACTTTTTGGTTTACAAAACAAAAAGTTATTCTTATATATATTTAACCAAAAGTAATGGTTATAGAATAAAAAAAAATCTTATTTTCATGTTAATTAGGAGAAGTAAAATATTTTGTTTAGCTGAATTTAATTATGTTAAAATAAGGAACAGACCCGAACAAACGTATATTTATCAAACAAGCTTGTTGTAATAATATGTGATGAATTTATAGAAATTCTGTGTTTTTGTAATATCCACTCTGTTTTGTGCAAACAACCAGTGGCATATTTAGGGGGGGGGGGTCTGCAGTCCCCCCACCTTCCCTTACCGAGCCACGGAGCTCGGGTTTAAAAGTCTTATTGCAATCTAATTTTTCGTCTCACGCTTGAATTCTTAATTTAAATCTTTAAATATTGTATTCTTGGCTTAGATTACAAAGGTCTTGTAGGAAACGTTTAGTTTTTGAACTTTTCCTTCTAAAAGTCCTGCTTTATATAGTTAAGATTTCAGACGCATATCGTTTTAGTTATTTATTTATGATGCAATTTTAAAGGAAAACGAATAAAAAGAATAATATTTTATAGTATTTTTCTATTATATACTTGTCTGTTCCGTTTTCCCTTTTTTAGAGCTATTTTAACTCAACAAAAATATGACCCAGTGCAATAAAATATTCTTACAGCAAAAACAGAAGACAATTAGGTATTTATTTTAAAAAAATTAAAGCAAAAATTTTATTTGAAACATTTTTTATGGAAGAAGTGTGATAATTTATAATAAAAAAATAGTGCTGGAAGAAACGAGAATGCTTTATTATGAATATACAAACCGGCACGTAAGAAGGAGTATTTAAAAACCTAAACATTTGCACCAAATACTGCTCTTAGATCTACGC
The DNA here is from genome assembly GCA_935413205.1 of Polydrusus cervinus. Taxonomy (NCBI): domain Eukaryota; kingdom Metazoa; phylum Arthropoda; class Insecta; order Coleoptera; family Curculionidae; genus Polydrusus; species Polydrusus cervinus. The sequence goes on from OW284511.1 coordinate 85,167,801, forward strand.
TCCTAAAATACATGATTTCTGAAAAAAACATGTATATCAGCTCGAAAAACGCTGGTTAGAGTTATACATACGTCTTATGTTAAAATTTTGGTGGGACACCAATATTCATATTTTTCACAAATATAAGAAATGTTTTTTTTTAAATGAAGAGCCAGCGAGGAATATCAAAAAACACATTTACAAAAACAAATTTAATCCAACCATGCAGAGGGGGAGAGGTAATAATTTAATTTTCAAAATTTGAGTTAGTTGAATTTTAATCGAACTTTGGGCGTGGCCCCGAAAATGTTTCGCCTGCAGCGCTTTTCCGCCTTCTTCACTAGGTGAAATATGATGAAAAAATGTCTCTTTCCAGAAAAAAAAGATCCTACTTACGCCCACTAAGCCCCCCCCCGATTATATTTTCTTGCTACGCCACTGCAAACAAATGTTGATATTTAATTTTTATTTATTATTTGGATTTTTCAAACAGATAAAAGAAGGTAGTGAGTTTTAGGACTTAGAAAACCATAATTGTATATTTGACTTGTAAATCAAAATTATAAAGTTTAGATTTTTAGGTAACAATCTCCATTTAAGCAACAAACTTCTAAAAAGTTTTATTAAGGCTTATAAATTTAATGTGGCCCTTTTCTAAAGCATCTTAAAGTAGCGTTCTCCGAAAACAGATAATTTAAAATAATTAAGGAATAAAAAAAAGTTGTTCACAAAAAAATACCTATAAAAATTTTGGGCTATACCAGTTAACATAATATCATATCCATTCTTGTTAGGATATTAAACTCATCAATCACAGTGATAACTGGAAAATGATGACAAAGAAATAAGGACATTTTACGAGCTGTTTTATGATTAAAAAAGTGAGGTTAAAAATATGTTTAGAAGATTCAAAACTGTCAGATTTGCGACTGATTATTTAAATCAAAACATCTTATAGCCCACATCCTATGCATACGCTAATTTTAATTTAATTTATATACTCGATGCTTTATCAAAATGAAGGGTTGTACTTGGCTTTGTTGTTTTTTTGCGATGTAATAGTATATTACGTAATAAGTGTTGTAAAAAGCAATTTACGCACAAATAGAAAAGCTACGCACGACGCCGCGTAGCGGCGAGTGCGTAATTCTATGAGTGCGTAATTGCATTACAACACGTATTACGTACCATACTTTACCTACGACCTACTTATTCACACAACATCATTTAGTTTTAGTTTTTCATCTTAACTGGTAACAATATTATTAATTTAAGAACGTGATAACATCAACGAGAAGGTATATATTGTAATAATTCTACAGTATGATTATTTAAATTTACAAATGTTATTTTTTATAATATTATTTATTCTCATTACAATAATTATTTATAGTTACAGAACAATTATTGAAGACAAAAGGTATATCGTTTCTTTTGCTTGTTGAAGCATAAGTAAGATTTACATTATTAGTTGCCTCAATGAAATTTTCATTAATACTATTAGTACTACTACTAGTACTTGCTATTGCAGATGATATTTTAGACGAATTGTTAGTTTGATTATTTAGGGAATTATCCACATACCATTCAGCTACGGCTGAGGACTGCCATCCGCCGTGTCTTTTTAAATCTAATAAGTCACCACCCGCGTCAACAAGAATAGTGGCGGACGAGCGTCGAAAACAGTGTCCTGTATAATTCGCTGCTTCTGGTAGTCCCAGATATTTGGCTATTTCTTTTGGAACCTTTCCTAACTTGTTAATACCAACAGACTGTTTGGTACATTTTCCGTTTATATAGTTTAGAAAAAAAGGTAAATTTGGAGCTGTACTTACTGCAGAGCGAATGTTTATATATTTTTTAACCTTTGGGTAAAAATATTCTGACACCACAAAAGAACGTTGCCGTTTAGTTTTTGAATCGGGAATATTAATAATTAGATTCTTCCCTGTGTCTTGGATATCTGACGGTTTTATATTACGCAACTCTTGTTTCCTGCATGCACCGCTTATACCAATTATAAGAGCAACCTAAAAGACGATTTGAAATAAATTTACACATTTAACATTATATTGAGCTCAATATATTACCTTCATAAACAAATGTTTATCATCTGGTGCGTTTTCTAGAAAATCGTTTATATTCTTGCTTGTCAAAATCTTGGATTTTTTGGATTTAAAGCCGTCCGATTTTCTCTTCAGAAGAGCTTGTAATTTGGAGTAGTTTGCAATATCGACATTGTGATTTATATTAATTGTGGCCTTTAACATTGAGTAAAATGACCAACGTGAGGAAGGCTTCATCGTTTTTGATAGTTCTTGGAAATATGCCATCATTACATTCTCGGAAAATGATTTAACGTCGTTTTTTAATCTCCATTTCATAAATCTTTGGTAAGTAAATTTGTATCGATATTCAGATTTCGCCGGTAACAAGTTGTTTTTAGCAGCTTCTGCAATTTCGCTAATATTGGGTGGAGTTAAATTTTCTATTTCACTGTCACTCGACATTTTTTATGTACCTAATCAAACTAATTTCACTTTATAATATTACTCACATACAAATTTGATCTACGATTATGTCAGTTTTTGAATAAGTTTGTTTGTATTGACCGTTGCTAAGCGGTTGCTAGGAAAACTGTGCGATTTTTTTACCAAGCTGTGCGATTTTTTTACCGTGCGTAATGGGAATCTTACATTGATCGGAAACGGTGTGTTTTTAAGTATTTACAGTAGTGGTCGTAGGTAAATAATTTTTCACCATAATTTCCCTATTTTATGATATTTTCAACAGAGTTTCCATACTAATCCACTTTAAAACTTTTATCAAACGCAACAGAAATTGAAAAATAACAGATAAATCTGAATAAATCTAGTGAAATCAAATAAAATATTTGTGGAATATCTTTTGTTTTTTTCAATTTTGTAGGTGGTATTGCCACTTCTCTTATCACGTTTACAGACCATCACATTAAACTAGCTATATGGTTTAGAAAATGATATTATTAATAAAGTAATAGAGTTTAAGTCCGTATAAGTAAATAGAAAGAAAGTTTTTAGCGGCAGGCGGACAAGTAGTGCATCTATCATTTGCATTGAAGTATAGAGGGACGCCAAAGGTAATGGGTTCCCTGGGGCACAGATAAACAAGGACAGTCTGTTTCGTCCTTGCTAAGACTCATCAGAAAGACAAAATCCGTAAGCAAGTCCCTGTACTGAAAGTATTATTATCTTTTAGGGCTTCGGAATCTTTTGTATTTTTGAAAATCCTGGAATTCTTGTCAAGATTTGTGGAATTATAAACACTTTTAATTTTTCACCAACTTCGTTAGGAACAGCTTTTAGCTTATCTATAGTGGTCTGCAATATATTAAAAGCAGTTACACGGGGGACATTTTGTGTTTCCAACTGTGCAATCCCGTCTGGAAGATATCCAAAATTTTTAAAATTAAGTCACTTGTAAGATTCTTTACTTTTCTTCACATTTAAAGCCCCCAAGGTGTAAACTTAAACTATCAATAACATTTTCAACTACGTTGTTTAATTCGTGTGATAATATCTAACGGCGGACAGCCATGTGCCTCACCTCGTAATAACAGGTTGCGGGGGAAATGCGATACTAGGACATATATGTATTTTTATATTAAATAATTCGCGCGGGTGACTTAAGGAAAACTTTTTTCCCTCGCTGTGTTCTGTATCATTTCACACATATTCTGTGCAGGGCATGAAATAAAGATGTAAAGTAAATCACATTAGGAAGATGTTCGTTCAACATTCGTCCTGCTTTTAACATATATTTGCAACAACTCCTTAGGAGTTGTTGATATTTGGCACTATCTGGCAAGAAACAAAACAACGTTTTCATGAACACTCGGGTTTGACAAGAGCGAACTGATACTTTCCACTACAGTTGTAGTTATTTAATTTTAAAATCCAAGCAGAAGTATGCATGTGATACATCCTGTTCTGCAGGTTTAGATGAACCCGGTAAAAATTGCGTCTTTTGTAAATTATGTGGATCTTTGACGTATCGCTCAATGTGATTTTCTCTCGTACAAATAAATTCAAAGGTACGCACTGTACACTAAGCACCTTTTTCTTCAGCTGCAGTTAGTGGAAAACAAATGCAGAATTTTTCCAAAGAAAACATAATGTATTGTCCCAGCTGAATAAAAATATAAAGAAGCTGCGCTTTTTAACAAAAATATTTCGATCACTAAAACCTATACTTATATACGTTACTGTGTTACTATCAAACTTGCCCAGAGGATCAATTAAACATACTTTAATCTCGTCATATTTATCAAACTAAATAGAGATTAGCGATAACCCTTGTATTGTATTCCACTTTATAAGGTTTTGTATTGTAATCACTTATGTATTCCAGCAAAGGCTTAAACTGTTCAAGACAATTAGGAGGGTCCTATTTAAGAGCTGCCTGGGATATACGAGATGTAATAGTGTTAACCCAAACATTAGGAAAGCCACAGGGCTAATAAGGGGGCGCTCTGGTACTAATAATTTTGAATAAGGTAACTTAAGCCTCGGTGGGAATAAATTTGGGTTTACATGTGTTTATATTAAAACTTCAGAGAAAAGGTGAAATTATTATTTTTGTTTCTTGAATTTGTATTAATTAAATTTCATTACTACACTGTAAAAAATTATGGTAACATTTTATAATATTTAATGTATAGTTACGCTATATAATCAGAAATTATTTTTTTTACTATACAGGGTGTCCAGTAACTTATGGACCGTAGAGTAACTGGAGATACTAGACATCAAACTAAGCCGATTATGTCATATAAGTTTTTTCGGATTGTAACTTTTTTTTTTGGTAATTTAATTATGTACCTATTTTTTTTTATGCTTTGGGATGTTTAAAGGGAAATATCTCGAAAACCGTTAAAGATATTAAGATCAATCAAGTACACCTTTTTGACTCAGAAAATGCCCTTTTTAAGAAACTATAATTAAAAAACACCTAATATCACAGGTAAGAAAAAAATCATAGATTTACGAAGCCCAGTGTATGCAACTAGCGCCCTCTAGTTTCAAACTTAAAAATTTCTACAAATTCTTATTTCTTGCTCATAAAAACATAATATTGCCAACTTTCAATTCGATTCAGTAAACCGTTTTAAAATTATGGCTTATTTTCGAGAATAAACTTTTACTTTCAACACCCTGTATCTCTAGAACGAGTAACAATCCAAAAAAACTTATATGACATAATCGGCTTAGTTTGATGTCTAGTATCTCTAGTTACTCTACGGCCCATAAGGTATATAAGCTATATTTTCATGGGTAAGTAATATTTTATTAGAGATATTGTAAATTTACAGCTTTTAAGAAAATTTACTAGCCAAAAGTAGTTTTTCCGCTATTATGCAAAATTTCAGCTAATTATTTTTACAGTATTATAATGAAAATATTTTTTAAACTAATAATTTTTTGGGTTTTTGGTGTAGTACTACCAAGAGATGGGGCTAAGGGTTATATACAACCCAATAACGTTGATACCACAGGCTTTGGTATTAAAACTTTCATTTGGTATGGTATGAACACCTATCCTGTGATGATAAAATTAAGGTAGGTACTTAACCCTTTTCGGAAAAATGGCGCTGCCTTACTAATGGCCGCATGCGAAATCTAATTATTATTATGTTTTCAATGTTATGCTTCACATCTTTTTGTTGATATAGCTGGTATTATTTACAGTACAGAAAAAAAATGCATCTTAATCTGTACTGTTTAGAAACTTCCGTATCATATGGCACGTTTGAAGAATGACGCTTTTCTGAATTTGTTAGTATAAATAACTTGAAAGGCCAAGTTTTTCCAAGTTGAGCTTGACATTTTTCATCATAGCTCTCTCCACCGATATTATGATCGGAATGATGTCTATTTTTTCTAGCTTTTATATACTTTTTATCTCTATAGTCAAATTTATTTATTTATTTATTTACATGTTTAGGATGCGAACAGAACTAAAAGTTCCAAAGAAGCATCCACTATATTACAATTTTATAATACAGCTAATGTGGTTTTACTTAATTACAAATTTTAAAATTAAAATTTAAAATTGGTTATACATCAAAATGAAAGTTATTCAAAAGCTAATTGTATAAAATTCCTTTTTACACTTTTTTTAAAAGTAGAAGTAGTAGTATGAAATATATCAAACAAGTTACTGTACGTATTAAAAGTATGCTGAAGTCTAACTAATGGTGTGTTTAATCCTAGGTTAGTTCTCATATAAGGAAAACTAAATAAAGCTGGATTTCTCAGTTCTCTACAAGGAATATTGAAATTAACTTCTGATAGAAGTTCAGGAACATTCAGACCGGAATTTATTATTTTGTGAGGAAATTTCATATCAGTAATTTTTCTTCGGTCGGATAAAGCGATTATTTTATAGTTTATTCTCGAAATTTCCACTGTACAGTGGGCTTTAAAAGCAATATTTTTTAGAAATTTGTTTTGTACAGATTCTAGTCTGTTTATACATGTGACATATTGGGGATTCCAGATGACGGAAGCAAAAGAAAGTTTACTATAAACGAAAGCATAGTAAAGTGAGATCATCGTTTGGGGGTTTTGAAAGTCTTTACAGGTTCTGTTAATAAAGCCTAACATTTTGTTTGACTCTGTAATGATTTTATTGAAATGAGCTTGAAACAACCATTTGGAGTCCAAGATGACACCCAGGTCTCTTATTTGATTTACCCTTTTAAGTGTAGAGTTTTTAATGTTGTATGAGCACTCAATGATATTATTGTTTTTAATAAACGTTATAGAACAGCATTTTTTTATGTTTAAATACAAGCTATTGTTAGTGCAATAATCTACCAGACGATTCAGGTCCAGCTGTATTTTTAGGCAGTCATCCAGGTTTCTTATAGACCGATACATTTTTAAGTCATCAGCATAGACTAGAAATTTTGTTTGGTGAAAACATTGTTTGATGTCGTTAATGTAGATTATAAAAATTCGAGTACTTGGTCTTCTTCTCCGATTCGGTTTTAGAGAGTTTGTGTGTTAGTGGTTGTTTAGTTCTTATACGATTTATTTGCTCTAGTTTTTTACATTCAAAACCGCTATTGCGCGCGACACATCCAGTGCTTTTTATTAATTTTCGTCAGGTGACTTTTAGGAACAACATTGAAACATGTTTCATTTTTGCTTGCAAAAGTAGTACAGAAATTACTGAGTACCGACACGCTTGCTGTTCTGCGCGGTGGCCAAGCCGAATTGCCATTTTGCCGCGTGTGTGTTTTCCAGTCACAGGAGACCCCCATATCCACTACAGGATGACGTAAACCAACATTGGGTAAGTCACCGACTATTTTATTATTGATTAAATCACTAGTCACTACCGTGTTTCCTCCATTTTTTGTGTTATTAAAATTATTCTATAATTCCGCTGTAAAAAAAATTGTTACTCGCCATGCTTTAACTCTTAACTAATTTTTCGATATACAGTCCACTAACTTTTCCAATTCAATTTTTCTTTGTTTTTATTTTTGTTTAAATTATAAGAGCTCAGGATTTTACAGTGGGCAACCTATATCTATTATGAAAGCTTTCTTGGTCATCTTTTCGATAAGAAGAATATCCGGACGGTTGTGGTCTACTGTTCTATCCGTTATTATTGGCCTGTCCCAGTATAGGAGATATTCAGGTAATTCAAGGACTGGCTCGGGTTAGTATTGGTAGTATGGTGGGAGGTTTTCCCTTAGACTTAGTTTATAAGCCAGTTCCTTGTGGATGATCTTTGCCACCTGATTATGTCTCCCCAGATAAGCGTCACCCAGTGGCGGCTCGTGGCAAATTAAAATGGGGAGGCAAAATTAAGCACCAAGGCGAAAAAGCCCCGCAGGCAGGAGCCACGCCCAAAATTCGTTAATAATTCACTTAATTATTTATAAGTTCTACCAATTTTCGTAAATTAAATTAGTTTCGCAAGTTCTTTTTATAGGTATTTATGTAGTTTCAAAACAATATAGGAATTAAATCATTTTTGAGCACCAGAAAGGGGTATTAGGTATAGGTACTATATTTATTAAAAAATTATTGTTAAAATTTGAGTCAAACTTGCCAAACAAAGTGACTTCTTGTAATAATTAATGTGATTAAGTGCTTCGTTTTTTTAATCGTGATCCCGGAAAGCCGCCAAATTTTGCAACGCTAAAAATATTGTGTTAACTTAATGGCAATTTTTTTAGAGGAGGTAGGCAAAATATTTTTTTTACAACGAAACCGATTATTTATTAGGATATTGAAAGGACCTCTACTTGGTCAATAAAATATTTTATATAGGTAGGCATGCTTAAAAATATGTTACTGTTCAACAAAACCAACGGGAAGGTGTAGGGTTTCCATTAAATTATTTTATTGCTAAGAATATTATATTTATTTATTACAAGTTTAGGAGGCTATACCATTTACATTTTTCATACCATGCATTAACAAAATCTGGACGAGAAATCCCTAAATCTTTCACGAATAATTTATCGTCGTATGAAAGTCTGCTAAAGTTAAATTTAATAAGAAATTCTACAATATCCTTGGCGTTTCTTACAGCTCCTTTATTTATTCCCATTTTTAATAATGGAATTAGTAAATTAAATTTTAAAAACTTACCCTCTCACATTCGATAACACCTGCACGTATAAAATCACAAGAATAAAGAAAGAAATTAAAAAACCATAACCTACACTAACTAACGGTAACAGGTGTAACGACCCAACTACAGAACCTAATTCGAAATTTCTTATTGGTCAAAGCGCAGGAGGCCTGCCTGCCTCCTAATCGCGTTTTGCGTCATGCGAAAGAGCATTCTACGATTCTGAAAACATATAATTATTTGTATTTTTACTGTTGTTTTCCCAAAAACATTGACTACAGAGGAAACATTTTTCGGATTGCCTCCTCTCGCTCCGATAAACTGCGATCCATCAGTGAAGAGTGAGACAAGATGTAATAACAATGAAACGGATAAGGATGCTGTTGCTTGGTCACTGGACAAAGGTCCAGACTTAAATTAATAATTGAATATTAGAGAGTTTCAGAAATTACAAATTTAATAAAGAGATTTCGCAAAATGTATAAAGGAACTATTATATTATTGTGTTTATATTAATTAATTATTATTATTTTTTTAAATTTTATTTCATTCCCTTGTTTACCAGCACTACATCAAGCCGATTATTCGGCACCAGTCTATCGGTGATAATTGCCCGGTCATAGTACAGTGTAAAGGAATTACTCTTAAGCACTGGTTTAGGCTGGTACTTGTAGTAGGGTACATAGGTGTTAAGTAACCCGTATTTATTAGCCAACTTTTGGTGTATGATATTGCACACCTGATTGTGTCGCTGCATATAGTCAACATTAGCCAGTTAAGTACAGCCAGATGTAATATGTTGGTATGGTCTCAGACCTCTCGTTGCACTTTCTGCATTTGTCAGATTCAATGGACCTATCTTTAATAATGAATTTGGTGTAGTTTCGTGTGTTGATGACTTGATTTTGTATCGCCATCACGAATCCTTCTGTCTCAGGAAATAGCACACCATCCTTCAGCCACCTGTTGGATGTTTCTTTGTCTATATAGGGTTGGTTCAGATCGTTGTAGTGACGTCCATGTAGCGGCTTTTGGGCCCATTGATCTTTCTTCTCGGCGTCAGAGAGCGATTTCAGACTAATGTTATTACTAGAGAGATTGAGGGAGGTATACGATTGGTCACTTCTTACAGTGATATTGTAAAGGCTTGATGTTTGCGCTTTTTTGTTAAAGAATTCTCTCAATTTCAGCAGCTGCCGGGAGTGCAGGTTAACTAGGTCAGTCAGCGATCGTCCCCCTTCTCTCCTAGGCAAAGTTGTTCGTATAGTTAAGGCTCTAGGATGATGCGCTTTATGCTTGCTCATTATTGTACGAGTAGTTCGTAGCAATTCCTCAAGCTCGGTGTTGGTCCACTTTAAAACTCCAAAGCTATAAGTCAAGACAGGTGTTTACTGCTGTAATGAGATTTCCAGCGTTTAACTCTGTTTTTAGTAGAGCTTTTACTCGTTGGAGGTACTGATTTTTCATTTTCGTCTTTCCTTGTTTGTCTTGAAGCAACTTCGCTTGTTGAAACCCAAGATATTTGTAAGTTTCTCCTTCGTTCATAGCTTGGACTATATATATATTATTATTATTATTATTATTATTATTATTATTTCCAACAGGTAAAAAGACATAATTTATTACTGGCATAGGGGGTTATAAATTTGACGATATATCATACACGATTATCATACATATAAAAAACATTTTAAATATTTAGAGACTCTCTTTCCTGCTAAAACGTGCCCTTTTAACCATTAACCACAGAATTGTTACCCTAATTAATAATGTCCTCTTGCCAACAGTGCATTATTAGCTTTATTTGGCAATTTAATTCATTGTATATCAGCAAAACCACCAAAACACACAGAAACACAATCTGAATTGCTGTTTGATTCAAATCAATGGCCAGGTCAAAATAATTAGTAGGGGAGAAACAACATGGTAACTGATTCACTTTTTATTTGCGTTCTTTTTATCCGTTCAATCACTATGCAAAAACCCTTTTATTAATCAATCTACCTTCCCTTGTTTGTTTTCGCCGCTGAAGGATTTGATTAAAATGTTAAACATGTAAACAACGTTGTCAGTAAAACAGATACATTTATGTGTACATTTTTTTTCGACCTTTCTTATATTTACAATTTTTGTAAATTTTTTATATTTCCCATGAGTACACAGAATAACTTTTATATACAGGGTGTTCCAAGTTAAGTGCGCACTATTGCTAACTCTTTTATTATTATAGATACAAAGTCGGTTAAATTAGCAAAGTAGTAACATTTTTTCTGCTGATTAAGATAGTAAAAACAAAAAAACAATTGAATACAGCATTTCCGATTAAACGAGAAAAATGCATTTTTTTTAAACGGAACACCCTGTATATTTTTGACACAAATGTTTGCAAATCGTCTACAGAATAAAAAAGTTCATATGCAATATTGGCCTAAAACTAAGAATAATCTAATTATTGCCATATTTACTTTTTAGACAAGGTGGCTGTGCATTTTTGAAACAAAAGCTTTATTCGGTGCGTCATCGTCAGTAGATTATTCTGCTGTCAACAAAAGTAAGCATTTATGTTATTGTAAGTGATTGAACTGGTCTGTAATTTTAGATTTTTTGGTAAAAATATTACAAAATGGTGTTCACACATTTAGAAAAATGCGATATGTTAGAAGCGTATTTTGTATGCAGAAAAAATAGTTTCCGGGTACAGGAACAATATTCCCAAATGTATCCTGAACATGATCATCCAAATAGAAGGTATTTTTTAAAGCTGTATAGAAAATTTAGAAGTAACGAAGGAGTCTTTGCAAAAGCTAGAACTAAACGCCAGTTTATAATAAGTGAACAAGTAGAAGTAAATGTGTTGGCATGTTGTGGCATATTTTTGAAGTATACAAAATTAATTCAACCAGAGATTTGGCAAGGGACAGTGGATTAAGCTTAGTTACAATATGGAGAGTTTAAAAAAAATATAACGTTGTACCCCATAAGTACCGACCAGTCTAAACATTATTACCTGGTGACTCTGAAAGGAGACTACATTTCTGTTACATTATTGTTTGTTAAAATTCATGTGCAGGCAAATCCTAACTTTTTAAGGCACATTTTTTGGAGCGATGAAGCCATTTTTCAAACAGGGGTATGTTTAATCGTAAAAACATGCTTTGTTGGTCTAGAGAAAATGTGTTTCTTGCACAGCCACCTTGTCTAAAAAGTAAATATGGAAATAATTAGATTATTCTTAGTTTTAGGCCAATATTGCATATGAACTTTTTTATTCTGTAGACGATTTGCAAATATTTGTGTCCAAAATATACAGGGTGTTCCGTTTAAAAAAAATACATTTTTCTCGTTTAATCGGAAATGCTGTATTCAATTGTTTTTTTGTTTTTACTATCTTAATCAGCAGAAAAAATGTTACTACTTTGCTAATTTAACCGACTTTGTATCTATAATATTAAAAGAGTTAGCAATAGTGCGCACTTAACTTGGAACACCCTGTATATTCAAAATGTATTCGATTTTTAGATTAAACACAATAATAAATACAAATTAATTTTTTTTAAATTCCAACATTTAGAATAAGTAAAATTTTGCTTGAAAAAAAAACTTAAAGTAAACAGAAGAATGAGAGAACAACTTTTCTATATTACGCTACAAGTACAGTACGTACGCCCAGCGAGAGTTGATTAGATGTGATCACGCATTAAGATCAAATAAATTGGTTGCATTGTTGCATTATCTAAATAACTAATATTAGTTATCGAAGAACTCCACTTTAGCCATACAGTTTTTCTTCTGTAGTAATAGTGAATATGATGTCTATATCTAATGAGAAAGTAAATTAAACTTTTAAGTGTATTTTTTTATACGACCAAACTTACGAATCTTTGTTAAAATTTTTTCAAAAAGTTTGCTGGCTGCTGGGCTTGAACTCACGACTTATGATCATTAGATCCAAAGTTCGATGCTTTGCCGTTTGAGCCACAGGAATATGTTAGAATTTAAATTTTCAAACCAACTAAATAATAATTCTACATGAAATTAGTTTTCTATGCACCTTTAGCAAGTTTCATTGTTATATCTATTATAGATGCGTATACACTATACAGGGTCCTGCGCCTCACCTCCCGTCTTCTGTAGCTCACTTATTAATTAAGTTAGGATATTGACGTTTTGCAAGCTTTATCTGTATCCTAGGGTGCATTTCAGGAAAATATTTTTGTTTATACTGTGTGTTCCAAAAAAGTGTGACGTCATAATGATATGTTTTTTTAGATTACATGCCATATATTTTCTTACTTATTTGAATGCATCTTGTAGTTGCCTACATACCCCTGAAATTTTAATGAAATCGGTTCAGTATTATAGGCGAAAAAAAATAAAAACTAAAAAAAATCAGTTTTGCACCACTGTTTTAAAAATTAATAAAAATTAAAAATAATGTCTCGTTAATAAAATTATACAAAGGTACTTAATAAATATGGTCGCACAGTTTCGTTAACCAAGTTTAATTAATACGAATTGTACAGGGTGTCCCAAGTTTAGTGTCAAACTTTGCAAACTTTAAAGCAATTTATATTTCTTATTTCAAATTGGAACCCCTGTATATTATTATATCATTCGATGCAGAATTAAAATTCAAACATTTGTTCTAATTACAACCCTATCGCAATTTCTAACGCATTAAGACTTATTTGCAGAAAACTCAATTTATCAATCATTCCACCAGTCATTATTATATAATAAATATCAAAGGTGGCTTTGAAAAACAATTTATTGGTATTGACGTTTACTAAAGTAACAAAAATGAATTCTTTTCGCATACTCCTAATATGAAAATCATATCTACGTCTTCTTGGTTGTATTCCATCACAAAAAATAATATAGCTTAAATACTTAATACTAATCTAACAATATTTGAAACCATAAAATAACTAAAGTCAAAATGGGCTTTTGTCACTTCAATAAACTTTAATATCAATAAATTGTTTTTCAAAGCCACTTTTGATATTTATTATATAATAATGACTGGTGGAAAGGCTGATAAAACGAGTTTTCTGTAAATAAGTCTTAATGCGTTAGAAATTGCGATAGGGTTGTAATTAGAACAAATGTTTGAATTTTAATTGTGCATCGAATGACATAATAATATAGAGGGGTTCAAATTTGAAATAAGAAAAATAAATTGCTTTAAAGTTTGCAAAGTTTGACACTAAATTTTGGACACCCTGTACAATTCGTGTTAATCAAACTTGGTTAACGAGATTTCAGGACCTTATTTATTAAGTACCTCCGTAGATTTTTAATAATGAGGCATTATTTTTATTTTTTATTAATTTTTAAAACCAGTGGTGTGATTTTTTTTAGTTTTTATTTTTTTTCGCCTATAATACAGAACCGATTTCATTAAAATTTTAGGGATATGTAGGCAACTACAAGATGTATTCAAATAAGTAAGAAAATATATGGCATGTAATCTAAAAAAACATATCCTTATGACGTCACACTTTTTTGGAACACCCTGTATAAACAAAAATATTTTCCTGAAATGCGCCCTAGGATACAGGTAAAGTCTGCAAAATATCAAAATCCTAACTTAATTAATAAGTAAGCTAGAGAAGACGGGAGGTGGATATTGGACAAATTAATAACATATTGTACCATTTACATATAAATTATATAATTTTGTGTCTTGAAAAAGAAGGCGAAGCCTTAGTAAATACTATATACTGTAATTGGTCAGTACTTTATAAGAACGCCACAGTGGAATCAATTTTTATAACGATGGGAAATTTACAGATTCGTTAGAACAAAGCACAGAGGAATCATAGGTCGGCGCTGTCTCCAAAGAGAAAGAATTTTTGTGTGTGGTGGTCATCTGTTAAAAAAAAATAAAAAAAATCCTTTTTTCCGTATTGTGCATTGCATTGTGCGTTCACGGAATTCTTCTTTAAAAACGGAAAATTTTGTTTTTAAATGTTCAGCAGTGACAGTAAGAATATGAAATTTAGGCGTAAAGCTAACGGGAAAAGCCTACTTTGCTCGTCATTTAAGTGTAAACTAAACCGCAAATATCCATGTGGGAGTAGAAAAAAATATTAAATAAATAAAAACGTTAAATATAGGAAAAAGTACTAATTTCATATAAGCTGGGAATGCTTTATAGGTTGTCATCTATAATTTAATAAAGTATTAGTTGAAAAAAATAAGCTTCCTAACCACTGGCTGGAAAACCCTGCTTTATTTAATTTACTTCAAATGAGAACTTTCATAGCATTAAACACGCCATTACTTCAGGGAATCTAATTCATAACAGTAGTTGGTTTGATATATTCGAAGCCATTATTTCTGGCTATAAGAAGAATTTAAAAGGACATTTTCTACGTATAACATTAATTTGAATAGCTATTACTTGGATGGATTTAATAGTTGAACTAATTTCCACATAAACTCTCCGTGAACATTCGCATCCTAAATAGGTTTAAATGAATAAATAAATTCTTGAAGGAAAACTAAACGTTATTATGAGGTTAAATAAATCTAACAAATCTATTTGTGCAAATAAATACACAAAATTATGCCCAATGCATGAGTTTGCATGATGAAATCATACTGTAGCCTTATGTTATCTAAACTTTTTTTAAAAATGTCTTTGATATCTGTAATGTCAAAGAATATACATAGTTTGATACCAGAACATGTTTTTCTTCAATAAATTACATATTTACTGAGTACTTATTTGGTTTAACAAACAAAGTAGTCTATAATAAATTATAGCGAAAAGTGATATTTTGTCCGAGCACGTTGTCCTTTCCGCTCCGTACAATTTTATTAGTAGTTTTTAAGAGTATTGTTGACAGAAAAGGCTGCACAGATGAAAAGTACTGCGTTCGGTTTTGAAAAAATCGAACAGATGCAGATGTTGATGTAATGTCATGTGATATTCGAGCTAAACGAGCGCGTAGCGTTTATCGATCCCATGTTAGAGTCATAATAGCGAACGTCGAGTAGATGCACCCAAGGTCATAGATCTATTAAAAGAACGCAAAACTCCACCAATGGGTAGACCGAGTAAACAGATTTGCATTAACCGAACGCAGTAAAGGATGCCAACGATCGCTACTAAAGCAGTTTCATTGAAATAGAAAAACGTATCGGCCTTTACCTGTTCTAAATAAAAACTTGTTTCGAAAAAATAGACCCTGTGTACTATAGGTTAGGTTAGGTTAGAGTGGCAGACCTTTGGCTCTGACTAAACAGTCTCATGTAGTCCTATTAGGTCCGTTGTGGTACCACACGTGTTCCGTAGAACCCACCTTCATCAGATCTCTGATGGTTAGTACAGCGTACAACGCAGAAAAAAATATTACAACTCATTCAAACCAGCCATTACTATTCAGAAATCTGCTCAGTCGACCAAGTTGTAAGTTGCTTATTTCCTCCAGACTATTAAAAACCGGTTCACCTAGGGTGGTGAACCTTCTTCTTGCGAGGCCACGGTATTCACACAGAAAATTTTGAATACTTTCTTCTTCATCCTCATCTCTGCAACTTCTGCAAAAATACGTTCGTCATGTCTACCAAAGAGGCAATGTCCGGTGTCAACCGCATTAAAATTTTCACGTCTTTCCGACTGTGCTTCAATAGCTCTGCGTTCTCTTTTTATCGAATATGGGCCATAGCTGCCTGGATGTGCTACATGTTATTAACTTTGTCCATCTGTTTTGTGCAAGCGGCTTGGCCGTGTAATCAATCTTGTCTTTGACTAATCCCAGTGGTCTGTACACCGAATTGTCTGCTAGATCAGCTGGCATGACTGCGCCCTCTCTAGCGAGCGCATCGGCAGCCTCATTGTTATCTATATTGGAGTGTTTAGGAACCCAGTGTTTAGGTTACCAGCATTTTTCGGGCTCGTTATTTCATGATTAAAAATAAAGTAAATATCGCTCACCACGCCAGAATTAATGAGTTTTTCAGAAATCATGTATTTTAGGAGGGTAGATCTAAGAGCAGTTGTTGGTGCAAATGCTTAGGTTTTTAAATACTCCTTTTTACGGGCCGTTTTGTATATTCATAATAAAGCATTCTCATTTCTTCCCACACTATTCTTTTTATTATAAATTATCACAGCTCTTCCATAAAAAATGTTTCAATTAAAACGTTTACTTTAATTTTTCTCTTTAAAAATAAATAGCTAATTATTTTCTGTTTTTGTTGTAAAAATATTTTATTGCATTGGGTCGTATTTTTGTTGATTTAAAATAGCTGTAAAAAAGGGAAAACGGAACAGACAAGTATATAATAGAAAAATACAATAAAATATTACTCGTTTTGATTTAAAATGGCATGGCAATCAATAACTAAAACGATATGCGTCTGAAACCTTAATCTTTATATAAAACAGGACTTTTAGAAGGAAAAATTTTAAAACTAAACGTTTCCTACAAGACCTTTGTAATTTAAGCCAAGAATACAGTATTTAAAGATTTAAATTAAGAGTCCAAGAGTAGGACCAAAAATTAGGTTGCAATTAGACTTTTAAACCCGAGCTTCGAGGCTCCCCTTAAATACGCCACTGGTCACTTTATTATACCTGTGATTGTATTAAATTTTTGTTATTTTGTGCTTCCTAAAAGCAAGCTTCGTTGAGTAACTAATTACTCTTTAAAACAGAGAGGCCTAGGCAGTAAAGAATAAAAAGACGAAACAGAATTTATTTCGCAAAATACATTTTATTTCCATGAGAGGCGTCCGGAACAACACCGGAACTGCTCGGGTTAAATACCCGGAACATTTCCTTTTAGTTTCGTGGTTTTCGCGGGCATACAAGGGTCAAAATTACTTTATTTTCTCAGCGGGATTAAATTTTAAATAAAGACTGAATTACCCTTTGTTTCCGATTGTGTTTGTATTTTGTTTCCATTTATACCTTTTCCTTGAACTCATTATTAGTGATAAAGGAAATTATTTTTTAAGCTGCTTCTTTAAAGTTATTTTGAGGTACGCAATTAAAAAGGTATAAATTAAGAATGAAAAACTAAGATACAGAAAATAATTGGCAATATAAAGCTCTCATACTTTATTGTTGCGTTGATGTTTAACAATAATTAAATATATTATAACTATTTTCCTACGACCACCTATGAAAATGAGAAAAAAAAACACGGTTAACTTGGCTCGAAAGCGCCGAATATCACACGCGTGTTGAAAGAAAATATTTCAACTCTAGAGTGGAAATACAAGGCACACTATTTAATTTAAACATTATGGTTCCAATTTGACAGACCACACCTATTTATTAAAAAGAATAAATTTTAGAAAGCAGTTTATTGTCTAACTTATTTATCATGTATTTGTCGATTGATTTCGAATTAAAGTGTGAAAATACGCCATCTGAAATTATAAAAATATTAAGAATATACTGGAAAATCTATTACCAGTCAAAACAAGCCCCGCTCAAGAAAATGTCATATATTAAACATAAAATTTTTATGTGTTGCCATAGCGTAGAGACTAGAGATATGGCCTACAGATCGAAAGGTGACAGGTTCAAATCCCATCAGGAATATTTGACTTTTTTTTATAAAAACATTAAATAATTTATAGAATTAGGTATTTTGAATTGCAATCTTCCTTGTTTGATGAATTTTTTAAATTTATATTTAATGCATCGTTCCTTGATTAAATTTTAAAAATTCATCCAACAAAGTAGATTTCAATTCAAAATACCTAATTCTATAAATTATTTAATGTTTTTAAAAAAAAAAGTCAAATACTCCTGATGGCAACACATAAAAATTTTATGTTTAATATATGACATTTTCTTCAGCGGGGCGTGTTTTGACTGGTAATAGATTTTCCAGTATATTCTTAATATTTTTATAATTTCAGATGGCGTATTTTCACACTCTAATTCGAAATCACTCGAAAAATACATGATAAATAAGTTAAACACTAAACTACTTTCTAAAATGTGTTCTTTTTCATAAATAGGGGTGGTCCGTCAAATTGGCACCTATGTTTAAATTAATAGTGTGCCTTGTATTTCCACTCTAGAGTTGAAATATTTTTGTCAACTCTAGAGTTGAAATATTTTTTTTCACAAATCAAAGGTATTTTTAATAATTCTTTGTGGTCGTAAGGAAAATAGTGTACATAACAAGTGATGAAAGTGATATTTTTCAAACGAGGAGATATTTAGCACGAGGCGTCAGCCGAGTGCGGATATTCTCCGAGTTTTAGAATAATCACTTTCACACGAGTATACTTTTTCCACCATCCAAGTTGGTTTCATTATAAATTTCTTAATATAATAATTTTTATTGTAAATCAATCGCTTTTGCCGGTCTCAGTGATGTCACAAGCACAAATGGTCTGGTTAGTTAATTTATTGTTTAAAGTATAAAACTCAACTTTTGTACAGAAGAACTTTTGTGTTTTATTTTAAAATTTTGTGTATATTGTAAGTTAATGCGCTACAACACTGTTTACTACGTACTAATAAAATTAAGTACGTTCGATCGAGGTCGGTGGAAACAATATGAGAAATCTGTAAAATAATAATACAGGGTGATTCTTAAGTGATACTTGTTTTTTAGCTGTGTATGGAAGGCATTAAAATAAAAAATATTTTCAAAAACCTTCTTTCAAAAAACTCAAAAATAAGGTACTTACATTCTGCCTAACTTTCCCGTTGAATAACACTAAGAAACCTTCTGGATGAGCCCGCAAGGGAAAGCGTTCTGCGTATAATCTTAAAGCAGCAGCCGCACTTTGACGACACTCACCGTAACTTAGCATTATATCTACTAGTTCATTGTATTCAAATTTCACCATTTTTACTTGTGACCCTTTTAAAATTAACTTCTTGCAGAAAAACACACCGCGGCGTATTGTCAAATAACTTACCACTGACAACAACATAAAGTATGGTAGTCTACATTTTGATTACCGGGCCCGAACTTAGATTTTTTACTTCTGTATCTGCGTATTTATAAGTTTAAAAAAAAAGGTTTTTGAAAATGTTTATTTTAATGCCTTCAATACACAGCTAAAAAAGAAGTTTTAACTAAGAAATGACGCTGGATAATAATGAGTTTTCCCAAGAGCTTATTCGGTTTCCAGTAAGAAGTTTTTTTTTAATTTTAAAAACTTCTTCAAATATCTCTGTCGCAGTCGTATAGTGAAATCCGGTATATTCTGTACGATATCGCGTCAAAAAGACGCGGAAATTAGAACTTGCGACAAAAGGACACGCACATTTGGACGCGAAACAAAAGGACGCATACAGCAAATGGACGCGGGGTCAATTGGATGCAAGGCTTTAGGACGTGGTCATAAGGACGCATATAATTCTGCTTTCCTGAAAAAAAATATTGTTAATATATTGACATGATAACAACAAAAAAAAATTATCAAAATAAATATAAGTATATATTTATTTTAACCATTAAATAGAGCTAACCTTATTTATTACTTATTATATTATATTTGCAACTGAAAATTGTGCGCGATTTCACGCAAGTATTCCAAAAGTGGTCGATTTGCATAGTTTGAAATGATTACTTTAAACTTTTTTAGAAGGTACCGTACAATCGGCTATTAATTGCTCAACCTTTAAGCGATTTAAGCTTTCTTCCGTATAAGGTTAGCACTATTTAATTGTATCTTTTTTAATAAAAATTTATTATTTTGATAATTTTTTTTGTTGTTATTATGTCAATATATTGACAATATTTTTTTTTCAGAACAGCAAAATTATATGCGTCCTTATAACCACGTCCTAAAGCCTTGCTTCCAGTTTACCCTGCGTCCATTTGTTGTATGCGTCCTTTTGTTTCGCGTCCAAATGTCCGCGTCCTTTTGTCGCACGTTCAAATTTCCGCGTCCTATAATAATGTAAAATATTATAAATCCTTCTATAAAGATTAAACAACTAAGCAGCCATACAGCTCATAAAAATGAAGCATTTACACAGCCAGCAGCAAGAGATACGTCGAAAAATACATAGTATAGATAGAACAAAGTTGTAATGCGTTTTCGCTTACTTACTTAATAGGAACCTTACAACATACATAATATTCCAGACGTGATGTTCCAATTTATTTAACAGTTATGTATACTTCCTATCACAAAAATAAGAAGCCACTTTTAGATTTTTAACGCCCATCCATCATCATTGTCTACTATATGAACGCTTCGTTGTTTTATTATATTAGAGTTTATAATGTTCAACAAACAATTCAACTTATGCATTTTTCGGCGGTGGTAAACTGGGCGCGAAGTAATTATGAAACATTTATTGAATAGGTAAACTGGGCCGAGAAAAATAAGGGTTCTCTAAAAATGATAGGTAAATTGGGCGATTGGCCCTGTAATCCCTCAGGAAATTGGACGAAAACAGGTTAAACGAAAAATCAGCAAAATTTAAGTTTAGCATTATTTATTTTTACATTTTATAGTTACAGTACAGGAAATAATTATAATCGTATATATAAACATAATATATTATGATGCAGCTATAAATAGGATGTACGTTTTACATAATGTATCTATAATATATTTATTAACAAGACTTTGGAGTGCTTCTGATTTATTTTTTACAGTTTTATCCTTAACTTTCATGGGTATGTGTAAACTTTGTAATTTAACATATGTATCAATTTGACATTCTTGTAACTTTTCAAGAAAAATGTAAATTGATGGATGAGTTGAGTAAAATGAATTGTTAAATTGGGCATGAAATGACTCTCAACAATTAGTCGTTCTAGTGGTTGAAGCAATTTCCTCTGCCCATAGAGAAGGAGGAAATAAAGCATTTTCCACTATATAAGTTTCTAACAAATAATCACAATATTTGTCGAGATTTTCATTTTGTGGTTTGCATGACATCAAATCGAAGATAAAACAGTCTTCTACTTCATTTGGGCTTAGATGAGCTAACCCAAAAGTATTTTGAAGCCAGTTACCGATTTCAGTTTTTGATTTGTATTCAGAAGGTAAACCAATAGATTGTATTTTTCTGTACCATGACTGATGCAAGTGAAATCGGCAACCGTTGATTTCAACACTAGGCCAAACACATAGTAATGCCGTGTGGATGGCTTTTTCAAAATCCACAAAAATTTTCTTTGGTTTTAAGGTAAGGCCATATTTTTCACTAATGTTACATTTTATCAATGCAAAACAAGTAAGCTTGAACAGTTTTACTAGGTAACACGCAAAACACTAATGGAACATAGTGGCCATTTTGGAGTCCGTGAATTGTGAAAAATGGCGAAAAAAACTTGGTACAAAATGAAAATGTGCCATTCATATGCAATACATTAACTTCAGTTAAGACAGTAATATTACTTTTACATGTGAACACAATTATATTATTTTCCGAATCGTTAATAAACAAAAAATCTTCACCTTTGCTTGTCAATCTTGATTCACAGTAATTTCCCACATCTTCATGAACTTATTTCATATTCTTTGGTAGCGGGCCGGGTAGAACTTATCGGCGACAGTTATAAATGTTTTTCCTTATATAACTGACATCGGGTGTTGTCAAGGTTGTTGGTAAATTGGTCGCCAATGATTTACAAATAATTTTAGAAGGCCTTTCAGATATATCTTCTTTTGCTTTTCGTTTACATACGTTTGTGACAATTTTCCGGTTTAATTTTTGTTCATCTGTCCCGTGATTGTGGACGACATAGTTCCTTGACACCAAATTATTAGGTCCAACGGTATAAACCCTGGCTTTACACTTCAACCTTTTTTGGGTACATCTCCATGAATTTTCACCACTTTTCAAAACTGTGTCTCTCGTATAAGTGAAATGTTCAAAGAGAAGCAAATCCTTTCCACGTTCACTTGCTATTAAAGATGACATTGCTAAGAAACTCGTAGAAATTTTCAAATTGAGAAACGAAATACAAAGAACTTAACTACACTGTATGTATACACTCTTGAGGCTAAGTACAAACTGTTATCATATTATGCAGATAATTAACGACCCTCCTATAATCTTATGACCTACGCAGGTCATTTTTGGTTTACTTGATCGTTCGCTCAGTTTACCTTTAGGATTAAGAAACCTTTTCTAAACTACAGGTACCTATGATATTTTGCCGCCCAGTTTACCTCCGTACGCATTTTTTGCAATGGTTTTGGGTTAATGTATATTGACACGAAAGCACGAGTAAAAGTATTTTCCCGGAACGCCTACTTATAAAAGGCGGCATATCGTGTAGAGTTAGTTAGTTCATTATATGACTATAGGTAGGAGAGCATACCAATATTTCTTAACACTGTATGCCTGCAGTCATGAAATGTCGAAGCTTTTCACACCGCTGCCTAGCGGAACTACTGTGATTTTGACTCGTGTGTAACAGGCAACTTCTATCCGTCTTTGCTTATTTTTATAAGGTTGTTTGAGGGCTGGGTATGATTTGATAGTTTTCAAATTTAACACTAATGGCGCCGCCGGCTCCATTCTACTTGGCTTTTACGCCTGAACTATTCAACATGGTTGCGTTCATGTTTCTTTCTTCATTTTTAGTTATAAAAGAAGTTATTTCTGCTTAACAAAAAAATATGTTTATTTCCTATAAATTAATCATGAACTTATTTTTTATTACAATGTAATGAACTTTATTTTTTTTTTTTGACTAAACAAAGTTTCTGTTAAACTTTACAATTCCAATTTGACTGTCTAATTTCTTAACTAATTACTTTCCTGTTTTGCGTTTAATGATGCTCTTTTAATTTTTGCGTGACTGGAAACAACTTAAAAGAGAAAGGCCATATAATTACGTATTGCGCCAAAAGAGAGTACAAAAAAAACAAAATTTCCATCCTTCTTGCAAATGAGAATAAACTTTGGCTATTTAGTTAGCACAAAAAGTAAGTAATTACGTTCGAGAATAAAAAATATCTTTGTAACGAAAATTTTTACTGGTATAAATTACGACGGTACATAATATAATCGCAATAGTTCTCGTCTTTAACGAAAGAGAAATTGCTAATAAATTTAGTACCATATTTTCTTTGTTGGTAAAAATCAACAATAATAAAGATCTTTCGGGGCAGGTTTTTTTTTATAACCACTATATCTGATTATGGAGATACCCCCCCCCCCCCCACTGTATAACTAAATATTCAGCGTCCATCTACGCTTAAAAATATATCAATGGTATGAAGTTAGAAAATCGTACTATAAAGCATGCTACCAGAAAAACTTACCAGTTAAAACGTTGTGATTTAAAACACATAGAGATGATGCAAGTACAAAATTATTCTACAGTTCAAGAAACATCGTTGTCTCCAACCTTCCAACAAATATTAGAAAAGTATGTTACAGTATTTAGGTGATTTTTAACAAATATGGACAAGTTAAAAAAGAATTATTTCCGATGAATTTCAATCCCAATGCCAACTAGCATATCCATTATTTGCACTGGAATTGGATCTATACGTAGCTTATTGCATTATACCTTCTTCCATAATACCAGAATACCAGAACAGTCACGCAAGAAAATTTAAACCATTTATTTCTCTTTTTCGCCTGTGCAACTTATTTATGTCATATTTATAATGTTCTTTTTTAGTTACCTTTTATTTTATTTATCTAATCCAGTATTAACAATAATCTTTTTAGAGTTTTCAATTGTGCGATATGGACGTATTCGTAAACATTGTGTTGTCACATGAATTTCTATGAAAGTTTAGGAACTGAACTTTTCCACTTTATTTGACAATACTACGACATGTTTCATTGCATTGCAACTTCGTCAGGTAATATACATTTAATTTCAAATGTATGCTATATAAAGGTATGGCTTAACAATACAATTTTATTGTGGTATAACGAATGGGATTTTACGTCGTAATTTAGTAAATTATCTGCTAAATTAGTATACAATAGAATAGGTTTTAAATAATATGGAAAAAGGGGTTGGGTTTTTCCTCCCTTAATAAAATCTTATTTACAAATATTATGAGGATTTAAATTTGTCCTATTATAAGAGGATTGAAATAAGTTTAATAAAGGTGAATTGTTTAGGTCCAGTTGATTATTTAATAACATATTTGTATTTTTAAGCTTGTTTATTTCTAATGATTCAAGGAGATTTAATTTTGTTCCTTTATTTTCTGAATGTAATATTTTAAAATCGTCATTAAACGAGTGTTTTGATTCTATAAGATGATTTGCGTATTTTGAATCATTTTTACCATTGATAAAGCTATTAAAATGTTCTTTAATTCTTTTTGAAAAGCTTCTGCCTGTTTGACCTATATAGGTTTTTGAGCAATCTCCGCAATTTAATTTGTATACTCCTGATTTGTCATTTTTATTGGTTTTAGTTTTGCTGTTTTTTATTAGTTTGCCTATTGTATTTTGAGTTTTAAAAGCTGTGTGTATATTAAGTTTTTTTAAAAATTTACTAATTTTTGTGCTTATGTTTCCTATATATGTAATTATCCTATATGAAGTTGGTTTTTCTGTTACTGTTGGATATACCATAGTTATGGCTTTTTTGTAAATTTTTTGTTTTAACATTTTATCAATAATTCCTGGTTGGTATCCGTTATTTGTAGCAATTTGTTTAATTAGGTCTAGTTCTTTTTGAAAATCTATTGGTTGGAGAGGGATTGAGATTAATCTATGGATCAATCCCTCTCCAACCAATAGATTTTCAAAAAGAACTAGACCTAATTAAACAAATTGCTACAAATAACGGATACCAACCAGGAATTATTGATAAAATGTTAAAACAAAAAATGTACAAAAAAGCCATAACTATGGTATATCCAACAGTAACAGAAAAACCAACTTCATATAGGATAATTACATATATAGGAAACATAAGCACAAAAATTAGTAAATTTTTAAAAAAACTTAATATACACACAGCTTTTAAAACTCAAAATACAATAGGCAAACTAATAAAAAACAGCAAAACTAAAACCAATAAAAATGACAAATCAGGAGTATACAAATTAAATTGTGGAGATTGCTCAAAAACCTATATAGGTCAAACAGGTAGAAGCTTTTCAAAAAGAATTAAAGAACATTTTAATAGCTTTATCAATGGTAAAAATGATTCAAACTACGCAAATCATCTTATAGAATCAAAACACTCGTTTAATGATGATTTTAAAATACTACATTTAGAAAATAAAGGAACAAAATTAAATCTCCTTGAATCATTAGAAATAAACAAGCTTAAAAATACAAATATGTTATTAAATAATCAACTGGACCTAAACAATTCACCTTTATTAAACTTATTTCAATCCTCTTATAATAGGACAAATTTAAATCCTCATAATATTTGTAAATAAGATTTTATTAAGGGAGGAAAAAACCCAACCCCTTTTTCCATATTATTTAAAACCTATTCTATTGTATACTAATTTACTAAATTACGACGTAAAATCCCATTCGTTATACCACAATAAAATTGTATTGTAAAGCCATACCTTTATATAGCATAAATTTGAAATTAAATGTATATTACCTGACGAAGTTGCAATGCAATGAAACATGTCGTAGTATTGTCAAATAAAGTGGAAAAGTTTAGCACACTTGTCTCATCTTTTACCTTGACTCCCCAAACATCCGCTGCCGACGCACATTTTCGCAGGCAGCATGAAGTATTGCGCCTCAACAATGACCTGGAAGAAATTTTGGCTTGGGGTGACAGTAACCAAGTCGAATTTCATGCTAAGAAAACCCAGGCAGCAGTCTTCTCCAAAAAGGTTAACATTGCAGAACCGGATATAGTCATGGCAGGACACGCAATTCCCCTGGCACCGTCTATTAATTTTGCTGGGGGTCAATTTGGGAGGTAATATGTCTTGGCATGATCACGTTGCCGTAATTGCCAAGGCAGCTGCACAGAAACTTGGTGTACTTTTCCGCACCAAAAGGTTGTACACACCTCATCAACTTTTGACACTCTACAAAGCCCAGATTCGACCATCATTAGAATATTGCTCTTATGTCTGGAGCTCTGCACCCAAGCACACCCTTCGGCTACTGGATTCCATTCAAAGGAGAGCCGTTCGTCTGATCGGCGACCCCGAGCTGACCAAGACCCTCGATAGCCTGGAGCATCGAAGACAGGTTGGTGATTTGGCTCTCTTTTACAGATATTTCCATGGCAGGTGTTCGACTGACATTGCCCACTTGATTCCACCTAGAGCAATGCAAAACAGAAATACACGGCGAACCACTGCCGCTCATCCATATGTTGTTCAGCTTAGTACTCCTCGAACTTCATTGTTCAAGAATTCTTTCATCTGGAGAACGTCATCTTTGTGGAATGATCTTTCTGAGGTCGTGTTTCCCAATGAATACAATCTTCAACGTTTCAAGACCAACGTTAATCGCTTTCTTCGCACACGCACCGCTCCCATAGCGCCTTAAAGGATTTTTCCTACAGTGCAGGTGTTTTATCATAAAAAAAAAAATCAACTCATTAATAATTACAGGAAGGTGATAATGAAAATTAGTTGACTTAACGGAGGTAGTAGTGATAGTGAATCTGGTGAAAATGGTAGATCAGGATATACCCTTTTTAGCATAATAATAATGAGTTTAGGTTAATCATATGACTGATTAATCTTTATAGATCAATTATATGTAAAAAACTGTCATTTTTTTTTGTGAATTTTTACATAACAACATAAATAAGTCATCTATTTTAATCCTTGCCGGGCAATTTAAAAGAACATTAAAATGTAGACTATTACATATACAATTAAGATTAAAATTTTAAAATAAAAACAAGAAATATCATGAAAAAGAAATGACGTCTTTTTAAAAAAGGAACAATAAACTTTTAGCTTTTATTCAGCACTAAGATGAAGTTACCACGTTTTAAAATAAGATGGATTAAAATGCTTTGTCTCATTTTGTTTTTTAAATAAGGGCAAAATTTAAATTTTTATTCCTTTTTTGGACTAAAGTTAACTTAAAGATTTTACGGCATAAAAGAAAAGAGGGCGTTAAATATGTAGAAAGTCGGTATTTTTTACGATTTCCTTCTTTAAATAAGAAAATTTGGTTTTCGCGTTTTAGTGAAATTTGAAAATTTACGTCAAAAATTCAACTACAACGAGTGTCAACAATAAAGTTTATTAAGATTGTTAACAAATTGCGAAAAAGTGTATTAAAATTGTGAAAGATATTAATAAAATGTTTTATCCAACACATGACAGGTTTGACTGCCATTATTAATGTCATTTTAGACAAGTAAACTATCAAATACCTCACGTTCATATTTAAAGTAGTATTCCATTTATTTATTACTATTACAA
Organism: Polydrusus cervinus; assembly: GCA_935413205.1. Taxonomy (NCBI): domain Eukaryota; kingdom Metazoa; phylum Arthropoda; class Insecta; order Coleoptera; family Curculionidae; genus Polydrusus; species Polydrusus cervinus. The sequence continues at coordinate 85,195,722 of OW284511.1, forward strand.
GCAGAATTTTTACACAAATTGATCGGGTTGACTGGAAATCCTTCTTCAAGTATGGTGAAACTACTCGATTTCTTGGTTTGATTGTCTGGCAAAACTACGTAAAAATATTTCCCTTTGACTTGAATATTTTCTATTTTCAAATTAACCAATTTATCGCATCTGAAGCACTGCTAATCTCCATTATCAAAGCCACTTTCATTAACAAGTACTCGTCGTCGGGAGCTTCGTTCAAAAATTTCTCTATTTCAGGTCGTTCTAATGTCTTGGATTTCTTTGGTTTGTACCCCTGTGATTTGCTTTTCAAAAAGCTTGCTAGTTTGCCATATTTTGAAATATATTTTTTTTTATAAAGGTGAATAGTCGAGCGAAGCATCGAGTATTTGGTTGCAAATGTAAAAAATAAGCCAATAGAACATTTTCATCGATACCTTTTATCTTTGGTGAATTCATCCAAAACTCCTTGTCGTAAGCATCTCGGTACTTTTCTGGCAAAATCTGCATCGCTGCTTCTTCCGCTTCCGTAAGGATATTCTCAGGAACGTAATTTCCATCGGTTTCCTCCATTTTCTATAGGTTTGTTTCTTCAAAAAAGCTTTCCTTTTCTGCAGGGAAAACTGATAAGTGTCAACATTTATTTAAATATTTGCTATTTTAAACATGCCCGTGGCAACCAAACAATCAACCAACTTTGACCAAAATGTAAAAAAGTCCCTGTCAAGTCATTCTGACATTTATAGGGTATGTTCACGAAACTTATTAATTATTATTATTTCATAAAAAAACGATTTCTTCCACTTGTTGGATAAAACATTGCATACCACTCGTGTGTTATGTTACCTAAGTCACTTGAGAATTTATACCACTCGGCCTGACGGCCTCGTGGTCCATCTTTCTCGCGTGACTTATTTTCAACATAACACACTAGTACCATAAATAACTATTAAATAAGTTAAACAGTTACTTCTAATTTTAATAATAATAAATTTTCTATACTGGTGTTTGTTGGTCACCGTACTTTAGTTTATTAGTTCAATGTTTTCACGTTAGATGGCTATATCTTTTGCATTGAGTTGATTCCTACTGATGGCGTTACTGGGTTTTCATCGCGGTTTTTATTTCTTAAAAATGCCTTGAAAGAACAGTCTCGCTGTACTTGGAGTTGCTTACAGGTTATGGCTTTCTAATGATTTCTAACAAGAACGAAACAGCCTGTCATTGTCTACCTGTGCCCCAGGGAACCCATTACTTTTGGCTTCCCTGTGTACTTTAATGCAAAAGATAGATGCATCACTTGTCCGCCTGCCTATAAAAAACTTTTTTCTATTTACTTATATGGACGCTAAACTCTACTTTATTTTTAAAAACTCGACATTGTATACGGAATGGATCGGCACCGCCAGTGGGCTACACGGCGCGATCTATATTTGAATCTACAAACCCGTAGAACAAATTTTAGTGAAGAGTAAAGTTTCCTATACTGGTGTTTGTTGGTCACTGTACTTTAGTTTATTAGTTTTATGTTTTCACGTTAGATGGCTATATCTTTTGCATTGAGTTGATTCCTACTGATGGCGTTACTGGGTTTTCATCGCGGTTTTTATTTCTTAAAAATGCCTTGAAAGAACAGTCTCGCTGTACTTGGAGTTGCTTACAGGTTATGGCTTTCTGATGAGTTCTAACAAGAACGAAACAGCCTGTCATTGTCTACCTGTGCCCGAGGGAACCCATTACCTTTGGCGTCCCTGTGTACTTTAAAGCAAAAGATAGATGCACCACTTGTCCGCCTGCCGCAAAAAAACTTTTTTCCATTTACTTATACGGACGCTAAACTCTCTACTTTAATAATAATAATGATGATAATAATCATTACAAAAAAATAATAGTAATAATCAATGGTTTTATTTTAATGAAGAAAAATAAAATTATTACTTATATTATTAACTCACATGACCTTTTGCTGGTAAATGTTATTATAATCGGATTTTTATATTATACTACAGTTCTATTTTATTTATTTTTTTTTTGTTGTTCTGTTTATTCCACATTTTTATGTGTGGTTTGTTTACACAAAAATTCTTTACAAAAACAACAACACAATTAAGATTTACTGAGCAAAGATTAAAAAAATATAAAAAAAGAGTAAACTTTTCCTTGAAAATACAATAAACTTTGCCAATTTAATCAGCAACAAAATAAGAAAGTAGCATAGAAAAATAAAATGAATTAAACGATTACGTTAATGAAAAAGTTTAGTGAATTACGACTTTGCATAATTAAACGTTTAGTTTAACTCTTTATATCCTTGACAGGGGACAGTTTGACTAAAATGGCTAAAAAGCTGTATAATCGTTGGAAAACATTGTATAGAGTAGTTTTATTTACTTTTTATAACCTCATAAAGGTAAAGCTTTCTAACTTCATCGTTGTAAAGATGATACCTATTCCAAATTATTATAGTTCTGTACTTAATATAATGAAAAAAACTAACAAAGGGATGTAAGTACATTTTTTTTTATACCATACATCGCTTGAAAGGTTTAAATGGACATGTTTTAAAAACCTGCAGTTTCAAGTATAAGAGACCATAAAGCAATTTAAAGATCTACTATCGGTTTTGGGAATTTTTTACTTACTTTTTTTTTATGATAAAACACCTGCACTGTAGGAAAAATCCTTTAAGGTGCTCTGGGAGCGGTGCGAGTGCGAAAAAAGCGATTAACGTTGGTCTTGAAACGTTGAAGATTGTATTCATTGGGAAACACGACCTCAGGAAGATCATTCCACAAAGATGACGTTCTCCAGATGAAAGAATTCTTGAACAATGAAGTTCGAGGAGTACTAAGCTGAACAACATATGGATGAGCGGCAGTGGTTCGCCGTGTATTTCTGTTTTGCATTGCTCTAGGTGGAATCAAGTGGGCAATGTCAGTCGAACACCTGCCATGGAAATATCTGTAAAAGAGAGCCAAATCACCAACCTGTCTTCGATGCTCCAGGTTATCGAGGGTCTTGGTCAGCTTGGGGTCGCCGATCAGACGAACGGCTCTCCTTTGAATGGAATCCAGTAGCCGAATGGTGTGCTTGGGTGCAGAGCTCCAGACATAAGAGCAATATTCTAAAGATGGTCGAACTGGGCTTTGTAGAGTGTCAAAAGTTGATGAGGTGTGTACAACCTTTTGGTGCGGAAAAGTACACCAAGTTTCTGTGCAGCTGTCTTGGCAATTGCGGCAACGTGATCATGCCAAGACATATTACCTCCCAGATTGACCCCCAGCAAATTAATAGACGGTGCCAGGGGAATTGCTTGTCCTGCCATGACTATATCCGGTTCTGCAATGTTAACCTTTTTGGAGAAGACTGCTGCCTGGGTTTTCTTAGCAATAAATTCGACTTGGTTACTGTCACCCCAAGCCAAAATTTCTTCCAGGTCATTGTTGGGGCGCAATACTTCATGCTGCCAGATGTGCGTCGGCAGCGGATGTTTGGGGAGTCAAGGTAAGAGATGAGACGAGTGTGCTGTCATCAGCAAAGCTATAAATTGGATTTTGGGTTTTTACTAGAAGGTCGTTAATATACAGTAAAAAGAGGGTAGGCGACAATATGGACCCTTGAGGAACACCGGCATTGATGGTGAAGGTGTCTGAGAGAAACCCGTCAATCGCCACTTGCAGAGAACGGTTCTTAAGGAAGCTGGTTAACCATAAACAAAACCCATTAGGCATACCGTAGGATCGCAATTTACTTAGAAGCCCATCGTGCCAAACACGATCAAAAGCCCTAGAGATCTCCAGTGCAACAGCCCGGGATTCTCCATGATGTTCGATGGTGTTACTCCAAAGATGGGTGACATATGCCAGAAGGTCACCTGTTGATCTGGACTTACGAAAACCGTATTGATGGTCGCTGATACTACTTGCAATTATACCATTTATTCAACACCGGCTAAAGCTATTGAAGTAATTTATTTGTTTTTTGGGAAATTCTGCAGTAATTTTTGTAACTTTGTCTTTAATCTGTAAATATCACACACCTGTTAAATTTAAATAAACCAATAGAAATTTGATATTTCTAGATAGCTCAATCATTTAATCATGTTTTGTAATAAGTTTTAATGGTAAAGCTTTTACTGGGAAAAAATAAATCCTAAAGAAATTAAGTTTATATTAAATTTTTTTTAAAATTTTTATTTATTTATTCCGTGCACTATTTTACAGGTTCCCAGTTACAAAACAGGTGGAAAACAGAATTTAATTACTTAAAATGAAAGTAAATTATTTAACGTTTGAATTAAATCTACAAATCCGTTATATGAGAAACACTTTTTCAATGTCTTAATAAATTTGGAGAAATTTAATGATAGCGGAGGCCAAAAATGGGTTTATTTCACATGAGGTTGGGTTCTAAAATTAAACACTATAACATAATATAGGCCATTTCATTAAAAATATACATATACACTGTGCCCACTGATGGACTAAACTATGCTTTATTATTTTCAGGTTTTCGAAAAAGGTCATTCTTTATAATCTGTTATATTTGTCGGGATTGCTGAGTTCAGTCCGGTTTACCTGCGTTAATGCGTTGGCCCAAAATTTACATTCTCAGGTTCAATCCCAGTGCAATTACGGTTATTAGCAATTAGTATAAGTATGCAAATTTATTTATTATTATTATATTGGTCAAAATTATAAATCTTAATCCCTAAAAAGGCTCTTGCAAAACTTAAAGAAGTATGATGCTTAGTTATTAGCTAGCACTTATGCGTTCGTACCAACTTTTTCTGCATTTTTGATTTTTACCTTTCTTGTGTGATATTGTAATCGATAATATGGCTTTAGTGAAGTTTGCCTTAAGTGAAAAAGGCAAAGAACTTATTGTAATCGACAATTTTAAGTTTCGCTATCACAAGAAACTTTCTGGCGGTGCGAAACGTTGGGTGGGCAGTTTTGGCTCCAAGTGTCCGGCTTTTTTGAAAACTGATGGAAAATCCAATGTGATTGTGCAACTTTCGGACAATCACAATCATGAACCTCTTTATAAGAAAATGTTAAACAGAAATCTATTGAACAATGCAATAAAACGCAAAGCCACCGAAAACATTAATGAAAAGCCTTCAAAGCTGGTCCATAAGGAACTCCTGTTATGTAACTATGATTCACATTGCCAAGTTAAAAATATATCAATCAAACTTTTTTAAAACATCAAAATAAAAGAAATCTAATGTCAAACAAAGTGTTTAGAGCTTTTATATGATAAAATTTAGTAATAATTGAGCTGTTATATGATACAATTTAAAATGTGACAAAAGGATGGAGTTCATTTACTTCAAAGTTTATTTTCTTTTTTTATTTAAATAAAAAAATTTCTTAGTCTTTTTTATTATCAGTTTATTTACTTCTTTTTTAATTTTCGTTGGATTTTTTCTCAGTATGTTCATTTTAATTAATGCGGCATTGTTCTGGTTTGTTCGTTTTTTTTTATCATTATAGTGAATTGTCATCGGAATTGAATCACCATGTAAAATATTAACTCCGTAGAATAGAAAGAAGTGATTCTAATTTAGCTTGCAAGATTTGACCCTAACACGCATAGACACACGAAGTAACATTGCAAGTTAAATAAAAGCTTTTAATAAAAATTAAATGAATTAATGATTAAAAGATTTTGATGAAAATATTGGCGTTTGAAATTCAAATGTTTTTTTAACTATTTCATAATTAATGGACGCGTTTATTTAACCAGAATATGATAAATTCAAGGTTTTAAATACGGTAACGCGTTCAAAAAACTTAAGCAATCAAATATATTTTTAAAATATTTTGGATAATTTAATAATTCTTTTCTAAAATAACAATGGTACATTTTTAAAAGTTCTTAAATTTCATAAGGTGAAATATTAAAATCCGCCTGAACAAATAGTTCTCGGATATTGGAGGATCAGAAGTTCATTTATTTTCCATTTTATACATTTCCTTTTTAACGTCGATATTGACATTTAGAGTCTACAAATCTCATTCTGTGCTGTCGACTGATAAATTGCCATTTGTTAAAAAACCTAGATTTTACGAGCGAATGCTCGTTGATAAAAAAAACATCGGTCTGGCCGGATTTAGGTTCGGTATGCTATTAAAAAAAAAACGTTTTTGAGCTCTATGGTATGTATATTCATCTGATGTAATAGGTAGTATGGTTTTGAGTTAAAATAATTTCAAAGCATTTTCTAGACTTTATTAAAACGTCTCTATTTGTTAGTTTAGTAGGTTACTTCTACAGATAACAGTCGTCGCCTGAGAACCAGGTTATTCTATGCTTTTTTTTTCATGTTGAGATTTTATCATCAAAGTCCAAAGCTCTATCGAACAAACTATTCCATGTCACTCGGTTCACTACTTAGAAAGATTCGAACTTATACTATGTCCATATAAAGTTTTTCATATTCGGACCATTTGAGTCTATGTCCTTACCAGCCAATAGCATTTGGCCATCTGTACCACGTGAGGACATAAACTAATTTGGCATAAATATTTCTTTCATAATATTTTGAACAACGTGCACGTGTGATATTGTGAAGTATCCATGTTTACAGTGATATTGGTTGTAAAATAAGTTGTAAAGTAATAAGTGATTTAGAAAAATCCGTTTCGGAACCGTTTTTTATTATCAGTAAGAAAGGTTGTGGACATAGAATCATTTTTTTGCTAGTTAAATTTTTATTTAAAAAGCAATTTATTCTATGTCCGTAACAGATTTTTTTATGATAATTTTTAGTATATTTTTGCATTACCCACTCTTTATAAACCCTTAAAACTAACTAAATTACACTTTTAGAAAAAAAATTAAGATGTAATGTACCCAAGAAAAGCTGGTGAATTTTGAAAATGCTCTACTGTAAAATTTAAAAAAATGGACATAGAATAACCATAACTGTTTGGCTCTTTCGCAACGTACTCTATTGAAGGGCAATATTTTATTTATTTATTTACGAATTTTATATATGTTGCTATGACAATAATTATTTGGACGATATCGGGCCTCTTCAGCTTGAACGTAATAATCGTAGTTTGTACAATAAAAAAGTGGATATAGAGAAAACCCATTTGAGTTGTATGGTATATTTTTCTCTACGACCCAACTTACGAACTATATTAAAAAAAATTTAAAAACTTGATTGATCGGGATTTGAACCTACGACCATAGAATCCAAAGGTGCAGTAGATGCCTACTTGGCCAAGTGATCATGTTAGGTATAAGAATAAAAGTAATTTAATAACATTGGCAAATGACATTATTTCCCAAAGAGTTTGAACTTCCATGGTCTTGATTTGTTTTTAATCACAACGTTTCAACTCGTAAGTATCGTCAGGCGTCTTCAGGTGAATACTAAATAAGTATGGTAACTATAGATCGACTTACTAGCTAGGTGCACTGGAGCATAACTGAGATTGGTACAAATATGGGTTTAATTCTTGCGTGGTTTTATTCTAAAATTACATTTACTTAACAAAGGTTTACATATTATATTCCTTATGTCTAAAACATCCTGGGTTTTGGTGTATAGTGGCAGCTTCACTGAACTTCCTCAATAGTGATTCTTTTTGCAGGATTTCGTCTTCTGTACACTTAATATGTGCCGTGTGTCCAGGCTTTTCGATCACTCCTTTTTTCGAATGGTCTTAGTGTCTCGCTAATATGAGATTGGCCTAGTCTTCTTATTCTCTCAGATACTCCTTTGACATATATATGGAATGTTGAGTGTTGGTTGTATCTCTTTTTTGCTTTTTGTACGTGTGGCCCATTCTTACTGGTTTAATTGGTTGATATTCCATGGGATAGCCATTTTTGTTAATGCCAGTCTTGATAGTTTCTTTATTGAGGGCATCGTTTAAGTGATAGAGGATAATTGCTCTATCCACAAGGGTTCTTAGGGTGCCAAGTTTCGTGTTGTTTGAGTGATTTAATGTATAATTGTGAATTATTTCCCCATGCATATTCAGCCGGTAATATCTGGATGCAATATTAATAAAACTATTATAGTAGACGCATACCTATATATTTTATTAAATTGAATAAAAATTTTACCAAATAGCCAAAACTATTTAATTAATAAATAAAATTTAAATTTTATAAAATAAAATACAGAGCCTCAGTAAATACATTTTGTGAAATTTTATTTTTCCAACAATATTGTCAACTCCCCAGAAGAATGATGGGGTCGGCGGTCTCTTCAAAATGGAAAAAATATATTTACGCAAAGTATTATATTTTTCCTACGACCACCTATAAAAATGAGAAAAAAGCACGGTTAATTTGTCTAGAAAGCGCCGCATATCACACGCGTGTTAAAAAAATATTGCAACACTAGTTGGGAAATATCAAGGCACACTATTCAATTTAAACATATGGTGCCAATTATTAAAAAGAACAAATTTTAAAAAGCAGTAATTGAAAAGTGTTTAACTCATTTATCATGTATTTGTCGAGTGATATAGAATTAGAGTGTGAAATTACGTCATCCGAAATTATAAAAAATGTTAATAATATACTGGAAAATCTATTACCAGTGTCACGTATTAAACAACAAATCTTTATCGGTAGCGATAGCGTAGAGAATAGAACTCTAGGCTACAGATCGCAAGGTCTCTATGATCTTTCAAAAGCCTTTGACTGCGTGGATCACGGAGTGCTGCTGCGGAAGCTTGAGAAGTATGGATTCAGGGGTAACTCTCTGAGTTGTTTCCAGTCATATCTTTCCGGAAGGAACCATATTGTTAGTGTGGGGGGGGGGGGGGGTAAAATCGGATAATAAAATAGAAGCGGGTGTGCCACAGGGTTCAGTACTGGGTCCTATCTTATTTTTAATTTACATTAATGACATGGTGTCCTTAAGGATTAGAGGTAAATTTACAGTATTTGCCGACGATACCACTATATTGTGGCATGCCAGGAACTCGGAAAAACTAACTACCATGATATCTTGTTTCTGACTGAGCTTTATTTTTTTTTAACCTTTAACTGTTGTGCCGGTTTTTGTGTTGTTAATTTTGTATAACTGTTGTGTGTTTTTCTTATAATATACATAAATATTTCGGTCAAATGGTACAGCAATGACCATTCGCATTAAGAGTGTATTATATGTATAAGTGAATATTATAGTATGTATATTAGTTACTTTGTCAGCAAGATTATTTCTTTGGACAATAAAGGATTTTAAAGTCAAGAAATGATACAACTATGCAAGATGCCCGAGTTTTTTAAATCATATACTCTGAGAGGGCTTAAAAAGATTCACATAAAATATATTCCGCGACATCTCTCCTAATGACCCTCTGTATCTGCAAATACCTTTCCTTAAACTTTACTGCTCGCCTTTGATTTCAAGGAACGTTTCAAGTATATCGTTAACCGCCATGTTCCGTCTAGTGCTCTTCCTTCCGAGCACACACAAATAGACGAAGCGGGAAAATAAATCACCGAGCGTGTCCGCCCCTGGAAAACATCACCACTAATTTGTGATGCTTTTATCTGCACGCTACGGAAAGTGCTAATGTTTTATCCCGGCTGAGGCGTCGCTTCGCGCCACGGACAACCCTTGTCACTGCACTTCGCGAGAAGCGAGCATGTCGCAAAACATGGCGGATTTGCGGTCAAAGGCCGCAGCTCAGTAGGCTGTGCTTTTCGGTGGAAATCTTGTTTATAAAAAATACAAATAAGTCTAATGTTTATATGGAAATAAAAGTCAAGTATACGCTAGTTGTACATTTGTTCCAGTGGCGTGTCATATCAGGAGTTAGGGGAGCCCCATCTAAACCCCGCTGGTCGTAACAAACAAAATTTGTAAGCAAATAAAAAAATTTCAAATTATAAGTTTTCGCCTGCTGCGCATTTTTAATTTTTGGGTTTCTAAATACTATATGGGCTGGGAAATTTAATTGTTCTTTTATGCTACAGTTTTAAGAGCACTAAGGATAAGATCGATGATTATTTATTTGAAGATTTTTTAATAATTTTTTGGTAATCGCTGTTTAATGTGGTATATAAAAGGTAAGTTATTTTAGGATTAAATAAACTTACCAAACAACTGAAGTCTTTGTTATACTTTTGTCATTATCACAATTTTTAACTCACCTGCAACAAAAAAAAATATATTTTTATAACATGTAAAAAAAGTACATATAATATATTTATAACAATAGAACAATTAAGTAATCCTGATGTCAGTATACAATATTAAGTTCTTAACTATTCATATAATCAATAATTATTATATATTATGATAGCCAATCGCTTTTAGCTCAACAGCATATATAGCTGAACGACCATATAGGGCAATTTAAAATATTTGCTGATTAGCAACGACAAATAGACGTGTCCTTTGCCGATCAATCCAAATGCCAGACACATTTTAATACCAATTTATTTTTATTACTAGTATATAAAGTGATACGATCTACACTTTTATATGTTACCGCCACCATATAGAATGGTATGATAAGCACTTATCTTCTATCCCATACACAGTTGTACGATGGACGCTTCTTTTTTTGTCAACAAGACCCAGGGCAGGATAGCAGAAATTTATTGGGTAAGAGCTGATTTAGTTACTAGAATTGCATAATAGGAACTTATAAGAATTATTTGCCAAGGACTATATAGAAGAATTTTATTGTAAAAAAATCTTAGTACCTCGTTAGGATTGTACTAACTAGGATTAATATACGAATAAAAATGGTGGGAGAAAATACTAAAAGCATAAAATTAAAGCTAAATATTAATTTGTATACACAACTATGTTTACCCTACAGAATACAACAAAATATTGGTTTTAAAATAACAAGTCTTAGAATAAGATATACCTTAATTATTTTTATTATGATGAAATAAGTGATAGACCACTATCTGTTTATTTATCAGAACTTTTTAAATCCTATTCACTAATTTTGGTGTTTACTTGAAGGTTAAAAAGTGTTAGAACGATAATCCTGGTTAATAATAATTATTGGTTTATCATAGTATATATTTATGCATGGTTGAGAAAAGGTACTTATCTCCAACCTTTTCAAATAAACCGTATTCTAAGAAGTTATACATTTTTCAAATGAAACAGCATTTTGGTGGTTCCTATTGTAAATTTATTACAGCATACATAACAAGAGCTAACCAGCTACAATTTACATTGTTAGGAAAGATAATGTTCTTTATAAAACTATCTTGCGCATCCAGCGAGATCTGAACCCGGATTGAACATATATTGGCCAGTTCCGCAACTGAAATTTTTTAATTAAAATGTTTACTTCATAACAGGATGAGCTTGCATTAGAGCAGCAGATATTATGAAAATATGGCTTAATTTGGCCATACCTTAAATGATTTTTTTTAAATAAATAGAAAACGATTTAGACGCCATATGCTAATTCAAGAACAATTTACATCATTCATTGAGATACATAGTTATGAAGATATTGTATTGTGGGTATAAGTTGAAAACAGGGGCTATATCGCTTGACATTACGTTATAAAATCGCACCATTTTTTTTTTCAGAAAAGACAAGAATACAATACGCTTAAAATACTGATCCATCAATTACGGGCGAACGCAGTGTCGCTTCTGCAAAAGGCTTTTTAATAAAAATCTATTAACACATTTTCTAGACGGGCTGGCTAGAGTTAAAAGCGGTAATAAAACACCAAGTCTGGTGGATTCCCGTAATATCTAAAATTTATAGGAGCATTTCCTAGCTGCACCAAGATTTGCGCTTTCGAAGAAGCACTGGCGGAACTGAAAGGGTAAGATTTAAGTAATGGAATTTGTTCTGGGAGATAACCTGGTGTAAATTTGAATTTTTTGACGTACAACATATCAGTTATGTTTAAAGATTTAACCATATTTTTAGAAACATTTTCTTGAAATTTTTGTGGCATGCAAAATAAAGTTACCTAATTCGATGCTGTTCAGTAAACTCTCTTTAGTACTCGATTCGAAAAATAAATGAGAGATAATACTAGTTTGTACAACAAGAGTGAATATGATGTCTATAACTTACTAGAAAGTAAATTGAGCACGACGCCGTAGGAGGAGTGCTCAAATTTCTGAGTTTCACAACCACTTGCATACAAATAAAAAATGTTTCGGACTCTTTATGGATCTTAGCAACCCGGTTAATAAAGAAATTTAATCATTATGAGGAAAAGTTAAATATTACATTAATAATTAATAATTAACATTAAATACAGTCATATCTTAAAAAAAGATGCCAAATTGTCGATATTGATGGGGTGAGGCCGGACAGATTAGATGTCTTTGTTGGTGTGTGACAGGGATCCATTCTTGGATATTTTTGCTATTTGTTAGTGATTTGTTAATGATTTGCCACAGATTCATTTAAAAAAGCTATCAGGAATTTGCAAGTTATGCTAATTAAATTGGACCAATGGTTCCTGACAAATAGATTATGTCTTAATCCTAAAAAAAGTGTTACGCCAAGAAAGTTACTTAGTAAGGATAAATGTAAACAGACATTCCATTGTTCAGGTGGCTGAAGCAAAAAATATAGATACATATATCGATAATTCTTTAAATTGGGATTTTGATACGGCGGAACGATGCAATTCTGTATTGTGTTATTATTATGCACCATTTATATCTTATTTAAAATATGGCTTACTAGTTTGGGGTGCATCTTCAGGCATGATCAGAGTATTTCAAGTACAAAAAAGGTGTTTTGTTTTCCGGTGATAGTGACGTTTTTCATACCATGTAATTTTAGTCTATGAAATAAAAGTTTATTTTTATTATTTATTATTACAATAGGATTTTCCGGTTTCGTATTTAAACGAGAAGAAGGTTCCCTAACCCAGTAAAGAATTTAGTGCAGATACTCGGACAGTAATCCAAGAAGGGAAGCATTATATGGGCCTGATGTAAAGTAGCCACCAATTTAGTTGAACTTTCAATTCTGTATGTAATTTGACATAGGAAAACAAAGTTTAAATAAATTAACAAAAACGCAATGTACTTAGGAAATCCTTAAAAATTAAACAAAGGCTAATGTTAAGAAATCAATTGACTAATTGCAAAGACAACATTACAATAAAAAATTCCACTTTAATTAAAATTTTTATTTAAATTGCGTTTTCAACAAGATTCAGCGTTATCGCATTTATGTTTTATATTTTTAAAAAGGCAAAATTTAAATTGCAAAAGCTACACAATTATTATACTCATTAGCTTTAATTATAGAATTTTGCTAAAAACAACCATGATGCAAAATACAAATCTTTTAAGCGTTATAGAAAATAAAATATTTCAAAGGGTTTTGGTTAATCTAAGCATTAAAAATAAGTTTAAAATGGTCCTTGGTAATTAATATTTATTTAAATTAGTATAGCTCCAGGCATACGACAATCACAATCATTATTATATTTATAAATAATTTAAATTTTGAAAGAAAAAATGTAATTCCATTTTACAGTCTCACAGAGTATGCAACAAAAATTTTCCAGGACACCGAGGTTTGGTCTCAGGGGAACGAATTGCTTTTAAATAAAGATGAAACAAGCATTGTCATTTTTAAAACTAACTTAAGTAAAAAAGAACGATTAGATATGGTAGAACTTGATCAGAATCAACTACCAATGGAAAACAATACCAAATTCTTAGGCATTCACATTGATGAATTTTTGGATTGGTCACACCATATTGACTATCTAAGTAACAAATTAAATAAGGTATGCTACAGCTTACGTATCATAACAAAATATTTAAACGATATGGCAAAAAGAACTCTCTATTTTGCAAATTTTGAAGCCACAGCAAGGTTTGGAATTATTTTTTGGGGAAGCAATTCAAAACTAGAAAAAAATTTTGTTATTCAAAAAAGTGTATTAATTATATTATGTAAAATGTCCTATTTACAGTCATGTATTGTATTACAAGAACGAGATATATAAATTATCCAATACACATTGTCCGAAAAAATCCATATTATATGTGGATTATTAAGGATGCACCAAACGAACGCCTATTTAAGAGGAAACTGAAAAAGCTTTTAATTGATTTAGAACCCTACAAGTTAAGCGATTACTTAGATACTTAAGATTTTTAGAATTGTAACTATGGTTGCTTTGTTTCTGTTTTTTTGACGACATTTTTTTTCACTTTGTTATATTTTCTTCGTATTTGTCAGTGTAATTTTGAAATAAAAATTAAATAAATAAATTAATAAATTAAAAATGTACGATAGAACGTCACGGTCAAACTGGTTAGTTAATTACAGTTAAAATTCTTAATACAACCCGATATAAAAATCCAAATCGTTCAGAACATCAAAAATACAATGTATAACCTAAAAACATGGTATGCACTTACGAATTACATTGGTTAAATTTTAAGTGGATCGCGTTCTGATCGTGAGATTCCGCAAAATACATGAGAAAGCAGTGCCCATGTTGATTGCCAACGATAAAACGAGAAAAGAAACGAGGATGCAGCGATATAGAAAGTATAAAATAAAGGAAAGTAAGCATCACTTCCGAAGCTAAAGGTTTAATTTGCCAGATGTAGCGACTAAATCTCAGGCCGCTATCTATGGTGATAATTAAAAAAGTTGTTTTTAAAAATAAACAATGCATCGTAGGTTTAGTGTCTGGTTGCACAAAGAATTTTATTAATAATGAACTAATAAGCAACTTTGACCGTGACATACATGACATTGGCAGAAATAATTTTCTCACAATCATACTGGTCCGGTTAGGTACCTTAATTTTTAATGTACCTACTGATCAGGCACTTTTGATTGTGAATACATAATGCCTGTTAAAGTCATTTATGTTACAGTCAAACTTGCTGGTTATCGTTAAAAAATTGAATGTTTCCGAAAGATACATTTTAAATACTAAATTAAAACTTTTAGCAAGTTCCATTTCCCCGAAATACCTTTTCTGCAGATACAACAAAGCTCAATGACAGATATGTTTACACATGAACATGTTATCTTTATTTAATCGCCGAGTGGCGAAAAAAATATAAAAACTTACTAATGAGCTTACAGCATGCCTGCTAAAATGTTTGCGTTCAGTATTCGCTGTGGCATTAAATTGGAGCATTAAATTGAAATTTCGTTGAAAAACTTTTAATTTATGTTCTGCACTTTGAATGCTATTCAAATAAAATTTAAAAATGATTGGTTGGCTGTTTGAATTTTATATTTATATATTTTATGCTAGTAAGAGTAGTTTTTGCACAAAGTTTTTTATATTTTCCATTTTATTTTGACCTTTTTTTGTATTTTCAGTGCTGGCTATTACAAAATATGGTAGGTACTGATACTCGGGGTTCCGCTTGACAGCCCTCGACCTGCGTCCTTGTGTTTTTCACTAATGTTGCCTCGGCTAAAAAGCTCAGCGGGCATCTCGAGCTCCGCATCTCGACGCAGCGAGGGGTTACCGCGAGTAACTTTATCGGAAATGCTCTTTTCAGGGCCGGCATCATTGATCCTGTAGTCAAAGTCGGGATATCTTCCATCTCCGGGAATTCCATATTATTTGATTTCGATTGACGTTACGGTGACTTATTATCGGCATGCTTCTCGTTGGCCAGCAAAATACTTATAATACAAATTGGCTGTTCGAACTTTCGTCACTTGGTTAGGTTCGAACCTTGGCCGTCGGGCTAGGGGTCTGATCCACCCCTCAATTAAAAGAGGCTTTTATTGGGAGTATTTCTCCTCCCATAAAGATGTCTGGCCTTCTTCTGGTTTCCTCGGCCCAGCAGCTTGAAAAAAGTTTTTTCTTGAAATTTCCAAAAATAACTTTCAGAAAAATTCTTAAATTCTTTTTGAACCCTTGGCCGTCCTCCTGGACCGCAGGTTTTGGGTGTCAAAATACGTAGGGCGACGTCCTGCACTTATTCCTAAGGACTAGAGTAGGGGCGCTCGTCTTCGCCCGGGTTCAGTCTGGACTTGATCGAATTTTCTTCCTCTTTTAATACCTGTATGTATCGGATCGGCGGTCAGCAGTTATGCGGCGACCGATCGTCGTCGCTCTAAAAATGAAGACTTCCAATAAAACCAATGAATTTCTTTAACTCGGTTTTGTAGATTTCCAATGACTGAAATTCGGCTGAGATTCCGAATATACGGATACGGCTATCGGCGGCTATAAGAACGAGCCGCAAATCTGGGATCTTTCCTTCTTTGGATCCCCGCGTTGGATATTTCTCAATCGCCCGTATCCGAATTTCGCATTCAGTGCGGGGTCCCTGTTATTCTCAATCGCCCGTGTCCGAATATGGCGTTCGGTGCGGGATCCACGATGCTCTGAACTTTTTACTATAAGATTCGATGACAAAAACATCGGGAGGCTATATTTTATATACAGCGCCATCTATTACGCGAAAAAACTACTTTATACTTGTGGGATTCCGTATCAGTACAAACAAAATTGTTTTTAAATATTGTAAGACCGGCACATCGAGGCGTCATAACTGTATTTTTGTCGTGAAAAAACTTTTTCTAACCAATCAGAAGATTTATTTTATTTGTGAATCATTACAATAGCAACGAAAAAAACCGGAAATATTCATGCTCTTTGAACTTCCCGCGGCCAAATCACACTTTAAATTTTTCTGTCTCTTTAAGTCAAAATAATGACACATAATTACCGAATTAAATTATTTGTCATGGCAAAAAAGGCATATTTTTTAGTTGGTAATCAAATATAATTTTATTTTTATTCGTGGATCACTATATTTTAAATGTTTTTCATTCATAATAAAATGTTAAATTTTGGTGTATAATTTTATTAGATGCGGAATTTTCTTGCTCTAGGGAGATTATAGGTAAAAATTTCGCACCCACTTTTTCTAACCTATTAGAACATTTCATTTTAAATCATTACCAAGGCAACGAAAAAAAAATCCGGAATTATTCAAGCTCTGTGAACTTCCGGCCGGCAAAATATACTGGCAATTTCCCTTGTGCAAATTTAACTGAACATTTTTTCCGAATATTTTCGAAAATTGATTAAGTGAAAATTTTTGGAAATATCCCTGGTAAATTTTCCGAATTGTCATTTTTGGCATTGACGGGTTTGCAACAATGAAAACGTATCCAAATTTTGAAATAGACATAACGTGGTATAGATTGTAGTGTGGGTAGTAGGCTTATTTAACAAAACTAAGGTTAGTTAATGATTACTTGGTATTAGGAAAATGTGTTATTTAATATACTACTTAAAAAACGGCTTTAAACTCGGGAAATTTTCTATCAAAACATAACACGTGCATAAAATATTTCCCAATAAAAACTTTAGAAAAATATAGTCTTCGGTCAATTTTCTTAAACAAAAGCATGAGTGCATAACACGGAAGAAAAAATCTCTCACCCTGAGGATGCTCATGCTTTTGTTAAAAAATTGGCTTCAGACAAAATTTTCAATATTATCCGAAAATATTTTTTTCTACAAGCGTGCGCGATTTACCGTTTTCCCGCACTCATTTTGATTCTGAAAGACCCATTTTCCCGCACGGTGTGGGAAATGTTTTCCCGCACGGTGTGCCGAAAAAATATTTTTTCTGTAATTTTATAATAAAATACAACTTTAATGAATAAAATATGAATTTTTAGACTCATTTTTAGTAAAAGTAATGAGGTATATTACAGAAACACTAATTTTTGCCGTTTATTATAAACATTTTAAAAAAAGCTGATTTAAAACGGTTTATTTCAAAAACCCCGTACATAGATGTTAACATGGTAACCACGGCACACACATAAAATTTAATTGTCAAAGTGACACCTTGCAACAGTTCACTGGAGAGTGGCTTTGATTTTTGATTACGTTCAGATTCGGATACAAATATATTCCATAGATAATTTTTTTGGACGATGAGCTGCCAGAAGATATTCTAGAAGCTGCAAGTGTCGCATATTTGGATTTGCTACCAAAAAAGTCATTAGTCAGGTATGAAAAACAATACGAACATTTTGTTAGTTTGTGTGAAGCGAAAAAAGTAAAAGCACCAAGAGAGTACAATTGTCAATCTCAATATTACTGCGACTGCTTACCCGAACGACGCGAAGCGGAGGCAGTCGCGTGCGGGAAAGTGTCCCTTTCCGCATTTGTTAGGATAATAACTATATACATTAGTTATATTGCTAGTGAAAATATTTTTGTCACTTTAATGTCAAAATAATGACACGAACCGACAGAATTCAATTATTTATCAAGGCAAAAATGTATATTTTTTAGTTGCTATGGAAACAGCTGACATAATTTTATTCTTAGTAATGGATTAGTATGTTAGTTCAAATATTTTTTATCCATAATAAAAATGTTAAATATTGATGTAATATTTTACTGGGTGCAAAATTTCCTTACCGATTCTCCCGCGGGCTTGAATTATAATACCGGAAATAATTCATGCTCTTGGAAGATTATAAGTGAAAATACACCCGCATTTTAATCAACTAATAAGTTACCATACCAGATTATATGGTTGTGCTACATATGAAAAATGTATGAAGAAGGTATTTTTCCAGACCAGCTTAAGACAGCTTTAATAAAACTATTATTTAAGAAAGGGGATTTGGAACTTATAAATATTTACAGATCAATCAGCCTTCTGCCTGGGTTTTAAAAAATCTGTAAATTAGCAATGTGTAGAAGATTGATGGACTTTTTGAAAAAATGCAATTTGTATAGCAGCCACCACCACGAGTATATAATATAATAGCTAATAAATCCGACATTTTTCGGTATACAAAAGAAATTTTAAAACATTTAGAGGACAATGAAATGGCTCTGGGTATTTATTTGGATCTGTCGAAAGCTTATGACTGTATAGATAAGGAGTTACTTATCAAAAATTAGATAGGTATGGTGTGAGAGGTCAGGCGCTAAAGTTGTTGAATTCCTACTTATCGAACAGAAAAGAAAAGGTAAAAATAACAAAAAATGGAACTACATATTTTCAGATATTCAGGAAAATAAATTTGGCATAGCACAATGCAGCAAAATTGGCCCAATACTATTCGTTATTTTTCTAAGAAATTCGCAATATAAAAGTTTAATATGCTATGCTGATGACCTAAATTTGCTTATAAGTGGGGAAAGTATTACCGAATAGACTGAAAAGGGTAACGACATTTTTTCAAGGGCTAATGACTGGTATAAATTAATATTAAATTTAAAAAAAACCTTATTATGTTTAGAACATAGCTATGTAACACTCAAAAACCGCCCAACATAAAAATATTTGATGAGAAAGTTAACATCTCGGAAAGCACAACATTTTATGTTTGAATAATAATGAGTTTCTTGATTGGTTTGTTAACTAAGTTAAATTTAATTTGTTATAGAATTAGAGTCGTGAGCAACTACATGAAGGAAAAAACATTGAAAATTATGTATTTTGTGAACTTTAAATCTTGTTTAAGATATATGGTATTATTTTTTTAAGGAGGAAGTAGCCAGACACAAAAACTATTATTTGTAGTTTAGAAGCGTGTTTTTCGTTGTATTAAAAAAATGCATTTTAGAAAAAGCTGCAAACACGTATTTAAAGCTGAAGGTACTTTAACTTTAAATCAGTCAGTAGCCAATTATTCTTACTTATAAATAATCACTAATATAGTTTATTTTGTTTAAAGGTTGGAGACAATGACGTTTCTTGAACGGCAATAGAGTTTTGGACTTGCATTGTCTTTATTTGTTTAGAATACTGAATACGGTAACTACAGCTCTATTTATACTAGGCAGGTGCTATGACGCATGACTAGTGGGCGGAGTCATGCGTGTTGCTAGGTGATGACGCATAACTGGATGAGTGATGCTCGATGAC
This sequence comes from Polydrusus cervinus, assembly GCA_935413205.1. Lineage (NCBI taxonomy): Eukaryota > Metazoa > Arthropoda > Insecta > Coleoptera > Curculionidae > Polydrusus > Polydrusus cervinus. The sequence continues at coordinate 85,215,559 of OW284511.1, forward strand.
GTCTTTTTTTTTTGTAACTGGTTAAATAAAAGGGCCCACTTCATTGGTTACTAACAGATGACGCTATAAGTCTTTTCGATAAATTTGCATTTCAGGCGATAATTATTAAAAACAATTTCAGCTCGGTGCAACATAATAGAGATTTTTTTTAAACATTTCTCTAAACGTTAAATATTTTACGAAACGAATAAAGTTTATTCATTTAAACAGGAAAATTTATTTTACATTACGCAAGTTAAAAGTTGTACAGTAATACTCGAATTTAATTCGTTACGAACATTAAATGCAACCATTTCAGTTAGTGAAACGTGATACTGTTATTCGGTTTTAAAAATTTTAACACGACAAAAATTAAATTAGGACAGTAAAAAATTCTATTATGCGACAAGTTTTGGATAGAGGAGTTTCACAGTTTTAATAAACGGAAATGGCTGGTTTCGATACGAGTAGCAGCAAAATTCATGTTAATTCGGGTAATTTTACAATAAACGATATAGCTACCTTTGAATATCCATGATACTAAGTGAATTATAATTTAATTGCTGAGTATTAAAAGGAACTAACTCCAAAAGTTGGCCATTTTGACTTTTGCACATGAAATGATATTTTTTAGCTTTACCGATCGATTGGTGATGAAGGGAACCAACTCCCATTAAGCGCTTGTTTTCCCGGTTAAAATAAAAACCATTCCTTTATTCGTTTCTGCTTGGGTTTGGTTGAATCACAAAGATTTCAAAATATTGTTCAAAGATTCCCTGTAAGAGGACACTCATTTCTCGATTGCCATAGGATTTTCGGCCTGTTCAAAAGAAATAAGTATGTTGAGTTAATGGTAAATTCAAATTCTAAGATATCAGTAAAAGTAGTCCATACAGAAGACATAAAGAATTTTAATAGGTGGTGGCCAATGCTGTATAAAAAAAGTATATTATCAGTTGAGTCGTACGGAAGAAATGTTCCTTGTCAACAAAAGCAAACCTTTGCGCCAGCTTTCTTTATGGAATTTAAATACCTTCAAAAGGGAAATTTGCAGACAGGTGAATTATATATAGGGGGCATAAAAAAGCACACATTTAATTTAAGACAACCAAGATCTAGGCCAGATCCATTAACGATCTTTGATTCTTTGTCCATTGCTTATCCTGAGGGAAAAGTGCCTATAAATAAGCACAAAGTTGATACTGTCAAAAACTTAAAGAAAAACATACCAAGTTTTTTTTAATTTCCCATCATTTACCTTTTTTGGAGTAAGTTCCTTTCAACAATCAGCAATTCAATTATAAAATTTGTAATTGTAAATGGCGCATTAAAAGTATTTGGAAACTAGGAAACTTATTTAAATAAAATTATGGACATAACGTAAGATAAAAAAAATTGTACTCAATATAAGCCTTAAAAAACCTTTATTTAATGCCACTTACTATGTTATGAAAATAATTGAGATTAAAGGGCTCCCCAGAGCAACGCGGTGCTGCGGTGATAGTAGCGGTGATAGTAGCGGTGATGGTTTGACCGTAATGCCACAGAACACAGCGGTAAATAACGAGATCCACATCAGGCGGTGGTCGAACGTGCGTTTCTAGTTGTGATTACATTTGATTTTGACAACGCCGTCTAATCTGGTTTTACCTCTCACCGCCACGCCAGCTGAGTGTTTTATGTAACTTATTTAATTATTGTATACCGATGCCGTGCTCCCAAATCGTCTCTCTGACCAAAAGTGACTTCTAAAACAAAAGGTGTTCCTGCCATTTCTCTCCTGAGTTACACATGCCGATTAAATATCGAAACGCAAGTCAAACATCGAGGGCTAAACATCGATATTGGCATCGATGTTTGTGTCATAATATCGATGAGAAAACATCGAACATCGGTATTAAGACATTGATGCCTCAACAATGAACGTCGAACATCAGTCGTCTTTATACGTGAACATGGTGAAAATGTCTTAAAAGCAGAATCGGCTAGATTCGGCAGCGAATTGGTTGGTTTTATGTAGCGTTAGAAGTAAGAGCGGACCGTGGGAGTCCATGTAGTACGTAGAGCGCTACCGTGAAAAATATTTCACTGCGATCACGAAGATGTACATTTACACGGTAAAGGCGATAAACGAGCCATCTGCTCAAGCGATCTGCTTGCTTTCGATCAAATTACCGAAGCATAACCACTCAGTAAATAGTTGCCTTTAGGTTTACATCGATAGCAACACTTCAAGTGTTTGTTTATCGAAGGCGTTAAATCTGATCTGGTTATTTAGTTGTGTCGGTGTATAAATAGTTTGTAGAAAAGTGTCAGTAAGTGAAGCAACAACGTTTATTAAAACCGTTAAGCAAGTTTTGTTTTATATCGAATTGAGTTAAAATAGAGAGAACCATTACCAATATAGACGTCACGCTGTTAAAAATGAAATTACAGTAAAGTTTGTAGCTTTGAGTACTCTCAGAATTTAAGTGCAGAACAAAAGTTTAAACAACCATAAGGAAAAGGATTGTTAAGAGAAATGAAGAATAATTTGGGTAGACAATTATTAATTCATTTTGAAAGATATTATGAGCTCGGCATAATAAACACTATAGAAATAAAATGTATACTTCATTTCCATAGTTTTTATTATACCAAGCCCATAGTATCTTTCAAAATGAATTATTAAATATCTACCTAGATTACTCTCCATTTCTCTTAACAACTCTCCCCCTCACAACTGGTTGGTAAACCTTTCATTCTGCACTTAAATTCTGATAGTGCCCAAAGCTACAAACCTTACTGTAATTTCCCTTTGCACGGTGTGACGTGTATTTTGGTAATGATTCTTTCTATTCTATGCATTGAACATTTATTTCATCTAATATTTTAATCTTAGAGCTCCGTTAGGATGATAACTACCATTTTCTTCTTAATTTCATTTGTTCACCCGAAGATGAATGCTTCTGCATTCGAAACATGTAAAGAATTTTTATATTAAAATATGTTTTTTATTTATATAACAGTAGAGGAATATTTATTTCTTTCAACAGAGTTCTTATTTCTTTCCTTCTAATTAACCATTCCACCTTGGACTACTTCTTCAAGCATTAATAATTAATTAGATTGACATTGTAAATGTTTTCAATTTTAATCCGAATTAAATTCCCAAGTCCGATTTCAAAAACAAAATAAACAATGAAAATAAATTAATTGCGTGCTAAAAACCCGACATAATTTTAACACCTCGACTATTTATCATAATAATGACATTAAATGTGGATAATGAACGGGCTTAAGTGCATTGATAAATATGTATCTGCTAGTGACGTTTGAAATAATTAGCAAATAAAAAGCTAATAAAATTATTATTATGCTTGTTTGAAAATGGCAGAGAAGTTTTATTAAAAAACGAATTTAGCCTGAACTGAACATGTATTATCTGTTTTGTAACTTATCATAATAATAATTAGTACGTGTCTGCAAGAAAAATATTTTTTTCTACTCCCACATGAAAAAGTTTGCTTTACACTTAAGTGGCGAGAAAAGTTACGGCAAAATTTTATAAGAGTGCTGCACAGTGTTGCAACCTTAAAAAATAAAATTTTTATGGAAAAATTCCACGAATGCACACAATACGGAAAAAGTATTTTTTTAACAGATCACAACTACAAGTGATCCTAAAAATATCCTACGAATGTGCGTAAAATTTTCCTCTTCCCTTTGGAGACAGCGCCGACCTATCATTCCTCTGTGCTTTGTTCTCACGAACCCGGAAATTTCTCATTAGTTGACAACATTGTTATAAAAATTATATTACTCTGTGGCATTCTTAGAAGTACTGACCAATCACAGTTTATTATATTTACTGAGGCTCCGCCTTCTTTTTCTAGACAATAAATTATATAATTTAAATATTTATGGTACAATATGTTACTAATTTGTTTAATATAACAAAATCTATACACATCTATAATATATTTATCAATAATGCAACTTGCTGAATGTGCATAGAAAATTAATTTCATGTCATCATTATTGAGTTGGTTTTACCATAATTTCTTAAATGATTCTGTGGTCGAGACGGTAGAGGGTTTAACTTTGGATTCAATGGTCGTGAGCTCGAGCCTGGCAACCTGCAAACTTTTTATTAACATTTTTTAGCATAAGGTGTGTAAGTTTGGTCGTGGAAAAAAATATACTGTTCAAATCGAGTAGATTGTCTATATCGCATTCGAAAGTATAAGCACTCCGCCTACATGACATCATATCCACTGTTATTGTACTGTAAAATAGTACTGTAACTACTATTCTAATCACCTGATAATTTCCTATTTATTAAGAATTAAACAAATATTGGTATTAAGCAAAATTTACTAGTTCAGATTACGTGCAACTATACAGATAATGAGAAGGAAACTTTTACTATTAATAGGACCGACTTTTTCTATTGATAATGATAGTGAATTGAGTGCAAAATATTACGTCGAGAAATATATCAGTAATGCATACCAGCATTAATATTTCGAAAACAGTTGAAAATAGGTATACCACATGATTTATAAAAAATTTCTAGAATTTATTGGAAAATATAAAAATATATAATGTTTATTAAAAAATTTAAGTTATTATACGTAGCATTTTATGATCCACTTTGTATAATATATTTTTTATAAAAACAATGTATTTCAAAAAAATTAATTTGAGCCCGAGTGATTCTTGATTAAGTGAGTGGTATTTTATATAAAAGCCACGTCCGTTTTTTTTGACATAACCCGTGTAGATTTAAAAAAAAATATAAGCTACACTAGATATCCCATTTAAAAATCAAAGGTTTATGTCATATAATGTTAAAATTTTGATGTTGGAATTTTATGTCGTATACAAATTCTCCAAACTTCACTGCATTATTTTTAAGCTACTGGAGCACCTTTCGCGGACACCCGGTATATATTTTGATCATTGTAAACCCAACACAGTCCTGCCAAAGTCAGGCGGAAATATTGGTGGATGTCTACTTAAAAATTATTTTTTTATAAGGTGTAACATTGCACGCATTCCTCTAGTTCTTTATGGATTTCCTGTTGCATTGTGATTGATTTGTTTTAATTATTATTTCCATGTTGGAAGATTTCCTAAATTGTTTTGTATTGACGTATGCATTATTCATATTAGTTCAAAACCAAGTAATCCTAATTACCCTATCCAAACTTAAGCCAAATCGATTATGCATATTACGGCTAATTTCAGGAAATTCCTAACGAGCTGTGTACATTAAATATTGGTATTACGTGTTCAGTAACTATCTATTTCTCTATAAACTTTTTAACGAGAACATACTTAAATGAATGTTTTTTACTACTAACCTGAGAAAACCCTATTATTTACCTCATTTGTCTAATGAGAAATAGTTCATTTTTAGGTAAATAATGATGATTTATTATTTACCTAGGTTAATAATGAAGATTTTTTAAAATCTTTTTAAAAAAATTGACTAAAACCTTATTGATTTAACGAAGTGAACATGAAAAATAAACTCTAAAAAATGTCCTAAGGTAATGAAAATTATCAAAAACTATAAAAAATCATTTATAATAAGAGTTGATTGTACAGTTATTACAAGTCATGTGTACTGCTGCATTTCCACAATTAATAGAATTACCATTTAGTTTAGTATTATGAAAATTTTCTATAATTTGTAAACGTCCATTAACACTCAAAGGAGTGGTGGGTATACTTAAATTTTCATTGTAAAAGATGGGTTTTTGTACTAGTGTGGCTATTATCTTCTTGTCAGCTATGGATTCCTTAATATATCCTTCAGCTACTGTTGCCGACTGTCATCCACTTTCCTTTTTTAGTCTTAGTAGGTTTCCTTCATTTTCTAGAAGTGTTGTCGAGCTGCGCCGTAAAGAATGATCAGTGTAAAAATCAGGATATTGTAATGTCAGAAATTGAGCCATAACATATGGTACTTTACCAATATTTTGTCTGTGATGTTTACCTTTGCGGTATAAAATAGTTTTCTAATGTCAGTCGACCGGTTAGCCAAGTATTTTTTTACGACGTTAATCCATTTCGGTTCGACAATAACAAATCTCCTGGATGATCCATTTTTTGAGTTAGGAATACTTATCACAATAATCCCATTTTGAATGTCCAGATCATTAAGAACATAGTGCAAAGTGCATCTGTTCTGCTAGCACCGATTATACTAATTATTACAGTAGCCTAGAATTTAGAGCTTGTGAAAGTAGGACAACAAATAAGTATAATAAAATCTGCACCGTCACCGCTATCGCGGCACACCGTTGATCTGGGTGGTCCTTATAAATTTCAAGGTTTATCGATTAAATACACCTTGAAAAATTACAATTGCACTAAACGTTTGTGTTTCAAATTTTATTCTGTGGATTGTCTACCGCGACGCGAAGTGTTTTCACTCGCCTGATCATATATACAAATTCTTATCAGTACACCTGAAGATTTTAACTTGTTCAAATTAATACTAGAGTTTTTCTAACCCATTTATTATGTCGTTCAATAATTGTAGATTTTACGTTTATATCCATTTGTTATTATTTCAAAACTTTATATTTAGCAAAGTATACATCTTTTTAATGCTTTCTTTATACTTTAATAGCTCGAACCTATTTTTAAGTCCCATTAATCTTATTTATCACACCTTTAATTTTTCATATTCGAAGTATGCAAGATGATTTTAATTATATCCATTTCCAAAAAAAGCTAAATCCTATGGTAATACATAAAAGGTGTCAAACGAAAATAAAATAAATTGTTGATTGAGTGTGTTTTTTCCTTTATTCAAGCTTAGCTAATTAAAAATATAAGTCAAACGTCACCACAAGGGCTTGTATTATTGGCGAAACAAACGTGAAAGTGGACAATCCACTCCGCGAAATTCATTTGAATTGTAAAATAAAATCTCCGATGGAAATTAAATAAAAAAATCATCAATGAATATGACAAAGGGTTATTTCGAATAAATGCTAAAAGTATGTACATTTGAAAAGCTAATAAAACTACTCAGGCATTAGAAAAACAATTGAGTTAATGAAAAAACATAGTTTTTTGCAATGATTTTTTTTTCTTTATAGGCTTAGGAAAACTAGTACCAACATAACATTTTCTGAAATCTTGGAAGGTAATATTCATCGCTTGATACGAGGCATTTCTCTTTCTCAGCGATGCAAAAATTTTAAGGGGACATAGGACACTGTCAAATTTTAACAAAATTGGTAGTACATTTATTTGAACATTAGTTACAGTTACTTATACAGGGTGTTACAAATTCGATGCTCATCATTGAGATCTCGAAAACACTATAAGATATAGCGGAGGTTAAATTAAGGTAAGGATGAGTAATTAGAAGATGACTTTGTTAAGTCATCTTCTAATTGTTAGCTTGCTAACAATTAGGCTAACTAGCTCTCCTAGTTGAGATTGTTAGCCGTGGACAAATTTTAAAAATTTCGAGTATATAGATAGATAGTCGAATTAATAAATGACCCAGTACATCATCCTCTGAAACGACTAGTTCTCGCTATTTTTGCTAACCTCATGTGCAAAAATACTCAAATATTTGTCAGGGAACACGGGTATGATTTATTTTTCTTTAGTCAACCAGATTAAATTTAGCCAATCAAAATATTTACATTTAATATCTTAGATCTCCCAGTTTTGTTTCCACCATATCTTTGCTTCTATACAGAGTGTTACAAATTCGATGCACTAGCATTGCTATCTGAATAAATACCAGATATAGAGGGTTGGTCAAATAGAGACAAAGTTACATATTTCAATGTTGAATGATTTGTTTTTGTTATTTCATTTTGTAACAGCCTGAATGTAATAAGACGCTTTACATTTAAGTTGATTATTTTCAGCGGATCCTTAAATTTAAATTTGAAGGATTTTTGGAAAGAAATCGTAACTAATCTAGTTATCCGGCGATAACGAAAAATATATATGTTGTATAAATAACTGAATCATTAAGTGATATTTAACCAGAATTATCAGAAAATAAGTTCAACAGATAATTACGAGCATATTTTTATACATTATTAAAATACAAATGAATAACATACTTTTCTATAATGTTCGTAATGTGCTGTTAAAATTTAAAATAATCTAACGGTTTATTACTCTGCCTTTATGTGTACTGTATTTAACGAAACTATGCCTACATTTTGGCTTTACTGTGCCACATGCAGCCAAATGCAAATCAAAATTTACAGCGGGCTGCACAAAGAATAATCGTTTAGTTAGCTTAGTTATAGAATTAAAAGATACAAAAATTCCCAATTTTCATGTCTTACCTCGTGCCAATAGGCAACGCTCTCTTTTAAACCTGCCATAAAACCTCTCAAGCCTTCAGCAAAACGCTAAATTGTACCTGACCAAATCAAGCTGGTTTTTTCGTTCGCTTTTTCCAGTAGACTTCATGCATAAACCACAAAATTCTAGAAATAACTAGTTAAAAACATTTCAAACTTACAGTAAAATAAATTCCCTGATAGCAGTAAAGATCACGGAACTGTCTGAGCAAAAATCCATCACAAAACAATATTTTCACACCGTGGGTAAACATCAGTCCCCACAGCGCTGCCTTGTGGACGACCTGGGTACTAGTACCCACAGAGACTATATTATGTAATATAAAATAATATATATGTTTATAAAAAATATTATATAAAAATTAGTATAACAAATAAAGACATTTTAAAAGTAACGTAAGTAAAAAGATAAAATATAAGCAGAGGTTAGCAAGGCCTACTCCGTGTTTGTACGAAATTGCTTTAGATTTTGCAACTGTCAGAACCCAGTTCTTATAATATATAAGACGATTTCGCCCAAAAACGAAGTTGGCCTTGCCAGCCTCTGATTAAATGTGGTCTTATTAATCGCATTTAAGCTGATTCAAAACTATATTTTTTTATGTAATTTGCTGTTATATATTTAACGTATAACGATTGTCACCGTAACATAAATAATTTTAGCTCTATCACAGACGACAAAGCACGCTCATTTTAATCCCCCCCCCCCCCCCCCCTCCAACTGCCAATGAAGGATTTAAGTTTAAAATGACAAGTTTAAGAAAGTAAAATAAATATTTTTAGATAAAAAAATATTTAAACTTTTTTTTTTCTTATAAGACTCAATACTCTTTGATTCTTTTAGATAAAAAAAAATAAGGTTTAAAATTTTTGGTTTAATAAAATTAAAGTTCGTGGTTCACATTTTACAGAAATGATAATGTCATTAACACCACTTAGCAGGTATATTAAAGTAATTTAAAATTGAATTCCTTATCGTAAGACATTTAATTTAAAAGCAGCTCCTTTAAAATGATAATGCCATTCAAAAAGGAAGTAAAAGCTTTAAAAGAATATTTTATATTGAAATTTTTTAATTTTTTTTTTTTTAAAGAATATACATATACAAAAAATCGTATTTTACTTAGAAGCATCAATACAAACTATACAACAATGTTCTAGTCAATATATTTACTACTGACAATACGAAAAAGGGCACGTGCAATCTTTTGAAAAAAAAAAATAACCATCTGTAACGTCGCAAACACCTGTATTTACTGAAGATAATACGAAATACCCTTTGCCTACGTTCACGGTGAAAGAGACGCATCTCGGGTTCCTCCAAAAATGGTACAAAAAAATAAGGGTCGCAAAGGCAGGTCATCCGAGACCGAAGTAGAAGACAAAAAAAATATCAAATGTTTGCGACTGATTAAATTCCCCATAGCACCACTGTTTCAAGGTCGGAGAACCCAATGACAAAAAAAACATGATGTCCACCTGCGGTCAAAGCCACATATAAGAAAAAGGACACGTGCACTCTTTCAAAAAAAATAACCATCAAGGACATAATGACGTCGTAAACACCTGCAACCACTTAAGATAATAAAAAATACCCTTGCCCACCTGCACGGTCAAGGACACGCGGCTCGGGTTACGCGGAAATTTGCAGCTACATAAAATAAGGGCCAAACCGGTAGGGGGACCAAGGTCTGTCTGGCTAAACTAGCCCCCTTCCTACTACTTAAACTTAATAGTTTTATGTAACATTTAATGATTATACCTACAAAATGCAACTGGCCATCCTATCCTATCTTTCCCGCACGGCGCGGCGGTCGTATCATCTTGACCTTCCTGTATAGGTGTCGTCTGGTGTTAATATAAGCGCAGCCTTTAGGTATGCATTAAAGATAATGTTAAATAAATATAACTGCCTTTGATGCCTCTTATGATCTCTTGTGTCTGATGTGGGAAAAATTTTATCCAGGTTTGTCGGATTTTGCCAGTGGTCGAGAAGAATAATAGTATATTACGTTACAAGACCGGAAAGTACTATTTTACAGGAGGAAGCAGGCAATTTCCAGGACGAGACGCTAGGCGAGTCCTGGGAGCCGGGGAGTCGGTTGTGTAACGTACAATATTTTTTTACAATCGACACAAGACACCAGTGGCGTACGAGAAAACGTTAACTAATAAAAAATAATAACTATAATAAATACAATTTGGTAAGTAGGTTCTTAACTCTATTTGATATCTATTTTTGAATTTGTTATGTTGAAAGTACAATTTTGTGGGGTATTGAATTGTATTTATTATTGTTATAGTTAAAGAGGGACCGGAAAAGTACTTTACCGGTCCCTCTTTTATTACTTTCCGGTCTAGACTAACAAAGAGATATTTTCCGGTCGAAAAATTATCTAGAAAGTGCTTGTTTTCCGGTCGATTGAAAAAAAAAATTTTTTAAGGCAGTTAAGGGAGAAATAATTAATAAATAAGTATTACTTTTATCAATATCTACTAGGATGTTAGGGAAGTAAAATCACGTCGATTGAGATGTTTTAGGGGCTTTTTACTCATACCAAATTGTTTTCTATTTAAACCTTTATAGGTGTGAAACAACCTAATTTTTTTACCTCTACTTATAGCATGTAATGTAAATAACACCCTGTAGATAATATTATAGATTAATTATACACATAATGCAAATATTAATAGTTTTGATATTCAGAGGTTGTGACGTCATCTTGTGAGTACAATTTATATTCATAACCACGGAAACACAGTTAAAATTACCATGGTTCTTGGGTTACTCACAAGATGACCTTGAAGCATCTAAATATCATACCTTGTAATCCTTTTATCATGAAATACACGGTGATTCCTAAGTTAATACTTCTTTTTTAGCAGTGGCATTAAAATAAACAATATTTTCAAATGCCCTTTTATTTAAACTATGTTTACTACAAATAAATTATTATTTTTAATTTTTTCAAAGTCGCCGAACTTTGAAAAAACTTTTTTTTTAGCACTTAGAAACGTAAAAAATCTAACGAAATATTTTACTCATATACTACGCAATCTCCTCTAAATAAAATAACTTAAAAAAAGTTTTCATTCAACTCCGACCTCCCCACTTAAGTAATTTTCCGAGAACAAGTCCTTTTGAAAATTGCCATTGTCTTCTTTTGTCTAACGACTTTGTGACGCATATATACGGCTCCTTAAAGTTTCTCAAGGCAAACGAACTTGTTATATTCAAGCAATTCCAAGCAAATTGTATGACACGAAAGCCAAACAATGGAGAATTATTAGTAGAGGTCTTTCCCTGATTTCAGACCACTGGGATATATGGATATATCCATTGCCATTGATATATCCCCCCACCTTCCCACACATGTATCCCCCCACTCCTACCCCACTCCTACCCCCACTCCTACCCCCACTCCTACCCCCACTCCTACCCCACTCCTACCCCCACTCCTATCCCCACTCCTATCCCCACTCCTACCCCCACTCCTTCACCACTACCAACCTTCCCACCACTCTTCAGCACTATTTAAAGTGTGATGGTTCATTCCACAATCAGTTATGTATCCAAAATGGTTTAGAATTACTCGAACCAACTTTATTATATTATCAAGGTGTCGTTGTCTCGTTTGTAAAAAACTGTTAGTTAATAAATCAAATGTTTGTATACAGTATTGTTCAAACTGTTGTGATCTAAGACCAGTTAAAACGGTGGATGAATGTGTTAATTTTTATAAAATAGTTATGAAACAAGAATGTTAAAACCTAAACATAAAACAAAAGTGTTGGAACTTAAAAAAGCATTCGTTAAATCGCGACATAGATTGTTTCAATTAGATAGACGTGATAATAATCTACTTAGGTGGATTATAAAAGGTATACATTTATGTGATAAAGTTCTTAAAGGATCCGTTAGAACTAAATATTTTAACGACCATATAAGGCTTATTAGTTTAGCACTGGACTCATATGTGTGGTTAGACGTAATGAGAGAAAGAAATCTAATTGCGGAAGAATAGTAACAGTGTGTTTATCTTTTCACTTTAGTTCTAATATAATCTTTCAAGATGTATCAGTGTAGTGATTGCAAAAAAAATTTTAAACATCAATCAAACGTTTATAGACATAAAAAAGAATCGTGTCCTTCTAGACCATCAGGTGTAAAAAGAAAAGCTAAATCCCAACTATGTGTTGTACCTGCAAAAAAACCTAAAACAGAAGAACTTCAAAAACAAAGTGAAGTGCATCCCCCTACCCCTAAAATTACTTTATCGCGTTGTAAAGATTGTGATACATGGTATTTTAAAAATAAACTCAGTGCGCATTTACGTTCAAATATACATAAAAGCAAACTTAAAAGTGATGATGATGATGATGTGAAAATTATAACATCTGCGTTCAAAAGCAGAATTATATCCTACATGCTTCTTCCAAACAAAAAGTATGTAGATATTGATGAATTTTTTGAGGAAGTTAAACAAAAATTCGTAAGTTTAATTTCTGATCAATTAGTTAAACATAGATGTATAAAAGTTAATGTGGAAATATTTGGACATTATATTTTACAAACAAAGGAGACAATAGAAACTAAATCATTTAATACTAAAAATAAGGTAATCACGTCAACAACAAATTTACAAGATATTTATAAACAATTTTTATCAGAAATAAAAGAAAAAGTGTCAATATTTGCTGAAAATGGATCAGGTTGGGCGTTAGAAAAAATATTGCATTTAGAACTTAATATTAATAAATATAATCCAATCAGAGCATCATCATATATTCCTTTACCCAAAGAAATTGCCAAGAAACGGGCAGTAATTAATGTAAAGAATAATGACTCTTATTGTTTCGGTTGGAGTGTGATAAGTGCATTATTTCCAGCTGAAAAACATTCTGATAGAACAAGTTCATACCCCAATATTCTTGATTATCTTAATTTTGAAGGAATAGAGTTTCCTGTAAAGTTAAAAGATATACATAAATTTGAATCGCTTAACCAAATATCTGTGAATGTTTACGGCTTAGACACTATTTACGAGGAGAATAGACTTAAACATGAAGTAGTTGGACCTCTTCATTATACTGCTAAAAAACTTCATACACATGTAAATTTGTTGTTGATAAGTGATGGTGAAAATAATCATTATTGTTGGATTAAGAATATGTCAAGATTATTATCATCTCAAATTAATAAAACAAACACTAAAAAATACTTTTGTGATGGTTGTTTAATTTATTTTAATTCAATACAAAAATTAGAGATTCATCAAAAAAATGATTGTAACCATTTATATACAAAAGTTCCAACCACCAACATCAAAATTAACAAGTATGGTCAACAGATACCGGAAAATATTCTACAATTTAAAAATTTTCAAAGACAGCTAAAAGTTCCTTTTGTAATTTATGCAGATTTTGAGTGCTTTTTGAAACCATTAGAATTTGAACAACCTGAAAACGATTTCGATTCATATACTAGAAATACGTTTAAACATGAACCATACGCTTTCTCATATTTCATTAAATGTTCATACGACGATTCTTTATCAGTATTGGATTCCTATTTCGGATTAGATGCAGCTGAAGAATTTTGTAAACGAATTGAAGGTCATGTACATAGAATTTACAATAATCATCTTAAACCAATTGTGAAAATGATTCCTCTATCAAATGAACAGAAATTAGCTTATATAAATTGCAATAAATGCCATATATGTAATGAAAAAGTTGAAGAATGTGAAAAAGTAAAAGATCACGATCATTTGACAGGTGAATTTCGAAATGCCGCACATAGTATATGTAACTTAAATTTCAAAATTCCATATTTCATACCCATATTTTTTCATAACTTAACTGGTTATGATAGTCATTTATTTGTTAAACAACTCTGTTGTAAAGAAGATAATATTGATGTAATTGCACAAAACAAAGAAAAGTACATTTCGTTTTCAAAATCAATTTTAGTTGATAAATATAAAGACAAAGATAATAAAGAAAAAAATCTGTTTATTAAAATGAGATTTTTAGATTCTTTTCGATTTGTTGCAAGCTCATTAGAAAAGCTTGGTGAAAGTTTGGAATCAAGTCAATGTGTAGAAATTAAAAAACATTTTCAAGATCATAACCAGTTTAATGAAATTCGAAAAAAAGGTGTTTATCCCTATTCTTATGTTGATTCGTTTGAAAAATTGTATGAAAATCAACTTCCAAGTATTGATCAATTTTACGATAGACTAAAAGATGAGTCTATAGATCCTTCAGATTACAACAGAGCTATTAATATTTGGAATTTATTTGATTGTCGAACTCTATTGGATTATACAAAAATTTATTTAATATCTGATGTTCTTATATTAACAGACTTTTTTGAAGCATTTCGAAATGTATCATTAAACAATTTTAAGCTTGATCCAGCACAGTATTATACATTACCTGGTTTAAGTTGGGATGCAATGTTAAAGATGACAGGTGTTAAATTAGAATTATTAACAGATATAGATATGTTGCATTTTTTTAAAAATAGTATAAGGGGTGGAATTTGTCATTGCAGCGTTCGAAAAGCCGAAGCCAATAATGCTCATTTTGAAAATTATGATTCTGATAAACCAAATTCATATATAATGTACTTAGATGCAACTAATTTGTACGGACATAGTATGTGTCAATATCTCCCAATAAGTGATTTTTCTTGGATGTCACGAAAAGAAATTGAAATACTTGATGTTATGTCTATACCTGACAATGCTGAATATGGGTATGTTTTGGAAGTAGATATAATATATCCTCAAAATTTACATGTTAAACACAACGAATTACCTTTTTTAGCTGAAAATATTTGTGCTCCTGATTCGAAACAAAATAAATTAATTTGCAATTTAAACAATAAAGAAAAATATGTAATTCATTATCGAAATCTTAAACAAGCAATTCAAAATGGCTTAAAATTAAATAAAATTCATAGGGTTATAAAATTCAAGCAATCACCATTTTTAAAACCATATATTGATTTAAATACCGAAATGAGAAATAAATCTAAAAATAAGCTCGAAAAAGATTGTTACAAATTATATAATAATGCCATATATGGCAAATCTTTAGAGAATATTGATAAGCGTGTTGACATTAAATTAATCACACATTGGGAAAATATTGGTAAAAAACAAGGTGCTCAGACACTGATTGCTAAACCAAACTTTAAAAATCGTCTAGTCTTTAATGAACATTTTGTAGCAATACAAATGGAAAGAGTTAAAGTTACTTATAATAAACCTGTTTATGTTGGATTTTCAGTCTTGGAATTATCCAAAACTGTAATTTATAATTTTTACTATGATTATATTAAGAGTAAATATGGTGACAAAGCAATCTTATTATACACAGATACTGATAGTTTGATTTTACAAGTGGAAACAGAAAATTTTTACCAAGATATTCAAAACAACTTAGAAAAATTTGATAGCTCAAATTATAGTGAAAATAATATACATAACATAACTAAGAATAAATCTGTTTTGGGTCGTATGAAAGATGAATTTGCAGGTCAACCAATTTTAAGTTTTTATGGTACTGGAGCAAAAGCTTACTGTGTAAATTTAGAAAATAAATCAGAAAAAAAAGCAAAGGGAGTAAAAAAATATGTCGTACAAAATTCCATCACTAAACAAGATTATAAAGATGTGGTTGAAAATTCTGAAATTAAATTTAGGAAAATGAATGTATTCCGTTCAATATTGCATGATATGTTTACTCAATTAAAAAATAAGGTTGCTTTGTCTCCAAAAGATGATAAACGATACATAATTAAAGATTCCTTTAGAACCCTAGCTTGGGGACATAAACATGTAGATATTTTAGAAGATAACTCAAAGAGTGAGGATGAGGATGTTAATGATCTATTAGATATATTAAGAAATCTGGTACATGATCAATATAAAACCTAAGAATCGTAAAAAATATATTTATTTTAAAAATGACTTTACTACCTGTAGGAGTTTTATTTCTCTCTGCATTCATAAACAATACTTTGTATATCCAAGTAGATCCTAAAGTTCGAGAAGTATTTATTTGTTCATCGGTTAATAATGAAAATAATGATACTTGGCCATCATCTTGGAAGAGAATGAATCTAAATAATGGATTACATTCATACCAATTTGATGATGTAAATAAATATTCCATTGTAACTTATAAGCTGAGATTATATTATTTTGATAGTTCCTCTGTAACAACGGAAGAATGGATAGAGTTGTATAGAAAATCCGAAGAATGTAATTTGAAGACATGTATAATATTATTAATTATATTTTTTATATTATTTTTGTGTACAATTGGATACATACTGTTTAAAGCATATTTGTATTTTAAATAAATATAATAAAACTATTTTTGTGTTTTATTTAAACAAGTTTATTCATAACAGTTTTTATAATTATATAATAATTTTACATTAGCTATAGCACAATGCCATGGATTAACATTTTTGTGAAAGTAACATTCTGGAATTTTTTTAAATTTACTTAATTTTGGCTCTCGACCAATAGGTATAGCATAAATACAGTCTTCATCCAAATACTTTTTTAAAAAGTTTGTCTTTTCACTCCCCTTTACGTAAATTCTGGGTGAATCGTAAGCTTTTAACACATGTTTTAAAATATTATCAAGTTCATTAAGTTCTATATTCCCATATTCCCATTCTAATCCATGATATTCTTCAGACCAATTAACCACTCTCAAATCTTCAACAGATAACATGTTTTTTTTAAATGGTGATTTAAACAAAAAACTTGAACAACGGATTCCATCATAAATTGCCATTTCTTTCGGTATAAATCCAAAGGAACAGACATATGCTTGGATATCTATAAAAAGATCCATATTCATTGTTAGTTATATAATGATATTTTAAAATTAACACATCCTCTTTATTGCTAAATTCATCCATACAAGTTCCCCCACCACATTTTTATTACTTATTTAAACACGCAAGTAGAACTCTAGTAACATAATATACAATTTACCTGTGAATAATGTATCAATCAACCAACATGCAATCCCAGAATGAAGAATTTAGTAAGAAACGCAATGGTAGTCTAATCAATGAATCCATATACTACATAAATAAATCCAAATCCAAATGGGTCAGCATTGGATTTTCCTTGGAGAGAAAATATGAGCCGGTAATTAAACTTGGTGGATGCAAGTATAACCAAAATGTTATTTTTAATGAAGATCAATGGCTATCCTTTCTTAGTAATCAAGGAAATATGTTAAGCTTCATCTACTCTAAAGGATTTGGATGGTCACCCATGCAGGGAAATGGATTTGAAATTCACTTTGTGTTTATGAATAATTCGAGAATTATCAAGCTCGTACAAGATGGAGAACATGAAATCTTTCTGGCTGAAGACACCATAATTCAACTATTTAACTTGATGAACTTAATAAAATATCGTTTGGATATATTAAAAACCCAAGAATTCTCGAAATATTACAACGTTTTAACAAGTGAAATTGCATTCAAAAATGGCGATTTAATAAAAAATGTGACAGATATTGTTTCACCTATATTAAATAGTTCAAATGTGTGTTGTGTTTTAGAGTTAATTAACTTTTATCCTGATTGTATATTAGAAGATGTGGAAACCTTTACTTGTAACGAATTTGTAAAAAGATGTATTGAAAAATAAAAAGTTTCATAAACTTTGTTTATATGTTATTTCCCCCCACCTCATTAAATTTGATACTTAATACCTTAATTTCACTTAAATTTATTTATTTATATTCAAGATGTGGTTAGCATATGTACGCGAAAGACCAGCATACAACCTAACAACCGCTGTGGAAAATTTGGCTTCACATTTTGATAATTTAGAATTTGATGCTGAGCATGAAGCAGAGTATGGGTTTGATAGATTCTATACATATGATGAATGTATGGAAATCGCTAGAAATTACCAAAAGGGTTCTATAGCATGCAGTATTTACCTACACACCTCTGATCTAAAAAGTTTTCTACAAACAATAAAGGAACTGGATTTTGAGAATTTTTTGAGTGAAGTTAAGACATTTATTTCACCAGAAATTATCTGCGAAGTGTTTGAAACTTAGTTTATAAATATTTCTAAATAAAAACAATATATTTATTTTATGTGTTTTATTCAACCATAATTGTATCATTATATAATGTATATACATTAGTGAGCGCACAAATACATGAAGACTTGTAATGGTAAAAGCAAGTTGGTTTATCAGCTGTCAGAGCAGGATGTTCGTTTAGTTCAATCACAGGACTTAGGGAGTATTTTCTTATGTATTCGGCTTTTTCTCTTCCTTTCACATAGATATGATCCATATTTTCTGTTAAACCTTTTATAATTTCAGAAAATTTGTGAATCGGTGTATATCCTACATGCCATGGAATACAATGATGATTTTTCATTAACCAAACAGCTTGTTTATGTAATTCAGGTGAAAGATACTTGATATTAAATGGAGATTTAAAGATGTAGTGACATATTTTGGTTCCATCAAAGGCAGCAAGCTCTTTTGCGAAAAATTTTCTGGATTCTATATTAAATCCCTGGATATCTATAATTAGGAATTTCATATTTTCATTAGTGAAAATTTTTTAGTCATGGATTTCTGCTCAGAGTAGTTTCGTATTTGATGTTTTAATTTCTTCAATTCTTTTAGAAAGTAATGTATACGAAGTTGTAGTTCTTCATCCATACTAATAGATCTGATACGTAAACAAAAAACTTATATGTGAATTATTAAACATGCGCATTATAGTTGTCTAACATTTTTAGTTAACGGGTTGTAGCTAAAAATTTTATCATGCATAATAAGACAATAGGCGGAAATTTTGTCAGTAAGATCCTCATGTAGTTCAAATTCAATTCTCATTACAATGGGGCCTGTTTCGATTGTTTCTTTTTGATGTGAGCAATCAATGTATACTATAGGAGCATGGTCGTTGAATTCTTTTGGGGAAAATATTGGTTCGGGTGTTAGACCATAATATGACTTTTGGAATTGAGAAAACATTTCATATAATGATGCAAATTTATTTTTATCAAAGTCTAAATATAAGTCGTTGTAGGGATATCTCTCAGAATTTAAAAAAACTTTGATGTTTCGCAACTTGATATTAGAAAATAAAGACATGTCAGTTGTTGACTTATCTCTTAAATCTTTTTGGAAAAAAACTGCCACATGTCTCGGGGTATTGACCTTTGTAGAGGTTTTAACAGGCCAATTATGACGATTTGTTTTCAGTAGTTCCGGATACTCAATCAATTCCCAACTTCTAAACGCAATTGGTATATCAGTATTTTTATCAATTATTTTAGTAAGGGCTAATTCTTGAGGGATAGCTACTGATATGTGAGGAATATTCCAAGTTAGTTTGTTGAGTTGAATTTTTGGAGTTTCATCTACGGTATTGACTGTTGCATTTTTATCCGAATTATCTCGCACTAAAATTAGTTCTTGTTTAGCATTTAAAATTATTTTCTTATAATCTTCAAAAAATCCCATTAAAAATTTAAGCGGTATGCAAACATTAAATAATCCTGTGGCACTATCAATGACTTGTGAGTTTTCCATAGGGAACCAACCTGCGTTTTTAAGTCTATTGCATTCATTTTTATTATATGATAAATATCCCTTTACTGTTGAAGTTAACCCCACATCTCTAACTGAGTCTATAGTAACTCCGTTTAGCTGATAACGAATTTCTTTAAAAAGGAAAGCTATTCCATTGTTAATTAGTTTTAATGTGTTTGAAACTGTACCATCCCCTTTTGTTAGTTTACCCTCAATGTAAAGATAACTTTCGGAAGGTAAGGTATATTTTTCTATTTCATGTACAGGAATGATAATTTCATCATTATTTCCTAATTTTGAAGGTAAATATGGTTCGTAACCATGAAATTCTGAATGTACTATAGAATTATCTATGAATAGATCTTGTTTTACATTTAAAACATCCATTATACTAAAACCTTTAATCCTAAAGATTTTAAAAAGTTTTTATTTTCAGGTGTTATCCTTTGCGTGTTTCTATTTCTACTAATCCTTGGTTTACTATGTTTATTCTTCTTATAGTTTTTAATAACAACTTTCTTTCGTAAGTCTAAGGTATTTCTATTATAAAGAATAACCATTATACTTCCTTTACATGCAGTCTTACAGTCACTGTCTCGTTTCGGAAATCAACAATATTCAAGTCTTGATCAATTATTTTTATTGTTATTTTATCAATTACATTCACGGTGACAGGAAAATAAATAATATTTTGTGGGCTTTCTATTATTTTGTATCCTGGACTAACATTAGGGAAAAACTGATGAATAATATGAACAGGTTTTCCGTTCAGATAAGAGCCCTCAGCAATACTGCAATCTATACATAAAGAATTGACTTTTATAATCTCTGCAGGATTTTCCGATATCCTTGGAACTTGGTCACCTGATACTACCCCATTATTAAAACCTAATATTTTTCCTATTGTTCCTTTTTTAAAAATAATATCAGTAGAAGTTACAATTGTGGATTTTAATGTGTTATTATTTGCATATAGATTAAATGAAATATTTCTCTTTAAAAACTCTGTTTGTAAATATTTATTGATATCAGACATTTCATAACTACCTGTTGGAATTGTTAAAAATTCACCACTCTTCCCAAAATAAATCTTATTATTCTGTTCATCTATATTTGGTATAGCATTAAATGTTTCAAAATTTGTGAGACCAACAACATAGGATGTGTTGGTATTTAAGTAAATAGGCGGATGAAAATCTGCTTGAAGTATGGCGGAATTAGCAGAAAGGGCTATAGTAAACGACATGATGGTTACAATAAGAATAAAATTTAATTACAGTAACGTATTATTATAAATAAATTGTAAAGATAATTGACCGCAAGTTGAAGTGTCATATGATTGATATTTATTATAGTTATATTTAATATTGTTTTTGCTACCATCGCTTAAAAAATAATTTATGACTTCTGTTGGAGGTCGCAGATTTCCAAAACTATCAAAGTAATTTATGTTGTTATTGTTCTTGATATATGCAGTCCAATGAGTGCCTTTTCCCAAATAATCATCCAAATTAATAATACCTGTTTCATGAGTTTTAATCATTTTTGGTAACTTATTTCTCATAAACACACCTCTAAAATTTGGTAATTTTAATAAATTGGCATACTTTAATAAATCTACATTTGTCAAAGGTCTAGTAAGGGGTAGCAATTTTAACAGTTTTTTGAATGGGGTTTTAAATACAATCCACACCCTTTTTTATAGGGTTGAAGATAAAGACCATTTCCGATGGATATTTTTTCCATAATCTGATTATGGCGTTTTTGTTCATTTAGTTTATTTTGTGCATTTTTAGCTGCATTAACTGCTTGTGCAATACCAGCAGCACCACCACTTAAAGCTCCCAGGGCGGATAATCCAGCAAAAATAGGTATTAAAGGTAAAAGTCCTCCGGTTTTCGGAATTGGAATTATTCTTTGCTTAGGTTCCCCAATTTTTAATTTTGTTTTTTTAATTGATGATAAAGCATTTTTAGCAGCGCCTTTTATATTACTAAATTTTTTCCCAACCATCCCTTGACGTGCTTTTCTTATAACATTGTTGAAAGATATTTGTCCTCCTTTTTTGCGTTTCTGACTTCTTCTTTTTCTCAATCCCATACCAAGCTTGGTTTTTGCTTTCATTATTCCTGTTACAGCTAAAGACGTCAATTTTTCATCCAAGTTTGAGTCTGAAGCTTTGAATCTATTAAAAGCTTTTTTAGCTAAAATCGTATCCGCCTCGTGTCTTCGTCCTAAATCCGTATATTTCGAATAAGCTATATCGTGTTCTTTACAAGCTTCATCTAACTGATTTATCCCTTTGTCTCCTCGAGCGAGCCTCTTTTTCAATTTTGTACCAGGACCACAATAATTATATGATGGGATATTTAACTCTACAGGTAATTTATTAATTATCGTATTGAGTAAACCACTACCTTTCGTTCCACGTTCCTTGTGTCGAATGTTAGTACTCTTATTATGCTTAATCA